>OX463231.1:42316959-42916959 GCA_949820135.1 Sylvilagus floridanus | reverse complement strand
AGACTCGGAAGAAGCTCCAGGCTCCTGGCTTTGGTCTGGCCCAGCTCCAGCTGTTGCAGCCATTTGGAGAATGAACCAACAGATGGAAGATCTCTCTCTCTCTCTCTCCTTCTGTAACTTTCAAACAAATAAATGCTTTTTTAAAAGGTGGAAATTGAGTCCTGAAAAGTTACTGAATTGCCCACAGTTATCTAATCTTAGGTGGTAGAGTAAGGTGTAAAACTCCACTAATACTAATATTTAAATAAATAAAAAAAGTCAGGTCTTCAACTCGAGCACGCCCCATTTCAAGTACTCAATAGGGAATGTGCCTAGGCCAATGTCACAGAATATTTCTGTTGTTGCTCAAAGAGCTGCGGGGTGAGAAAAGCGGCTCTTCTGGACTCATGGTAACTTGAGGAAGAAATCCCACAGCATCCCAATATTTAATAAAATGGCTTGATAGTGACAATGTGAAGTCATAAGCCCTTTCTCTCTGTATAAAATTTCTTTTTTAAGATTTTACTTATTTATTTGAGAGGTAGCACTACGAACAGAGAGAGGGAAAGAAAGAGAAAGGTCTTCCATCAGCTGGTTCACTCCCAAAATGGCCACAGCAGCCGGAGCCAGGCCAATCAGAAGCCAGGAGCCAGGAGCCTCTTCCAGGTCTCCCATGAAGGTAACAGGTGCCCAAACACTTGGGCCATTCTCCACTGCCCTCCTGGGCCATAGCACAGAGCTGGATCAGAAGAGGAGCAGCTGGGACATGAACCAATGCCCATACAGTTTGCTGGTGCCACAGGTAGAGGCTTAGCCTACTGTGCCACAGCGTTGGCCTCTGTAAACGTTTTTATTTACTTTTATTTGAGAGACAGAGACAGCATAGACAGACAGTTCCTATCCACTAGTTTACTCCACAAATACCAACAACAGCTGGGACTGAGCCAGGCCAAGACTGAGAGCTGGGAACTCAGTGGGTCTCCCAAGTAGGTAGCAGGGACCCGAATCGTTCAGCCGTCATCTGCTGCCTCCCAGAGAGAGCCCTAGCAGGGGGCTGGGGCAGGGAGCAGAAGCAGAACTCAAACCCAGGCCCTCTGATGTGGGACGCGAGCACCCTAACCGTCGGTCAATGCCTGTGCCGCAGCCCTTTCTCACTACAAGGAACTCTAGCTCAGGTTAGCTATCTTCCTAGGAGCTACAAAAACTAAAAACTGAAAAAAATCTCAGTACTCTCTGTCAGTTTTGCTGTGAAACTAAAACTACTCTAAAATTAAAAAAAAATCTATTTGAACAGACTGAGGGTGTTTCTGTCTGTTATGGATCTTCATCACTGTCAATGCTGTTACTGCACCTACTGAGTCTGTGCTAAAGGAAACCACACTCCCATTGCTTGATTCCCGTTACCAGCTCCACACAAACGGGGCCAGATAGGGTCATACGTTCTGTCAACTGGTTACTAAACCCTAGACATGTCGGGACCAACTCTGCATACAGCGGGTTAAGCCGTCACTTGCGACACTGCCATCCCCGATCAGCATGCTGGCTGGAGTCCCAGCTGTTCTGCTGCTGATCCAGCTCTCAGCTAACGCTTCTAAGGAAACAGGGGCCAGTGCTGTGGCACAGCGGGTTAAAGCCCTGGCCTGAAATGCTGGCATCCCATATGGGCGCCGGTTCTAGTCCTGGCTGCTCCTCTTCCGATCCAGCTCTCTGCTATGGCCTGGGAAAGCAGTAGAAGATGGCCCAAGTGCCTGGGCCCCTGCACCCACATGGGAGACCCAGATAGAAGAAGGTGGTCTTTGTGGCCATCTGGGGAGTGAACCATTGGATGGAAGACCTCTCTCTGTAACTCTTTCAAATAAATAAAATAAATCTTTAATAATAAAAAAAAGAAAGAAAACAGAAGAGGCTGGCCCCAGTACCTGAGCCCCTGCCACCCCTGTGGGAGACCTGGATGGAGCTCTAGACTCCTGGCTTCAGCCTGGCCCACCTGCAGCTGTTGTAGTCATTTGGGCAGTGAACCAGCAGATGGAAGATCCCTGGGGGTGTGTGTGTGACTCTTTCAAATAAGTGAATCTTTAAATAAGTGAAATCTAAATAAATAAATAAATCCTTGCTACCCCACTGGTGACTGATGAGCTAACTTGGTTTCTCTCCCGTTTTACCGACCTATAATTCCCATGACATGCAACCTGCCCAACGGAACTGCACCATCCAGAGTGCTCAGCGTGCTCTGAGCGTATACAACCACTACCACCAGCAGTTCTGGAACATTAACCTTGCTCAAAAGAAGGACACTCTGTGGCCAGCCTTGTGGCACCGCAGGCTAAGCTGCCACCTGCACCACCAGTATCCCATAGGACACTGGTTCATGTCCCAGTTACTCCACTTCTGATCCTGCTCCCTGCTAACATGCCTGGGGACACTGGTTCATGTCCCAGTTACTCTACTTCTGATCCTGCTCCCTGCTAACATGCCTGGGAAAGCAGGGGAAGATGGTCCTAAAACCTGGGCCCTGCCACCCATGAGGAACACCCAGATGAAGCTCCTGGCTTCAACCTGGCCTTGCCCCGGCTGTTGCAGCTATATAGGGAACGAACCAGCAGATGGAAGATCTCTCTCTCTAAGTCTTTTACTGTCCTTAACTCTGTCAAAAATAATCAATCTTAAAAAAAAAAAAAAAAACCACTCTGAAACTATGAGTAGTCAGTCCCTGTAGCTGGCCCCCAAGTCCCAAGCCCAGGTAATCACTTACCTACTCTTTCTGTATATGTACCTATTTGCCTATTCTGGATTTTTTTTCAAAACACATGCATCCAACCTAACTGTAATCACGCCTCCTGGATTTAATTCACGTGGACGCAGGAAACAGTCTGAAACTCAGATTGCACATCCAGTGAAGAATGGTGTCAGCAACGATTCCAAGTCGTAAGTAACAAAAATATTGCTAAGATTTTTATCTTCGGAGGAAAATGGATCTAATAATCAATCCTGACACTTCCAGGCATTAAAGAATCTGTCAGAGTTAAGAAGAAATTTCGGGGCTGGCGTGGTGGCGCAGGGGGTTAAAGCCCCAGCCTGCAGTGTTGGCATCTCATATGGGCGCTGGTTTGAGTCCCAGCTGCTCCACTTCTGATCCAGCTCTCTGCTGTGGCCTGGGAAAGCAGCAGAAGGCAGCCCAAGTCCTTGGGCCCCTGCACCCTCGTGGGAGACCTGGAGGAAGCTCCTGGCTCCTGGCTTCAGATCAGCTCAGCTCTGGCTGTTGCAGTCACTTGGGGAGTGAACCAGGGGATGAAGACTTTCTCTCTCTCTCTCTCTCTCTCTCTCTCTGGCTCTACCTTTCAAATAAGTAAAACTCTGTAACTCTGCCTTTCAAAAAAAGTAAAATAAACCCTTGAAAAAAAAAAAAGAAATTTCTTCTGGGGGCAGAGACTGCTATAGCGACGACTGGAGCTTTTCTGGCAACTCTGGAGCTTAGTAAATCAGCCACCTCGTCTCCCTCTAGAACACTTAGCTCACACCGACAGCAGGGGGGATGAAGCTGCAGAACTGGACTGGAGAGCCCAGACGCAGTAGCGCTTACTAAAAACGCTGCTGCAGGAAATCGCTACACAAAGCCCTTCTTCCAGTGCCTATGCACTGACCTCCTGTTCAACGCTAGCACCTTCCCACTCAGCGACACGCCTGAGCACTTGCCAAGGGCGAGGCAGGCTACCAGGCTTCACCGGCGGCCCTCTGGAGTCCCCTACCCAAAGAGTCACCGTGCTACCGGCTGGGTATACAGAAATGGCACTTAAGAAAGATGAAAAACAAAAACAGAACAAGAAAATGAGCTCACTCAAGACAGAACAAGGAAGGTCTTTAGAGAATCTGTAGAACAAAAGTCATTACTTGTTCATGTGTCTGGCAGGGTATCAGGTTTTTCCACTATTTGCACTGAGAAATGCAGCATGGGACCTGCAGGCCTGGAGACCTGCTATTGTGTTTTCTCAAGGATTCTCAACAGAGTAACAAGAGGCTGAGGAAGAAGAGACCACCAGTGTTCTTCTATCCGGAAAGATTCCAGGAGACTCGTGTCATGTCTGGGTTAGGTTAGGAAAACTTCCACGTTTTCCTTTAAAAGGCTATTGCCCTGCGACGGCCTCCCTACTATTTTTCTTAATTTTCACTTTAACCCCATGACCTCACACACCTCTACTCATCAGAGAGAAAGGCTGTGGGGAAGCTGTGTTCGAGAACACGTGCCACACGAGGGCCCATCTCCTGTGAGCTCATCCTGCAAGACCAGCTCCTGGATGCACTGTCCTCCCTCAGGACTCACAGAGCTCCGAACACTGGAGAGACAGTTCAGGGCCCTCTGCTATCTGGCTCTCTACATGGTAGGGCTACGTGGTGGTAAATCTAAACACACGTCTGCATGGGGAGGATAAAAAAGGGTACTGGGAAAGAATCCTGCCTCCCAGTGCAGGATCGACCCCACTTCTCGACCCCACGGAGAAGATGCCGTGAACAGAGTGTGGACCAGCAGAGGAGTCTATGGGAATCTGAGGTGCCTCTAATCCCCCAAAACTGTGGGAAGGGCATGCCCCAACATCCGATGGCAGGAGCCAGGTGCTAGGTGCTTATCCTGGTCTCCCATGGGGTGCAGGGCCCAAGCACTTGGGCCATCCTCCACTGCACTCCGGGCCACAGCAGAGGGCTGGACTGGAAGAGGGGCAACCGGGACAGAATCCGGCGCCCCGACCGGGACTAGAACCCGGTGTGCCGGCGCCACAAGGCGGAGGATTAGCCTGTTGAGCCACGGCGCCGGCCATAAACTTTTTTTTTTAAAAAAAGAATATTAAAAGATACAGACTGGAGGGTGGATATGGGGTTAGTGGGCGATGGCAGGACAGAGGAATGCCAGGGAGGCAGAGGATGTGGGATTTCACAGCAGGAGTTAGGGACGGTGGGTAGCAGTGGGATGGGTCTACTCACACGTGAAGGCTGGCCACAAACCCTGGGGACTCAGGACCCTATCTGTGCAGCAGCAGGTGCTCAGATGAGCAGGGAAACCATCCCCTCTCCTCATCTAAGTGATCCCTGGCAGAGCTGAGCAGCCACCCCGGTCCATGGCCGAGGGCGGTTCTTGGGGGACCTGGGGGGTAGGGAGACGCAGCACTCACAGGGCGGACCCTTCTACTCCGTGAGAAAGGCTCCTATCTCCACTTCATGGGGTAGAGAACAATCAAAGTGCATAATTAGATGTTCAGACGGTTTTACAGTCTGAGCTCCCGACAAAAGGGAAGTGCTACTTCAAATTCCACAGCCAGAACCCCAGAACATCTGCAAGAGAGTGGTATCTGCTTTTGTCTGTGTCTCTCACACCACCAATTTACAACTGGCTGCCTGCACCCAGTCACTGGGGACCAAGCATTGCACACAGAAATGTAAATAAGACGCTTCCTTAGGGATGGTGTTGTGGCACAGCGGGTCACGCTGCTGCCTGTGACTCCAGCACCCCATATGAGCACAGGTTGGAGTCCTGGCTGCTCCACTTTGACCCAGCTCTCTGCTAATGTGCCTGAGAAAGCATCAGAAGATGGCCAAAGTGGTTAGCTCCTGCCACCCACGTAGGAGACTCAAATGGAGTTCTAAGCTCCTAGCTTTGGCCTGGCCCAAGCCCTAGACATTGCAACCATATGCAGAGTGACAAACCAACAGATGGAAGATCTCTGTTTCTCTTTCTATAACTCTGCCTTTCCAATTAATAAATAAATCTTAAAAAGAAAAACAGAAAACACTTTCTCAAGCTCACAATCTGAGAGACACGAGCAGATAAGGAGATCTAACTTCAGCATCACTCGTCTTTTTTTTTTTTTTTTTTTTTAAGATTTTATTTACTTATTTGAGAGGTAGAGTTATAGACAGTGAGAGGGAGAGACAGAGTGAAAGGCCTTCCATCCACTGGTTCACTCCCCAAATGGCAGCAACGGCCAGAGCTGTGCCGATCCGAAGCCAGGAGCCAGGCGCTTCCTCCTGGTCTCCCACGCGGGTGCAGGGCCCAAGCACCTGGGCCATCCTCCACTGCCCTCCCGGGCCACAGCAGCTGATCAGAAGAGGAGCAGCCGGGACTAGAACAGGCACTCATACGGGATGCTGGTGCCGCAAGCGGAGGATTAACCTAGTGCGCCATGGCGCCAGTCCCAGCATCACTCTTCTTACCAGTGTGGAAAACCGCCAGAAATGCTAAGCACAGAGGTCACAGTCGCTAGCTAAGTTCTGTTAAGCAATGACCTCTTGTAGTCCCCGTTACTAAAAGAGAGAAAGCCGGGCACTCCCTCTGTACAGCTTTTGGCTCCTCGACAGATCCTCAGAAGTCGACTACGCTGTCGCTGCTGTCACCACCCCACGCATCAACACCGACTCGTTCTTTACTTCATACTCAGGTGGATCTGGTTTTACAGATGGTGGTGCTTAGTGTCGTGAAGGCAGTTACCATGTCTCATACACTTCTTGGTCCCTGTACCGTCCAGGTCCACGCCCTTGGTGGGAAGGACAGCAGATGAGATGCCGGGTAACTTGTTCCTCTCCACGAGGCTTGCAGGTGGGCAGATCCAGTGTCCTGTAACGCACAGCACTGCCCTGCCTGGCTACGTTACTGGCCCAACACACAAGCCACCAGCACGTCAAGGGTTTGGGGTGGGGCCTTTCACTGGAGTGATGGAAGAAAACAGGCCAATGGAGGTAAGCAGTTTGGCAGTGAACTGAAATAAACAAAAAGACTAACCTGAGACATAAGCTCACCGGCTGACGTTTGGCACAGAAAACGGACCTCAGACTCCTTGCACCTGCTACACAGCTCTAACTCCGAAGCTACCACCACTATGACCTACGGAGAACCCTAATCTCACTTGCTTAAACGCACTCATTCAATGGCTTCCTGTTGTGCTTAAAACCAAACCCACCTCCTCTGTGTGACCGGCAGGTCTGGACTTGGACCTCCCCTGCCTCCTCCCCCTCACTCTCCATGCCCCGCGCCACACTGGCTCTCCTGGTAATTCTCACACATGCGGAGGTCTTGCCTGTGCCCCGCCTTGCACTTGCTCACCTCCTTCCTGCTTTCTCAATGGCCGACTGCAGCTCAACCTCCAGCCCTCAGCTCAGCGATTTCCTCTTCAGGGAAGCCTGCCTGAGCCTCTCAGCCTCCTCCTCCTCTCACTCACGAACACGGCAACCTGCTCACTCACTGCACGGCACTCACCATGCTCTCGACGACCCTAGTCACGCCTCTCCCTGTGCATCCTCGCCTTGCCCTTCTAAATCGAGAGCAGTGACGATTTGTCTGGCCACACGCACTGCATGCAATGGGCACTGGAGTATTTTCAAGGCCGCAGAGCTGGAGCAGCATCGTGGCAGTGGGTCAGTGGGCATGGAGCCAGAGGAAACATCCGCTCTCCCACCAGGAAGCCAGAGGGATCTAGTTCTGCAGCCACCAAGCCCACACGGTGACGGTCGCATCCCATCCCTGCCCTTGTCACACTCACACCCCTGCCAGCCTCTCTCTAAATAAAACCGTGGTTCATCCAAAACACTGGGCAGAAAAGAGGTTTCTCGAGAATGACACAGTAGCACAGCGGGTTAACCCACCACCTGTAGCACTGGCATTCCATATGGCCGCTGGTTTGAATCCTGGCTGCTCCATTTCTGATCTAGCTCCCTACTGATGTGCCTGGGAAAACAACAGCAGATGGCCCAAGTGCTTGGGCCCCTGTATCCACGTGGGAGACCTGGATGAAACTCCTGGCTCCTTGCTTCACTCTGGCCCAGTCTCGGCCATTGCAGCCATTTGGGAGAGTGAACCAGCAGACGGAACACTTCTCCCTCTCTCTCTGCCTCTGACTCTCCCTTTCTCTAACTCCACCTTTCAAATAAACAAATTTTAAGAAAGAAAGCAAAGAGGTTTCTCTCCCCAAGCACAGCCTACGTGGAAAGTGGGTTCTCCCTCCCGACACCTCAGCTCAGCAGCTGCCCTGCAAGAAAGGGAAGTGGACAGGGCGGAGAGACCCTTTCAGAGGTGTGACTCAAAAGCCAAGGGTGGATCCACAGCACTCTAAACCTGAACGCTGCCTGTTTCACCAGACTTGATCAGCTAGGGTTGTTATCTGAACCGCTGACGATTCAGAGGCCCTGGACTGGAGAAATCACGAGTAAGCAGAGTGGAGACTGGAACCTGCTGGCGGTGCTGCGGGTCGGGCGCTTCCCGTGGCGCAGGGCCACACCAGCACCTCCTGAAGGCAGCGGGCAGAGGGGAGGGAGAGGAACAGAAGGGCACTTACGCGGCATGATCCCTTGGCTCACCAGCTCCTCACGGGTCCGGCGCTGCTGGAGCTTCAACTGCAGCACTGCAGGGCAGCAAAGAGAGAGGGGAGAGGAAGGGTCAGTTGGGCGTCCGGCCTCAGAGAACACATTTTCAAATGCAAGGAGAAGGTAAATCCAGGAGGGTGCCGTGTGGCAGAAGGGGCCCTTGCATTGTGACCGTCTGCAATTGCAGAAGTGGCCTGATACAGCACGGTTTCCGTATTCTGCTGTGGGCGGCGAGAGGAAGTTGCGAAGGGTCTTGCAGGGCGATAACAATCCACAAAGTGCCAGAGTCCCGTCTCTTGCTCAAAACCTCCTACAACACCGCGTCCTCCTGAGACTTAAAAACACTAACTCAAAACTCAAAGAAGAGATCGTAACAAGGACGGCCACCCAGCAAAAAGATCTTTCCGGAGGCCCTAGGCTTCCTTAGCAAATGTTTAGCACCGTAAGAAGAGTGGCTGATACGGCTACTCACACGTCAGGATTCGTTGGTTACCTGTAAAACCTTCTCTCTGGCATGTAAAGTTACAGCCGTTTTCACTAGGCAATGCATTTTTCTAGACTAGAAAATAGTTTACCATTTTCATATCTCTTTTCTTCCTCTTCCTCTTCACTCAGAGCCTTTTTCTGTTGAGGTGAAACAACCAAGCACATCCGGGCAAGGAGGAACGACCGGCGTTCTCCTGTTTCCACTGTGGCAACGCTGCTCAGTGAAACAACTCAACTGGCTTATTTTTTTAACTTAAAACCAACCATCTCAGTTTCAAAGTCAGGGACGCCTCAGGGCTGTCACATCTCCACGCTATGCAGCACAACAGAGGCTGAATAAGCACGTATTCAGAGAAGGGGTGTTAGGAAGACCCCCGCCAAGGAAAGCCTCTTCGTGTTCAATTACAGGCCTGCTGGGCACCGGAGGGACCACATGTCCCAGTGTCTGCCCAGTACACACAGCAGTTCTCAGAGAGGCCTCCTGAACGGCAGGATCGTGAGCAGGCTCCTGCCTGCATCGCACACTCAGCACAGCCAAAGCAGAACCTCTGTCCCAGAAACCGAATCCGCTTCCCATCCTGTCTTCTTCAATGGTGCTACCACCCCCTCCCCAGTACTAACACTAAAACGCCTGTGCTGATCTCACACTCCCCTGGCCGATGGTGCCCCGCCACGCCTCCCCCACACTCGGGTAGCTGCTCGAGTCTCTGCGCGCCTGTGCTGATCTCACACTCCCCTGGCCGATGGTGCCCCACCACGCCTCCCCCACACTCGGGGTAGCTGCTCCAGTCTCTGCCGTGAGCTCCACCTCCTTTATTCACTTCACCTGGAAACGCCCACTGGCACTGCCTCTGAACCCCCTGGCTCACTCCCTTGCGTTCAAAAACCACTCTGGGCCCTCTCCGAGCTGCTCTTTATATATGAGAGTAAAACTCCTATGCTATGTAACGGCTACCCCGAACAGACCTGATCTTCTCTCCTAGCATAAACTCCCGCAGGGCAGGGAATATACCTTATTGACATAGGCCTCCCAATACTTAATACACAGTAGGCATTTCATAATTTTTTCTCTAATTCAACCACATCTCAAAATGATGATACAGTCTGAAAAAAAATCTAAGAGGTATTCTCTCACAAATTAACATTGTTTAAAAGGCAAGGCCTTGGAGAATTAAATAGAAAAACACAGCAAGAGCCCCCAAAGAGTAACCAATATTTACAGAGTATATGCTGTGCACCAGAAAATAGCTCTGCATACACAAAGACTCCAGAAATTTTGAAACCCATGCATTTTTCCTTAGTATGCATTTTCCATGAACTTTCTGAAGACTCTCCTGTGCGTGGATTTAAAATTTTTTGGCCAAAAGAAACACTTTCCCCCCCCCACAGGCAGAGTTAGATAGTCAGAGAGAGACAGAGAGAAAGGTCTTCCTTTTTCCATTGGTTCACCCCCCAAATGGCCGCTAAGGCCAGTGCACTGCGCCGATCTGAAACCAGGAGCTAGGTGCTGCCTCCTGGTCTCCCATGCGGGTGCAGGGCCCAAGCACTTGGGCCATCCTCCACTGCACTCCCAGGCCACAGCAGAGAGCTGGACTGGAAGAGGAACAACCGGGACAGAATCGGGCGACCCGACCGGGACTAGAACCCAGTGTGCCGGTGCCTCAGGTGGAGGATTAGCCAAGTGAGCCGCGGCGCCGGCCAAGAAACACTTTTCAATTCTACTTTCCACATACTCTCACCTCATATGTTCACATTTTAATTCATTTAACTTTCATAACATCTTCATGGAGATAGGTATTAATTCCATTTTACAGGTGATGAAAGGGAGACCCAGAGGGATTCAGAAATTTACCTAAAGTTCTCTAAGAAGAGGTGGAGGGGCCAGCATTGTGGCGTAGCGGGTAAGGCCGCCATCTGTAGTGCCAGCATCCCATACGGGTGCCGGTGTGAGTCCCGGCTGCTCCATTTCTGATCCGGCTCTCTGCTGTGGCCTGGGAAAGCAGCAGAAACAGCTCAAGTTCTGGGGCCCTGCACCCATGTGGGAGACCCGGAAGAAGCTCCTAGGCTCCCTGGCTTCAGATCGGTGTAGCTCTGGCCATTGTGGCCATCCAGCAGATGGAAGACCCCCCCCCCCCCCGCCTTTCAAATAAATGAATAATTTAAAAAAAATAATAAGAAGAGGTGTAAGAGGATTTGAATCAAACGTTCAGACTCCAGAACCTGGGTGTGATCACCTGGACTCATCCCTTGGCAAGATGGACAAAGCAGCTGAGGAAGAGGATGGTTCAGGCCAGGGTTGAAGTTCAGGTAATCAACTTCAGCAAAACATTTAAACACTTACACTGATTTAGGAACTTGATTTCAGAATTAATTATAACTATATATCAGCAATAATAACTACATTAATAAAGCAAATAGGGGCTGGTGTTGTGATGTAGTGGGTAAAGCCACTGCCTACAATGGCAGTATCCCATTTGGGCCTTGGTTCATGTCCTGGCTGCTCCACTCATGATTCAGCTCCCTGCTAAATGGCATGTGAAGGCCAGCGCTGTGGCTCACTTGGCTAATCCTCTGCCTGTGGCGCCAGCACTCCAGGTTCTAATCCCGGTTGGGGTGCCCGATTCTGTCTCGGTTGCTCCTCTTCCAGACCAGCTCTCTGCTGTGGCCCGGGAGGGCAGTGGAGGATGGCCCAGGTGCCTGGGCCCCAGTACCTGCGTGGGAGACCAGGTGGAAGCACCTGGCTCCTGGCTTCAGATCGGTGCAGCGCACTGGCCGTAGCAGCCATTTGGGGGGTGAACTAACAGAAGGAAGACCTTTCTCTCTGTCTCTCTCTCACTGTCTAACTCTGCCTGTCAAAAAAAAAATAAAAATAAAATAAAAATAAAAAAGAAAGAAAGAAAAAAGAAAAAAGAAAGCAATGGCTGGTACACAAGAATGACTTTGAAACATCAATCAGCAGCCCTCCTAAGCAAACCTTCAACAGAAAGGATCATTTGGGGGGTGAACCAGCAGAAGGAAGACCTTTCTCTCTGTCTCTCTCACTGTCTAACTCTGCCTGTCAAATAAAAAAAAAAAAATCCTCCCTTCCCTCATCACCCACATGCATGGATTTCAAACATTTTTGTACCAAAACAAATTTATCCTTTAATTCCACTTCCATGAACTTTTTGAAGTCCCCTTGTATAAACACACACGTGTATGTGTATATATGTATGTATATACACAGCTCTAGTTCAAAGAGGAAAGTTAACAGTTTCCTTGCCTAAACTTAATGAAATTAACACTCAGATCCGTGGGAAGTCCACCTTGCCCCTCCCAGAAGTTAACTCTGTGCTTATCCAAAATCTGACTAGGTGTCCTATTCAAATAGAATTCACCCTGTATCAGTGTTATCTTAGGTACTGCCACACCTGACTGTTGCTGGTGCATGCTTTTATGCACTGTGTAACACGTTCCTGTTAACTCTAATAACATTTAGAGGAGGCCAGCGCCGAGGCTCACTAGGCTAATTCGCCACATGAGGCACCAGCACCCCGGGTTCTAGTCCTGGTCGGGGCGCCAGATTCTGTCCCGGCTTCTCCTCTTCCAGTCCAGCCCTCTGCTGTGGCCCGGGAAGGCAGTGGAGGATGGCCCAAGGGCTTGGGCTCCTGCACCCATATGGGCGGCCAGGAGGAAGCTCCTGGCTCTTGGCTTCAGATCGACGCAGCGCACCAGCCATAGCAGCCATTTGGGGGATGAGTCAACATAAGGAAGACCTTTCTCTCTCTCTCTCTCACTGTCTAACTCTACCTGTCAAAAAAAAAAAATTTAGAGGAAAGAGGGGGAAACAGTACACCAGAATTATGACAGTCAACCTATACTTCATTTTATTTTATAATTATTGCAATTCTGAGACTTTCAACTGCAAAATGACTTTTATATGAATTTTCCTTTTCTTTAGACTATCTTAATTTCTCTTGATTTTAAGCACTCTCAGTAAGATGCATCTGTCTTTACAGGCCTTACGGACTGTGCATGTTAGAGGAAATAATTTTAGTAAATACCACACAGGCATATACATGTACCCACATCAGGAGCCAGATTCGGCCTGTCCACCCTCACAACAGGTCATGTTATGTCCACAGACACGTGGTGACTGGGGAAATTCATGAGAGTAGGGATACACTGACAGAATCTATTTCACTGGACATCACTATTTAGATTCCTCACCACTTCTTAGATCAATAAAAACTAAGCAAAATACTTATCTGTTCACAAGCATGCACCGTTCTACCTTTGCTGTTATTGAATTCTGCAAGTCTAATCCATCACCTGTTTCTAAGTGGGTCTGCGTGAGCAGCCTATATATAGCTGAGCAGATGTCTTTACAGCTGATGGATGGTGAATCACTGAGCGCCTGTCAGAAAATAACTGGGACAAAAAGAAAAGAAACCAAGCCACAGAGACAGAAGCTCGTTCTCCAACCCCGTGGAAATGAAATTTTCACCTGCCTTGAACAAAGGGATCGACTGCCATCGAAAAAATGACTAATTGGGAAACAAAAGCCTGGTACAATTATCTAATAAATATTAATTATTAAATGTAATTTCAAGTAGTACCTTACTTAAATTCCATTCCTTGTATAAATTTCCCAAAGCTCAATCTAATAATCTGTATATTTCTCTCCTTATTAATCTTCAGGCACCAGTCCCAGAACAGGCACAAGCAACTTAATTTAGCAGCAGACACCACTGCTCTCTCTGGCTTCAAACTGGAGAATGCATTTCACTGGGAAGGTGAGAGAAGAAAACAGGTTGATTTGGGGCCTTACACGCAGCTCAGCATGCTGACGGCTAAAACATTCATATTTGTAGCAGTGAATTATACCTACTTTATTGGTGTATTTTACACTTCCATCAATTCTGAAGAGTCATTCAGTGGCATCCAAATCATAAAACCACATTGCCTATCACCGACAGCAAAGGCTTGTCCTGAACACTGAAGTCTCATCCTTAGAACACGTGCTTCTGCAGGTGGCGGGCGCTCCCGACAGGCACCGTTCCTTAGCTCTGCCGCCTGGGCCTCTTCTCATCACCACCAAGGCAGGGACCGGGGGGGGGGGGGGGGGGGGTTCTCTTCCATTCAATCACTCAGTGATTGTTTACTAAACAACCACTACTGGGTCAGGCCTTGCAGTGGGTGCCAGAAACTCCTACGGCCTCTACTCACACACAGTCCAGCTGGGAAAAAGACACCCGATCAGTGACGACAAATAAGCACAATGTGTGACACGTTTTACAGGAAAGGATTAAAGAAGGTGAGGGAAGTCGGATCCTAGAATCCACAGTTCTTCCTCCTTAAAGTTCAGTGGTAACTTCCTTCTCACGTTTTCTCTTTACTATTACAATGCTTATAACACTAAAACACTTTGAAAAATAAGAGACGTCTGAGTGTCGGCGCTGTGGCACAGCAGGTAAAGCTGCCATCTGCGATGCCAGCATCCCGTGTGGGCGCTGGTTCTCAAGGCTGCTCCACTTCCGACCCAGCTCCCTGCTGATGCTCCTGGGAAAGCAGGAGATGGCCCAAGTGCTTGGGCTCCTGCACCCACATGGGAGACCCAGATGAAGCTCCTGGCTCCAGCCTGGCCAAGCCTTGGCCATTATAGCCATTTGGGTAGTGAACCAGCAGATGGAAGATCTTTCTATCTGTCTTTCTTCTCTAACTAACTTTCATAAAAAAAAAACCACTTTAAAATAAAGATTTAAAAAGCAGAGTTACAGACAGGCAGAGGCAAAGGCACAAAGAGGTCCTCCATCCACTGGTTCACTCCCCAGATGGCCACAACAACTGGAGCTGTGCCAATCTGAAGCCAGGAGCCAGGAGCTTCTTCCAGGTCTCCCATGTGGGTGCAGGGGCCCAAGCACTTGGGCCATCTTCCACTGCTTTCCCAGGCCATAGCAAAGAGCTGGATCGGAAGTGGAGCAGCCGGGACTTGAATTGGCACCTATATGGGATGCCAGCACTGCAGGCAGTGGCTTTACCCGCTATCCCACAGCATAGGCCCCATAAATAAATCTTAAAAAAAAAAAAGAAAGAAAGAAAAGAAAAATAGAGATGTCAATAAAAATAACGAAGGGCACACAGTCATTTACTTACTCTACTGTCCTGCTTGCTACAGGGCTCACGAACTAGCTAGTCTCTCTCCATTTGCCTCATACTATAGACTGACTTCTTCCTTAGCTCCTCACGAAAACGTTGCTTTCTCTGGGGACTCTTTTTTTAAAAAAAGAATTATTTTATTTCTTTAAAAGACAGAGTTACAGAGAGAGAGAGCGAGAGCGAGGTCTCCCATTGCACTAGTTCACTCCCCAAATGGCCGCAATGGCCAGAGCTGAGCTGATCAGAAGCCAGGAGCCAGGAGCTTCTTCCAGGTCTCCCATGTGGGTGTGGGGGCCCAAGGACTTGGGCCATCTTCTACTGCTTTCCCAGGCCATAGCAGAGAGCTGGATTAGAAGTGGAGCAGCTAGGATTTGAACTGGCACCCATATGGGGTGCTGGTGCTGTAGGCTGGGGCTTTAACCCACTGCGTACAGCGCCAGCCCCCTCTGGGTACTCCTTTAAGACTTAAGGGCACACTGTTTGCCAGACACCCTACATGTTGCTGGAGATGCAGCCGTGACCAGGTTCACACAGTCCCTGCCTTCAGTGGAGCTGACAGTTCTGGCGGAGATAAACAGCAGACACGTCCTCAAGTGTGAAGCCTGTTCTCAAAGGTGACACCTGCTACATCCCGACCGAGTGGCCTGGCTCTTCCCACGATTCACAGCGGGCACTCAAGCATCGTGCTCTCACAGCCAGGGCTGGGTGTTAGAGATACGCAGCTCAGTAACACATGGTTCTCATTCTCAGGAGCCTCTGAATTCTAATGGGAAAAGGGGATTCAAAGTAAGTAACATCTGATGTTATGAGAGACATTAATGTAAGATTTGGCTTCAAAGGACATAGAGAAGGGCACCTTTGGCTAACACCCATGTCACAGGTGGGCTTGCCCCACTACTGAGGATCCCTGGCAAATTCAAGGTGTATCTGGCCTAATATGTGATACACATCTACACTAAAATAGTAAGAAATATTGTTTTTAAACAACAAAAACTAAAATAGCTATACACTTTTTTTTTTTTTTTTTTACATTTTATAAGAGCACGAATGTGATAGCTTCCAGCACTAGAAATCAGAGAAAGGAAAAAGCCCCATCCTTCCCATGTAGTGAATACATAAATTGGCCTTAAAAATATTTCATCCTCGGGGCAGGCGCAGTGGCTCACTTGGTTAATCCTCCGCCTGTGGCACCAGCATCCCATATGGGGGTGCTGGGTTCTAGTCCCGGCTGCTCCTCTTCCAGTCCAGCTCTCTGCTGTGGCCCGGGAGGGCAGTGGAGGATGGCCCAAGTGCTTGGGCCCTGCACCTGCATGGGAGACCAGGAGGAAGCACCTGGCTCCTGGCTCCTGGCTCCGGATCGGCACAGCACCGGCTGTGGCAGCCATTTGGGGAGTGAACCAAGGGAAAGAAGACCTTTTTCTCTGTCTCTCTCTCTCACTATCCATGACTCTACCTGCCAAATAAATAAATAAAAAATTAAAAAAATATTTTATCCTCATGATCAATTTGGACTCAAGTTTCAAGCAACTTCCTTATATTCTGGGCCCTGACTGTCATCTGCTCCCACAGCCTTTCCCACCACAGCCCAGAAGGAGGGGAAGGAGAACAGCATGGTCTGTGCTCCCCCACTCGGGTCAGCTCCTCCTGTGTCTGGTTCCTGATCCCTGTGCTCTGTCTCACGGCGTCCACGAAGTGGCTTCTCCCCTGCTTCTTTCATAGAACTCGGGAGCTTCTCCAGGCTTTTCCATGACTGCTTTTCTTGCTTCAACTTGGGAAGCCAGCCTGAATGGGTTAACTCAGGGTACACTGTTACCAGAAACGTATTTCTGGCTTGTTTTTAATATAAACAACTGCATTTTACAGACGCAGTATATTCTATAATTAGCCCTATCCATAACTAGAAAGGGTTTACTGTCAGCTCAATCATGACTTCTGGAGAAAGGGGCAGGCATTGCTATAGGGTTAGTTATGTGAGCATTTACGTTCCAAGTGCAGGACTGCCCTTCAAGGGAGACCAACAGACATCCAAGGAAGAAGCAGAAGGCATGGTTTCTGGTTCTGGCTCTGCTGCTCCAGTGAGACACTTCAGCTTCTTTCTGCCTCATTTTCCTCACTATAAAACAGCTTTGAAAACTGATCCCTGCCTTTTTTTTTCCTGACACTTTATTATTACATCCTTTATTTTAAAAATTTATTTACTGGGGCCAGTGCTGTAGTGCAGCGGGTTAAAGCCTTGGCATGAAGCACAGGCATCCATATGGGCGCCGGTTCTAGTCCCGGCTGCTCCTTTTCTGATCCAATGATTAATTGCTATAAATGATTAATTAGGAAGAACAAATAATGGCCTTCTAAAAATTCAAGCTATAAGGTGATGTGTGGCATAAATACGAGCATGCATGTGTTTAGGTATTCTGGCACCAAAATCCATTAATCTTTTAATTCCATTTTCCATGAACTTTCTTTTCCTTTTTTTTTTTTTTTTTTAAGATTTATTTATTTGAAAGGTAGAGCTGAGAGAGAGAAAGAGATCTTCTATCTGCTGGTTCACTCCCCAAATGGCTGTAACAACCTGAACTGAGCCTATCTGAAGCCAGGAGCCAGGAGCCAGGAGCTTCTTCTGGGTCTCCCATATGAGTCAGAGGCCCAAACCCTTGGATCATCGTCTGCTGCTTTCCCAGATGCGTTAGTAGGGAGCTGAAACAGAAGTGGAGTAGCAGAGGCCAGCACTATAGCACGGTGGGCTAAGCCTCTGTCTGTGGCACTGGAATCCCATACGGGCACCAGTTCTAGCCCCGGCTGCTCCTCTTCCGATCCAGCTCTCTGCTATGGCCTGGGAAAGCAGTGCTTGGGCCCCTGCACCCACATGGGAGACCTGGAGGAAGCTCCTGGCTCCTGGCTTCTGATCAGCTCGGCTCTAGCCTTAGCAGTCATCTGGGGAATGAACCAGTGGATGGAGGATCTCTCTCTCTGCCTCTTCCTCTCTTTCTTTCAAATAAATAAATAAATCTTAAAAAAAAAAAAAAAGAAAGAAAGAAAAGAGGGGCCAGTGCTGTGGTATAGCAGGTAAAGTGCTGCCTGTAGTGCTGGCATCCATATGGGCACCAGTTCAAGTCCCAGCTCCTCCACTTCGAATCCAGCTCTCTGCTATGGCCTAGGAAAGCAGTGGAAGATGGCCCAAGTCTTTGGGCTCTTGGCTTCGGATTGGCCCAGCTCTGGCCATTGCAGCCACTTGGCGGAGTGAAACAGCAGATGGAAGACCTCTCTCTCTCTCTCTTGCTCGCTCGCTTTGCCTCTCTGTAACCTTGCCTTTCAAGTAAATAATATATCTTAAAAAAAAGAAAAGAAAAGAAAAAGAAAGGAAGAAAGCAGAAATATCGGGGCTAGCACTGTGGTATGGTGGGCTAAGCCTCTGACTATGGCGCCGGTGTCCTGTATGGGTGCCAGTTCCTGTCCCGGCTGCTCGTCTTCTGGTCCAGCTTTCTGCTTGTGGTCTGGAAGAGTAGTGGAGGGTGGCCCAGTGCTTGGGTCCCTGTACTCTTATGGGGGTCTGGGGGAGGCTCTTGGCTTCTAGCTTCAGATCAGGCTGTTGTGGCTGTTTTGGGGGTGGACCAGTGGATGGAGGACCTTTCTCTCTGTCTCTCCCTCTCTCTGTCTGTAGTTCTACCTCTCAAATAAATAAATAAAATCTAAAAAAGCATAAATATAAAAGATCATAAATATCTTTTTGATCTGAACACTACTTGGAATATGAGTAGAGCACTGGATGAAATACCTTCCTGGTCATTAAATCTGAGCTACTTATACATCTAACCTGGCACCTTACAAATGACACGCTTTACAATCTATTAAAATATACAAAATAAAAGGACTTTGTAAAGTTTGTCAAATGGTGAAAACATGCATGATCTCAATAAATTCTCAAAGCAAAGCCATGTGGAAGATACTAAACACTATTTCATAGGCAAGGAGCCTGGGGTTGAGAGACTGCACAACTTGCCCAAGGTCACAGAGTGCATGAAGGGTACAGCACAAACTGGAACCCAGGCCCGTCTGCACCTGGAGCCTGGGCTCTTAGCCGTTAGCACACCACACACCGCCCTTCCATGAACCATAGCCGTCTTTCACGTTTTAGAATGTCTCTGTCTCTTCAGGTTGGCATTTGGCCTGACAATTAAGATGCCCGCATGCCATACTGGAATGCCTGGGTTCAATACCTAGCTTCCTGCTAACGCAGGCTCTGCAGGCAGCAGCTATGGCTCGAGTGTTTGGGTCGCTGCCACCCACATGGGAGATCTGGACTGAGTTCCTGGCTCTGGTTTCAGCTCCAAGTAGGGGTAATTACAGACCTTTAGAGCAGCAGATGAGACTGCTTGCTCACTATATCTAATGTATTTTAAAGATTTATTTACTTATTTAAAAGTCAGAGTTAGAGACAGAGAGGGAGAGCCAGAGACAGAGATCCCTTATCCACTGGTTAACTCCTCAGTTGGCTGCAACAGCCAGAGCCAGGCCAGGGAGCCTGGTGCTACTTCTGGGTCTCCTATGTGAGTGGCAGGGGCCCAAGCACTGGGCCATCTGATGTGCCCCCAGGCCATTAGCAGGGAGCTGGATCAGCAGTGGAGCAGCTGGGACACAAACCAGCATCCATATGGGATGTCAGCGTTGCAGGCAGTGATTTTACCTACTATAGCACAAGGCCAGCCCCTTCAAACATTTTTTAAAGACTACATTATGGGGCCAGTGCTGTGGTGCAGTGGGTTAACACCCTGGCCTGAAGCGCTAGCATCCCATATGGGCATCGGTTCGAGACCTAGCTATTCTACTTCCAATCCAGCTCTCTGCTGTGGCCTGGGAAAGCAGTGGAAGATGGCCCAAGTCCTTGGGCCCCTGCACCCGCGTGGGAGACCTGGAAGAAAATCCTGGCTCCTGGCTTCAGATTGGCACAGCTCCAGCCATTGTGGCCAATTGGGGAGTGAACCATCAGATGGAAGACCTCTCTCTCTCTCTCTCTGCCTCTCCTCTCTCTGTGTTAACTCTGACTTTCAAATAAATAAATAAATCTAAAAAATTAAAATTAAAAAAATAAAAAATAAAACATTAAAGACTACATTAACAGTGCTATCAATATGATAAGTTGAAAAAGATTATCTACATGACTTTTTGGAATACAGTTCTATGAGAGGGGCAGCCCAGTCAGAGAGACCAGAGAGACTTGAAATCTTTTTTTTTTTTTTTTTTAATTTTATCTATCTGAAAAGCAGAGTCACAGAGAGGGGGGGAGACAGAGATGGGTGTTCCATCCGCTGGTTTACTCCCCCAAATGTTTGCAACGGCCAGGACCGGGCCAGGCTGAAGCCAGGAGCCAGGAGCTTCTTTCAAGTCTCCCACGTGGGTGCAGGGGCCCAAGCACTTGGACCATCTTTCACTGCTTCCCCAGGTGCATCAGCAGGAAGCTGGACCAGAAAAGGAGCAGCCAGGACATGAGCCAGCGCCCATGTGGGATGCCGGTACTGGAGGTGGTGACTTAACCCACTATGCCATAATGCCAACCCCTATCTAAACACTGTACCTAGGAGAGAACTTGGGCTATTTCCATGAATGTGACATGACAGCATATAACAGAATTCCAGAATTTGAAAAGGCTGCTTCTACTCAAATTCCAAAACGAACAGACTCTAGCAGGTTAAGGGTGTGGTCACATCTAAAAGTCCACGTGAAGGAGGTCCCCCAGAGACAGGCAGGAGTCTAGAAGGACGTGCGAGAGCGGCACAGGCCGACCTCCCGCTGGGCTCTCAGTGCACGAGGCAGACAGCACCAGCTTCCATCCCACACTCGGCCAGGGCTGCTCTCCCGGAACTGGGAGATTCTCGACTGGTCCACTCATTCATGTCCTGTCACACCCACCGGCACCATGCAAGGTGACAGGGACAAAGGAGGTTCCTGTGCTCGCAGAGCGTGTGTCGTGGTGGTGGGAGATGGAAGTAATAAACGTGTGTTTTGGTTTCAGGGGGCATACGAGATTACACAGAGAGAAAAACAGCAGAAGAGAACAGGCAGTGACCAGGGAGGGCGATTATGGACAGGGTACACAGAGAAGGACCTTCTGGGGGATACATGAGTCTCACACAGAAACCTAAGTATCATGATAAACCATGAAGAGCCCAAGAAAGCGTGTCTCAGACAGTGGAAACGGCAGGTGTGAGGGCATGAGGAAGTGGCCATCGCGAGAACTACTACACAGGCACAGGGAGCTCACGGCCGGGCTGAGGGGCACCAGCCAGGAGTCTCAGAGCCGCACCAGCTATGTGAGCTGTGTTCTACGCCCGCTTGAGAGACAAAGACCCTGAGGTTAAGTAAATGGACACACAGCCGCTCAGAGGCAGTCGCGGTTCAAACGGGGGCTGGCTGGGTATCAGAGTCTGTGCTTTTCCTTTACCACATTTAATGCCAGTGTCACAGCGCAAACATGAATACTTACACATAAACAAGTAACTAAATCAGACTCTTCTGCGCACCCTCCCCGTTTCACTCTGGGTAGCTGCCCATCTCACCCTTCTCATAACTGTGGCAGGCAGATCTCAAATTGCCAACCCCTGCAGGGAGTGGACAGAGGCCCTTTCCTGAGACCTCCAAAGCAACCTGCAGCGACCCCGCTGCGTGAGATCTGGGCACAGTGTGCACTCGCCCCGCTGCCTGAATGGGAGGAGATAAACTGGGAATGTGCTTCCTTTAGCACATTTAGCCAGAGCCATCCGAACAATCTTCCAAAGGTAAAGGCATCGGGAACAGCATTTTCTCTGTTGCAATAGGTCTGCAGGTTCCCACAGAACATGCAGGCTGCCTCGGACCGCATTCCCTAATCCCCGTGGGTATCACGGACGCTGACATCCTGCATACAACTTTGCTGATGGCGGGGGTCAGATGTGCAGATTCAAAATCCGAAACCTGTGTGTGTAATCTGAAAATTCCTCCAATGTTTAGGTGTAAAGTTCTCTAGAGGATTCAAAGAAAAAAAAAATTCTCCCACTTCAATCTTACATAAAAGTTTAGCTATTGGACTCAAGAAATTAAAGGAAGATTTTAAAAAATAAATGTTGGCAAAGGCCCAGCAAAATTTTCCTTCTCTTTGAAAGCCTGAAATTGAACTACATGCAGCGCTTGAGGGTAAAAGCCACAAGTCTGTCGGCTAAAACTGCTGGAAAGGGTTAACGCGCTCAAGGTCGGCAGCAGAAAGGAGAAGCAGCTCTGCAGCCCAGGAGCACACAGGAGCAGCAGGGTCTTCCTACGCCCCACCCCAGGGCCAGGAGAGGCCAGTGTGGCTGCAGGGGGAGGCCTTGTTGACGGACTGAGCTGTGTATCTCCTCAAGTCTGTGGTCCCGTTTCCCAGAGGAGCACTTCCTTGCTGCAGGCTCCCCACACTAGGACACACACCTGCCTCAGGTGAGAGCGGAACTGAAATCCGTGCCTTTCTGGCCGCTTCTGGACCGACTTCCCCATCTTTCCTATCCGAATCCCCTTTTTCTTTCAACTACTTTGCTCCTTCAACACACGACATGGGTGGCGGGGCATTCCAGCTCAAAAGCTGAAACCCGGTGCCATAATTTTCCAGCCTAATTTTAAGGGAGGCCGAGACTGCCACATCGTCCAGCAGAAGGCTTGTTTTTCAAATGCCCCGATAATGACCTTGCATTTTCCCTTCTGTGCTTTCAGACATCCTCTCTTAAGAAGTCTCTCCCTCGTAGTTTACAAAGAAGTGAATCCAACTTTCCGGACACACTGCCTGACCCACGAGGAGACCCCTGTTTCCCGGCTCTTCCGCCTCCCCTAAGCATGAAAACACCCAGAACCACAGCAACAGCTGGGGATCATTAAACTGACAGAAATAGCTTAGGAGACTCCACTGGTGTGTGAGTGGGGGAAGGAAAGGCTGAGTATCAGATTTTTAAAAATCAAAGGGCAACGGGAAAGGGGGGCAGGCTGAGGTCTAAGGAGTGTAGCACACCTGAACTGCCTGTACACAGCCAAGGGGTGACTGAAGCAGACAGAGGGACAGGCGACTGCTGCCTAATTTGCCTGGCCCCCGCCTACTCTCAGATGGAAGGATTAGTCAAAGCTGAAAACGCAGGTCTGAATGCAGATGAGCCGGGGTGAAAAGCGCAGGAGCTGTGGAATCTCAGAGGCTGACCCTGGGTCATTTCTACTCTGCAGGAGTCACTGACGGAGTGGGAGTCAGTTCTGGGGTCATAATGCCAGGCAAAAATCAGCCCCAAGCTAGGCTAGGTGCAAGGACTCTGAGCATACACGCCAAGCCCCAAGTGGACTCAGGGCCCAGCCTGGTCCCTGAGTCCCATGGCATCCGCTCAGGAACCACAGGCTACATGGAATCAGGCTCTCAGGGCCGTACTTGCCAGGGCACAGCCACACCTCCCAGGGCAAGCTTTGGAAGCTGGCAGGCCTCGGAAGGTCGGTGCAGGAATGTGCCATCTGCCTGGCCCACCGCCAGAGTGTATTCAGCACAAACCTGACCGCCCCAGAGGAGCCTGATCCTCATCACCCCCAGGGGCGGGGCTTGCAGACCCAGACCCATGCCTTCATCTGGTATCGCAGGACCCTGGGGTGCCGTCTTAACCCCCACACCTGCTAGGTCCACATTCGGTATCATGAAGGCCTCTCCCATCAAGGCATTTTTCATAACTAATCTCACAAGACTGCAGTTTCAGATGGGTCCCACCTCAGGCCTGAACAGGAAATGATTCTATTGCAGATAGCATGTCTGCAATTCTCTTTGGCAAGAGTGTTTTGTAAGTGTGAGATTGCACGAACTTCAGCTGAACATTTCAGTCGATGGATCTGCTGATTTACTAGAGAGGGCTCCAGGCTAATGGCTGGTTTCAACAAGCAACCACTCACTACCTCCTAGGATAGCTCGCTTCCTTGCTAACCATGAATCTGGAAGGAAATACATTCATGCATCTTTCCAAACTACATCAGATTTGTGTAAATAACTGTATTTGAACCTGGTTTTCTACAAAGAGACAAAAAAAAGTCTCACAATACTTGGCTCATTCTAATTATTTCTAGCATTAAGAAGGGTAGAGGATATACAAAAATAAATCCATTAGACAGGAGACTATAAATAAATTTTAATTTTTAGATATATATCACATACAGTTCCTCTTGAGGCTTACGAATAACAGCAAAGGACAGGATATATATATAACCAGACACTCTTGCGACTATAATCACCTCTCATTGTGTGCAGCCTCGGTGACTGTAAGAATAAATCTCTCATTGACCTTGTGCACAGTAAATCCTTTCAATTTAAAAATTAACGTCATAGGCACAGGCGTTGTGGTATAACGGGTTAAGCTGCCGCCTGCAGCACTGGCATCTCATATGGGTGCCAGTTCCAGTCATGGGCGTCCGCTTTTGATCCCACTCCCTGCCAATGTGCCTGGGAAAGCAGCAGAAGATGGCCCAAGGCCTTGACCCCTGGACCCATGTGGGAGACAGGAAGAAGCTCCTAGCTCCTGGTTTCAGCCTGATTTGGGGAATGAACCAGCGGATGGAAGATCTCTATGTATCTCTCTCTCTCTAACTCTGCCTTTCAATTAGTAAACCTTTAAAAACAAAACAAATTGGCCGGCGTCGTGGCTTACTAGGCTAATCCTCCACCTGTGGCGCCAGCACCCCGGGGTTCTAGTCCCGGTTGGGGTGACGGATTCTATCCGGTTGTTCCTCTTCCAGTCCAGCTCTCTGCTATGGCCTGGAAGGGCAGTGGAGGATGGCCTGAGTGCTTGCGCCCTGCCCCTGCATGGGAGACTAGGAGGAAGCACCTGGCTCCTGGCTTAGGATCGGTGTAGCACGCTGGCCATAGCAGCCATTTGGGGGGTGAACCAATAGAAGGAAGACCTTTCTCTCTGTCTCTCTCTCTCTCACTGTCTAACTCTGCCTGTCAAAAATAAACAAATTAACATCATACATATTTATAATTAACTATTTACTACATGCATGCTTTGGCACCAAATATGATAGGAACTGTGAATTAATAAAAACACTGTCCATTTATATGCTATTTTACAAAGCTACTTTCACACATATGATCTCATTTGACCCTATGAGTTAGGATGATGGACAGTATATCCGCCACACAGTGAGAGAACTGGCTTGCCAAGCTCACCACCACCAAGAGCAAACCAGCAACTTCAGGTTCCTGACCACTGGTCCGTGCTGGATCACCTGCTGCCCACCACAAGAAGGCTTCTGCCCTAAAGGAACTAACATCTGACAAACAAGGCCCTGGATGGGTCTCTTAGATGAACCAAGCTTCCGCCCAGTAAGACTCACCATCTCCTGGTCCAATTTCATATTCCTGAATCCAATTCAAGATAATTATAGAAAAAGAGTAGTTATTAACGTCACTAACAATGAACAGATATAAGTTCCTTCTGAAGGGTAAAATTAACACAAGACTGAATAATACTGAATTTAGACAGAGTGCTCAAAATATTTGTGTCGTTTTGGGATAAACACTCTGCCTGTGGACACAATACTGCCCCCTAGTGCCACAAGGCACAGTAACCATCAGCATGCTCAGTAGCCCAGTCAACACACACGCTGTGTTCTGGGTACTTTGGAAGGGAAAAGGGCAGAGCAGAAATCTATGACACACACGCAGCCATGAAACCTACTTAGAACCCTCAAGGAATCTCTAAATGTAACCAAGGACATCAGCAATGTAAGACAAGTCAGTGTAATTGAAGACAGTGTTACAAGTGCTTTGAGTCTGCAGAGAAGTCACTAACACACAGAAAGGATTAGGGAAGCCTGCAGGTGTGGCAGCGTATTAGCAACCCTGAAGGTTACACGCTAGAGGGGAGCGCGATGAGCCGGGCCTGGAGGTAGGAAATTCTGTAAGGTCAAGAACACAACCATCACACTCCAGTTTAGCTGAAGCGCGAATTTTGTGAAAGGGAGTGTTGGAAGGAAGGCTGGCTAAGGTCAGGCTGCGAAGGGTCTAGAACTGTGCTTTCCAATACAGCAACTGCTAGCCACACACTATACATTTAATTACAATCAAATAAAACTTAAAATTCACTTTTCCAGTCTCTGTAGCCACATTTTAGCTTTCAACAGACACCTCTGGCCAGTGGCCATCACACTGGACAGTATAGATGTAGCACCGGGCAGTGCTACACCAGAAGGTGGTAACACACACACACACGAATATAGATCTTTCAAGACTGGCAACTCTCCCTACAAAACCATCAAGCAGATCTGGTCCTTGTCAAAGTCTATTAATAAAGAAAACAGGAAAAGGTCATTAAGAGGAATGCATCTAGTATAATAAAATAAAAGGCTAAGAAGAATTTTCACTGGGTATCTCTGGGGTTTCACCCGCTTCAGTCCAAAAGGAGAGACACTAGATATCCTTTCTGCTTTTACTATCTAATGCACAATCTACCTCGTTTGTGCAGTTTACAAAGTGATAGTGAGTTTTCAAAATACAAGTAATTATTTAGAGAAGACATAATTTGAGTGCTCTTGAGATTCAGTAAGCACACAGAATCCTAAACATAAGGTTTTATGCACAATATAAAACAACAAAAAAAATCGCAGTCAATTGTTTATGGTCGTTATCTAAAACTCCATTCTGATCCTACTTAGGATAACACGCCTGCATTTCTCCTTCCTATAGGTTTCTGAACTTAACTAATGATGACATGGGAAGCCTGAAACATCACAACCCTCTAGGTTACAGACAGTCAAAGACGGCAGCCTAAGTCCTGAGCCGCCGGAAGAATCTCCCCGCTAATGCTCACGGTGCTTCTTTGACTTCAGTTACACGACACGTCTAGATATTTAAAGAAAACCCAACTGTCATTCAACCAGTTCTTAGAATGATTCCCTGTGCAAACCTAGGTGCCCAAAACCACCGTGTGTCCTCTCCTGTGGCCTCAGTCACTGTGGACGCCATGTGTCCAGTCGTCCTGTCAAATGCAGTAGAAAGCCTCAAGATCTTGGAAACTCACAAGAAACGACCAAGTTGTTAGAAAAGCAATTATATAATCAACTTTACAGATTATAACTTCTGACAGCACACGATCCAGGTTTCTAAGCTAAGAGAGAGAAATATTAATAATTCTTTTTTATTCACATTTGATAAAAGTTGGGGATAAACTTACTACCCTGTTTGTTCAATAATCCAGAACTCCTTAAATTTAAAACTGAACTTCTGCGGCTGGCATTGCGGTGCAGCAAGTAAAGCTGCTACTTGCAATGTTAGCATCCCATATCTTTAAAAAAAAATGAACTTCTCAGCAGAACTCATATTCAACGTCTACTTCTACACAGTATTCCTTCCCCACAGTTTCAGATTACGGAAGAAGGCCGTTCAAGAAAGGAAGACTCCTTGAGGATGAGTAAGGCCAGTCCACATCATTCGCCCTAAGCAAAACTAAGATGCAACACAAGAGAAAAGCCTTCCAAGTGCACTTTTATTTTAAACGATGAAGTCCTAGTGTTAACAGACCTCAGGGGCTCTGTACCCACGTATAGCATTTTTGAGACGGAAGAAACTGAGGTCGTCATCAGTAGCTCCCGATTTATGGTCAGGGTATGCTTTATTGATTAACACTACATTTGACCCACATGAAAAGGAGAGTCGACTTTATTAAGGAAAAGGTTTTTTCCTGCCCTTTTCTCATCCTACGTCTGGTTATCTGAGTTCTGTGTGAAGGGAAGAGGAGGTCAGTAAGGAGGAACACCCTAATCACTGTCCCAGCAGGTCACGAAACACACTGGACAGTTCTACACCCAGTCATCTGTGGGGTGCTCAGTAAGCTCTAACACTCATCTAAATCTGGAGTAAACCCCCAAGGTCAAAGTTCGGGTGGCTACAGAGAAATAGAAGGGGAGGAAAGAGGGCAGGAAGTGCAGGAGGAAACACAAGCATGCATATCCACAGGGGTGAACACTCTAACCTTCCCGCAAACTGTGAGAAGGGGTCAGGCACACTGCGGAGTAGCTCTCCTTTCCTGGCTGCAGGACAACCCATGAGAGAGGCAGAATCCTGCAGGTGGGCTGGCGAGTCCTGGGCTCCTCCAGCATGCTGGAGATGGGAGACTCCAAAGGCCAAGGCTGCAAGAAGCTGGTCTTCGTCCCCTCGCTCCTTAGAGAGGCCGTGTATGATCTGCTGAGGATCTGACTGGTGGGCACCTCATTTCTGCAGAGCAAAGCCTTGCAAGAACAGCTAGATCCCAGGCTGACTTAGGGAGTGGGGCTCACACGCAGTGACAGCAGAAGGTCAGCATCAGTAAGTCTCCTGGCAAAACATTTCTTCCTGTCAGCACTGGGCCTTGACACTGACACCTCCCTCCTCTACCCAGATGCCAGAGAGCAGAACCAGGAGGATTTCAGTGTGTGGAGCTGGAAGGGGAGAGGGTTTCCTCAGAGAAAATGCTCGTAGCAACCAACCAACCTCATTCACCCAAAATAGTAAACAGTTGGTTTCTCTGCTCAGAACCGAAAGGCGTCTGCCAGACAAGCAGTATCACATGACCAGGTTCCCTCTCCTCTCCTCTCCTCTGCCTCCCAAGCCTGCACCAAAGTACAACAAGGAGCCACAACACAGCACTGGTTTAATTTGATGTTTGTTTTTCAAATGTTTATAGATAAGAATACATGTGTGTGTGTATATATACATACATACACACACATACATACACATATAAAAGTAAAAACAGCCCAAGCTGGGGGGGTGGATACCAAAGGAAAAACTCAGGAAGAATTATTCACTTTGAAAAAGCCGTGTCACAGCATTGAGATGGCAACCATTAGAATAATGGCTGAACTGGCAAAGTGCTCAACGACTGAATAAGTGAAGATACTCTCAGCAACGTGCAAGCACTTTGCTAATAAAATCTTCTTTTGAAGGGCAGAGAGTGAGAGAGGTCGATCGATCCTCCATCCACTGGTTCACTCGCCAGATGGTCGTAATGGACAGGGCTGGGCCAGGCTGAAGCCAGGAGCTTCACAGGTCTCCCACAGTGGTGGAGGGGCCAAGGGCTGCTTTCCCAGGCCATAGCAGGGAGCTGGATCAGAAGCGGACAACTGGAACATGAACCAGTGCCCATATGAGATGCTAGTGTTGCAGGCGGCCGCTTAAGCTGTTATGCCACAATGCTGGCCCCACTGATAAATCTTTAAAAAATGATGTAGCTCAATACATATTTGACCTTTTCATTTAGAAAAAAAAAAGGGGCTCTTAAGATGCTGGTGAGTATCAGAGACAATATATTGAAACAATAATGGTAGCCGATCAAAACTCTGAGATACACACCCCTCAGCTTGGCTCACCACCTGATCCTACGCTTGGTGGCAGTCAGGACACTACACCGACAGACTGAACTGAAACTGCCACCATGACACTCACGGGCACTTCCGCCCAAGGCTGCAGCCATGCGTGCCACCACACTCGTCTCCCTACAGGGCTCCTTAGCACCAGAAGGGAGGGCCTCCATGCCCAGTCCTTTCAGCCAGTAGGTAATTAAGTAAAACTGCAAAAATCAAATGTGTCTCCACCGCTGGCTGTGCCCCGGCTCACAGGGCCAGACACGGAGCTTTGAGAGCAGACAGGCTCATCCACCCCTGCCGCTGCACACTGTAAACCACTCAACGAACATCTGCACTGGGAAACCACTGATCTAATCAACACTGTTCGTCACAAAGCCATGTAGAGGGAATTAGCTGGCTAGCGTCACGATACAAGTGCCACAAATACATTGACTGCAGCAGGCAGGAGCAGCAATGGCCGCTCTGACATCGGGGGAGAAGGTGTTGCAGAGTGAAAATGCTGCTTTGGAAAACAGTTTGGAAGCTGCTTATAAACTTGTACTTACAAAACAGTGATTCCACCCTGGGTACCTATCCAAGAAAATGAAAACACACATCTACCTAAATACCCAACTATTCAGAGCAGCCTCATTTGTAATTGCTCAAAGCTAGAAACAAGGCAAATGCCCTCAGCCTGTGAACAGAATAAAAAATCGTGGTACATAAACACAAGGGAAAAGTACCGTCAGCAGTTTTCATGCACGTGTCTACACACACACACACACACACACACACCCCACTGCAACAGGCAGCAACACTGATGAAGCATTATGCTTTGTTTTTTAAAAAAAAAAGCTCCAGGCCAGCGATGCGGCTCACTAGGCTAATCCTCCACCTGTGGCGCCGGCACCCCGGGTTCTAGTCCCGGTTAGGGCACCGGTTGGGGCTCTTCTTCCAGTCCAGCTTCCTGCTGTGGCCCAAGTGCTTGGGCCCTGCACCCACATGGGAGACCAGGAGGAAGCACCTGGCTCCTGGCTTTGGATTGGTGCAGCACCGGCCATAGTGGCCATTTGGGGGGTGAACCAACAGAAGGAAGACCTTTCTCTCTGTCTCTCTCTCACTGTCAAAACTCTGTAAAAAAAAAAAAAGTGCCAGACACAGAAGGCCACAAACCATTCACTATATGAAAATCATGAGAAGGCTGAACTACAGGGGCAAGATCCGATCAGTGGTTGCCAGAGACTGGGAAAGTGCAGGCAGAGTCTGCAGAGCCCTCAGAGCTCCTCCTGGGGGTGACGGAGATGTCCTAGGTGTACTGGCTCTGGTGGTGGCTTCCTTTTTTTTTTTGTTAAATAACAATTTATTTATTTGAGAGGCAGAGTTACAGAGAGAGAGAGGGAGAGACAGAGAGAAAGAGGTCTTCCATCCAGTGGTTCATTCCCCAAATGGCTGCAACAGCCAGAGCTGGACCAATCCAAAGCCAGTAGCTTCTTCCAGGTTTCCCAGGTCTCCCACATGGGTGCAGAAGCCCAAGCACTTGGACCACCTTCTGCTGCTTTCCCAGGTGCATTAGCAGGGAGCTGGAATGGAAGAGGAGCAGCCGGGACTAGAACTGGCACCCATAAGGGATGCCAGTGTTGCAGGTGGAGGCTTCACCCCCTACACCACAGTGCTGGCCCATGGTGGCTTCTTTCCTTTTAATCAGAACTCACTGAACTGTCCACCTAAAAATGGTGACTTTCACTGCATATAAATTGAACTCAATTATTTTTTAAAAGCAGATTACAGAATGTGATGCACTCAGAATGGAACACAGGCTCTGGAAGGAGACTACCAGGGTTAACACTCGTCTCTACTCCCTCCTCAGCTGTGTGACAGTGAGATACTTCCCGTCTCTGTGCCTCTGTTTTCTCCTCCAGAAAGTGGAGCTGCCAGGATGCAGTCAGTCAGTAGCTAATTAACTCTGTAATAGCAGAGTTAATTCATAAAACATCTCAGAATGGCACCCATCCTGTAACCTTCAGGACAGTGGCCGTTAGAGTCCTTTTTGCTTGCTTGCTTGCTTATTTTTAAAGACTGATTGATTTGATCTGAAAGGTAATTTCAGAGAGGGAGAAACACAGGAAGACGAAGATATCACATCCATTGGTTCACTCTCCGAATGGCTGCAACAGTGAGGGCTGGGTCAGGCCCAGTTCAGGAGCCTGGAACTCCGTCCTGGTCTCCCATGTGGGCCAGCCTCTGCTGCCTTCCCAGGCACATCAGCAAGGAGCTGAGCAGAAGCCGAGCAGCCAGGACTCAAACCAGCCGGCATCACCAAAGGCAGCTCAATCATTCCACTGAACCACAGAATCAGCCTCAGGTGTCCCAGTTTTGAGCTAGCCTTAGTATGACCTCAGAGTGCCACCTTCATTTCCAAAAGGAGTTTGGAGCAGACAGGGGGTCCACCGTCTCTAAAATGCAGGGTTCTCTAAGATCTGTGGTGGGACTGGACAGGCTCTGCCCTTCCTTTTGTTTCCTTCTCCTTTAGGTATTTACTGTCTGCCCACCAGTGCCAGGCAGATGGAACATCCCAATCCCTGACCTCGTGGAGTGCATGCTGCCGGCTGTTCAGTGGAGCAGAAGCAAGCCCGAGCTCACTTACACGGTCCCTGGCCTAAGTGCCAATAAGCAACCCAGAGGGGGACTGGCTGGGCCGGAGGAGCCGGAGAAGGCTCCGAGAGAAGACATCTGAGCCAAGTCCAGGAGTAGTTTCTTTTTTCCTTTTTTAAGGCAAAGCAAAAAATGTGAGAGGAGTCTTGCAATCACAGAGAAATGTACAAAAGCAAAGGTATGAAAAAGAACAAGATTAGGGGGTGGAAGACAGAGGGAAAGACAAAGGGGGTCATTCTGTCAGCACCGAGAAAGGAGGAGGGGAGGGAGCCGCGGCATCAGGGAGGCTGCTGGGCGAGAAGGAAATGGATGTCAGACCCTGGCCACGCCCAGGAACCGCAGGGGCAGGAGACGTCTTACTCTTATCTAAAAGGCTACATATATCACAAGTCAACCTTATAAATATTAGCATAAGACGTACTGTACTACATTTACAAACACAGCATACACTTACTGCAATTTCACAAGCAGAAGTGTCAGAGCGCTTCTATCTCCCACAGGTAACTGTGCACACTTGTTCACGCAACAAGTATCTACTGTGTGTGTCGTGCACATGGTAGGTGCTGCAGGAGCAGCAGGCACAGGCAGTAGACAAGTGAAGCCCAAGACCCACCCGGATCTTCCGTGCCTCGAAGGCAGGACCCGGGTGGTGGGCTACTGTGGTTGAGAATCTGCACTTGAGTCAGCAGCTCTGTATTCAAATTCTGGCTCCTACCACCTCCTGCCAACCTGGCTTTGGACACGTCCCTGAAAATCTCTCCTCATCTGAAAATGCGGACACCCTCCCCAGATTCCCGTGGCTTTACGGTGAGCTTATGAGACAGTCGGTCACCAGCGTGCTGACTGCACAGGAAATGTTCAGCAACTTGTCCCTTTCGGTTTATTACTGCTGAATTCCACCCTTGGATGGCCCCTAATCTCTCATGACACAGACGAGAAAACACCAGGGTAGGAAAGAAAGGAGCGAGATGTTAAAACTATAAACTCACATTTTGGTGAATTCACAACCCTTTTCTTGTAAAGACAGCATACTTGGAACTTACATTCTTTCAGGGTTTCTCAAGCTGTTAATGTCTCCCTCTATTACATGACCTAGTAAATTAAATGAAAACCATCACCCAAAATAGGGAGCCAGTCACAATCCCTCCCAGGATTCCTTGTTCCGATTCTCTGACTAACACTGAGTCATGGAGCAGTGGAGACAACACAGAGCACTGATAAGTAGTCTGGACACAAAACTGGGCAGCCGCCCCACCAGAGCACACTGCGGACCAACCATTTACTGCAGGCGAACTTTCTGAAACAGAAAACCCAAGACGAAAGGAGAGTTCTCCAACTGGCTGAGCCTCTGAGCAATCGTGTCTTCCAGCAATTGATACGGTTATGAAGCAAAAGAATTTTTAAAAATTAAAAAGCCTGTTGCTCCCCTAAAACCACACACTGAAAAATACTTTATCTTTTTAAATGTTTATTTCTTACAACTGACTTTGAAAGCAACAGTGGCCGTGTAAAGATCCTGAAGGCCGGAACTTATCTTCCCGTCACCCCAGATTTGAAGACAGCCCCAGGAGTCCACGTGCTGGACACCTGGTCCCAGTGTCGGAATCTGAGGTGGCAGGACCTGTAAGAGGTGAGGCCCTGGGGCACGGTGAGCTAAGCCGTAGGTCGCCTACACCACCAGCATCCCAGGAGCACTGGTCCCAGCTTGCCTGCTCCACTTGCAATCCACTCCCTGACAATGGGCCTGGGAAAGCAGTGCAGGACGGCCCGAGTACTGGGGTCCCTGCAACCCACTAGGGACATCTGGATGGAGCTCCAGGCTCCTGTCTGCGGCCTGGCCCAGCCCTGGCTGTTGCAGCCTCTTGGGGAGTGAAGCAGTGGGTGGTGGATCTCGCACTTGAGTGTATTCTGTCACTCCTTCCTTCAAATAAAAATAAATAAATCTGAAAACAGAAGCAGTGGGGCCTAGTACAAGGTGGTCACTGGAGGCATCACCCTCGGGAGTGGGCTGCCATAGAAAGAGCAGACTGGCCTCTGCCTCCCTCTTAGAGGGCCCCACCTGCCACGCTGTGACGGTGTCAGAGGGCCCCCTAGCGCTGAGCAGGAGCTGGCCCCACGCCCTTGGGCCTCCAGAATTGTGAGGACCTCTTTTCTTTCCAAATTACCTGCCTTGGGGATTTTGTTGTAGCGACAGAAAACACACCAAGGCAAAGGCCAAGCTGACTCTACTCAAACTTTCTTCCATAAAGTTGTCTTGGCATTGAAACTAGGCATAGGATTCTGCAGCCCCAATACAAGAATTTCAGAGGCAACGGGAAGTCTGTGATTTTCAAGCAGACGGTACATTTTTTTATGTTCCAGCTAAGTCCACATCTACCTAGTGGAAAGAATGCCATACTTCCACATCTCTCTGCCCACTGTGGTTTACAATCTCTTTTCTAGAGACAGCTCTCTGAAGATGAACTGTCCTGCTCCGACCTCGGGCCCTACACCTATCCTTTGCCAACACACACACAGCCTCATCAGCACACAGCGAAGCTTCTGAACCACCTGTGCACCCCCACTCTGCTCCACTCTGCGTACATCGGGCTGTTCTGTTAGCAGCAGAAGAAACAACAGAAGTCACGAAGGCGGTTTCTTCTCTTAAGACACAGGAGAGCTGGGCTAACGAGGCCAGAAGCCCAGGCATTTGTGCTTCACCGTCACTGACTGCGATCGCCCCAAAACAAAGACTAGCGTCTACTCTGTCAGTGGTTCGGTCGTCATCAGCCAATCAATCCCTCCACAGGATGAGCTGTCCACAAAATCGGAAGGACACAGTCTGGGAAACACTATCAAATGAGCCCAGCTGCACCGGCTGGCTCTCTTGTTCTCTGTTGCCTCTGGCTCTTCCCATGTTTCACAGCTGCCTCCCTCCCCGCACTGCCCCTGCGGTCAAGGCGCAGCATGGGAATTCTGTAAATGCACACATTTCCCTCAAGCTCAGGGTGCAGACGCCACTCACTCACTAGGGCCACATGTTTCACTCCCAGACATCAGACTTCCAGTTGGCGTGACACACACGGGTCCGTGACAAGCCGTGGGCTGTATAATCCGGAATCTGAAAGGGGGCTCAGCCCTGTACGAACACGAGCGGGTCTGGAGCCCCAGGGGTGCTGCACTCCACACCAGCTCTGCGTTGACATGCGAGCAGAGTGCCTTCCTCACGCATGCCAACTTGAGATTCTGGTACTGTCTGGTGACAGGACATCTTCATCAGGACTGCTGCATCTCCCAGGGTAATTCTTCTAAATCGAGTATCTAAACCTGCCACATTTAGATGAGAAGGATTATTGTCACAGCTGTAAATGCAAATGGTACAGTTCAAAGCTGTAGACTGGGGAGACAATCCTTCTCTGTAAAGCTTAGTATTTTGAGAAAACAAATGTATTACTTTATAATTGAAAATTAACTTCAGAAACTAAAAACTGACCACCCAATTGCTTTTCTGGTTTAACAAAACCCAGTTTGGGGGACTGCGGCTATGGTGCAGTGGATAAAGCTGCCACATAAAGTGCTGGCATCCCATGTGAGTGCAGGTTTGAATCCCAGCTGTTCCACTTCTGATCCAGCTCCCTGCTAATGGCCTGGGAAAGTGGCAGAAGATGCCCCAAGTGCTTGGGCCCCTGCACCCATGTGGGAGACCTGGAAGAAGCTCCTGGCTCCAGCCAGGCTCCGCCCAATTTGGGGAGTGAACCAGCAGATCTCTCTCTGACTCTTCCTCCTCTGTTACTTGCCTTTCAAATAAAAAAATAATTATAATAATCTAGTTTTCTAATTTCTATGGTTCAAATTCTCAAGTGTCTTCAGGCAAGAGATCCATCTGGCCAGAATTCAGGCCATGTCTGAGTCACGGCTGAGGCCTTATCAGTACTTGGGGCTAACTTGAGTTTTATCTCTTTCCACTTCCCTTTGTCTTGGGTCTGGCAAGTTCATGCGTCTATGTAAAATTATGCCTATGTATATCTATGTACAAAGACTTCTTAAGGAAAATTTTAAAATATTAATAATACCCTAAATGGGAAATAATGAATTATGACTTTAAACTTTTTAAAAAATATGTATTTATTTGAAAGTAAGAATTATACAGAGAGGAGGAGAGGTAGGGAGAGAGAAAGAGAGGTCTTCCATCTGCTGGTTCATTCCCCAGTTGGCCGCAATGGCTGGAGCTGTGTCGATCTGAAGCCTGAAGTCAGGAGCCAGGAGCTTGCTCTGGGTCTCCCATGTGGGTGCAGGGCCCCAAGGACTTCGGCCATCTTCTACTGCTTTCTCAGGCCATAGTAGAGAGTCGGATTGGAAGTGGAGCAGCCAGGACTCGAAATGACAACCTTATGGGATGCCAGCACTGCAGGCAGTGGCTTTACCTGCTACGCCACAGCACCGGCCCCAGACTTTAAACTTTTTAAAAATTTATTTATTTGTTTATTTGAAAGAGCTACAGAGAGAGAGGGAGAGTCAGAGAAAGGGAGATTTTTCATCCTCTGGTTCACTCCCCAGATGGCTACCAACGCCCAGGGCTGGGCCAGGCCAAAGCCAGGACCTACATATTCCATGCAGGTCTCCCTGGTGCGTGGGAGGGACCCAAGGATTTGTGCTATCCCCCAGGGTGTGCTGGGATAGGGACCAGAGCTGGGAATCAAACTCAGGCACTTCTATAGGGAATGTGCCAAGTGCCCGCCCTAATAATTACTTTTTAAGTGCTAAGCTGTGAAAGTCATTCAGAGGTCACAGGGATGCATAAAACATCCTACCTCCTTTTTGCAATCCTGCAATTGTTAAGTATAATCTAATTAAAAGTTTGTGCATTGCTTGTGCTTGATGGAAGCTAGCAGGTCTGGGTTAGTTGTTTACTGCTAATGCTTACACTGCTGTGGGGCTTAACTGCTTGAGCTGTGAAGGTTTAGAGAAACACTATAGAAGAACAGCAGGTGACAAATGCAGACAACTGAGTAGAGTTTAAGATTGGTTGCTGTTTCGGGTTTCTGAGGAGTGAACCAGTCGATGGGAAGTCTCTCTCTTGCCTTCTCTCTCTGCTATTCAAGTAAGTCAAATCCATTTTTCAAGTAATTATTGCATACTAGGGATCTCTCGGTATCGTATATTTTAAAATGACCCTGCTTCCTGCTGGTGTACCCTCACAGCCATCCCCTCAGCCATCTGGCTCCTTAGTACCCATTCAACCCAACCCCCAGCTGCACCCACACCCTATTCTAGCCCAGGTGAGCCTTCCCCTCCCTCCTGTGCCATGGCCAGCCTGGTTTCCAGATGTCTCTCTCTGGGATACTTTTCCTGCGTGAACACCACTCACTCATCCTCTGTCTTCTGACCCTCCTGCTATCTAAATTCCACACACTCGCTAAGGTCCAGCTCTCATCTCACCTCAATAGTGAAACTGTCCTGACCTCACTTATCTTTTTTTTTTTTTAAACATTTATTTATTTGAAAGACAGAGTTACAGAGAGGCAAAGAGAGGGAGGGGTCTTCCATCTGCTGGCTCGCTTCCCAAATGGCCACAATGGCTGGAGCTGCAAGGATCTGAAGCTGGAGCCTGGAGCTTCTTCCGTATCTCCTTGGGAAGGAGGATGACTTGAGCCATATTTTACTCCTTTCCCAGGCCATTAACGCGGAGCTGGATCAGAAGTGGAGCAGCCAGGACTCGAACTGGTGCCCATATGGGATGCCAGCACTGCAGGTGGTGGCTTTACCCACTATGCCACAGCACTGGCCCCATCACTTATCTTTTCTTTCTTACGATCCTTCTAATGCTCTGTAGCCTCGTATCTCTAAAAAGAATATAGATATTTTGAGTTTCAGAATCACTGCTCTACTTCTGAGGAATCCCCTAGAGTAACAACCAGAGTGTAAAGTAAATAATCAGTAATTAGTAAGTATTTGCTGACTGAAACAGAAGTCTCCCATTAGCTATGAATATCATCAACCCTCAATCACCCAGCTGACAGTGAGAAACACGTTACACAGGAAGGGAAACAGGGTAGATGGGTCCGACTGTCTTCCAGAGTGGGCAGGAGCACTTCTATTTGTATTTTGTACTGTGTGGTCCCTTCCAATTTTCTAGGAAGTCACAAAGCTGCCACAAATGGTTTAACTACACAATTCCTCCCTCACCAGGCCCTGTGCCTGCTCAGCTTACCATTCCACACAGGCAAGCAACCGCACAACTTTCTCTAGTCTGTGACACAAGATAAAAATAAGCAGAGGTCGTCATATTCTAAACATTTGCTGGTTCACACCTTCCCCTATTAGGGAGATCATCGTTTGGATATAAAAGATCATCCATTCTAAGTCTCACTGGGCAAGCATTGTGTTTGTGTCAACAAAGTGCTTTTGTCAACAGAATATAATGACAATATCAATAAGAATTTGAGAGAAATATTTGTCCAAAAACAATCCCTGCTATGATCTACTCTTAGGATAATCCAGACTTGATAAAAAGCCAAATTCTTCCCACGGTCCATAGAGAGTTGCCTCGGCCTCGGGCTATTTTCCCCAAGCAGCAAGAGTTTGTAAACTCCTGAAATCTCTGGTTAACTGCTCTCTCGGCCAGCTAGTGAAGTTTTCCTCCAACCACACACCACACCAACTGAAAAGCTAGGTTTTGTTTATACCTGGTAGAAGCTACAGCTCTCTCCCAGAGGGAGTCCAAAACGCCTACGCTTATCTCCAGAAAACTTTAAAAAATATTTTCAGTAACCTGATGGTAACAGCTCTGCTACTAAAAAGTCTCTCAGCCATCTTCCTGTTTTGGCGGGTCCTGCTGAAACCCCCTCCCCATAAGGGGAATTTGAGTAAAAACACTGCCAGCCTCAAGTTCCCTTAGGCAAATTTCCAGCCCCAGAGCAAGGCCATGAGGTTAAACATTTCTCAATGACGCAGGCTCCCTCAGAGGGAGGAACAAGAAAAAAAAATCAAAACTTATTCTTCCCAGTGCAATAAATCAAGAGACAGAGACTTAAGTCCTTAAAAAAAAAAAAAAGTGAAGTTAAACCACATACTGTTTGCTCTGCCACGGTCCCCAGTGGAAGTACAGTCTCCGAGAGAGAGCTGTGAGATGGGGGAAGGCACCCGCAACGCCAGCAGGCCAGGCCCATCTGTGATAGGTCAAGATCGTCTACAGCTCTCAAGAACATCAGCATGTAACTCAGGACCACTGGAGCAACGAAGCTGGCTGTGGGCTGAGAATGGAACCATCCACGAAACAAATCATCATTTAGGATTAAAGCGTATATTAGGTAGAAGGTTGGGAAAACTACAGGAAAGTACACTTCATCAACTTCTTGGGTAAAGAACGTACGGTTGGTCACAGAGAAGGCAGACACACCAAGGGGCTGCAGAGCTCCCGGACATCTGGCTAGAGAACAGAAACAAAATCAGAATCGTTCCCCAGGAGCTGATTCATGGATCACAGAACGCTGATGATAGAAAGGACCAGGGACGGGTGTCTGGCCTAGTGGCTAAGATGCCAGTACCTGGGTGCAGCGGCCGGCTCTGGGTCCTGACTCCAGCTCCCTGCGAGGGCAGACCATGGGAGGTAACAGTGACTACACAAGTAATTGGGTTTCTAAATCCATGTGGAAGATCTAGGTTGGTTCTGGGCTCCCAGCTTTGGCCTGGTCCAGTCTCGCTATTACAGGCATTTGGGGATAAAACATATAGATGTGAATGCTGGCACGTGCACTCTCTCTCTCTCTGTACATCTCTGCCTCTCAAAAAGAAATGTATTTTTTAAAAAGGGAAAGGTTTAATGCTTACAAAAACATCATTACATGTGTATCGTGATTTACTTCTCCAAGTAATCCTTAAATAAAAAGCAAGCACCTGTTATATGTCAGGAAGTGAGGACACAGAAACAAGACAGCATCCCTACGTTCGAGGAGCTTGCTCTTTTTTTTTTTTTTTAAGATTTATTTATCTATTGAGAGAGCTACACAGAGAGGCAGAGAGAGAGAGAGAGAGAGAGAGAGAGAGAGAGAGAGATCTTCCATCCGATGGTTCACCAACCAATTGGCCACAATGGCCGGAGTTACACTGATCCGAAGCCAGGAGCCCACAGCCTCTTCCAGGTCTCCCACACAGGTGCAGGGGCCCAAGGCCTTGGCCATCCCCCACTGCTTTCCCAGAGACCTGGACTGGAAGTGGAGCCACAGCACCGGCCCGAGCTTACTCTTTTTGAGACCTGCTAGGGACAGTGAGACTGCACACTAAGACAGTGGCTCTGCAATGCAGTGCACCAGAAGGGAAAGCACAGAAGGGGCCTGTGTGCCCTGGGGGGGATCAAACACGAGCATCTCAGCGGAGGAGGCTCTTGAGCTGGTGCATGAAGAATGAGAAGTTAGCAATACGTGCAAGAGAACAGAAGCACGAAGGAGCACAAGTGTCCTGGAAACCAAAAGCTGGAGACTGTGAGGCTGGAAGTGACAGGACATGATCAAGTAGAGACCAGACAAATGTAATAGTTTAAATTTTTACCCCGTAGGAAATTAAAGAATTCTGAGCAGGAGAATTAAATGGTTGGAACTGATAGGAAAAATACCTTGGCAGCTGAATGAAGAACAGATTAGAAAGGAATGGGGCTACAGGCAGGGAGGAGAACAAGGCAGTTAGTGAAACCACTGAGAGAAATGATGAGAATGGGACCCAGGGCAGTGAGGCAAAATAGAGACCAATAAGAGGTAGGTGCTGTAGAATCCAGAAGTCAAAACAGATGTGAGGAGCACAGGAAAGGAGGAATCGAAAGAGATCCCTGACTTTCTAGTCGGGGCACAGTTATGGCCTGAGGAATGCAGGTCTGGGGGTAGCTGCCAGAAATGGTGACTTCAGTTTCAAACACACTGTCATCAAATGTGCAGGTGGGAAGAATCAGTGGACTGAGTGGATCCAGGACTCGGGAAGCAGGTTGGGGCTACAGGTTAACACATTACTCCGTAAGGAGCGGCTGCAGCCACAGACTGGAATGAGACTGTAAGATCGTGTTAAACTGGAGAGGAGACAGCAAGGACCACACCTGGGAAATCCTGTGGCTGGCCAGGGGGTGGGGGCTAGCTGCAGTGGGAACAGCGTCCACGGCTGGGCTGGCCATCCTCTGAACACTGTTCCCATTGCAGGGAGAGGCAGGCCCCTCTTTCCTGCTCAGAAACGGAAGAGTAACGGGTTTTCCCTCTCCGCTCCCTGACATCGAGCTCACAAATGTGCAAGAGTCAGATCCTCCTGTCTAGGACATGGAATATTGAGGGAATGACACAAGATGGGGAATATATTCAGAAATTATTCCTGGCACTATGGCAAGTGTCTATTGGCTATGCCGACTGCAGCAGGTGTTGGTGGAGACCAGGCCAACAGCCGTGGCAAAGCAGCCCAGGGGGCACTGCTGGAGCCACGGGCCTCAGCAGACCGGCCCATGATGCGGTCCTTACCACGTCTCATCTCCGCCAGTTTCTGTTCACTTCCTGAACCATGTTTCCAGCCTTTCTATTAAGGCTGTGCACTATCCAGTGCTCTCTCAATGAATTTACTTTATGCGTAGGTAAACCAAGATTACGCAAAGAACCTGAATAGCAGAGAATGAGGAGACAAGATCAGCTGGGGCTGGTGTTGAGGCACAATGGGTTAAGCCACTGTGATGCCGGTGACCCATACCAGAGCACCAGTTCAAGTCCAGGGTGCTCTGCTTCCAACCCAGCTCCTTACTGACGTGCCTGGGAAAGCAGAGGAGGATGGTCTCTGCCACCTACATGGAGGCCTGCATGGAGTTCAGGTTCCTAACTCACTTGCCTTTTGGGGAGTGAACTAATGGATAGATGATCCCTGTCTCTCCCTCTCTATCAATCTACCTTCATTTAAGTAACATAAATCTTTATAAAAGAAAGCAAGATCAGCTAAGGAGAGGCCTAAAGTAGGCCCACTGTAAAAGGTGATGAAGTGGGCCAGGTCTTGTGGCATAGCGGGTAAACCTATGACACTACCTATGACACTGGCATCACACATGGGCACCAGTGCACATCCTGGCTGCTCCACTTCTGATCTAGCTCCCTGTTAATGGCCTCGCAAAAGCAGTGAAAGATGTCCCAAGTGTTTGTGCACCTGTCAAGCATAATGGACCCCCAGGTGAAGCTCCTGGCTTTGGCCTGGCTCAGCCCTGGCCAATGCAGCTATCTGGGGGGGGTTATCAGCAGATGGAAGCTTGCTCATGCTCACTCTGTGTGTCTCTCTGTCTCTTCATCTCTCTTTGTAACTCTTTCAAATAAACACATCCAAAAAAAAAAAAAAAAAGGCAATGTGTAGGCTACCGGTGATTGTGGTGAAATTGCTCATGTGTTCATTCCATCCTTAAAATACCTTGCAAGGAAGATAAAGCAAGATAAGGAAGATGTAAAAGCGGAGGCTCACAGAGAGTAAGAGGACTGACTAGCCACATAGTTCCTGTTACCTTCCAAATGCTCTCAGGAAGATGTTGGACGACTACACTTTTTCACTTTTTTTTTTTTTTTTTTTTTTGCCTTTCTCACTCTCCCCTACACTAATTCTTATACTAAATGTCAACTGACACAACTGATCACCACATATGGTTTCCCATCCTGGTCTTCCAGCTTCTTCAATTTTGTGAATATAAATAAGATCCCAACAAAAGCATTCGAATCCTTGCAGATAGCCAGCCAGCCGTCCTATGGAGGCCCTAACCATCACCTTTCCGTGGCTCACCCAGGGTACCCTGGCCACTGCTTAGAGAGGCGTCACGAGTTCGGACAGACTCTTCAGTGAAGACGGGACCTTCCCTCCCTGGCCATGAGAACCACTGTGGGAACGAGAGGCTGAGAGCTCTCAAAAGATGATGAAGATTTCTCAACTTCATTCCTTTGGGATCTGTCACGGCCAGGAAGGGAGAAATTGGAAAAAGCAGCTTTCACAAGCTGCCAAATCCATGTCCTAGTCCCGGGGGATAATTAGCCAATGAGGTTGTGTGGAGCTGATGTAATGCTGGCAGAGGCTAATGTTTTATGGTTGGACATGCAGCCTCTTGATATTCAGCTACAGGGCTAAAAAGGATGACATCGTGAAAGGCCAAGAAACTCATACTCATAACACCACCACTTAGCTATCTGCATCCTAGAAGTAATTTGTAAACTTTAAATGATCCATCTTTATCATGAATAGTTTACAAAAGCATTTGTTAAGCTGTAAGTCTGCTAAATCTTATTTTATATAACTTCTTTGCTATGAAAAGAAATTTCTAAGCATCTCCAAAGAACAAAGACAATTTAGAAAGTTTAATGTAATGAAAGAAAGAATTAGAAGAAAGGGAAGCTTTCCAACAAGTCAAGTCTGCCTGTGGCACTTTAATCCCACTACCAGCCCACCAAGTTTAAAACGGTCTGACTTGCTATGAAAACAATGTTTGAAACTGAGCACAGTAAGCCACAGGCTTTCCAGAGACCACATATCTCACAGAAATCGACATTCTTAACCTTGGATGCAGGAGGTAAGAATCAGTGAAAAAAGGAACAGAAGATATTAACACGGCTGGTCTGAGCATAGCATATACCATTAAACTTCAAAAAGAATACCTGCCATTTTAATAAAAATTAGTAAACCTGGAACAGGTATTTGGTTAGGATGCCACTTGGAATGTCCATGCTCCATACCCAAGTGCTTGGATTCAAGTCCCCGCTACACTCCTGATTCCTTCTGATGCAGACCCTGGGAAGCAGTGGTTTCCAGTGGTTGGGTCCTGCCACCCACATGAGAGAGCCAGACTGAATTCTTGGCTCCTAGCTTTGGCCTGGTCCAGCTCAGCCCCAGGCATTTAGGGAACAAACTGGCAGAATGGAGATATTTCTCTGCGTCTCTTCCTTTCAGATAATTTTAGAAAGGTTTTTAATTGGGGCTGGCACTATGGCATAGTCATTAAGCTATCACCTTTGACACCAGCATCCCATATGAGCACTCCTGGCATTAAGCTACCAGCTGTTCTACTTCTGATCCAGCTCCCTGCTAATGCATCTGGGAAAGCAGTGGAAGATGGCCCAACAACCTGGGTCCCTGTCACCTACTTAGGTGACTCAGATGGAGTTCCCAGGCTCTTGGCTCTAGCCTGGCCCAGCCCAGGCAACTGCAACCATCTGGGGAGTGAACCAGCAGATCTAAGATCCCAATATGATCTTTCTGTCTTTGTCTCTCTCCTCTCTAACTCTCCCTTTCAAATGAATAAAATCTTCAAATGAGAAAAAAAAATTTTAAATTGGTAAATCCTTGAACTTAATATGCCACAGTGAGCTCCCAGAACCTAGACAAAACAAGGTACATCAAAAAGAAAACAATTTAAATCCCTAGTTAATAAGCTAAAAATACACAGCTCTACCAAGTAAGTGCTAGCTCTGGACTTAAGAGACAACTTTTGGTTCGATCCTGGGCAGAGGTTTAGGGATACTAGTGACACGGCACACACACTCTGTAGTTTATATGTCTTTACAACTTCACAAGAACAAATGAAGGGAAATTAGAGATGACCAAAACATGACTCTCTACACTGGATAAAGGAACGGAAGAGTCGCCCTTAGCAGAGTAATTTGTACTCGCTCTTGGGGAAATACTTCTCAGGACAAACTACTGGGTGAGGAACCTGGGTACAGGATGAAGTGGCTATACTCTATCTAGTCTCTCCGTTACTTCACTTTGTTCACTCATTAGTATACATTACTCAGCATTTACCATGTATAAGTGCCCTCACAGACGCTGGATGCAAAATGATAAAGCATTAACAGGTAGGATGCTGCCTTCAGTTTACAATCCAGCAAGAGGACTGCATCTTGAAGAAACGAATGAAAAATGTCATCAGCATCATCTCTGTTAGGTTCAATGGAAGCAGAGGGAAGGATAAGTATGAAAACAGGGGAGGAGGGGCTGTTTCTGAGAACTGAAGGGTAGGCCTGGAAATGAGAAGGGAGGGGAGGGCGGAGAGGAGGTGGGAACTCAGCAGCGCAGGGTCACACACCAGGGAACGCGTCTGCTCTTCCAAGGGCACAAAGCAGCAGTTCTGACTTCAGGTTTAGGTTCTGTTCAGACTCTTATTCTAAACCACTTATTCCATGTGGGGAAGGGCCACAATTTCCCCCTAGATTATCAAAACCTTTCATGTAACATCTAGCACATGACAAATTCTATTAGTAATAAAACATTTATCCTTCAACTTTATAAAGGTATTTCTGAAAACATCCATACCAACTACCTTAGTTGTGATTAAACATAACCTAGGAACATTAAGTCAGCTGACCAAAAATCTAAAAGCAAAAGGATCTTGGGATAAAGCTAATGGAAGATTATTTGCAAACATCTCAGGGACTGACTTAGCAGATATAAAACTCAGCTGTTAAGAAGTTTCTCAAAGCTTCCTCAGAGAAAAGCAGGAGGGACGGGGCATTCTTCCTCCCAGAGCCAACAAGGACCTTCACACAGCAAATGTTCCTCCTCTAAAGATATACAGGTTTAAATTTAATTCCAACTCACAGAAACTGTTTGCCACATCGGAAAAAATTTCTAATGCACGGCTATGGCAAGACACTCAAGAGGTCTTGCTTAGTTTCAAACATGACGCTGGTTTTGGCCGTAGACGTAGAGTCAGAAATCTTACTACACTGTAATTCAAAAATAGCACCCCCTGTAATCCTTGTGAGCAGGTACAAGGGTCACTGTGAAAAACAGCAGCTTCCGAGGAAAGGCTGGGCTCGTCGTACAGATCTGTCCACACGGGGCGAAGAGGCGTCCCGGTGCAGAGGAGGGCTAGGAGGAAGAGTCTAACACAGGTATTCTAAAGAAGATAGGCAGAAGAGCTTTCTGTTTAACAGTCACATGACTGCATTCTGGGGGCTGGCGTAAGGCAATGCAGAAGACCACACTGGAGAGGGTGTGGAACGCACGGGTAAGACACTACTTGGTTCTCACACACTCCATTTAAGAATGCCAGGGTTCAAGTCCCACCTCCACATCCAATCCAGCTAATGCACACCCTGGGGGGCTGCAAGTGATGGCTCAAGGATCTGGGTCCCTGACATTCACAAGGGAGACCTGGAGTGAGCTCAGGGCTCCACGCTTTGGCTTAGCCCAGACTTGGCTGTTGCTGGCATCTGTGGAATACTCTGTCTCTGAAACAGAAGACATAAATAATAAAAACCATAAAAAATACCCTACTGGGACAAAGGAACCTACACTAGTCACAATGGCCTATTAAAAGCTACCATGTAATTATTTTGGGATAAACGGTCTGAAGTTCACAAGAAAAGCAACACAGAGTGGTGGTAAAGAGCATGGCACGGGCAGCCAGAGCACCAGGGTGCGATCTTAGCCCTAACGCTTACCAGATGTGTGGCACTGGACACGTTTCATAGCCACTGGGTCTCAATTTCCTCATCTGTAAAACGGAATAATATGAGCTAGAAATGATCATTTGGTCTTTGCCCTCATTCCAGACCACAAAGCTCCCAAAGCGGAACTTTGATTGCCTAGGTTGTAAGGAGGAGCAGAGGTGCAAGGAGCATTTGCTATTCTAACAAGCTCTTTTCATCAGACCTTTGCAAAGCGGGGAGGACGGCGGGGCTGCCAGGGGGGCGGCTGTGTTCAGTCCTACTCCCTGACTTCCCAGGAAGGGAGAAAGGTGGAGATCAACCTAACTACCAATGCCCAGTGATCTCATCAGCCATGCTCACACAGTAAGGCCTGAGTCAGAATCCCGAAGGACGGGGTCTGGAGAGCTTTCGGGTTGGCCAACACACGGAGGTTCTGGGAGGGTGGTGAGCCTCGCAGAGAAGGCCGGGAATCGCCCATCCAGCCCCTCATATCCAGCTCTTCCCCCTGGCTGCTCATGAGCTGCAGCTTTGTGATCAACGACAGATGAAGTGAAACACCTTCCTGAGCTCTACGACCTGTTCTAGGAAACAGTCTGACTGAGGAGGGGTCACAGACCTCAGATCTGTAGCCACGTCAGTCAGACTGCTGGCTGTAACCTGAGGAGCCGCATTAAGGACTGGCACCTGAGGTTGTGGGAGTCTCCTGGGACTGTGTCCTCAATCTGTTGGGTCCATGCTAACTCCAGACAGTGTCAAAACCAAATTAAATTGTAGGAACCAAGTCAGGGCCCTAAAGAACTGAAGAATTGGTTGCCAGTAGAGGGAAAAACTCACGCATCCAAGATCAGATGCCAAATACTGAAAGTAGCAGTATAGGAAAAACAAAATAAAGCAGCTCTTTGTTCACACACTGTAAGCCCTACTTAAGAACTAGCTATTACAATTTTAATTTTAATATTTTTACATTTTTGCTGGAATGTACAAATCCACTCAGAATTCCATAATCTAGAAATGTGTCTCTTTTGAATTTTGTGTTGGGTTTTTTGTGGTTTTTGTTTGTTTGCATTTTCCTCTTTAGTCTATTTTATTATTTATTTATTTTTGACAGGCAGAGTTAGACAGTGAGAGAGAGACAGAGAGAAAGGTCTTTCTTTTTGCTGTTGGTTCACCCTCCAATGGCCGTCACTGCCGGCGCGCTGCGGCCAGCGCACTGCACTGATCCAAAGGCAGGAGCCAGGTGCTTCTCCTGGTCTCCCATGGGGTGCAGGGCCCAAGCACTTGGGCCATCCTCCACTGCACTCCCGGGCCACAGCAGAGAGCTGGCCTGGAAGAGGGGCAACCGGGACAGGATCCAGCGCCCCGACCGGGACTAGAACCCGGTGTGCTGGCGCCGCAGCTCCTGGCTCCTGGCTTCAGTATGGCCCAGCCCTGGCCATTGCGGCCATTGGGGAGTGAACCAGCAGATCAAAGATTTCCTTTCTCTCTCTCTCTCTCTCTCTCTCTCTCTCTCTCTCTCTCTCTCTCTCTCCATAATTGCCTTTTCAAATAAATAAAATAAATCTTTAAACAAATGAAAAGGAGTGGGCAGAGGCCATGTAGTGGGTCAGTTTGCACTTGGGTTTTGTTTTTTAAGTATTACCCGCAGAACTACCTCCTGCTTACTCCCTTCAGAAGTCATTTTGGCTCCAACCTCCTGGTGCCCAAATGAGCTCAGCGTGCTCCAGGCAACTCTCTGATTTGTTACACCCAATGGGGCATTTTTCTGTTGTATATAAAAGAAAAAAAAGCCATAGAGTGTTCCATGAATTCATACACCCACTCATAGGCTTTGAAAACAGCAATAGAACAGTGCCGCTTCAAAGGCATAAGAACATAGTTTGACTGAAACTGATCAACTTAGATTTTCTCTGAAAACTAACTAGACAGAAAAAAGGGACAGAAATTGGGAATTAAAGCCAGAGTCCCTAAATCAGTTGTGATAGCAGTTGTCAGTCTTATACTGATTTAGAGTTTTGTTATAAAGATCACTTTAGGGCCGGCGCCGTGGCTCAACAGGCTAATCCTCCGCCTTGCGGCGCCGGCACACCGGGTTCTAGTCCCGGTCGGGGCACCGGATTCTGTCCCGGTTGCCCCTCTTCCAGGCCAGCCCTCTGCTGTGGCCCAGGAGTGCAGTGGAGGATGGCCCAGGTGCTTGGGCCCTGCACCCCATGGGGAGACCAGGAAAAGCACCTGGCTCCTGGCTCCTGCCATCGGACGTGCGCGCTGCGCCGGCCGCAGCACGCCGACCGCGGCGGCCACTGGAGGGTGAACCAACGGCAAAGGAAGACCTTTCTCTCTGTCTCTCTCTCTCACTGTCCACTCTGCCTGTCAAAAATTAAAAAAAAAAAAAAAAAGATCACTTTAGGCTTACAACAATAAAAGATAATTTCATTAGCTTATAAAAATCAACTTTACTGAACTTTAATTTAGATACAAGAAACTTCACCTAGTGCACTGTTCAATGCATTCATACATACATATATATGCCTATATAATCTATAACAATCAAGAGATACAATGCAGTCATCTCCCTAAAATTTTATTATGCTTCTTTGTAGTCAATTTTTCCTTCTATTTGTTTTTAAAGATTTATTTTTATTTATTTGAAAGACAGTTACAGAGAGGGAACGCCAGAGAAAGAGAGGTATTCCACCTGCTGGTTCACTTCCCAAATGACTGCAACGGCCAGAGTTGAGCCGATCTGAAGCCAGGAGCCAGGAGCTTCTTCTGGGTCTCCCACGAGTGTGCAGGAGCCCAAGCACTTGGGCCTTCTTCTACTGCTTTCCCAGACCATAGCAGAGAGCTGGATCAGAAGTAGAGCAACTGGGACTTGAACTGGCGCCCATATGGGATGCCGGCACTGCAGGCCAGGGCTTTAACCAGCTAAGCCACAGCACCAGCCCCTCCTTCTACTTACAAACCCAGGCAAACACTGATCACTATATGTCACTCCGGAGAAACCAGAAATTAGTTTCTCATACAATCTTTTCCTTAAATGTTTATTCATTTATTTTCATCTACTTGAAAGGCAGAGCGGCAGCAGATTTGATATTACACCCACTGATTCACTCCCCGAATGCCCACAGCAGCCAGGCCAAAGCCAGAAGCCCAAAACTCCATCTGAGTCTCCCACGAGGGTATCAGGAGCCTCAGCACTGGAGCTGTGGTCTGTTGCCACTCAGGATGCAGTAGCAGGAAACTGGATAAAAAGCGCAGTAGGGGCCGGCACTGTGACGAAGCAGGTAAGGCTGCTGCCTGCAGTGACGGCATCCCATATGGTGCCAGTTCGAGTCCCAGCCGTTCCACTTCCAATTCATCTCTCTGCTATGGCCTGGAAAAGCAGTAGAAGACGGCCCAAGCCCTTGGGCCCCTGCACTGCTGTGGGAGACCTGGAGGAGTGGAGGAGGCTCCTGCCTCCTGGCTTCAGACTGGTGCAGATCTGGCCATTGCAGCCATCTTGGGGGGTGAACCAGCGATGGAAGACCACTCTCTCTCTCCCTCTGCCTTTCGGTAATTCTGTCTTTCAAATAAAAATAATTTTTTTTAAAAAAAAACGCATAATAGCCAGGACTTGAATCAGCTCTCTGATACAGAATGCCAGTATCCCAAGCAAGGGACCTTGCCTGCTGAACCCAACACCTGTCCCTCATACAATCAGGTTTTAAGACTTATTTATTTATTTATTTTGAAATTCAGAGTTACACAGAGGGAGATCTTCCATCTGCTGGTTCACTCCCCAGATGGCTGCAACAGCCGGGGCTGAGCCAGGCCAAAGCCAAGAGATCCTTCCAGATATTCTACATGGGTATCAGGAGCCCAGATGCTTGGGCCGTCTTCCATTGCTTTTCCCAGGCCACTAGCAGAGAGCTAGATTGGCAGTGGAGCAGCCGGGACCTAAACCAGTACCACATGGGAAGCTGGTAGTGCAGGTGATGGCTTTACCTGCTATGCTACAATGCCAACCTCCACACAATTTTTTACATTGAGATACAATCACATGCCATAAAGTTCAATCACCCAAAGTGCATAATTCAGATTTTCATATATTCTCAGATTGTATAACAATCACCACTATCTAATTCCAGAATACTTGTTTTGAAACATTTGAGTTAAATTTTTTTAAGATTCATTCATTCAACAAGCAGAGTGACAGAGGGGAAGAGACAAAGAGGTCTTCCATCTGCTGGTTCACCTCCCAAATGGCCACAACAGCTAGGGCTGAGCCAGTCCAAAGCCAGAAGCCAGGAGCTTCATTCGGTTCTCCCACATGGGAGGCAGGGACCCGAGTACCTGGACCATCCCAGAAGCATCAGCGCTATGCTGATCTGAAGCCAGGAGCCAGGTGCCTCCTCCAGGTCTCCCACATGGGTGCAGAGGCTCAAGGACTTGAACCATCTTCCACCACCTTCCCAGGCAGAGTAGAGAGTTGGATCGGAAGTGGAACAGCCGGGTCCTGAACCAGTGTCCACGTGGAATGCCAGCACCACAGGTGGTACCCCAATCTGCTACACCATAGCACCAGCCCCTCCCATGTAGTCTTTACCCAGTTTCCCTCAAATGGTAACACCTTGCAAAACCACAGTTCAATACAATGAATGACACAGACACTGCTACGTTCAGGACAAAGAACAATCCCATTTGGGGTAGGTATTGTGGTATAGCCAGTTAAGCCACCACCTGCAATGCCAACAACCATATGGGCACCAGTTCAAGTTCTGGCTGCTCCACTTTCCATCCTGTGCCGTGCTAATGCACCTGGGAAAGCAATGGAAGATGGCCCCAAGTACTTGGGGCCCTGCCACCCACGGGGGAGACCTGAATGAAGTTCCTGGCTTCAGCTGGGTCCAGCCCGGACTGCTGCAGCCATTTGGGGAGTGAACCAGCAGATGGAAGATCTGTCTCTCTGTATCTCTGCCTTTCATATAAATAAATAAATCTATCTTTACCAAAGAAAAGATAAAGAACAATTGTATCACTCCCCGGATCCCTCCTATTTCCCTCCTACAGCCACGCCTACTTTCTTTCTGGCCCTGTGCTACCCTTAGCCCCCGACAATCACCAGTCTGTTCTCCATATTCCTCATGTTGTCATGTCAAGAATGTTATACACACAGAATCATACAGGCTATCATCTTTTAGGATTAGCTTTTTTTTACTTAGCATAATTATCTTCAGAGTCACCCAGGATATTTTATTTATCAACAGTTCATCATCTTTTTTAAATTGCTGAAAAGTAGCCCACAGGCTACATTTTTTAAAAAAGATGTATTTACTTAATTGAAAGAGTTTTAGATATATGGGAGGAGGGGGGCAAAAACAGAGAGAGAGGAGATCCTTCACCTGCTGGTTCATGCCACAACAGCCAGGACTGGGCAAGGCCAACAGCAGGAGCCCAGAACTCCATGTGAGTCTCCACCGTGGGTGGCAGGGGTCCAACCACTCAGGCCATCTTCTACTGCCTTCCCAGATGCACTGGCAAGGAGCTGGATCAGAAGTGGAGCAAATCTACGCCCATAAGAGATGCAGGTATCCAGGTGGCATCGTAACCTGCTGTGCCACAATTCCAGCCCCAGCCTACTTTTTTTTTTTTTTTTTTTGGGACAGGCACAGTGGACAGTGAGAGAGAGAGAGACAGAAAGAAAGGCCTTCCTTTTTGCCGTTGGTTCACCCTCCAATGGCCCCGCGGCCGCACCGCGCTGATCCAAAGGCAGGAGCCAGGTGCTTCTCCTGGTCTCCCATGGAGTGCAGGGCCCAAGCACTTGGGCTATCCTCCACTGCACTCCTGGGCCACAGCAGAGAGCTGGCCTGGAAGAGGGGCAACCGGGACAGAATCCGGCGCCCCGACCGGGACTAGAACCCAGGGTGCTGGCACCGCAGGTGGAGGATTAGCCTATTGAGCCGCAGCACTGGCCAAGCCCCCAGCCTACATTTTAACATTTATTGGGGTGAGCCACTTGAGCTATCACCTGCTTCCTACCAGGGTATACATTAGCAAGAAACTGGAATGGAAGGCTAAGACTCAACTCTAAGCACATGGATATGTGGGCATCCTACCACCTGCTGCCTGTCCCCATAGCTTACATTTTCAAGAATGTCACATAGGTGTAGTGGCAAAAGCCGCCACCTGCAGTGCTGGCATTCCATATGGGCACTAGTTCAAATCCTGGCTACTCCGCTTCTGATCCATATCTCTGCTATAGCCTGGGAAAACAGAAGATGATCCAAATCCTTGGGCCCACATGGGAGACCCAGAAGAAGCTCCTGGCTCCTGGCTTAAGAATGGCGCAGCTCTGGCCATTGTGGCCATCTGGGGAGTGAACCAGTAGATGGAAGACCTCTCTCTCTCTCTCTCCCTCTCGCTCTCCTTCTGTGTGTAACTCTTTCAAATAAAATAAATTAAAATAAATAAATAAATTTTTAAAAAGTGTCACACAGTATCATTCAAGGTGCACTCTTCTGAATTTGGCTTCTTGCATTCAGGATATTGTTTCTGAAAGTCATCAAAACTCGAGTGTCATCAGTCAGCAGTCTCTTCGTTTTTATTGCTCGTGGTACTCTAATGTGTGCAGGTACCACAGTTACCCACTCAGCTGGTAATGAATGCCTGGGAGGGTTCCAGTTTTCGGTTATTAGGACACAGCTGCTGTGACCTTCAGCACAGATGTGGAAGAACAGGACTGCTGGGTTATACAGCAAATATGTTTACCTAAGAAACTGCCAAATTGCCTAAAGATTTATTTATTATTTTTTGAAAGTCAAAGTTACCGAAGAGAGGGAGAGACAGTGACCAAGAGGTCTTCTATCCACTGGTTCACTCCCTAAGTTGCTGCAATGACCAGGGCTGACCCAGGTCAAAGCTGGGAGCCAGGAGCTTCATACAGGTCTCTCATGTGGGTGCCAGCGCCCAAGTACCTGGACCATCTTCTGCTGCTTCCCCGAGCTACTAGCAGGGAGCTGGCCTGAAAGTGGAGCTGGGGGCCGGTGCTGTGGCACAGTAGGTTAATCATGTGCCTGCGGTGCCGGCATCCCATATAGGTGCTGGTTCTAGTCCCAGCTGTTCTTCTGATCCAGCTCTCTTCTATGGCCTGGGAAAGCAGTAGAAGATGGCCTAGGTCCTTGGGCCCCTGCACCCACGTGAGAGACCTGGAGGAGGCTCCTGGCTCCTGGCTTCGGATCAGCGCAGCTCCGACCATTGCGGTCATCTGGGGAGTGAACCAACAGAGGGAAGACTTCTCTCTGTCTCCCTTCTCACTGTCTGTAACTCTACCTCTCAATAAATAAATAAAATGTTTTTTAAAAAAAGAAAAAGTGGAGCTGCTGGGACATGAATCAGCATGCATGTAAGATATCAGCATCTCAAGTGGTGACTTTACCCACTATGTCAGCCCCAAATTGTTTCCTTTTCTTTCTCTCTCTTTTTTAAAAAATTTGGGGCTGGTGCTGTGGCGTAGCAGGTAAAGCAGCCACAGTGCCAGCATCCCATGTGGGCATCATTTTGAGACCCGGCTGCTCCACTTCCGATCCAGCTCTCTGCTATGGCCTGGGAAAGGAGAAGATGGCCCAAGTGCTTGGGCTCCTGCACCCTCATGGGAGACCTGAAGGAAACCCCTGGCTCGTGGTTTCAGACTGGCCCAGCTCTGGCTGTTGTGGCCATTTGGAGAGTGAACCAGGGGTTGGAAAACCTCTCTCTCTCTCTCTCTCTCTCTCTCTCTCTCTGCCTCTGCCTTTCAAATAGATAAATACATCATTTTGAAAAAGAGTTACTTTATTTGAAACGCAGTTCAAGAGAAAGAGAAAGAGACACATAGAGAGAGGTCTTCCATCTGCTGGTTCACTCCCCAAATGGCTACAATGGCCGGGTTTGGGCCAGTCGGAAATCAGGAGCCAGGAGTTTCCTCTGGCTCTCTCATGTAGGTGCCCAACATCTGGGCCATCCTCTGCTGCTTTCCCAGGCACAGTAGCAGGGAGCTGGATCAGAAGTAGGGTAGCCTGGACCCAAACCAGCATTCACATGGGATGACAATGCTGCAGGCAGAGGCTTAGCCCACTATGCCACAATACCAGCCCCACACATTGTCTTCTCAAGTGGATGGACACTATTTTACATCTACCTTTCATGAGTTCCCATTGCTCCACAACCTTGCCAATACTTAGCATTGTCTTTTTAGCTTTAGCTGATTCCATTGGGTAAATGGTCGTCTCACTGTGGTTTTAATTTGCATCTCTCTGATGACTAATAATGTTCAGCATCTTTTTTTTTTTTTTTTTGACAGGCAGAGTGGACAGTGAGAGAGAGAAAGGTCTTCCTTTACTGTTGGTTTACCCTCCAATGGCCACTGCGGCCGGCATACTGCGCTGATCCGAAGCCAGGAGCCAGGTGCTTCTCCTGGTCTCCCATGGGGTGCAGGGCCCAAGGACTTGGGCCATCCTCCACTGCCTTCCCAGGCCACAGCAGAGAGCTGGACTGGAAGGGGAGCAACCAGGACAGAATCTGGTGCCCCGACCAGGACTAGAACCTGGTGTGCTGGCGCCACAGGCGGAGGATTAGCCTATTGAGCCATGGCCCCGGCCAGCATCTTTTCATGTAATTATTGGCCACTCATACAATTTAGAAGCCTCTCACTTTTTTTTAAAAAAGATTTATTTTATTTGAAAGGCAGAGTTACAGAGATGTAGAGATGCGGGGGGGGGGGGGGGGGAGGGTCCTTCCATCCACTGGTTCACTTCCCAGATGACCACAACGGTTGGAGCTGCACCAATCTGAAGCCAGGAGCCAGGAGCCTCCTCCAGGTCTCCCATGCAGATACAGGGGCACAAGGACCTAGTCCATCTTCTATTGCTTTCCCAGGCCATAGCAAAGAGCTGGTTTGGAAGTGGAGCAGCCAGGACTCGAACCAGCGTCCACATGGGATGCCAGTTCTGCAGGGGCGGCTTTACCTGCTACGCCACAGCACCAGCCCCCTGCACTCTTTTAATTAGGTTATTTTCTTATAATGTGTTTTATGAGTGATTTATGAATTCTAGGTACATCTCTGTTTTCAGATATATGTAATATTATAAATATTGTCTCCCCTTCTATAGTTTGCCTTTTCGTTTTTTCAATGTCTTCCATTTATACGACAATGCACAAGGAAGATAAAAAGTGTTTGAACTCAGCCGGCGCCGTGGCTCAACAGGCTAATCCTCCGCCTTGCGGCGCCGGCACACCAGGTTCTAGTCCCGGTCGGGGTGCCAGATTCTGTCCCGGTTGCCCCTCTTCCAGGCCAGCCCTCTGCTGTGGCCCGGGAGTGCAGTGGAGGATGGCCCAAGTGCTTGGGCCCTGCACCCCATGGGGAGACCAGGAAAAGCACCTGGCACCTGGCTCCTGCCATCGGACGTGCGCGGTGCGCCGGCCGCAGCGCGCCGACCGCGGCAGCCATTGGAGGGTGAACCAACGGCAAAGGAAGACCTTTCTCTCTGTCTCTCTCTCTCACTGTCCACTCTGCCTGTCCAAAAAAATAAATAAAATAAAATAAATTTTATTAAAAAAAAAGTGTTTGAACTCAACAAAGTTCGATTTAATAACGCTCCCTCCAAAACAAACAAAAGAGAACATGAATGTCACAGTCCATGCTTTCACGTCCCTCAGCTTTCACAGTTAGGTCTAAGCCCCATTTCCAATGAATATTCTTTTGTGTTTACTCTGAAGCTAAGGGTCAATATTTGCCAAGATAGCCAGGTCTTTCTTGATTCATAAACTGTTACATAATGTTGCCACTAAACACTCAAAACCACTGCCACAACCCCTGCCATTTCAGAAGAGAAAAGCCCCACTGCCTCCCCTCCCAACCCCCACAAGCTCAGAGAGCACAGGACTGAGCAGCCAGCGTCACCAGCCCATAGGAGGAGGAATCCAACTTCCAGACAACAGGCAAATGTCTTTTTCTGAAGCTAACACAAGTGTTCACACAGAAGGGGAAGAAGAAAGTGAGTCCCATCATTTTCCCAAGATGCTGTGGGGTGTGTCAAATTTATTCTCACCCATAATTGTTCAGTGTATTTTTAATTAACATCAGTGGAAGCAACTGACAATATATGGTCTTCAGTGATACAGAGGGGGAACATAAGAGATACAGAGATTAGCGGTTGAAATCCAGGGGATGAGGAGTGCACACAATGTGATCTTGGGTAAGCCACACCAAACAATCTTAGTCCCCAGTTTGTTCATCTATAAGTCACAGGCTTTATATCTAAGATCCCTTCTTAATAAGACATCCTAGAATGTCAAGAGCAAACCTAGGGGCAGGTGTTTGGCACAATAGTTCAGATACCACTTGGGATGCCCACATCCCACATCCCACATCAGGGTGCCTGGGATCAAGTTCTGGTTCTGGTTCTGTACCAGCTTCCTGCTGGTACAGACCCTGAGAGGCAGCAGGTGATGGCTCACGTGGCTCAGTCCCTACCCACCCATGTGAGAGATCTGAATTGAGCTTCGGGTACTTGGCTATGGCCTGGCCTAGCCCTGGTTGTTGTGGGCATTTGGAGAGTGATCAGCAGATAGGCACTTACTCTCTACCTTTCAAAAACACAAATTATTTTTTTAAAAAAGGAAGTCCATTTGTTCATTCTTTGAAAAGTCAACAAAAATGGCCCCAAAAGAAAGGGCAAATTATGAACATTTATCTAATGCAGAGCTCTGGCTAGCAGATTTTCTCTGTTGTTTGTTTTATCTTGTGTTTCCACACAAATTAGACATCATATAATCTTTCCAATCACTGTATTTTTTAACAGATTTATCTATTTATTTAGAAGGGGGAGAGAGAGAGAGAGAGAGAGAGAGAGAGAGAGAGAGAGAGAGAGAGAGAGAGTCAATGAGAGATCTCCAATCTGCTGTTTCACTCCCTGGCTTCAACGATGGAGATAAGGCCAGGCTGAAGCCAGAAGCTCCATCTGGGTCTCCCATGTGGGTGGCAGGGACCTAAGCACTTGGGCGTTTCCATTGCTTTCCTAGGATGTATCAGCAGGGAGCTGGATCGGAAGCAGACCAGCAAGAACCTGAACTGGTACTCTGACGTTGGAGGCCAGTGTCACAAGTAGTTGTCTTAACCTGCTGTACCACAACACACACACACACACACACACACACAATTACTACATTCTTATCTCTTGATTTTTAGCATTTCAAGCAGCACTTACCCTCAGGAAATAATACACCAACAAATCATCTTTATTTTACATGTTCACCTCAAAAACAAAACCAGTAAAAATATCTGCAGCAATAGTATTTCTCATCTTGAAAATACAAATGAGGACCTTGTCAAAATGCAGATTCTGACTCTGCAAGTCTGGGGGGGTCTGAGAGCTGCATCCTACAGGGTCCTGGCTGACACGGACAGACACTGATGGCCTCCAACCACACTGCGAGGAGCAGGGTGTTAAAAGACTCAGGTCACAGGCTGGTGTCATGGTAAGGCTGGTAAAGCAGGTAAGGCGGCAGCTTGCACCGCCAGCATCCCATAGGAGCACCAGTTCAAGTCCCAGCTGCTCCACTTCCAATCAGCTCCCTGCTAATGTGCATGGGAAAGTGACAGAAGATGGCCCAAGTGCTTCGGACCTTGCACCCACATGAGAGACCAGGAAGAAGCTTCTGGTTCCTGGCTTTGGCCTGGCCCAGCCCCAGCCATTGCAGCAGCCATCTGAGGAGAAACCAGCAGATGGAAGCTCTCTCTCTCTCTCTGCAACTCTGACTTTCAAATATATAAATTAATCTTTTAAAAGAAAAAGACTCAGGGCTGGTGCCGTGGCTCACTAGGCTAATCCTCCGCCTTGTGGTGCCAGCACACCGGGTTCTAGTCCCGGTCGGGGCACCAAATTCTGTCCCAGTTGCTCCTCTTCCAGGCTAGCTCTCTGCTGTGGCCCGGGAGTGCAGTGGAGGATGGCCCGAGTGCTTGGGCCCTACACCCCATGGGGAGACCAGGAGAAGCACCTGGATCCTGCCTTCGGATCAGCGCGGTGCGCCGGCTGCAGCGCGCCGGCTGCGGAGGCATTGGAGGGTGAACCAACGGCAAAGGAAGACCTTTCTCTCTGTCTCTCTCTCTCACTGTCCACTCTGCCTGTCAAAAAAACAAAAAAAAAAAAAAAAAAAAGGAAAAAGACTCAGGTCACAGGATCTCTCTGGGTCACTCTACACTTGCAATACCTTACACAACCAAATATTTCACACATTAGTTTTAAGGCACTGATTTGAGGAATATAATCCAACTGATTCTCAAGAGAATATACTACGATAACAACTCGGAAAATTAAGGCTTATTTAATTAACATAAGTGCCTGAGAGCCTATTAACATGGTAAAGACTGGCAATATGAGCTTCAGCTTTCTGATAGCAAGTATGCGGATTGCTAAGAGGATTTTCACACTTACCTAGAGCCACAGCACAAAACTTATTACAAAAAAAGTACTCCCAAATAAGTAATATATTTTATACTAATGCCACCATTTTATGCCTAAGAGAAGTCAGATTATTCTTTCCCACCAAAAACAAACAAACAAAAAGCATCTGTGTTTCTTCTACAAAAACTTCTGAAATGTTCAGCAAATTATGATTAAGTGTACACAGGAAGCAGCTAGGGCTCTGCCAAGAACATGGCCCAACAGAAACACCGCAGAGATAAATTTCAATAAATCTTACAAAACAGAAACAAAGGCAGAAATGTAACAGAGATTTACACAGACGAGGTGAGTCAGAGGGAGCACCTCCTCACTGTGCCCTGCATGGGCCGTGGGTCGGGGAGGTGGGGGGCTTGGTGGGCTCCGACTGCAGAGTCCCCAACCATCACTCTAGCTCCTTGTCCGAAACGCTGTGTTTTCGTTTGTTTTTGGTCTTTTACCATTACAAATAATGCTGCTTTGAACATTCTTATATAAAAATTTTATATATCTTTTTGTTTTCTTAGAACAAATTCCCAGAAGTATTTCAACGTTACAGAAAAACATATTTTTTTAAATTTTATGAGTTGCCATATATCAAAAGGGTCGTGATGAACTGTCAGAATATCCAGGAAGCAATAAAAAAGCTCTTCATCTAACAGTATTCAAAACTCCAACAACAACGATGACGAAAACACAAGGCACTTACTATGTGAGGGCTAGCCACTGTGGTCACAGCAGAATTCAAAACTGAAAACATTTTTGATGTATTTATTATTCCTTTAAAAACTGGACAATAAACTCATTACGTGTTAGCATAAATAATATGACAAACATTATTTTCCGAAACAAATTAAACAACAGGGAAAAGAATGCTACTGTTTTACCACTTTCACAAAAATTCTGATAGAGGATATGCTACAATTCTGTGTTCACCTGTCGAGGTGTCACTGTGCATTCACGGTAACACTCCAGAGTATTTTACTCCTCAGTCACTGACAAGGTCTCAGGGTACCCTGGCCAGCCTCAGACTACAGCCTGGGAACCTCTGCAGTCAACCAGGAACACACCTACCTGGAACATACCCCAAACTCGTGGGTGAATTATGTACTCTAGGATCATCAAGGGCTTGCTACATGCCCGGTACCTTCATACACCCGGCAGAAAACACACGAAACAAACTCCCCACTGTGTGGCAGTGCCATTCTAGTAGGGAGACAGCAGCGACCGACAAACACATGAACCGTGCGTGTTGTCGAATGACAACTGGTATGAAGAAAAATAAAAGCAGGGCATTACACAACAGTGGTCAGGGAAGACTCAATTCACAAAGTCATACTTAAAGATCTGAAGGGACCAGAGGCCAAGCCAGGGGGCTCCAGTAGAGGAACAGCAGCGCAAAAGCCCTGGCACGGGAGTGACAATGTGCAAGGGCAGCAAAGAAGTCGACACAGTTGGGACAAAACAAGGAAGGGAGGGGAGGAGATGAATTCAGAAGGCTGGAGGCCTGCAGGCAGAGCTTCGCACTGCGCGGAACCAGGCGCTGAGTGAGGACGGAAAAGACCTGATTTTAATTTACAGGGGATCTTGTGAGTAAGTGGTTCTCAAACTAAAGACCCTGAATGCAAGCAGCTTTTCCATGTGCTACTGTGAACCCTTAAGCGTTTGAGCCTCAGTTTCCTCTGTAAAATGTGAAAATATGGATACCGCAAAGAGCTGGAGAAGATGAAGTGAGACGAGCACCTTGAAGTCATGACATCAGAACAATCTCACTCCTGCGCTCCTGCCGTGTGCTGCTCTTTGCTAGCCCCCGATGTTCACCCTGCTGCCACCGCTACCTAGTCCTGAGATTCCATCGAGGGGCTGAGCATGCCCGAGACCCCTGACGCCATGAGCTCAGCCTCATTGCTGCCCGTTAGCTTGACAGGAAAAGGCAAAGAAAGCAGGTTTTTATGTTGCTGATGGCAGAGCAGGGTTCTTCAGTATTTTTCCTTGTTATTATAAAGAAAATCCTTTCAAAAATAATGCATGTGGTAATCATAAAAGTAAAGATCCAAAAAAAAAAACAAGATCGTAGGAGACTCGTCTTTATTTAATTTGGAACCATTTCAAGAAAGCTAAAATTGTGGTGTTCATGGCCTTGACAGCTTGCCTCACCCAAAAGGAAACAAAAAGGATGGGAGACACACAGAGGATTTCAAATCCCTTTGATCTGGATCCCAACTCGAAGGAGACCCCAGATAAATCAATGAGTCAGAGACAGGGCAGTCAGAGGTAAGCCAGGAACCGATGACAACAGCTGACCGACTGCCTACCTGTCTGCTGAGATCATCAGCCAGGCCAGGGAGACAGGCAAGATGGAAGCCCAGCAGAGAACCGTGGGAGCTACAGCACTGTGACCACATTGCCCAGGGTGGGGTGGACCCCAGCCACTGTTTCTATCTCCACCTCTTCAGAAGTGAGTCTGAGTGGTGATATTAACATGGAAAAACCCAAGGAAAACCATGATGAGAAAAGTGATCAACAACCTCACCCATCAGAGGTCGCTCACGATTTCTCTGCTAGTACGCGATGGCAGGACACTGGAAAGGGGAAAGGAAAGCAGCGCTCCTTCCATCTCGGCGCTAATTAATCATGTGACTCCAGGAAATACATTAACCTGGATGGGCCAATTTCCTCACCTTAAATACAGAGGAGAGCAAGAAAATACCTCGGTTTCCTTCAAGATCTAAAAATCCCTTAGATACGAACAAAAGTGTGTTTTGTTTTAAAGGCCACATTAACACCCACAGCACTGAGAAGGCACTGCGAAGGTCCCGGAGCCTTCCAGCTTTTCCACTCACCTCTGGGCCGCAGAGTCCACACAGGGAGGAAGAGGTTCCCTCAAGAGCCAACACAGCCCCGAAAAGGGACATCTACCCATCCACAGCCCGCCCTTTCCACACCGCCACCCCTCCTGCAGCCTCATCTTCGTTAGCTTCTACTCCCCTTCTCCAGCTCACACTATTCTAAATCACACAGGTCACAGGTAATCTAACAATCAGAGATCTGGGGAGGAAGTAGGCGGACCCAAGTACAGAGACGTCAAGAACTGAGAGAGTAAACGAACTAAGTTTGTGTGTGTGTGTGTGTGTAATTTATTTGGAAGGCAGAGTTAGAGAGAGGTCTTTCTTTCATCCTCTGGTTCACTCTCCAAATGGCTGCAACGGCTGGAGCTGGGCCAGGCCGAAGACAAGAGCCAGGAGCTTCTTTCAGGTCTCCCACAGCAGGGCAGGGGCTCCAGGGCTTGGGCCATCCTCAGCTGCTTTCCCAGGTCATTAGCAGGGAGCTGGATTGGAAGTGGAGCAGCCAGGACTTGAACCTGTACCTGTATGGGATGTCGGAGCTGCAGGCAGTGGCTTAATCCGCTACGCCACAGCACCGGCCCTGAGATATTTTTTTTAATTATAATTTAACAAATATCTTTTAGTAGTGTGATGGTTAATTTTATGGTGTCAACCTGACTGGAGCAGTGAGTACCCAGAGCCCTGGAAATGTGTTCAGGTGTTGTTTTGGGTGTGTCGATGGGGGGTTCCCAATAAGATGAGCCGGTGAGCTTGAGTGGACCAGGTGGGAAGACCCGGTTGGATGGGGCTGTGCCGACCACCGGCAGGGGCTTCTGGAGAGACCATGTGCAGAAGGTGAACGGGTCTCTGGCTCCGACCCCTGGGACTCTGTCCATTCCTGCCTGGGCCATCAGTTGCTGGCCTTTTGCTGGCCTTTGAACTCCAGGGCTCAGACCACTGGCTCCTTTGCTGGTACTCAGGCTCTGAGATTCAGCTTTGGTTAGCTTCCCTGGTCCCAAGGCCCTTGGACGTGAACTTGCCATGCTACAGGCAGCCCAGGGTCTCCAGTCTGCAGACAGCCAATCAGGAGACGTCACAGCCAGCCCCCTAGCAACCCCCGCTTCCCAGACCTACACTGCTGTTCTCTCCATTCTCTCTCTCTCTGGAGAACCCTGACACAAATGGGTAACACGCATGTGGTATAAAACATAAAAGATTGAAAAGGCACACGGTTAAAACAAGAGTTTTCTGAGGCATAAGTCAAAGAGGGCACTTAGGGGATTTCAGTATCCAGGCAGCACTCTACTCCTTACCAGGGCTCATGTCACGTTTTATAAATTTAATACACACTCCATATATTCTTTTGCTCTTGAGTATTCCTATAATAACAACAAGCTTAAAAGGGAACTCAATATTTTGGAGGATCAAACAGTTTCTTCCACCCGTCTCCTCATCCTCCAACCTCTTTCCCTGAGGCAGCCACTGCCACCAGTTTCTTATGGTCTTGGGTGTGGGTGTCCACACACACACACACACACACACAAAAGAGAGAAAACACCCCGATTCCCTAGCTGCGCCTCATCAAGATCAAGCGTATGTCACGAGACAAGGCAAACCAAGAGGTGGGTCTCGATCCTTTTTCTGCCCCAAGCTAAGAGGGATGCACTGTCGGACACTGGCACGGGGCCTGCCCTTTTGGCTGTCAAGAGCTGAGCCCTAGCATTTCTCCGTTCTAGAATGCACCAGAGTCAGTGCTTTGCCCCACAGCCATGAATCAGCTCAGCTCACTCATGTTCTAATCACAGGTTTTCACTGGGACTCCACCGTGGCTTGCTCAGAGCACTTGTTCAGCAGGAAGGCAGGCAGGACACACCACATTCTGTGAGACAGAAGAATTCCAGCTTCGAAAGTCATGCTTTCAACAGCACCTGCTTTGGGCAAAGACTCACTAAAATACAAGACAGTGGCTAGAGGACTCATTGCCTCATCTCAGAACAGCTGTGCAAATACTCGGGCATAATCCTGATTCAAAGGCTTGTGCCTGTTTATCTGGGGAAATGGGCCAAACCAATCTGCATCATTCATTCAAAAATACTGCCTGCCACGTGCCAACTTCAGCAGCCAATGCAGAAGAACCCATCGCCCTTGAGAAGCTAATAATCTAATTAGGGAGACAAGTAAAGACGATACCAGTAGACAGTAAGGCAGTCCCAGGGGCACAGCAGGCAGCACCTGACCTGACCCAAAGGATCAGAGACCAGCAAGGAGGAGCCTCAAAGTGTTCATGTACTTGAGTGCGTCCCATAATCTCCAAGATCCAAGGACCAAATGAAAACTGTTAATGAACACATGAAGTGCCCCGAAACCCTGCTAAAACAGTCAGGATCCTAAACTCTGACTTAAGGTAGAGGCCTTGACTCTTAGATCCACTTGCAGGGATATAGTTAAACCAGGAATTGAAGGACAGGTGTTTAAGCTGGTGGTTAAGACACGCACACCCCATAGCAGAGTGCCTGGATCTGATTCCCAACTCCAGCTGCCGGCTCCGGCTTCCCTTCCGTGCACACCTAGGGAGGCAGTGGCAATGCTCAAACACCGGGACTCCTGCCAGCCAGAGGAAGAACGGGATGATGCTCCCAGCTCAGGCTTTGGCTCCGGCACACCCATGGCTCTTACAGGCATTGAGGAGTAAACCAGAACTCTGTCTGCCTCTCAAATAAAATTTTCTTTAAAAGAATTCAAATAAGAATATTAAATAATGGCTGGCGCCACAGCTCACTTGGCTAATCCTCCGCCTGCGGTGCTGGCACCCCAGGTTCTAGTCCCGGTTGGGGTGCCGGATTCTGTCCCGGTTGCTCCTCTTCCAGTCCAGTTCTCTACTGTGGCCTGCGAAGGCAGTGGAGGATAGCCCAAGTGCTTGGGCCCTGCACCCGCGTGGGAGACCCAGAGGAAGCACCTGGCTCCTGGCTTCAGATAGGTACAGTGCACCGGCCGTAGCGGCCACTTGGGGGGTGAACCAACGGAGGGAAGACCTTTCTTTTTGTCTCTCTCTGTCTAACTCTGCCTGTCAAATAAAAAAAAGAAAGAATATTAAATAATAGTTTTGCTCATAACCATATGTTCACAGAAGTACAGAACATCCTATTGCTGGACAATCTCTAGCTCACATAAAGTCTAAACGTCTTGACTTTTCAGTAGAATCACTGAATTTATTTACTGAGATCCTATCATAAATGATACAGCACGTTACTCTAGCTGTCATATTACTGTTACAATCCACCTAACAGTTCTAGCACTTCAGAACAAAATGATAACAATTTTATAAAAACACTATTAAGGTTTTTAAACATTAAGGAATGGCAGGTACTGGAGAAATTAGTTTGGTATTACTCTTTCCTACCCCAATCTTCTCTACTTTTACAAACATAAGCCAGAGAACAAAGTCCACATACAGTACAGACGATTCCTGGCAGGCCTTTTCTTCTACCTGTGTCACCCTTGTCAGTTTCACCTGCACTTGTCTTACACAGTATTATCCTTTGAAAGTTCTATGAAGTAGGTGGTACAACAGACGGACGGCTAGCCCTGCCCAATGTATGTCATAGGAAAAACAGCTCTCGGGCAAGACATGTATGTCTTTGTCCCCTTTAGGACTGGGAACACTGAGACCACCATAAGGGAGAGGGTACAGTCTTTCAACCTTTAAAAGCTACCTGAATGATGGGACCAGCGTTGTGGCACAGAGGATCAAGCCACTGCCTGCAATGCCAGCATCTCATATGGGCACCATTTTGAGATCTGGCTGCTCTACCTCCTTTCCAGCTCCCTGCTAACGCCTGTGGGGCAACAGCAGAAGACGGCCCAAGTGCTCGGGGCTCTGCACCCGTGTGGGAGATCGGGAAGAAACTCCTGACTCCTGGCTTCAGCCCGGCCAAGCCCCGGCTGTTGTGGCCATTTGGGAGGTGAACTGGAATATGGAAGATCTCTCTCTCTTTCTGTGTGTGTGTGTGTGTGTGTGTGTGTGTGTGTAATCTCTGTGTAACTCTTTCAAATAAATACATAAATCTTAAAAAAAAAAAAAGCTACTAGAATAAGGGGCTAGCATTGCAGCATAGTGGGTAAAGCCACCATCTGCAATGCCAGAATTCCATATGGGCGCCAGTTCAAGTCCTGGCTCCTCTACTTCCAATCCAGCTCCCTGCCTGGAAAAGCAGCAGAGGATGGCCCAAAGTCCTTGGGCCCCTGCACCCGAATGGGAGACCTGGAAGAAGTTCCTGGCTTCTGACTGGTGCAGCTCTGGCCATTGTAGTCATCTGGGGAGTGAATCAGTGGATGGAAGACACCTCTCTCTTTCTCTCCCTTCCTCCCTCCCTTCCTCTCCCCCCTTTCTCTTTCTCTGTCTGTCTCTGCCTCTCTGTAACTCTGCTTTTCAAATAAATAAAATAAATCTTTTAAAAAAATAAACAAAATGTACTAGGCTGAGCTAACCAATGAGTAACCAAGTGACTAAAGAAGATGCTAACATCTACTCCTCAAGATAAAACATGCACTTGCCCACACCTAGCAGAGGACTGGGATACAGACAGGAAACAAAGACCTGAGTGAGTTTAACTGGGAGCTATTTCATCAGACAGATGGGACACACTCAGATAAGCACACTGACTCGTTTAGAGCACAAAGCTCAACAGCTCTGTGGGAGGAAAAGGAAAGCGAACATGGAATGAATGCATATACGAGCAGAAAAATTCAACTAATACATGACTCACTTCTGGTCATAAAACCAGAAAAAAAATGGTAGCAGCACATTCCCTTGAGGTCCCTTCTCTGTCCGCAAGGCTTAAGCTGCGAGCCTTTGATCCTGTCTTCAACTGATACCCCTCTGTGTCTTCAACATCCTGCCTAAGCTCACCCCAGGGAGAGCAGGGGGCTCAGCTCTGCTGGACCAACAGAATCGTGCTCCTCCGAGAGAAGGCCAGTGGATGGGGGAAGGTCCCCAGATGCCACTTGTATGAATCTTTATAGAGATACGCTCTGGAGCAGGAAAACACTACAGATTACATTTGAGTAGAAGTCTAAAAATAACAAAAGAACAGTCCCTATTTTTAGATAATTGACTTACAAGTTTAAAAACACTAAAAGTAGAAGAAACCATTAAAAATTAACTGGAATTTTTAAAATGTTTTAAAAGACACTTCTGAATTGGAAAACAGTTTTTAGAGAGAATTTCAAAAATCCTACATTCTTTCTGTGAATTGCCCCCAGCTCAAACTTTCCCCATCTCCAAATTTTAGGACCTATCCCATGTGATATCAAGAGCGTTTCCACAAAACCAAAAAAATGATACATTAAAGATGATGCCACAAAACAGAAAGAACAGCTAAGGAAAATTTTAAAACATGATTTCACAAAGACATAAAATACAATATGGATGAGTGATTAAAGACAGTAATATATAAAGTATCAAAAGCAATTTAATTCCCCTTTGTTAAAGGCACCACAGAGAAAAATAAAATGCTTGCTTAGGGTAAAGAAGACAAATATTTCTTTTCCACAAAGAGGTCTCCATTCTGAAGAGTAAGCATGTAATGGATTAGAGCAATATTCTTTTTTTTTAGTCAACAAAAACCTGAAAATGCAGTGCGTTTCCTGGAGAATTTATTACGTCCCCCCACGTCTGTCCAGTCCTAGAACAAATATGCCCAAGGTCTTTCATGAAGCCTGTGGCGAACAGGCTTGCAGGAAACAGGGATTACCTGCCTGCACGGCCATCATGAGCATCTCAGGTTCCAGCAGAGTCATGACGGGGTCTTCTCCAAACAACAGCCCTGAGCCCCAAGCAGCAGTCAGAGTCCCGGGAGGAAGACGCTTTCTGCAGAGGCTACAGAACCTCCCCTAGACTCAGTCTCATGCCTGATGCTCCAATCAGACTGTGAGAACTCACTCCCCTTTGCGGTGCGGTCACCAAGTTAGCCAACCTTCAGGCAAGTCAAGGAGGCACAGAGTTGAATTACTGCCGACGGGAAACCAAAAAGCGCTCAAGTCAAGACATATGAAGTGTGGTAAGAACCGCGAGAGCTCCTCCCCTTGCTATTTGTCTCTGGGGGGAGGGAGAGGCACTCGGAAAACAGATCAAATGCCTTTTTTCCTCTCTTTTCAGAAAAGGTAAGATTTTATTGAAAACCCCATTATAAGGAACTCTACCATTCATGCAGTCTGGAGCAACGAATTAAACACAATCCAAACGACCGAATCTGAGAAACAAACAGTCCACTTACTGAGCCGCTGAAGGGGGGCGGGGCGGGGATTAGACACACAGAAACACATACATGATATGTGAGCTGAGTACGTTTTCTGAAAAAGAATCCCACCAGCTTCTTTATCTGTGTTATTTACAGATAACAGGCTACGGAAGTTGAGTATTTCACTCCACCCCCACGCCAATTAAAATATCTGTTTCAAAAAGTCATCTGAATACATTCCGGAGCTGTAATCTGTCTTTCAGATCTGCCAGTCCTTCAGAGAGCCCCTGCCTGTGAGAGACACGTGATCTGTGAATAGACAGATCACTGATGTTGGCCTGTGTGTGACACACTTGTGTGAGGTTTTTTTTGTTTGCTTTTTACTTTTTGTTTTTTCTGGAGAGGCTGAGAAAAAGCCAGACAGAACTGCATCTGCTGGGTTGCTGGTTCACTTCCCAAATGCCCCCAAACGCCCAGGCTGGCCGAAACCAGGAGCCAAGTACTAACCCGAGTCTCTCACGTGCGCGGCAGGGGCCCAGCGACTTGAGCCATCACTACTGCCTCCCAGGCTGCGCATCAGCAGGAAGCTGGAACAGCTGAGACAGGACCTGATTCCAGGCGCTCCAACAGCCAGTAGCGAGTCCCAACCAGTGGCTTAATCTCTGGGCCAAACAACTGCCCCTGATAGCAGCTTCTTAAAATGCGTTATGAGCATGCTGGGGGTACAAGAAGCTGTGTAAGAACTGCCTTTTCCTAATAGAGAAATTCCGATCCTTTTCCCACTAGCCTAGAGCAGAGGTTCTGGAAAAGAGTGAATGTGAGCATCTGACCGTCAATCCTCCTAAATTACACATAAAGCAACTTTTTAATCTGCCCAACATTAAAATCTCCTTCATTCCCTCCCAGACTTCTTACTAACTGTATTCAAAATAATGATGCCGAGATGCCTCTGCACATTCGATGGACTTTTAGACGGCAGACAACTGGAAATTCACGTTGGGTATTTCACCTAGAATTCCTCGATCCTGTCACTTACCCAGCAGCCTGTATCTCAAATTTCATCTACTGCTACAACCCCGCCCAGGGAGGACCTTAATCCTTCAACAGTCAAACAGCTGATAAACACAAGCAGGAGGGGCTCAGGAGAGAAAATGGGGATGGGAGAGGGGGCACTCTTCTCTTCCAATAGAGAAAGCAACACAGATTTGAGGTGGGGGGACTCTGAGCAAGAGGGGAAAACGTCCTTTCTTTCTCACTCCAAGAACATCACGTTAAAAAGAAAAGCCAGAAGAGCTCGATATAGAACTGTGGGAATGACTCAACAGGCAATGGAGTGGCAGCCAGTGTGGGCTGCACGCTGCTCTGGGAGGCAGAAGCATTCTCACTGCCCCTTCTGGCAACCAAGCGCTCCAACTGCTGTAGGGAAAATGGGTAAATCTAAACTCCCAGCCTACATGAGAGTGTGGTCAGAGGTTAGCAACGAAGGGAAATGCATCCCTAAAAGGTTGAGTCATTCCTTTGTCCCTATGTGGGCCGTACAACTTGCTGTGTGAGGGTTTTTGTAAATGAAACAAATTCCCTCACAGCCCTGTACTTAGAGGAAAATAAACACAAAGGGTAAGATTCCTGCACAGGAGACAGTAGGAAGCGGCGGGGGGGGGGGGGGGGGGGGGCGGCTCCTCTCCCCACTTGCAGGGCCACAAGCTCCATATCACGGCCCCACAGGAGAGGCTATGAGAGCATTTTCACAGCAATTCCACATCTACTTGCACTCTGGTTAAAAGGAGCTAACAAAAAGATGATCAACTGTTAGGCCAGGAGCTACAAATCTGTCTAGAAACAATGGTATATGCAACAGAACCTGTGCCTGTTGGTCCCACTTTGCATTTACCTTTAAGAGCACCAGCGCACAGCAGTCACCGGGAAAACAGGCTTTAAACCGGTTCTGCGGTCTAAGAGCCAGAAACCCTGTGGTAGCTTCAGTTCCACTCCACTATTTTTTGAGCAAATTGGTAGCATTTCATAGAAATAAAGTACACATTAACATGGCCTCTGCATACAAATGAACATGATTTTAAAGTTAACAGCACCAAGGGAATAAAGGATAATGATCTTAATTTCCAATAAAAGCTTTGCTTCTAATCATAACACAATTTTTTTTTTGACAGGCAGAGAGGACAGCGAGAGAGAGAGAGAGAGAGAGAGAGAGAGACAGAGACAGAGACAGAGAGAAAGGTCTTCCTTTTGCCGTTGGTTCACCCTCCAATGGCCACTGCGGCCGGTGCACTGTGTTGATCCGTAGCCAGGAGCCAGGTGTTCCTCCTGGTCTCCCTTGCGGTGCAGGGCCCAAGCACTTGGGCCACAGTAGAGAGCTGGACTGGAAGAGGAGCAACTGGGACAGAATGGGGGCCCCAACCGGAATTAGAACCCGGGGTGCCGCCTGCGGTGCAGGCAGAGGATTAGCCTATTGAGCCTATTGAGCTGTGGCGCTGGCCCAATCAACACAAATTTAAAATGACCTGCAGTTCCTCTTCATTCACTCTAAGGGAACAAGATACTGCAGGATAGCAATATAGTTTTTAAGTGTCTAAGTTACTAGAAGTTAGTAACAGCGTTTAATAAGTATCAGTAATATGACTCTGTACACATATACAGTCTTCCCACCCTGATCCCACCACACACAACCCAAAGGCCTTCAGTCCTCATTATTAAAGGGGCCAGTTTTATCCAAGCTGACCTTCCTACATTTGTTAGAGGCTCCATACTCTCAAACTTTCCTAGTCCCTAGATTCTTTCTAAAATCCTACTTGCCTACCTCTCCAACCCTTAGAATCCTAAATGGCTCCTATTTCTCTGCCCCCTCCCCCTCCCCAAGGCACACCCCTTTGCTAACAGATTCTCCCTGGGCAACCTCCTCCTCTCTTAAGATTTTAGCTCCCAACTAAACGCTGGTCCATTCCAGGCAACCTGGAATCAACACTGATGCTAACTGTTTCCGTGGGACACATGGCCATTTTCATCAAACTTGCATGATGAAGGTGAAACGCTTGGCCGTTTGTGTAGGGCTCACTGTTTAAGACACCAGAACTCTCTCTGGAAGCAGTCAAGAGTGTTCACTCCATATTACCATAGGGACTATTTCAAGTTCCATCAGCCTATGTACTTCCACACTTAACTAGTCCCTTAAAGCCCATTAAAAAGACAGCTAAAATTATCAGAGTCATTTCAAAAGTTAATTTTCTTACAGTTCTAACACCAAGGACTTATTCTGACTTTTGTTAACAGAGCCTTCTGCTTCTCTGATGTGAATTTTGTTGTCTTATTTTTGGAAAACCTTCCTTTTTAAAACCGTTCTGCTCTGGTCATTCCAAAAGAGGCCCTCCGTAATGCTGCTTAGAGCTCCCAAGCATTTTTCCATTCATTAGGATAAATAAGCCCGAGACTGACTTTCAATCTCAAGTGACCTATTCTCAGAACCACAATCCTTGTAAATAGTAATAAATATTGTGCACTGTTTCTTGTTAAAAAGTAAATAATACTGCTGCATACCTACCTCTGACTTCACCTGTAGGTTTCCAACTAAGCACTTCTACCTGACCATCTTAAAATTACACATCCAAGAGCAAACTTTCAGCATCCCCACTCTGCATTGACCCCTCAGGTTTTGCTGCGTCCATTATCCCCACCTTGGGGAAGAGTATTTGGGTCCCAAACCATAAACTTATTAGACTCTCCTACCTCTAGCCCTCAGTACCTAATTAGCTACCAAATGTAACTTCCTCGTATTTTCTTCAAATCCATTGTTTTTGTTCCAAGCCTACCTACAGCAAGTACTTTGAAAAAAAAAAAAGATTTATTTATTATTTGAAAGGCAGAGAGGGAAAAGACATGCCATCTGCAGTTCACTCCCCAGCTGGCCGCAATAGCTGGAGCTGGGCCAAACCGAAGCCAGGAGCCCCATCCCAGTCTCCCACATTGATGACAGGGGCCTAAGTACTTGGGCCATCTTCTGCTGCCTTCCCAGGTGCATTACAAGGAAGCTGGACCAGAAGCAGAGCAGTCAGGACTCAAGCTTGCACTCCAAAACGGGATAGCACAGGCAGCTTAACTGGCTGTGCCACAACAGCGCTCCTGCTTTATTTCGGGCCCTTAATATTTCTTCTCTAAGTTACAGAAATTCTTTTAATGTATTATACAAAAGTTTGAACACACATAAAGCTAGCAAAGAGTGGTACAGTAAACTGCTTGTGTACCCATCACTTAATTTCAAAAGTGATCAACATACAAGGCTGAATCTGTTTCCTCACTCTACACTGCCCCACAACACACACAGAGCACCCAACACTGGGGACTTTGAAGCAAATTCTAGACATCGTCTACATTCATCTTTATTCTGTATATCTCAAAGACAAGGGCTGTTTTTTAAGATTTATTTATTTATTTGAAAGGCAGAGTTACAGAGAGGCTGAGAGAAAGAGAGAGAGAGAGAGAGATCTTCCAACCACTAGTTCACTCCCCAAATGGCCACAATGGCCAGAGTTGGGTTGATCCAAAGCCAGAAGCTTTTTCCTGGTCTCCCACATAGGTGCAGGGGCCCAAGCCCTTGGACCATCTTCATCTAATTTCTCAGGCCATAGCAGAGAGCTGGATTGCAAGTGGAGCTGCTGGGACTTGAACTGGCACCCATATGGGATGCCAGCATTGCAGGTGGCAGCTTTACCTGCTACGCCATAGTGCCGGCCCCAAGAGCTGTTTTTTAACATAACTACAATACCATCACAACATCTACATTTTAAGAAATCCCTTAGTGGGGCTGGCATTGTGGCACAGCAGGTAAAGCTGCTGACTACAATGCTGGCATTCCACATGGACAGCAGTTTATGTCCTGGCTGCTCCACTTCCAATCCAGTCCCCTGCTAACGGCCTGGGAAAAGGAGCGGAATGTGGCCCAAGTATTTGGGTCCCTGCCACCCATATGGGAGACCTGGAGGAAGCTCCTGACTCCTGGTTTCAGTCTGTCCCAGCTCTGACCACTGCAGTCATTTGAGGGGTGAACCCACAGGCGGAAGCTCGCGCGCGCTCGCGCTCTCGCTCTCTCTCTCTCTCTCTCTCTCTCTCTCTCTCTCTCTCTCTCTCTTTAAAATAAACAAACAGATCTTTAACAAAAAAATCCCTTAGTGTTGTCAACCATCCAAGCAGTGTTCAGTCTTTTCCAACTATCTCACAGATTTTTTTGAAGTTGATTTATTCAAATCAAAGTCAGAGACAACACATTTCGGTTCACTGACAGGCCTCTTAAGTCTCTTTTATTCTATACATTTCATCTGTTCATTTCCCCAGCCTCTTTTCTTTTCTAATTTGTTTGCTGAAGAAAACAAGTTGTTTCTTCACATTTTGGGCGTTTCTAGCTGCATCCTCATGATGTCATTTACTAAGCTCCTCCATCCCTGTACTTCCAGTAGATCAGGAGCTAGCTATAGAGGCTTACGCTAGTTCAGGAGAGAGTTTCAACAAGAATACCTCCTAGTTGGTAGCAGGTACTTAGCAACAGCTTCTTAACTGGTCTTCTCTTCACCAGCCTTGCTGCTATTAAAAAGCATCCTGGGGCCAGCACTGTGGTGCAGCGGGTTAACCCTCCAATTGTGGTGCCAGCATCTCATATGGGCACCAGTTCTTTTTTTTTTTTTTTTTGACAGGCAGAGTGGACAGTGAGAGAGAGAGAGACAGAGAGAAAGGTCTTCCTTTGCCGTTGGTTCACCCTCCAATGGCCGCCGCGGCTGGCGCGCTGCGGCCGGCGCACCGCGCTTGTCCGATGGCAGGAGCCAGGAGCCAGGTGCTTTTCCTGGTCTCCCCATGGGGTGCAGGGCCCAAGCACTTGGGCCATCCTCCACTGCACTCCCGGGCCACAGCAGAGGGCTGGCCTGGAAGAGGGGCAACCGGGACAGAATCCGGTGCCCCGACCGGGACTAGAACCCGGTGTGCCGGCGCCGCAAGGCGGAGGATTAGCCTGTTGAGCCACGGCGCCGGCCTACCAGTTCTAGTCCCAGCTGCTCCTCTTCTGATGCAGCTCTCTGCTATGACCTGGGAAGGCAGTGGGAGATGGCACAAGTGCTTGGGCCCCTGCACCTGCGTGGGAGGCCCAAAGGAGGCTCCTGGCTTCAGATCGGCCCAGCACTGGCCGTTGCAGCCATCTGGGGAGTGAACCAGCGGATGGATGAACTTTATCTCTGTCTCTCCCTCTCACTGTCTGTGAGCTACCTCTCAAATAAATAAATAAAATCTTTAAAGAAAAAAAAAAAGCATCCTACGGGATTGGCACTGTGGTGCTGCGGGTAAAGCGGCTGCCTGTGACACTAGCATCCCAAACGGGCACCAGTTCATGTCCTAGCTGCTCTATTTCCAGTACAGTTCCCTGCTAACGGTCTAGAAAAGACAGCAGAAGACGGCCCAAGTGTTTGGGCCCCTGCCACCCAAGTGGTGGATCTGAAAGAAGCTATTGGCTTTGGCCTGGCCCAGCATTGGCTGTTAGGCCATCTGGGGGGTGAACCAGCAAACGGAAGATGTCTTTCTAACTCTTTTAAAATAAATAAATAAATAAATAAATCAATCAATCTCAAAACAAAACAAAACATCCCACAGCCAGCACTGTGATGCTAGAGGTTAAGCCACCACTTTGTAATGCCAGCATCCCGTATCAGACTTCCAGTCTGTGTCCCAGCTGCTCCACTTCCAATCCAGCTTCCTGCTAATGCACCTGGGAAGGCAAAGGATGATGCATGCAGAAGACTGGGATGGAGTTCTGGGCTCCTGGGTTAGCCTGGACCAGCCCTGGCCATTATAGTCACTTGGGGGAGTAAACCAGTGGATTGAAGATCTGTGTCTCTGTATCTGTCTGTCTGTGTCACCTTGCTATTGCAAAAGCAAATAAATAGCACCCCATCTGATTCTTATTCATCCTTCAAAACGCAGTTTAAGGCCTGCCTTCTCCAAAAAGCCTTTCTTAACCTTGCCAGCCCTTTCCCCATCTTCTCATACCCTCCCTGTATGTGCTAAACATTCCTCATTAATGTTGTCCCAGCACCTGGGCCCACCTCCATCACTGGTCTTTAGCACATGACTTAATTCCTCTGCATTCCCACACCCAGCAGTCTGAGGTGTGTCAGCGTTCATAAATATGTGTCAAATGGAATGAAAAGTACCATTTATCACAGAAAACCCAAAGAGCATGGAAATATAACAAAGGCATCACCACCTACCCAGATAGAGCAGGTACTCTGTAAAATTTTCATTAGCACAAATGCTAATTAGTACACATTAGCGCACACACTGAATAAAAGTACATGGAGTATTGAAGTATGTAGTTAAAATAAACAAAGACATCCACAACCTATCCTCAGGAGTATTGTATCCTGATGGAAATGAAAAGACCAAAATTATAGAGGATGAAGAGAAACCAGAAAAACAGAGCCTTGCACACCTACAAAATGACTTGTAATCATAGAAAACCATCAACTTCACTAACAACTGGTATCAATTTCTATGACACAACGTAACACAGGCAGCACACAGTGAAGTAATGATGCCTTTTTATGAGCTCTGTTGTGTTGTGCAACACTGAAATGTGATCCTGTCCTGTGTCCATCTGATTTGAGTTCTCACAAGCACATGCATGAGTTAACTGAGGTTCAGCTCTACAAAAATTTAATCATGATGTCGAAATTTCACAGGCTCCAACCAGCTAAGACTCTCCCCCAGACACCTGGTCTTGGGCAAAGTGAAAACACCCAAAAGATAAGACAACCCAGCACCCAGGCAGGTTGCTGCAGATCCTGGGCTTCTGTGTCCTGTGACCTCAACCCACTACCAAAGAATCCAGTCAAGACCTGCAAACCTGGGAGAACCACTTACTGTGCCACATCTACGTTACTCCTCAGCATCAGGAGGGAGAAAGGCCATATTTTCAAGTCCCTTTCCAAGATATAATGAATGTTAAGGGGTACAACATCCATGAATATTAGGCAACCAACTCATTCATATACTGTGTTTGAAATGCTATCGTTGCACATGGCGTCAATGCCAAAGGCGAACACAAACATAAAGAAGAAACAGGATGACACTGTCTCTGCCCTTAAGACCCCTACAGGGAAGTGGAGTTGAAAATCTGTATCCAACAACTAAAAAAGAAAAATTTAAGTGCTGTGAGTCCAAACCAGAAGGTAAACCAGGGTAAAAGATGCACTAATTAATTCTAGTTAATAACAAACCTGGATCACTTCTTACAGAAAGGATGACGTGAGCTAGCTCTTTAAAAAACAAATCCAAAGCTCCCAAGTTTAAGTTTTTTCAAATTTCCAACTCCACAGACTTGTGTATCCAAACCATAAAATGGCAACGTCAAAGAAACAGGACTTGACCTAACCCAGCCTCTTGCCCAGAATACCAACAGTGAGGCACACCTGAGAAACCCATCTCCGAGTTCCTGTCACTAGAGTATGTACAATAGAACCGCAGAAGTAATGTTTTCATGACCAAAGAAAATGAACCAATTCATCAGAAATACTGGCTATAAACATTTGGGTAAGGTTATTTCTTTTCTTTTCTTTTCTTTTCTTTCCTTTTCTTTTCTTTCCTTTTCTTTTCTTTCCTTTTCTTTTCTTTTCTTCCTCCCTCCCTCCCTCCCCTCCCCTCCCCTCCCCTCCCCTCCCTTCCCTTCCCTTCCCTTTTTTTTCTTTTTTCTTTTTTTTGACAGGCAGAGTTAGACAGTGAGAGAGAGACAGAGAGAAAGGTCTTCCTTTTCTGTTGGTTCACCCCCCAAATGGCCACTACGGCCAGTGCGCTGTGGCTGGTGTGCTGTGCCGATCCGAAGCCAGGAGCCAGGTGCCTCCTCCTGGTCTCCCATGTGGGTGCAGGGCCCAAGCACTTGGGCCATCCTCCACTGCACTCCCAGGCCACAGCAGAGAGCTGGACCGGAAGAGAAGTAACTGGGACAGAATCTGGCGCCCCAACTGGGACTAGAACCCGGGGTGCAGGCGCCCCAAGCGGAGGATTAGCCAAGTGAGCCACGGCGCCGGCCTTGGGTAAGGTTATTTCTTTTTTTTTTTTTTTTTTTTTTTGACAGGCAGAGTGGACAGTGAGAGAGAGAGACAGAGAGAAAGGTCTTCCTTTGCCGTTGGTTCACCCTCCAATGGCCGCTGCGGTCGGCGCGCTGCGGCCGGCGCACCGCGCTCATCCGATGGCAGGAGCCAGGAGCCAGGTGCTTTTTCCTGGTCTCCCCATGGGGTGCAGGGCCCAAGCACCTGGGCCATCCTCCACTGCACTCCTGGGCCACAGCAGAGGGCTGGCCTGGAAGAGGGGCAACCGGGACAGAATCCGGTGCCCCCACCGGGACTAGAACCCGGTGTGCAGGCGCCCCAGGCGGAGGATTAGCCTGTTGAGCCACGGCGCCGGCCGGGTAAGGTTATTTCTAACTAGTAAGTAAAGAAATATAAATTTAAATACAAACAGTTCACCTACCACATTACCAATATTTTACGAATGAGACTAACAATGCTAATAAGAAAACCAACCATTCGTACCTGATAGAAATATAATCCAGTAGACCAATCTGGAATGTAATCAGACAACGTACTTCCCAAAAACCTCAATTCTTTTTGTTGTCTCCATCTACTTGAAAGGCAGAGCCAGAAAAAAGAGAAAAAGGGAGGGAAAGAGAGAGAGGTCGACAGATCTTCCACTTGCTGGTTCACTCCTCAAGTGCCTGCAACAGCTGGGGCTCTCAGCTAGGCTCCCCAGGATGTATTAGCAGGAAGTTGGGTCAGAAGCAGAGGAGACAGGACTCAAACCCAAGCACTGAGACACGGGATACAGAGCTTAACCCTCGGCCCTACCATGCCTTCCTACCACGGCCTCTCAAGGAACACGTGACTGAACCCTAACTACTCGACTCTCATCACTCCCTTCCTGTTCTCCCACTTAACCCTCTGCCCTACCATGCCTTCCTACCACGGCCTCTCAAGGAACACGTGACTGAACCCTAACTACTCGACTCTCATCACTCCCTTCCTGTTCTCCCACTTAACCCTCTGCCCTACCATGCCTTCCTACCACGGCCTCTCAAGGAACACGTGACTGAACCCTAACTACGACTCTCATCACTCCCTTCCTGTTCTCCCACTGACACACTGGAATTCTGTTACTTTTGTGCCAATTTCCCCCCACTAACCTTTGCCTGTTCCTCATTTCTTCTCCCTTACCCTGGGCATGTGCTAGTCCATCTTCATTTTGTTCGGCAAATCCCTACACATAAGCTTGGCTCTCAGCTTCAATGCCTCTTTGTTTCCGGAAGAAGTCATTCCTCCAACCCCTCACCTGTATTGGGACCCTCCCTGGCAGATCTCTGCTGCAGCACCTTGTGCTTCTGGTTCTTTAAAGCAGAAACCAGAGTTTGTGACTATGAATTGGCTTTCTCACTGTGATCTCTCTCTCATGGAACTCCAAGTTCCATGACGAGAACCTTATCTGTCATATTCGTTACTATCTCTCCAGTGCTTAGCACACAGCAGGAATGCAATAGCCAATGAATAAATGTTCAACAGTAAAACGGCCAAATTCCTACTTCTAAGGAAATAGCACAAAATGCAGAAAAAGCTTTAGAAGATAGTCAACCAAACAGTAACAGAAGTATGGAACACAGAAGATGACTCAAACGTCCAACTGGGGAGAAATTAAATAAATGACACCACAGAACAGAATGTTACACACCCATTAAAATGGCTCCCTGAAAGTGTTTCCGCCACAACTCTTATGCTACTAATACTCAGTGAAGAAAGAAAGGCACATCACTGGTCCACAGCATTAGATCAGGTGTAAGAACACACATTTGGAACAGCTTTGGATGGAAATCATCCACACGCCAACAGTAATCTCTCTGGAAGAAGGAAATCTTTGGGAGTGGGGTTTTATTTTGTTGTTTTGCCTTTTTTTGAGCAGGGATTCTATCTGGTATCTATTTGTTCTGAGGAGGCCAACCGTAACATTTGATTAAAACATGAAAGTGGGAAATTGGTGATCTCTAAGTACTGGGATGAAGTAGGTCTTAAAATCCTCTAAGTCAAATTATAAACAGAAGCATTTAATGAGCTGACATGCTTAAGAATTGAGCATTTTCACTTGGGAGACCTAATCTAGAAAATCCTTGAGGCTTTCTAAGCAACATAATTAACAAATCTTTTTCCTTTCCCCAAGAAAATGCTGTAATGTGGATCAGAAACTGCCCACTCAATATTTTACTTCTTCCAACAGTTAATTAGTACCTCCTGTGCAACACTACAGCATGAAGGATCAGTTCGTTCTCTTACAGAAATAATACATTATCTGCCCTTCCTTCCAAAAGCTGTCCACGCACAACACAAAGCAGTACTTCCCCAGGCTCACGGAGGAGGAGGAGGAAGCCACCATGAAGCCCTTTATACTCCCCGTCTTCCCTGCTTAGTTTTCCCCCTAACTCTTCCCACCCCACCCAGCAACCCAGATAACAGGCACATGCTGAAGGTATTTGTTACCTCTTTCAGCAAAGTATTTAGGATCAGCAAAACAATTAGGAAAAACTTTAAAAAGTTGACATTTACAACACTATTAAATGTATGAAGTGGCTAAAAGTAAATCTAACAAGAAATGTATAATACCACCACAGAGAAAATTATGAAACCTCTTTGGGAATGGGAAAACCTACAGACAGATCTAAATAAATGAGTAGAATATACCACATTCATGGTACAACACTCTAAAGTTACCAATTTTCCCCAAATTGGTTGACAGATTTAATATAACTCCAATCAAAATCCCACAGGGCTTTTTTCTTAATAATTTCAATTTTTAAAATTTATTCAAAAGGCATAGAGATCTTCTACCTGCTGGTTCACTCCTCAAATGCCCAAAACAGTGAGGACTGGGCCAGAAAGAAGTGAGGAGACTGAAATTCAATCCAAGCCTCTCATCAGTGGCAGGGACCCAAATACTTGAGCCATCACCTGCTGCCTCGCAAGATACACATTACCAAGAAGCTGGATCAGAAGCAGAGGAGCTGGGACTTGTACCAAGCATGCCGATATGGGATGTGAGTAATCCTAGTGTGCGTCTTAACCACTGCACCAAAGACTCACTGCCTCCCTTAATGACCTTAAAATTCATATGGAAATGGAAAGAACCAAGAATAGCCAAGACAAATACTCTTGGAAAAGAACAAAGTGGAAGAGATTACTTCTTCTATATAATAGTTATATTAAAATTGTAATAATAAAAATTATGAGACCATTTAGTAGGCAAAAGACATAACAATGAAAACAAATAGTGAGCTCAGAAAAACATCCACTCCTAGGTAAATCAAAGAGGTGACTCCACTGATCAATGGAAAGAATATTTTTTAAATGGGACTCCTTTTGGGAAAAAATTTTAACTGGGCTCTATCTTATCCACATATAAAAATTTATTTCCAGAAATGGAAAACACAAAATTCACTAATTATTAATGACTCATATATCTATTACCACCTATGTCAAGCAAAAGATTACAGAATCATTCCAGTCATATAAACTTCAACTAATCTATACTGCTTAGGAATACATACATAGTTCCTAAAAGAAACTATTTCCCATTATGATCTACTCATTCAACAGGTGCCAGAGCTCCTGAGCTGCAGCCAAAGGGTTCGATCGTTAGAGAGAGGTTTTTCCAGGTTTCTCCAAGCCAGGCTGGACAGGATCCCTGGGAAGATCAATTTTACCTTTTAGACCTAAGTACTCAGCCTGGAAGACAACAGGGGAATCCTAGCTAAAATACACGGTGGGACTTCTTGCCAAGTTTTTCCAATTAGGACAATAAGGATGGGTTTCATCAGCAGCATCTTCTCTGCTCAGGAAACAGAGGTGTCAGGACCCTGACCGCCTGCTGCCCAGGGCCCCTGTTAATCCACTGCATTTTCATCTGTTCCAGGTGGAACAGATCTAAGTAAATTCTCCCATTCACAAGAGCACCCATCTGTGGAATGCCACACTTTCCAGTTTCACAATGTTTCGGGGCTGTTCCATTTCTGCCTTGATTCTTACCTCCCTACACAAGACCGTGGAAAGACCCGGTACATCCAGCCTCTTCCCCCAGGACTGAATGCTGAGGAGCAGCAAAATGTAAGAGGTGTGCAGAGAAGTCAGGAAACGGTCTGAGCAGTCAAAGAGCCGGGAAAGAGAAATGTCGCAGACGGCAGTAGAGGAGCTGGAGCGACAGCAAGTAGGATGAAGACTGCCGTGTGCCTACTGGGTCGACGACAAAAGAACACCAATGGCTCTGGCAACGGCAGCTTCTGAAGAAAGGCAGTGACAGCAGCCAGGGAGCAGCGAAGTCTCCGGGACATGAGAGTAGAGACAAAGACTGTAAACTGCTCTTTTAGGAGCTTGAATACATAAGGAAAGATTTATACGCGGAGGGAAAAGAGTTCAGAGAGAAAGGCCGACAATACACAACATCTCTGCACAACAGCAGCAGGTCCCACTCCCCTCCTGTCAGCACCCACCTTCTCCAGTTCCTGCCTAGATACTTGCTGTCTGTCATCACTCCCATTGCCAGTCCAACCCCAGAGGAATGCTGGTCCTTTCTCCAGCCCAAGGCTGCTGGTTCAATCCACAAATGCCTTCACAGCCAGGACTAGGCCAAGCCAGACAGCCGCCCTGAACTCCAGATCTCCCACAGGGATGGCAGGGACTCAAGTACTGGAGCTTTCCTCTGCTGCCTCCCAGAGTGCGCACTAACAAGAAGCTGGATTGGAAGCAGAGCGGCTGGGACTTGAACCAGGCACACATATGGGATGCAGGCATCCCCAGAAGTGCCTTAAGCCACTGCGCCAAACACCTACCCCTTAATCCTAAATCTTAGCAGTTTATTATACATCAATGCTGAATAGGTATTTGTTGAAATAACGAATTTAGGAAAGGAATGGGGTGGACGAAGCAGAGAAGAAGGACAAATTAGAAAGCAATTATAATAATCCAGGGAGCTGGAACCAGTGTCGTGGTGTAGTGGGCAAAGCCATCGCCTGCGATGCTGGCATCTCATATGGGCTCCAGTTCAAGTTCTGGCTGCTCCACTTCTGATCCAGCCCCTGCTAACATGCCTGGGAAAACAGTGGAAGATGGCCCAAGTGCTTGGGCCCCTGCCAGCCACGTGGGAGACCCAAATGGTGCTCCTGGCTTCGGTCTGGCCCAGCCCTAAACCACTGTGGCCATTCTGGGAGTGAGCCAGTGTGTTGTCTTTCTCTCTGTAACCATGCCTTTCAAATAATTAAAATAAATCTTGAAAACATAATAACCCAGGGAGGAAATGTCAGGCTTACATAATCATCTAAATTTACCGTTAATTTTATAAGAAATAGTAAGGTTATAAGCAACTCTCCAGAGACATGAAATAAAGTAAAATCAAAACATTGAAAACATGAAGATCCTTCAAATCAGACAGTGCAATCATTCTGCACCTCACCATCTGCATACTCACCATTCTTCCGCTCACTAAGAGGAGGCAGGTTGGGATTCCTGCCGGGGTGGAGGCCTAGGGTCAGCTCGGGCTGCAGGGACAGCTCCTGCAATTCATTGGCAACAGCTTCGCTCTGGGGGCTGGGGGCCGCAGACAGGGACACGAGCACTGGTTCGTCGTCATTGTCGCCAGCCCCTCCTCCGTCCAGCCCATTCGCAGCAATGACGGAAGGGGGCAGGCACACCACACTGGAGAAATCCACTTTGGCTTTCGTGATGACAACCTAGAAGTGGAAGAAAAGGCAAAACTTTCAACTGGCATCATAAAATAACTATACCATTAAGTATATGTGAACATTAATATAATATTACAAATTATGCCATTAGCTTTTTGTAAAGTAAGCAAGCGTTATTAAGTATGCTCACAGAGTACACAAAATTTCAAGTCTGAAACTGTCCTCAACTAGATCACCCAGGAGGATAACATATAAATGAAAGAAAAGCAGCACATACACATAGAATGGGATTGCAGGAAATGCCAGTTGCTGTGGTCTAATGTTTACGTGTTAAAAAATTAATCCCAGGACCAGTGCTGTGGCTTAGTGGGTTAAGTTGCTGCCTGCAGTGTCAGCATCCCATATAGGCACTAGCTTGTGTCCTGGTTGCCCCACTTTTGATCCAGCTCCCTGCTAATGCACCTGGGAAGACAGAGGAAGATGGCCCGAGTGCTGGGCTCTTGCACCCATGTGGGAGACCCAGATGCAGCTCCTGGTGAGGCCCAGCCCAGCCTGTTGGGAAGTGAATCAGCAAACAGAAGATCTCTCCCTCTCTGTCTCTCCCTCTCTAACTCTGCCTTTCAAATAAATAAATAAATCTTTAAAAAAAAAAAACTACATCTCTATACATACTGGAAAAACAACTGCTATATAGGATTAGTCTATGTGGCTCAGTACTCTGTCCACTGACCCGGATACAACATGTGTCTCCTTTAACAACAGCCTTTTTAGACCAAAAAAAAAAAAAAAAAAAAAAAGTACTTTGATTTTATGATGCTCAAGGACTCCTTAGGACAACACTCCTAAACACTCTTCCCCCTTACACACACACACACACACACGCACCGCAAATAGATGATGGCTTTGGAACCTGTTTTCTTTTTTTAAAGATTTATTTATTTATTTGAAAGGCACAGCCATAGAGAGGAAGAAGCAGAGAGAAAGAGGTCTTCCATCCTCTGGCTTACTCCCCAAATGCCCACAACAGCCAGGGCTGGGCCAGGCTGATCCCAGGAACTTGGAACTCCATCCAGGTCTCCTAGGTGGGTAGCAGCAACCCAAGAACTTGGGCCATCATCTGCTGCTCCCCAGGGCATGTCTCAGCAGGAAGTTGGATCAGAAGTGGAGGAGGTGGGACTTGAACATGCACTCTCACAGGGGACACAGGCATCCCAAGCAAAACAACCTAACAGCTATGCCACAAGCCCATCCCAGAATATATTTCTAAAAACAAACCAAAAAACAAAACCTGAGGTGTCTTAAAGGAAAGCAGGAGGATGGTGTTAAAACTTCAGTCATATGGGGCAGACATCTGGCTTAGCAGTTAAAATGCTGGTTTGGAGCCCGAGACCCCTATCAGAGCATTTGGATTCAATGCCCACCTCCTGGCTCCAGCTTCCTGCTGAGAGGACCCTAGGAGGCAACACTGACGGCTCACGTGACTGAGTCCCCGCCACCCACATGGGAAACCTGGACTGAGTTCCCAGCTCCCACTGCAGGCATTTGGAGAATGAACCAGCACATGAGACAGCTCACTCTCTGCTCCCCTCAACCCCTCCCTGGAAGAGGAAGAGGAAGAAAGAGGAAAGAGGGAGGAGGGAGGAAGAAGGAAGAATAAAAATCTCAGCATCAGGAAAAGTGTCTTCATACAGAGCACCAGGGTTTCCAGTAACAGTTGTTAAATCACTACAGACAGCCAGGGTTCTTACCCTTCGTAAAAATACAGAGAAAGGGATCGTGACGTCGACAGCTGTATATGCAATGCATGGGCTTTGCAAGTTGTGCCTGCACATAACAGGCACCCAATAAATATTCACTGACTGAACAAAAAGAAGTACAAATGATACTTAAAGATCATCTTGGGGACAAATCTGGACTTCACAAGGAAGACACAGAAACACCAAGAACGATGTCAGGAAGTTGAGGACAGACAGCAGCAAAGCTCCACTGAGGTACTCCAGCACTGCTGGCTGGAATCAGAATTCCACTTAAAAAGTTCCTAACCAAGAATCAAAACTCCCTTACTTCAAACTTATGGGATTTATGGTGCTATAACTTAGATTAGCTTAAGTAATTAAAAAAATTATTTGAAAGGCAGAGTTAGAGAGAGAGGACACACACACACACACATACAGAGAGAGAGAGAGAGAGAGAGAGAGAGAGAGAGACAAAGACAGAGACAGAGAGAGATCTTCCATTTGCTAGTTCACTCCCTAAATGACTGCAACCACCAGGGTTGGGCCAATCCGAAGCCAGGAATTTCTTCCAGGTCTCCCACATGGGTGCAGGGGCCCAAACACTTGGGCTGGCCTCTGCTGCTTTCCCAGGAACATTAACAGGAAGCAACTCCACTTCTGATCCAGCTCTCTGCTATGTCTGGGAAAACAGCAGAAGATGGCCCAAATCCTTGGGCCCCTGAACCCGCATGGGAGACCCAGAAGCTCCTGGCTCCTGACTTTAGATCGGCTCAACTCCGGACACTGCAGCCATTTGGGGAGTGCCCCAGTGGATGGAAGATCTCTCTCTCTCTTTGTCTCTATTTCTCTTTGTAACTCTTTCAAATAAAAAAAAAAAAAAGAAAGAAAAGAAAGAAAAAGTGGAACAGCCAGACCTCGGCTGTATGGGGTGCCAGCTCTGGAGGCTACGCTACAACAATGGCCTACTTAAGTAAACTTTTATGATAATTGGAGGTAGGGGAAAGAATACAACAGCATCAGCAACTCAGTATTTACCAAATTAAGTGAAAAACTAAACACTGCCTCACGAAATATCGTTCTTTACATGTTACAAAAGGGACATGTTAAATGTTAATAATAAATGAATACTTCTTGTTTCAATCATTTTTTCATTTCAGGTGGTCTGGCAAGAGCGTTTAATGGCTACAGAGTCTCAGTTCTTTAAAACGAAAAAGTTCTAGAGATCCGTTGCACAACAACATGAACACACTTATCATGAGGGACTGCACATTTAACAATGGTTAAGAGGGGCCAGGCATTTGGCCGTTAAGATGTCCACATCCCATATCAGGATGTCGTGGCTCACATCCTGACTCTGCTCCTAATTCCAGCCTCCTGCTAATGCACACCTTGGGTGAAGATTCAAGTGGTCAAGTCCCGGCCAGCCAGTAGAGAGATGTGGACCCAGCTCTGGCCAGGCCCAGTTGGTCATTCTGTGCATTCGGGGAGTGAACAACAGATGGGCTGGCGCTCTCTCTCTTTCTCTCTCTCTCAAACAACAAACTGGCTAAGAGGTAAATTTAGGGGCAGGCACTTGGCCCAACGGTTAAGACACTACTTGGAATGCTCACATGAGTCCTCACTCCTCTGCTTCTGATCCAGCTTGCTGCTAATGCTCACCCTGGGGACAGCAGATGATGGATCAAATACTTGGATACATGCCACCCATAAGGGAGACCTGGACTGAGTCCCAGGCTCCTGGATTCAGCCTGGCCTAGTCTCGGCTGCTGTGCACTCTGGGGAGTAAACCAACAGATGAACCACCTCTGTCTCTCTCTTTCAAGGAAAATGAAAATAAATATTTTTTAAAGCAGGTAAATTTAACATGTTTTCTTACCATGGTAACAAAAAGTGGCCTGGTAAAATCTCTGCTTACAGACAACTTACTAAATTAATTCACATTAAACTCATATCATTCGCTTGGCTTGAAAGAATAAAACCACAGTCTTCTTCAATCTACCATTCACTAATTCAGTACAACCCTCTTGCTGTTACTGTGAACCAGCTAACCACCACTACCGCAGGGTCTCGACATCTGACATTCCCATGTGCTGCGTTTCAGGAACCAAGTTCCACCGTATGACAGCATGATTCTTCTAATGCAGCATGAAGTCAAACTGTGAGTCTGTGATTCTGGTATGCACACAGTGTACATCACCAGTACTCTTAGAAGTTACTTTATTTAAAAAGAGACTTTGTGGAAAATGGTCCCAAAAGAAAGTCAACCCAAGTACAGAGTTAGGCATAAAGAAAAAATGGAGAAGTTTAAAAAGTGATTTTTTTTTTTAGAACACACAGATTTTCTTTTTTTTTTTGACAGGCAGAGTGGACAGTGAGAGAGAGAGACAGAGAGAAAGGACTTCCTTTTCCGTTGGTTCACCCCCCAATGGGCGCTGCACTGCAGCCAGTGCACCACGCTGAACTGAAGGCAGGAGCCAGGTGTTTCTCCTGGTCTATGCCGGTGCAGGGCCCAAGCACTTGGGCCATCCTCCACTGCCCCCCCTCCCAGGCCACAGCAGAGAGCCGGCCTGGAAGAGGGGCAACCGGGACAGAACCCAGAGCCCCGACCAGGACTAGAACCTGGGCTGCCAGCGCCGCAGGGGGAAGATTAGCCTATTGAGCCGCGGAGCTGGCCAGAACACAGATTTTTAATAGACGAAGGTATCCAATCTTGTAGTGACGTGGACCCTGATTGTGCCTACCACTACCCAGGATAAAAGAAAGAACAATCTGAAAAACTAGTTTATCAAGTGCTCCCTTCAGGATGTATTCTAATAGCTTAGTTATTAAGCGTCATGTATTATTTCAATTTTCATTTACTTATTTGAGAGGGAGAGAGAAAATAAGCTCCTATCTGCTGGTTCACTCTCCAAATGCCCACCACAGCCTGGGGCCGATGTCAGGAGCCAGGAATTCAATCCAGGTCCCCGTGTGAGTGGCAGGAACCAATTACTTGAGCCATCACCGCTGTCTCCCAGAGCACACATAGGCAGGAAGCCAGACTCAGAAGCCAGAGGTGGGTACACAACCCACGTATTCTGACGGGAATGTGAGATCTTAACTGCTTATGCCCAATGTCCAGCCCCAGTTCCATACTGACAGAATCATTAAGGGCTTGAAGACGTCCCTCAGAATTTATATATACTTTCTCATCACATATTTTTACAGAGTAAATTACATGTTACATTGGTATTTGTTAATTTAGTGATTTTTGAAAGCTTCAGGATATATCCTTTTAAAATGCCAGTATTAAACCATGTTAAAATAAAACTGTAACTGTCAAGGGGGAGTGCATACAGGAAACTAGTGTGGCACAGAACACTGATGTCTGGTGAAGCTGGTACTGAATATATGAAAATTTATTACTCTCTACATTTGTGTGTTGCATAATATTATAACATCTTTAAAAATTAAGAGCAAAGACCTGATAAAACATAATGAAAGGTTTCCTTTACACTGACTTTAGGAAAGAGACCAGAAGTCAGGCCAAGCACAGACAGAAGTGCTGGTGGGCGTGTGGCCCAGTGGGTTAAGCCGCCAGCTGGGATGTATCATATCATGTATCAACTCACACCAGGGTGCCAGTTCAAGTCCCTGCTACTTCACTTCCCATTGGGCTTCCTGCTAATGCACCCTTGGGCCCTGCCACCCATGTGAAGACTTGAATGGAGTTCCTGGCTCCTGACTTCAGCCTGCCCCAGGCACGGCTGTTGCAGGCATTTGGAGAGTGAACCAGCAGATGGAAGATGCATCTCTCTCTCTCTGTGTCTCTCTCTCTGTTGCAGATGGAAGATTTCTCTCTCTCTCTCTCTCTCTCGCTCTCGCTCTCCCTCTTGCTCTGCCTCACAAGTAGATGAAAATAAATAAATAAACATCACAAAGAGAATAACAAATAACCTAGCATAAAATACGTACACTGGTAGGAAAGTTAACTTCCCTAGCAAACACACTTTCTTCATAATGAAGCAGCCCCCAGGGAAAAATCCCAATAAACTATGACCACCTACACAGAAGGCTCAAAAATCGCCGAGGGATAGCCATTGTGGATTAAATCTTATCTATCGATTCCTGAATACTCCTAACATTTTCTTGACTGTAACACTGCAATATTTTAGTGCTGTGAATCTGTGATTCTGCTGAATCCAAGATCAAACTTCCTTTTCATCAGGGGATCAGCAGCTCCAGTTTCTGGACTGCTGACTCATGCATGATCAGAAGCAGCCAGAATCAAGCAACACGGGGGCAGGGTCAGCTCCCCCAGCCCATCTGCTTCCCTCTGCTGTCGGCTGCATCCGCCTCCTCTTCTCTCCATGCCACTCCATCCCTTTTGGGGCTGCATGCCTCCTGCTGCGCACAGTGACACATGGAACTGAAAGCAGTGGCACAGAATGTGTTGAGAAATCGAGAGCTCAGACAGACAGCCGACAACCCTAAAGCAAGTGCGAACAGGATTCTGTGTTCTGCCCCACGGCTAAGAGTTTCATACCAGCACACGCGCGGTTCTTCAGGAAAAAAAGTTTCTGTATAAAAACGATTCTTAATCAATTAATGACATTCCTACTGGACAGATCCTTACTCTTATTTTTCTTGATTTATTTTATTTACTTACTTATTTATTTATTTAAGACACACAGAGAGATACACAGATACAGAAAGAGAAACCATCCACTGGCTCACTCCCTAACTGCCCACAAAGGCCAAGGTTGGGGTGGGCTGGGCTGAACTCAATCCAGGTCTCCCATATGGGTGGCAGTAATCCAATCTCTTGAGCCATCCTCACTGCCTCCCAGGATCCACATTAATTGAAGCTGAAGTCAGAAGCCAGAGGTGGGTACTGAATCCAGGCACTCTGATGTGGAACATGAGCATCCCAAACACAAGGATAAATGAATTCCCCTCTTGATTTGTTTCAATATAGTACAAAAGCTAAATCACACTCTCACTGTCTGTAAGTTTGTGTGTGTGTCTGTGTGTGCAAGATCTGACATGTAGGAATTCAAATCAATTGAAAGCTTATTATATACATACTAGGCACTGCACTAGGTCCAAGGATAACGGTGGGGAAAGCATCAGGTCTTGTCTACCTGCCCCATCTTTATCCCTAGAACCCCCACCATAGCACTCTTCCAAAAACAAGGAGTACAAGACACAGAAAAACAGATCGTCTATCTCAAAACAATGGAAGAGTGGTGTGGCAGATGAAAGACAGCTGCAAATTCTCCAACACTTTTACCTCCCATGGACAGGTGGAATCTACTTCCCCTCCCATAAAGCTCAGCTGGCCTCTGCCTTGACCGGTGGAACACACTGGAAGCGATGCTGTGCCAGTTCCAACTCCAGACCTCATGACGACTGGCAGCCTCCACTTTGGTCACCTGGAGCCCTACACCCCACATAAGAAGTCCAACCACCATACTGGAACTGGAAGAAGTCTCAAGACTACACGGAAAGGATGAGGGGTCCAGCTGAGTGCAGACTTCTAGACATCCCTACCAAGGTGTCAGGCAATATGAGGAAAGCTATCCTGGATCCTCCAGTCACCTGCTGAATGCCACTAAGAGACCCTAGTTAACACCTGTGGACCCAGGTCAGTAACACACAGAAGAATCCCTGTGCAAATTCCTCCCCCACAAAATCGAGATGCAGCAAATGGCACCAGGCTAAATGACACTCGAGTGAATGCCTTCCAGTTCTGAAAAACAGGCTTTCTATGATCTGTTCTACCAAGAAAGAGAGAGAGAGACATGGAATCCAGGCAGCAGGAGTCCCAACCCAGGAGAGGAAGAAACACACCGCCAGGGGAAGTGAAGACAAATGCCAGGGCAGCAAGGCCAAGAAGACCAGAGATGCCGATTAGAGCAGGAAGAAAAAGCTCCAGGAGGAACATCTCCAGGGATGCTCTATGGGGTTTGAAGGCGGTCCTACAATTCACAGTTAATGGATGCTCACTTGAGGGAGTGGATAATGAGGACTGGACAAGGTCACTGGGTCAGGTTTCATGGGATGAGGAAGAGAGACCTGCACTGCCCTCGGCCATGTCACAAGACAGTGAGCTGGCCCTCACCAGACACCAGTGCCACGCCCCTGTGCTTCCCAGCTCCAGAACCAGGGGCCAAATAACTCCTATTTTATATAAATTACCCAGTCTTGGGTATTTGGTTATAGCAACTGAAAACAGACTAAACCAAGGGGGTAGTTTCGGATACATTATCCAACAAGTTTAACCAAGTAGAAAATTGTGCTTGAGACCTTCAAAGGATACGGGAAGAATTCATGACACTTACGAGGAAAATTAAGCAAAAATTTTAATATAGGCAATTATCAACTCCAAAAAACCAAAAAATTATATGAATGGAAAGCAAGTAAAATAATAAGTTACTGGGCTAAGCACTGAATAACATTTACACATCCATAATAAGTTAATATTGAATACAGATTTAACTAAAATCTGTAATACAACCTCACTGGAAAGATGGCAGATAGGGAGTTATGAGACAACTAAATTTTTTTTTTTTTTTGACAGGCAGAGTGGACAGTGAGAGAGAGAGACAGAGAGAAAGGTCTTCCTTTGCCGTTGGTTCACCCTCCAATGGCTGCCGCGGACAGCGCGCTGTGGCCGGCGCACCGCGCTCATCCGATGGCAGGAGCCAGGTGCTAGGTGCTTATCCTGGTCTCCCATGGGGTGCAGGGCCCAAGCACCTGGGCCATCCTCCACTGCACTCCTGGGCCACAGCAGAGGGCTGGCCTGGAAGAGGGGCAACCGGGACAGAATCCGGCGCCCCGACCGGGACTAGAACCCGGTGTGCCGGCGCCGCAAGGCGGAGGATTAGCCTGTTGAGCCACGGCGCCGGCTAAATTTTCTTCTACTCTAATAGACAATCCATAGACAGAGTTGAGACTTGCTGTCAAGAAACCAAAGGACACACATATTTAGAAATATGGAAGAGAACACCAGAAGAGGGTTTTAAGTGGTGGCCTCAAACTAGCAAGTCTGGGATGGGGGAAGACACCACACAGTTCTCAACTGAGAGGCCAGCCAATGGGGAGAGGTAGCCCGACGGACCAGGATTCATCTGGCCTTTGATCACTTCTGGTTTTCAGTGCCCCCTGATCACTCTCCAGGCAACCAGTCATCTAAGTTCTTTCTCTCTGCCAGGATAACAGTGACAATGTAACAGTGTTTCCTCAGTTACAACAGGACAAGGTCCTTCATTCCCGCTTCATTTCTCAGTCCCCTGTATGCACCCTCTCCTCTGTATCTATCTGCTACACTGCTCTCTACTTGTGACCACCTAAAATTGCCTGTTCTTCCCCACCACCCACTTTCCCTATCATCCATCCACTCCCAACAGGCTAGCTTCCAAAAGGTCCCAGGCTTGCTCCTCCCACAGATACTTTTATCAGTATTAATACAGATCAGTCCCCTACTAGAAGTTATGGTCAGGAGGAAAGGAACTGCATTCTATTGTTATTTTGTCTCAAGTACCGAGACACAGCACTTGAAACAGAACAGGGACTCAACAAATTCATCTTTCAATAAATACTTACTGATTACACAACACACTCATGACATACTGGGTGCTGGGGATTATAGGCAGTAACAAAGCGCCTGCCCTCCAGGAGCTTAGATTCCTCCAGGAGACAGAGCTGCCTGAACAGAAGCAAGCGGAGTACACGGAGTGCATTCCAAACGGAAACTCTGTGTGGCAGACCATCCAGTCTGAGCAGGAAACTTAGGTGAGATGTGCCTGGGCCAGAAAGCTAGCTCTAGAAGCAGGAAGAAACACCATCAAGTAGTGTCTCAGTGGAGTGTCTACTGCACTGGAAAAGGGGAACAGGAGGTGGGGAGGAGGCCTAGTTACGAAGCTGCTTCACTAGACAAAGCAGATAACGTGTTGAGATCCTGAATTCAGGTAAACTGACGTAGAAAGAAGGAACTGCCACACAACGCACCTAGAACTCAAACCTTAGCTGAATTAACATTGAGTGGACTGAGCCAGAGTTATTTGACATGGGACGCGACTGTGTTTGACTGCAGGGGACGACAGGAAGGAAGGTACCAACGAGGACCACAGGCTGTGAGCCAGAGTGACTGCTGGCCCGGTGCCCTGCCATCAGAAACAGGAATGAGGAGGGATTTTATCAGAGGGAGGTCGGGTTTGGTTTTGCTTGTTGGATTCAAATCCAAATAATGGAAATGGAACCTGGGATTCCATCAGAGACATGAGGAAGAACATGGGGCTAGAATGAGAGAAACAGCAACGAACATTAGGATAGGCAGAGAATAACAGAAAGAAGGAACAAAAAGAAGGAAAAGTATAGCCATAAAGGAATAACTGCTATCAAACTTGACTCAGCTGAAAACCCACGAGTTCCTGGACTCAAATCACCTACCGTGGACGTTAGTCCACTCGTTTGACTCCGAAAATTATCGCATATGGCTGAGTATCCAATTACAGATCTGTAGTTTCTACTCACTATTTTAGAAGCTCAATAAAGCTGTAACTTTATAATGCTGACAGGCAACCAGCTGTCCCAACCTTAAAGACACAAGTAAGCTCCAGGGCTTTTAGAAAGGGACATGAACTCGCCAACTGGAAGCAACAGAACTAAGAACTTGAAGAAGAGTGTAACACACTCTATCCTCAGGCTCAACCTCTTTTACACTGGCTCACTGTTCCCAGTGAGACCCTGCCAGACACCCACAGCTCAGAGCACATCCTGACCATGCCAGGTACACCCGGGAACGCCACGCTTTAGCAGAGCAACTCAAACTGCATGCTACCCACGGTGCCTAAAGCAGGCCTTCTGGGACAGATCCAGCTTCATTAGCTCATCCAACACACTCTGACTGACCAGGCACCGTCTGGGTACCAGCAGTCCAACAGAAAAACAGCCCTGCTTCCATGGAGCTTATATTACACTGAAAGAGAAATAAAGGAAATAAACACACAGTTCAACAATTTCGAAAAAATCTAAGTGTCATGTGCCTGGTGGCTAATTTAGACTAAATGGTCAAGAAAGACTCTTGTCTGGACTGAGACAGGAGTAAGAGCCAATGCTTTATCCAGCGGAGGCACTGCGCGTGTATGGACTCGGCCTGCACACTGGAAGTATTTACTTGTAGCTGAGGACACTGAGGCACTGAGAAGTAACCTCAGAACTCTGCCTCTGGCCACCACCCAACCTGATGCTGCCTGAACGGGACAGCAAACAGCCGGTCCACAGAGGGACGCAAGCTGCCTAAAGACCTTCCGGGGCAGACCCAGCTTTCATGAGCTCATCTCACAGGTTCAAGGGCGGCGAGGCGGGAATGAGCTTGGCATCTTGAAGGACGTGAAGACCAGTGTGGCCAGAGGAAAGGGAGGAGTGTGTTCTACCACAACTGCATGCTACTGACGGAGCTAAACAATGCGGTGACACAATGTGATTTCCGTCTTCTTAAAAAGGTCACTTTGTTGGTTCACTCAGGCTGCCATCTGACCATTCTGCCGTGGCCCCCTAATGACAGTGACCCTGGGACCTGGGCCTTAACACAGCATCGCATCACTAAGTTAGGGGAGGCGGGCCTTCAGCAAGTCACTCTGAAGAAAGCTGATCATCACCATCTACCCTGTTATCATTAAGGGTATGATCACTAAGCACAGAAAGATTCATAACTATGTGGTAGTATTCTGTGGCAGACATTTAACAGAAATTTGACAATTTGCCTTAATCATCTCCCTAAAATCACTGAAACGGCTGCTTGTTTTACAGCACTATTTTGATGAGATGACTTCATTACATTCCTTGAACTTTATTCATGCCCACAAACACTACAGGTATGCTTTTCCCAATCCCACTTCTATGGTATTCAAATATGTTCCAATTTTTAAATGAGGAATTCTACAAGGATGCTTCAAAATGTCATGGAAAATGCAAATAAATGATGTTTATTTTGGTGCCATAGTTTTGAAAACCAGACAAAGAGGAGTCTTCAAAAAGTACACAGGACACATATATTACAAAAAAACAGCATGGATTTCAATTTTTTGCGCCAAAATTAATATATCTTTTGATTCTATTTTTTGTGAACTTTCTGAAGCATCTGATATATTTTTTAAAGGTTTATTTATTTGAAAGGCAGAGCTATAGAGAGGGAGAAATACAATCACTCACACACAGAGATATATTCCGTTCACCAGTTCACTCCCCTAATGGCCACCACAGCCAGGTCAAGGCCAGACTGAAGCCAGGAGCCAGGAGGGCCATCCTGGCCTCTGACATGGGTGCCAGGGGCCCAAGCATTTGGGTCATTATTTTTTACCCCCAGGTACATCAGCAGGGAGCTGGATAGGAAGCAAAGCAGCTGACGCTCAAATGGGCAATCCGACAGAGCGTGCTGGCATCGCAAGCAGCAGTTTAATACAGTGCACCACAGTGCTGGTCTCTGGCAATTTATCTTCTAGAGAATTCTCTGAGAGAGCGAGGGATACTTAAAACATCCAGGGCCAGCACCGTAGCTCACTTGGTTAATCCTCCGCCTGCGGCGCTGGCATCCCATACAGGCGCCAGGTTCTAGTCCCTGTTGCTCCTCTTCCAGTCCAGCTCTCTGCTGTGGCCGGGGAGGGGTGGGGGGGTGAGGGCGGCAGTGGAGGATGGCCCAAGTGCTTGGGAACCTGCACCCACATGGGAGACCAGGAAGAAGCTCCTGGCTCCTGGCTTCGGATCGGTGTAGCGCGCCAGCCATAGTGGCCATTGGGGGTGGGGGGGGTGAACCAATGGAAGGAAGACCTTTCTCTCTCTCCCTCTCACTGTCTGTAATCTACCTCTCAAATAAATAAATAAAATCTTAAAAAAATAAAACATCCAAATGCTGTTTATAAAACATCTGAAAAAAGTAGTTTAGATATGATCCGAATATATCTATTCATCTGCAAAATTACATAATTCATTATGAGGCAACTTTCAGGTTACGAATTCTTCACACTTCTACTCTTATACCAACACCTATGCACCAATAAGCCAGGGCAACATGAAATGCTGCCAGACCACAAAAAAGTTTGCCATGTACAGAACCTTTGTTGAGGTATGAATAATACAAAAAAAGACCAGTTATTTTTAACATATTAACTTTGGAATGACAAACGTGTTGAGACAACCGCCCTGCACTGAAGACAGCAGGTGGGGACAGAAGACACTGCACTGTGCTGTTTCCATGCTACAGTGCAGCGTCGGGAGAGGAGCCCTGTCTTCCAGTGCCAAGGAGCCTCGTATCCTCAGATTTCCCCACGTGTTCTCCCATGCTGGGTCAGCTAAAAGCTCCTCCTCTACAAAATGAACCATGAGTAGTTGCTAAATTCTTCATTACATAGTTTTAAACACTAACATTGAAAAAGGAAGAGAAAAGAAACCACCACGCTTCTGTAGGAGTGTCCCAACACAGCAGCACTCAGAGCGGAGAGGTCAGCCGACCGGTGCCCCAGGGAGGGCTCGGGACACTGCACACTGCAGCACGAGAGCTGCTCACCATGGACGTGAGTCACCCTCCCAGTCATACTTTAACTGTTGAGAATTAGCCTATTAATCACATTCACCTATCCTAGTAAGATCAATTATGACTCATAAGTAATAGCTTCTCAAGGTGCTTCCTGGACTACAGCAAAGAGTTCACGTTCAGAAACGCATCTCACTTTCTCCTCGTAACTGAGTACAATCTCTGAAAATATAATGAACCCTGACAATTTACATAAAAATAGCTCCTGGGCTAAAGTTCATTGCTGTTCCCCACCGACAACTTCCTGTTTCAAATAGTATGGCCTCTCAGCTAATTAATATTCTGAAAAGGGGGCTGAGAATTTCTGATGAACAATGCAACTTTAAAATTGGCACAATTATATCTAGACCTTTAAAACATAAAAGAGAGTAGAGGCAAAGACATCAGTTTTCCAGACAAGGCAAATCCAGTCAGGTACAATGTATGACAGTCAACTACGGGACAAGAATATGACTACGGTCCCAGAAGACGATATGGTCTGCCAGCGTCACGGCCATCTCAGTATGTGTAAGCCCACTCTCTCCTATTTGCAAAAGGATAACATCACCTAACAATCCATCCACATATGCCCGCTGTTGATAAGTGATGCGACACAATAAAGTGCTCTCCCAGAGCCACAGGAATGTCCACAACTACAACTAAGAATCAGCAGCATGTCAGCAGTCAGCGCTGGGTATTCTGAAGACGCCCTTGTAAGCAACAAGCATGACGCAGACATGAAAAAAACACAAAAGGTGGGGCTGGCGCTGTGGCACAGTGGGCTAAGCCACTGCCTAACGCAACAGTATCCACTTCTAACCCAGCTCCCTGCTACTGTGTCTGGGAAAGCAGCAGAGGAGGGCCCAAGTGAGTGAAAGGCCCTACCTAGATCACCAGAGCAGACACTGGAGGTTGCTGCCCAGGATCCACTCTCCCTTCCTCACTAGTACCAGAAACCTAGACCGCCGCAGAGTGCACACCACAGTGAGGACTGCACTGCCCAGCCTTACCTGCAGCTGTGTGTGTGTGGCCTTGTCACTGAGTTCAAGCCAAGAGACATGCATGAAAGCAGTAGTTGTGATTTCCAAGAACTGAACCTAAAATAATTAAATACATTGTTCTTAGATACCCACCCCTCCTTCTGAGTGGAATACAGAAGAGGTGGCTGGAGAAAAAACAGCAGTCCTCGACTGTAAGGAGGAAGCCACCTGTTGAGAACAGCAAGGCGACAAAACCAGAAACTGGTTCCTTGACCCTGTGGAACACCACACCAACCCTGAGTCAGTTATTTCTGGACTTTATATAAGAAAAAAATACATCAAAAGCCATTATTATTTGGCAGTTTCTGGTCACAAATCCTTGAACATAACTCCAATGTAGACTAAGGTAACAGGTGCAGGATGCTTCGCAAAAAAGAACCTATCCCGTGGCACTGGGTTAAGAGTAAAATGCCAGTAGTGAGCACTCAGCTACCGAAGACAGAAAAGGTAGCAACCATCATCATACACTGGTACAACATTTGGTTAAACCGTTGCCTGATTATTTTGTAAAACAATAGTTTTAAGACAAACAGTAGGAAAGATTCAAAATATTGTATGTGAGGGGCCAGCGCTGTGGCACAGCAGGTTAAGCTGCTGTCTGCAACACAGCATTCCATATTTCAGTCCCAGCTGCTCGGCTTCCAATCCAGCTCCCTGCTGATGAGTGGGGAAAGCAGTGGATGATGGCTCAGGTGGACCTTCCATGAGAGACCAGGATAGAGTTCCAGGCTCCAGGCTTCAGTCTGGCCCAGCCCCAGCCACTGCACCATTTAAGAAGTGAATCAGCAGAAAGAAAATTCTCTTTCTTTCCCTCTCTCTCTCTCACTCCCTCCTTCCTTTCTTCCCTCCCTCTTTCTCTCCTCTTCTCCTTTTCCCTCTCCCTCTCTAGCTCTGCCTTTCAAATAAATAAATAAAGATCTTTAAAAAAGAAACTTAAGTGTGGCCTATATTCTTGCAACTTCCAACAAACCGCCCCCAGAGAAGTCTCACTCAGACCAGCGCTGGTGCAACAGTAAGCAGGAGGCATGGGACACACATCGACCAGAGAAGGTGTATTCGTCCTTGTGGCTGGTATCCCAAGTCCACTTGCATCTCCTTGCCTCGGAGCATGATAGAGCAGGGTAAGAAGGCTCCAACGTTTCAAAGCGGCACAGTCAAAAGCAGCAGCAGCTATATGGTAGCCTTAGCAGAAGACAAGACTGGAGCTATGCCACACCAGCTGTACACCAAACACCTGCCCCTAAAGGGGGGTTGGGAGCATAGGGTAATCTTACACAGGCCCATTGTTTCAGAAAGCCTCCCCATAACTGCCATTAGGTTAAGGTGAGGCAGAGACAGACAAGGCACAGAGATAAGTAAGTAAAAGAGCAAAGTCATCAGACTTAAAAACAATGTTTAATCCAGGAATTTATGACTCCATGTGGACAGAACGCTTCAACTTCCTACTCAGTAATATCTAATAATTGCTATAGACTTCTCTGTTACTAATTCTCCCCCTTCCTGAATGGTCATTGTTTACTGTTATCCTGTCTCTACTACACCTGTGTACACCAATTGTTTTGGGAACAGTTACCTTGTTGTCCTTCAGTCTACAGAATCTGAACCATATCTGAAAGAGAAGATGGCATCTTACTCAAATCAGTCTCTGTCTCTGTCTCTGCCTTTTAAGCAAAACAAAAATAAGTTAAGAAAAATTAAAGATAGATGGAAAAAAGAAAGGGACTAGGGAAATGTCATACCTGTTCAATCTAAATCTGGTCTTTTTAAGCCACAGCCTGACCCCATCACCACCACCACCTACCCCTGTACACACACACACTCCAACTCAACAACAGTGCTCCAGGGGTAAATCTAACTTGAAAACTCAATCTAAAACACAAGATGCAACAATTTCTTAGGGAAAACAATGAAAAACCAGGAAGGAAACATTCTCCATATACCTTGAACTGCTGGTTCCAAGGGTATATATTCACCATCACCTTTTTAAAATCCTGCCAAAGAGGCCAGCACTGTGGCACAGCGGGTTAAGCCACTATCTACAGCACGGCATCCCATATGGGATCTGGTTCGAGTCCCAGCTGCCCCACTTCCAATCCAGCTCCCTGCTAATGTGCCTGGAAATGCAGAAGATGACGACCCAAGTCCTTGGACCCCTGCACCCACATGGGAGACCTGGATGAAGCTCCTGGCTCCTGGCTTCAGCCTAGCACATCCCTGGCCGTTGTGGACACCTGGGCAGTGAACCAGCAGGAGACAGATATCTATCTTTGTCTTTCTCTCTCTCTATGTCTATCTCCCTCCCTCCCACACTCTCTCTCTCGCCCTCTCTTACTCTTTCAAATAAATAAATGTTTTTTTAAATCCTGCCAAACTTTCCCTAGGGCTCTTATTTGACACACACCAATAGTGTAATAAGGTCTTTTTCCACAAGCTTGTTAACAACTGGTAGTATTAAACTTTATAGTATTTGCAAAATTTAAGTGTGTAATATAGTATCTCATCTGAGAATGAGCCAACTTTATTGTTTATGACACACAGGTACTTTCTCTTCTGTGATATTCCTAGTTCCAGATCATTACATATATAAAAAATACAACTTATTCCTTTCTTGTGTTCATCCATACAGAGGCAGATGCTATAAAATTTTAAGTCTACCATTCAATCTTTCAATAAAACAGAAAATATTTCTTTACAATTATAATTTTCAAGTTGGCATAAATCTTTAGGAAAATGATGATTCAGGGTATGTCTGATCAAGGCATCCCGTGTGCCAAAATTTCATACGGCTCTATGCACTAAAAGGGTAGCTACCTCACCCACATAGATAATTTGGTCCTACTTTTTAATTAACAGCTTTACTGGGATGTAATTCACATACCATAAAATTTACCCTAAGTATATAATTCAGTGGTTTTTAATATATTCATCTTAGTGTATTGCACAAACTTCTGCAACCATCACCACTACCATCTAACAACAGCATTTTCTTCCCCCTAAAAAGAAACCCTGTGTCTGTTAGTAGTCACTACCCCACTTCACCTCTCTTCTAGCTGCCAGCAACGACTAATCTATTTTCTGTCTCCATGGACTTGCCTATTTTTGACATTTCACACAAACAGAATCACACAATACGTGGTTTTCATGACAAACCCCTTTCACCTAACATAATGTTTTCAAGGTTCATCTGTGCTGAATCACAGATCCGTATATTATTCTTCTTCATAGCAAATAGTATTTAGTTGTAAAATAAATATACTTTATTTACCCATTCATCAGCTGATAGACATTTGGGCTGTTTCTCCTTTTTGTTTATTATAACGAGCCGTGCTGTGAACATCTGCACACAAGTTTTGTGTTGATTTAGGGTCTCAGTTCTCTTGGGCACACAACTAGGAGTGAATTGCTGAGTTACGTGTGACTCTCTGTTTCACCACATAGCTAAACATAGTTTAGCATTACAAATATCTAACGTGTCTAACGTCACCTGTCTAGGTAAGAGCATTTAGTCACAGAAGGAAACTCTCAACTCTAACACACACAACCTTCTCTAAGATGGAAAGCAGTCTAACTTTTGACTCCTTGGGAAAGGCATAATTTCATAACAATATGTGAATACCATCAGCCCCTTTGAGATTACAGTTAAACAGAACTCATGGTATCACGTTACAGAGACAGAGTATGCACATGACTGCCCTCTCTATTAGAGAAGGGTGGGTGGTGATCTGGCCATGACCACACAGTGGTACTCCTGAGAAGACAGCCTCTTCAGGCACTGCTACCGGAAGAGCCTCAATGCACCGAACCGGCTAACGGAGTTCAAGGCTTTCATAGATATGTTCTACTTCTTTCTAACAAATGAGGTCTTTTAAAAATCTAAAACAAACAGGGCTAGGAAGAAGCTGACAAGACTGAGTGCCACCAAAATGCTCTCTAACACTCGTCCTTGATTAAAAACCAAGAGCCTTGTCTTGCCTGTTTTCATGGGACTTTAGTAGATTCATCTTAGTATCTTGCACAAACTTCTGCTACCATCACCACTAGCATCTAACAACAGAGCTGACCCTCCCGGGGAAAGGCCGATGTAGTCACAGGAGAGCACGCTAGCGTCTCAGAGGAAAGGCTGCTACTATGTTTAGTGAAAAACAAAATGTGCAATAATGAAGCCACAGCTCCCTACGTGACACCAGGGGCCAGCTCACAAACAGGCAGTCATAATTTTGGTGACTTTATCTTTTCTGGTACAAAACTACCTTGCAATGAGAGGATAATTTCCAACCCTCCAAGCAATGAATTCCCCAGCTTCCCCTCTGGCTGAATTAAGCACACTCAGGCACAGAATGTAATAAAAGAGAATGCTGGAAGGAATCCACCTTGCAACTCAAGGAAAGCATGATAAAGCAGAGCCTAAATGATGCTTTGCACAGGTGGATCCTGCAAAATTGTAACTACAGAGCAGTTCACAGAGGGTGCATAGGAAGACAGTGCTTACCTATTTTTACCTCCACAGTAATATATGTGATATTTGTCATCTGCATAGCACTTTTTATGTACAAACAATTTTTAACCACAATTCTGGGGCTGGCTCTGTGGCGTAGTGGGTAAAGCCGCTGCCTGCAGTACCAGCATCCCATATGGGCACCAGTTCAAGTCTTGGCTACTCCACTTCTGATCTAGCTTTCTGCTAGGCCTGGGAAAGCAGTAGAAGATGGCCCAAATCCTTGGGCCCCTGCACCCACATGGGAGACCCAGAAGAGGCTCCTGGCTCCTGGCTTAGGATTGGTGCAACTCTGGCCTTGCGGACAATTGGGGAGTGAACCAGCAGATGGAAGACCTCTCTCTCTCTCTCTCTCTCTCTCTCTCTCTCCCTCTCTCTCTGACTCTCCTTCTCTCTGTGTGTAACTCTATCAAACAAATAAAATAAGTCTTTAAAAAAAAAACTCACAATTCCAGAATTATTCCATCACAGCCACTGAGTGTGACAGGTTACCTTCCTCCTCTGACCACTCAGAGGAGAGACAATCAGGCTGGAAGAAGACATAGACCCTCTTCCACTGACTCAAAACCTTGTCAAAAAGATGACACAATGTCTGAATTTGAGGAATTAAAGGCATTCTAATTATCCAATGATTTCAGATGGGAAACTAAAGTTCACAAAGTTGTAAACCATTTGTTGCTAAGCAAGAGGACTCTGTGGTATAACTTCTTGACATCTGAAGTTAATGATCCCACTCTAAAGTTTTATTAAAACATTAGCTTTTTTATCACATAGGTTAGATTTATAACCAAGAGTAGTAAATAGGAGTACAGTATCATTCCACTTAAGAGATACTCAGAGTATCTCAGTATCAAAGAGAAAGAAGGCAGAATGCTGGTTGCCAGGGGCTGGGGAGGGAGGAACAGGAGATATTGTTTAATGGGTAGAGAGTAATTTTACAAGATGAGAAGGGTTATGGGGATGAAAGGAGGTAATGGCTGTACAACTTCAGGAATGCATTTTAGCACCACTGAAGTGACTAAGGTGGGGCAGACACCTGAGGCAGCAGTAAGACACCACTGAGGACGCCTGCATCCCACAGGAGAGGGCCTGGGTTTGAGTCCCCGCGTAGCTGCCAGCTCCAGCTTCCCTGTGAGGCAGCAGGGATAGGTCAAGGAACTGGGTCCCTGCCACCCACACCAGAGGCCTGGATTGAGAGCCCGGCTGCCACCCCCACAGGCCCAGCCCTGGCTGCTGCAGACATCCGGGAAACAAACCCCTAGACAGAAGCTCTGGCTCTCGCACTCTCTTCCTCTGTCTCTCAGATAAATAATCTTTAAGGTGATTTGGGAGGCTGATGCTGTGGGTTAAGCCTCTGCCTGCAGTGCTATCACCCCACATGGGCGCTGGTTAGAGTCCCAGCTGCTCCACTTCTGATCCAGCTCCCTGCTAGGCCTGGGAAAGCAGTGGAAGATGGCCCAAGTGACTGGCCCCTACACCACATGGGAGGCCCAGAAGCTCCTGGCTCCTGGCTTCGGATTGGCGCAGCTCCAGCCATTGCAGCCAACTGGGGAATGAACCAGCAGATGGAAGACTTTCTCTGTCTCTCTCCCCCTCCCTCCATCCCTCCCTCTCTCCTCTCTCTGTGTAACTGTGACTTTCTTTTTATTTATTTATTTATTTTTTTTTTTTTTTATTTTTGACAGGCAGAGTGGACAGTGAGAGAGAGAGACAGACAGAAAGGTCTTCCTTTTGCCGTTGGTTCACCCTCCAATGGCCGCCGCGGACAGCGTGCTGCGGCCGGCGCACCGCGCTTGTCCGATGGCAGGAGCCAGGAGCCAGGTGCTTTTCCTGGTCTCCCCATGGGGTGCAGGGCCCAAGCACCTGGGCCATCCTCCACTGCACTCCCGGGCCACAGCAGAGGGCTGGCCTGGAAGAGGGGCAACCGGGACAGAATCCGGCGCCCCGACCGGGACTAGAACCCGGTGTGCCGGCGCCGCAACTGTGACTTTCAAACAAACAAATAAATCTTTTTTAAAAATTGTTTTTTAAATAAAGTGATTTAGATGGTAAATTTTATGTGTGTTTTATCACAATAAAAAAAAAAAAAAAAGAAGAGAGCAGATAGTGGGAATGATATGACCAAAGTAACATTTTAAAAGCATCAATGAGCTCAAGGAACAGAGCTGGGTGGATGCAGGGCATGAAGGAAGCAGTGGGCACAGTGAGGAGCTATGGAGAAGTCTGACAGAGGGATGGCGTCAGTGCAGTCACCGGTGCCACTCAGCAGACAGAAACAGACTTGGCTGTATTTTAAAGCTTGGGTCAGAATCCTGAAGCAGTGGGCCAGCACTGTGGCATAGCAGGTTAAGCCCTGTGCACCACTGACATCCCACATGAATGCAAGTTCAAGTCCCAACTTCTCCATTTCCAATCGAGCTCCCTGCTAATGGCCCTGAAAACAGTGGTAGATGGTTGGTGTACTTAAAGCCAACCATGTGGGAGACCTGGATGGAATTCTAGGCTCCTGACTTTGGCCTGCCCCAGCACCAGCTACTTCAGCCATTTGGAGAATGAACCAACAGATAGAAGCTTTCTCGCTTTCTCTCTCTCTCTCTCTCTCTCTCTCTCTCTCTCTCTCTCTTCCTCCCTCCCCCTCCCTCCCTCCCTCCTCCTAAATCGGAATGTACTAGTCTCATAATCAATTTAGTTGGCCATGGTCAACATTTTGTAATTTAAATTAAATAGAATAAAACAGAAACAAATTATGCCACCTATAAGGGTATTCTCTCATGAAACTTTTGTTCCAGATATCTATTATACTCATACTTATAGCATACTGGGTTCTAATGCAAAATATGTCTTAAACCATGAGTCACAGCCAAAAATATCTGAGAAACACTGCCTTATAGATGACGTGGTAAATGGAAGTTGTGAATATTTATCTTCCCTAAAATCTTTGCCAAAGTCCTATACTAGGCTCAAGTAAAACAAGCTACAAATTTAATTACATGCCTAATAAAATCTTATTGATCTGCCAAACAAATACATCATTTGCTATTTTAAAAAGAAAAAAGTACAAACATACTTAAACATCACTGGAATGCTAGGCACAAATTAGGTTATTTCTGTCAACCATGAAGTTATACAGATCACTAAATAAATCCAACTCCAATCTGCTTTGACCATAAAACCACTCTGCTTCCCAGAGTGTGCATTGAGCAGGAAGCTGGATTAAAAGCAGGCACTCTGATAAGGGATGTGGGCATCCCAAGACATCACCAAAAAATATTCATAATAGCATATCCTCAGGAAAATACCTTGCTGTCCTAATTCTCCTTTCAGAATTCACAGGAGATCTGACAGATTCTTTCAAAAAAACTTCCTGTCTTAAGCAATCAATTTCTTTTTTATTTTTAAAGATTTATTTATTGATTTCAAAGTCAGAGTTACACACAGAGAGAAGCAGAGACAGAGACAGAGATCTATCTGCTGGTTCACTCCCCAAATGGCCACAGTGATGAGGTTGGGCCAGGTAGAAGCGAGAAGCCAGGGGCTTCTTCCGGGTGTCCCACATGGGTGCAGGGGCCCAAGGACTTGGGCCACCTTCCACTGCTTTCCCAGGAGAATTAGCAAGGAATTGGATAGAAAGTAGAGCAGCTGGGACTTGAATTTGTGCCCATATGGGATGCCGGTGCTGCAGGCTCTGGCTTAACCTGCTGTGCCACAGCACCAGTCCCAATAATTTCTTTTAATAACTAAGATAAACCATTATCTACCAGCTCACCAAGTCTTTAGCTAAATTTCTCACTACTGATTTTGTACTGTTATCCCAGGTCCCTGACCACCAAATGCCAGCAGTATGTCTCCTGTCCACAGTCAGCAACCAAAAATCCCCCTGTCCTTTTCTAAATACCCTCTGGGAATATGGCATCTTTTCCTTTGAGAACCACTGAAAAGTTTAGCTGATACTCTGCTGAGACCAACTGATGGGCACAGAATGACTTGTGGCCTGCAGTTCAGGGAAGTGAAGAAGGCAGCTACCGAAGCGCGCGTTAGATCATACATGCTGCGGTAGAAAGTATTCACCACCTGTTGTGACGCACTAGACAAGTCCCTAAGTATTATTTTCAAAGTGCTACGCAGCAAATGTAGACATTTAAGGAAAAAAGTGGTTAAGAAACGGACTCTACAAGTATCCTAAATTAAAACAGAATCTACATCTCCTTCAAGTTTCACAAAGAAAGAATGGAATAGAGGAAATTTACAAAGTAAACATCTAAGATTATTTCCTTGGGCAAAGATCACAGGTACATTTATATGTTTATGTAAGCACGCATAGTATAGTGCACAGATTCAAGACGAAAGTCACTGATTATTGTATGACAGTTTTTATCAGGCTGAGAAGACATGACTTCCTAAGCACGTGACCAGAAACAGGGCTGATGTCTACCCACGACTCACAGCGTGCACACGAGGTAACACACTTCTACCACACAGAGAATGTGGAGGTATGGAGAGGCTGGCTGACTGCTGAGCTGGGAACTCCAGGCCCTCCTTGGGAGATGTTCCAGACACGCAGATGAGACCGGAGGGAGGGAAAGCAGGGGAGAACTTGTCTGAAGACTACGAGAAATGGTAGTGTGCTCCACTGAAGTATAACTGAGAAGGCTATCAGCAAAAACTCCTTATGACTGAAGACCAGATTTGTATCCTACGGCTCTTAGCAACTGTATTTAAACTCTGCACTTAAAAGCTCACATTACCAAGAAGCTCAAATTAAATGAACTCTGAACTCCATCTTCTTACAGAGCGCCTTCCATGTAACAGTCAATTAGCCAGAGCGTTAGCCGGAGCACCAAAGGAAATCCGTAGGAGTGAGGCTGACGCTGAGAAGCAATGACCTGAACAGCCCTTGTCTTGACCGTCCAGGATCAGGGTTGTTTGTTTGTTTGTTTTCTTAATGGAGAATGGGGCTGGGAATGGGAGAGGGAGGAGGTGGTGGGATGGGAGTGGGGGGTTGGAGAACTGGTATGAAAGAATCACTATATTCCTAAAGTTGTACTTATGAAATTTATACTCATTAAACAGTTTTTTTTCAGGGAAAACAAAACAGCATTAGCCAGTTCAACTTGTTGCTATAAGAAGTGGTATTTCTATTGTGACAACTAGATGGTACTTGTGCACAAGAGATATCTGAAGAAAATAACTAGCAGCATCCTACAGAGTACGTATTTAAACAGGGAAAGACAACTTTACAGTGGGTAAATATGACAACCAGGAACTCTACCAAACGATGAGATTTAACATCACCGTTCATGGCACAAATTTGCATCATGGGTCTTTAGGTAAATGTCCTAGAATGTTCATTTACCTCACGTACTAAGCTTCTGAATACTGACTTACACAAAAAACAAATTAACGAAATCAGCAAGACACCTTGTCTGCATGCATAAAAATCAACAAACAAACAAAAAACAAAAAACAGATAAATTATTTCCTTTAAGAACAAAGGAAGCTATGGTCCAGGAGTACAGTGGAGGATGGCCCAGGTGCTTGGGCCCTGCACCCCATGGGAGACCAGGAGAAGCACCTGGCTCCTGCGCCGGCCGCAGCGGCCATTGGAGGGTGAACCAACGACAAAGGAAGACCTTTCTCTCTGTCTCTCTCTCACTGTCCACTCTGCCTGTAAAAAAAAAGAAGAACAACAACAACAACAAAGAAGAGGGCCGGCACTGTGGTGTTATAGGCTAAGCTTATGCCTACAGCCCCCGCATCCCATATGGGTGCTGGTTCATGTCCCAGCTGCTCCTCTTCCCATCCAGTTGTCTGCTATGGCCTGGGAAAGAGTCGAAGATGGCCCAATTCCTTGGGTCCCTGCACCTGTGTGGGAGACCCACAAGAAGCTCCAGGCTCCTGGCTTTGGATCAGCCCAGCTCCAACCATTGTGGCCATTTGGGGAGTGAACCATTGGATTAAAAAAAAGGAAAAACCAGCAGATGGAATATCAATTTCTTTCTTTCTCTGTCGCTCTGCCTTTCAAATAAACAATATATAGATAGCTCGAACGATCAAATGAAGTCAACAGAAAAGTATGAATAAGAAGAGGTCTTTATTTTTTTGTAAGATTTATCTATTTATTCAAAAGTCAGAGTTATAAAAAGAGAGAGAAGGAGAGGCATAGGGAGAGGTCTTTCATCCGCTGGTTCACTCCCAAATTGACCACAATGGCTGGAGCTGCGCTGATCCTGGCAAGGAGCCAGGAGTTTCTTCTGGGTCTCCAATGTGGGTACAGGGGCCCAAGGACTTGGGCTATCTTCTACTGCTTTCCCAGGCCATAGCACAGAGCTGAATCGGATGTGGGGCAGCCGGGACTCAAATCGGCACCCATATGGGATGCCAGCACTGCAGGCAGCAGCTTTACCCACTATGCCACAATGCTGGCCCCAGAAGAAGTCTTTTTTAATTCATTTATTTTATTCATTTTGGAATAAAATAAAGTTTGTTTTACCTCCCAAATGCCTACTAACGGCCAGAGCTGGGTCAGGCCAAAGCCAGGCACTCAATCTGCATCTCCCAGGTGGATGGCAGAGACCCAACTTCCTTGAGCCATCACTTGTGTGGCTCCCAGGGTGCGTGGAATCAGAAGCAGAGCTAGGACTTGAACCCCGACACTCTGGAGTAGGGATGCGTGTCCCAAGCAGCATCTTACCTGCTGCACAAAATGCCATCCTTAATAACAGCTCTTACTTAGGGGTGTGAAGAATTATGGGATCAAGTCTTCCAAGAAAAGCAAACCGGTTTCACTAAGAGCCAAATCCTTTCTTTTCAAGAGCAGTCAGTCCCACTCTGTAGACAGTGGTGAGGTCAGACATGAGCTCGGCATCGTGCTGCCGCAGGTGAAGCCCCTGCTCAACGCTGGCATCCTATATTCGAGTGCTGGCTGACGTCCTGGCTACTCCACTTCGGCTCCAGCTTCCTGATAATGCACCTTGGAGGCAGCGGAGGATGGCCCAGACACTCCAGCACTTGCCACCCTTGTGGGAGTTCCTGGCTCCTGGTTCCTGGTCTCATGGAGTTCCTGGCTATGACTTGGCTACTGTGGCCATATAAAGATGAACCAGTGGGTGGAAGATCTCTTTTTCTGTCTTTCCCCCCTCTCTCTTTCTCTCTTCCTTTCAAATAAATATATAACTTTTATTTTTTTTAGAAAAAGGATAAAAATGACAAAAGAGTGGTATGTCCATCCTGCAGTAAGAAACTAATGAATAAATAAGAGAGGGGAAGAAGACACAGAGTAGAAAAGATTTGTGGATGACTTTAAAGCAAGTTAAAATGAGGTATGAACACAGAATCTTTTGGAGGTGATAGAAATGGAATAAGGTGAAGACTGCACAACTCCAAAGACTTGATCAAAATTACTGAATGGGGGCCGGCACTGTGGCATAGTGGGCCAAGCCTCCGCCTGCAGCACTGGCATCCCGTATGGGCGCTGGCTGAATCTTGGCTGCTCGACTTCCAATCCAACTCTCTGCTGTGGCCTGGGAGTACTGCAGAAGATGGCCCAAGTGCTTGGGCCCCCTGCACTTGTGTGGGGGACCAGGGAAAACTCCTGGCTTTGGATCGGCAAAGCTCCAGCCGTGTGGCCAAATGGGGAGTGAACCAGCAGATGGAAGACCTCTCTCTCTCTCTCTCTCTCTCTCTCTCTGCCTCTCCTCTGTGTAACTCTGACTTTCGAATAAATACATAAATCTTTAAGAAAAAAAAAAAAGAGTATCGGGGGGCAGCACTGTGGCATAGAGGATAAAGCCGCCGCCTACAGTGCTGGCATCCCATATGAGCGCCGGTTCGAGACCTGGCTGCTCCACTTCTGATCCAGCTCTCTGCCATGGCCTGGGAAAGCAGGAGAAGATGGCCCAAGTCCTTGGGCCCCTGCACCCATGTAGAGACCTGGAAGATGCTCCTGGCTTTGGATCGGCACAGCTCCAGTCGTGTGGCCAATTGGGGAGTTAACCAGTGAATGAATGGAAGAGATCTCTCTCTTTTTCTCTCTCTGCCTCTCCTGTGTAACTCTGACTTTCAAATAAAAAAAAAAATAAATAAATCTTAAAAAAAAAAAAAAGTATCTGGGTTGGAGTCCTGGATCCACTTGTGAGTCTAGCTCCCTCCTAATATGCACCCTGGGAGGCAGCTGGTGATGGTTCAAGTACTTGGGTCCCTGCGACCAACAAGGGAGACCTGGAATGACTTTCTGGCTACCAGCCTCAGCTTGGCTGAGTGCCAGCTGTTACATACATTTGGGGAGTGAACCAGTGGATGGGAAACACCTCTCCTTCTCCCCACCTCCCTCTCTGATTCTGCCTTCCAGATAAATAAAAATTGAGAAAATAGTTAAAAATAAGAAAGCAAAGACAAGACATATTAACACATCCATTTCGATTCTTGAAAAGGACAGTATTGTCTCTGGATTACTCTCAGACCACAATGAAAGCACACTATTTTAGCAGTAGAAAGACAACAGATGGAGGAACCCTAGCTATGGAATAAGAAGAAAGAACATGTCAACTTAATTTTGTATTACCTAAGAGAAATGAACAATTAATTCTGATCCCACAATTACAGCGAGTGACTGAGACACAGAAATGACACCGCCAATGAGAATTTCAAAACAAAAAAATTGAACAGCAGAAAATCAAATTAATAATTGTTTTAAAAGAATGTGTGGCCATTTCTTTACAGGCACGGTAACAACAGACAATTCCCTCAGCCAGTCAAAACAGTCAAATGGGGAATTTTTTTGGGTATTTTTGGAAATTAATTTGCATGGGATCCGGGACTTTCACAGCAGTTTCCCCAAAGAACAGTTCTGTATCTTATTCATGCTGTCTGCAGATACAAAGATCAGGCAAACTCCACCTAGAAGCAACCCCAACACACATCTGCTTTGGGCTCTGAAAATATTAACCTACTCTGACCTCCCCTGAGTCAACTTCAGCAAACCCTAGGTCAGGAGTCTCAGCTTCCCAGAACAGCACAGGTGTCTCTAATTTCAAACCCTCTAGTCTCCTCCCTGCCTTTGGCTAAATCAGTAGCAAGCCCAGAAAATAAAAACAAAACAAAACAAAAAACTCCACTAACTCGTGCAGGTATATTCCTTCCTTCTCCATAAAATGTTCTAAAAACACAAACAATGTAACATCAATCAACATACAACTAACTATTTTATTTCCCATATATGGCTATCATAAAGGTCACCACAGTTCAAGATAGTGGTACTCACGATATCACCCACCTAGACTTGAAAACTTGTATCTATGAACTTGATATATTTCAGGAAAAGTACATGAAATTCATAGTACCACTCCGAACCCTTTGTAAGCGTTCAGTACATGTTAGTTCCTCTCTTTTCCTTCCAGGATGCTTCCATGAAGTAGTTCCTGTTTGTTAACCCCCCCAATGTACAAGCAGATGGAAGAGCCTGTCCTGACTGACCACTGAGAACTCAGCCACACGTGACGATGAAGTCGCAGAGATTCACCTTCCTCTACCCTTCCCTCCCAAGGCAGCAGCGTCAACCCCAGGGCCACGGCTCCTCCTGCTGCAGAATGTGGCTCAACCATTCCTCACAGCACTGTGTGAAAGGTTCCTGTTCTTTGCTTCTGAAAGAAACCAGTTTTCCAGAACCTGTGCTGTTCTAGGTATGGGTGCAGCCAGAGTCCAAACACTGACATCAGCTCAACTTGTGAACTCACAAGTTCAGAAATCTCCTGGTTGGGGAACTCTGAGAACTGTTGGTTTGGCTATCAAGTTCACTCTCCAAGAGATCCAAGTCTCCTGTACCAATGAGCAATGGGTTTCACAACTTATTCAATGACAGAAAACTGGAACTACGTGAACTAGCACTAGTCCTTACTTTGACAGGAAATGTTGACAGAAATAGGTTTGCAGAGCTACGTGAAGCTGCCTTCTATAGCTCTTTTCGTGGGTACCTGACATACACAGACAGATACGAGCAAAAGTCATATCTGATGTGCTTCTGCTCAGGCCCCGGACATAAATGCACTGTGTCAAATCAAAATCCAGTGGTTAAGAGAGGACAGCCCTGACATCAGGGACAAAGTCACTGCAGCCAGAGGCTGCCTGGCCACTGTCAAGACAGGCCCTCTGCTGTACGCAGTCCAGCCCACACACAGCCACTGAACTTCAGAGCCACTACTGCGCACCAACCCACACAAGGCTCCAACACAAGAACTTCCGCCCTCCAGGATCAGACCACAGAGCCTGGGATACATTCGCGATTCTATGATTACTGAAATTGTAAGCTGATTATGTTTTTCCTTAGCATTCAACACATTCTAGCAAGAGACCAGATAGAGTCCACAACTTTAGATAAAGCATGGTGACAGACCATCACGGGGCCATGATGAGTGAAGCTGCGAACGATGTTTTCCTTAAACAATAATTAAATCTGACTTATTAGGTCAGTATAACTGAAAATATTAACAAACACATTAGGAAAGAAGACAGAGACGAGTGAATAAACCTGGCACCTGCCTTGCTTACAATTCCCACAGATAGATGAAATTCAATTCCATGCCAACCAGACCCTTCAATCACTAAAACACAAGCAGAGAAACAAAAGTTCATGTGCTTCCAGTTCCAAAGGCCATGTGGCTTCAAAGACAAGAGGCTGTTCCGCTCCTTTCTATCCTTTCTACTCACCCAGCAGTGGCAACCGGGCCCACAGAGGCAGAGCTAAGTAACACACGACATTAACTGGGCAATTGCCATGGACTAGACACTGTCCTATGTGCTTAAGAGTCCTAATTAACCCTCACAAGAACTCCATCTTATATCCAAGTCACAACCGAGCAATACTTCTGAGAACTGCGCTCATGCGCGTTAAGGAATGCCTCTTAGACACAGGCGATCTCACCCACTGTGCTTGACTGCAAAGGATCATGTTCACCCACCCGTATGTACGTGAGTCCCCACAACGCTGAGAGCGTTACAGCAGGAGCTGGAGAACTCACGCTCCGCCCTCTAGGAATGCAGAAATGAGTTGGGCAGATCAGACTGGGTGACACAAAGAAATGGTTCAAGAAACTACATGCCCTACTGGGAGGCACAGCCTCTTAGCGCAATCATTCCGTAAAAAATCAGTAAGATTTTTGGAGAAGGGGAAGAAATATTCACTTAACCGATGCCCTAGAGCTGGATCTTTAATAACAGGTTAGGCTGGCAAAGAGGGAAGAAAGGCTTTCCAAGAAAGAAAGAGAACAAACACAGGGCAGCCACAGCGGATCTAAGGTCTTCCAAAAGCTGACCTCAGGGTAGGCACTGTGGCATAGTGGGTAAAGCTGCTGTGGTACCAGCATCCCATATTGGCGCCAGTTTGAGTCCTGGCTGCTCCATTTCCAATCCAGCTCCCTGCTGGTGTGCCTGTGAAAGTGGTGGAGAATGACCAAAGTGCGTGGGCCCCCGTACCCAGGTGCAACCCAGAAGCAGCTCCTGGCTCCCGGCTTGGGACTGGTCCAGCTCCAGCTATTGTGGCCATTTGGGGAATGAACCAGAGGATGGAAGACCTCTCTATCCCTCCCTTCCTCTCTAATACTGCCTTTCAAATAAATAAATCTTAAAATAAAATAAAATAAAAAGCTGACTTCCCAGGGCCAGGCTAGCCTTTGCTCTGGCATCTGCCTCTCGCTCTGCTAATTCAGCCACACCAAACTTCCTTCCACGACCTGGAATCCTTTAAAGCTCTATTGCTTCTCTCACCGCCTGGGATGCACTCCTCCCCTTTCCCTGGTAGGTAACATTAATCCTGGCACACAGTAGGCACTCAATAAAATATAGCCATTATTGTGAACAACTATTATTACTAAAGACCCAACTGAAATATTTTTGCAAAGCCTGTCCCGATTTCATAGCATTTAGCTGTTTCTCTATTATAGCAGCACTTAAAGCAGTTTATTGTCCCCAGTTTCCTTTTTTCTTTCTCTCTTACTTGTCTGAACAAGAGTCATCTTTTATGTAACTCTGTATCCCCCAAGACCTAACAGTACCTGACATATAATAAGTGTTCACCGGGGCAGGCATTTGGTGCAGGGGTTAAGATGACCCTGGGGGCCAGCGCTGTGGTACAATGGATAAAGCCGCTGCCTGCAGTTCTGGCATCCCATATGGGTGCCGGTTCAAGTCCCAGCTGCTCCACTTCCGATCCAGCTCTCTGCTATGGCCTGGGAAGATGGCCCAAATCCTTGGGCCCCTGTACCCGTGTGGGAAGACCTGAAAGAAACTCCTGGCTCACAGCTTTAGATTGGTGCAGCTCCTGCCATGGCGGCCATTTGGAGAGTAAACCAGTGGATGGAAGACCTCTGTGTGTAGCTCTGACTTTCAAATAAATAAATAAATAAGAAGATGACCCCTGAGGTGCCGACACCCCATGTCAGAAGGCTTGGGTTCAAGCCCTGGCTCCAATTCTTACTCTAGCTTCCTGCCAATAATGTGTTCCTTGGGAGACAGCAGCCTAGGTTGTTGCGAGACTTTGCCTTCAAATAAAGTAAAAAAAAAAAAGTTAAAACATGTTTAAAGTTGCTCATTATATTCTGTTGATTGAAGGCCCAACTGACCCAAATTTTCAAAAAGCGCAACAATGGAATTCTTTCTAAAAGTTAGCTCCCTTAGTACATTCAAGTTGTCAAAATCCAATGTACTTGCACATTTTCATGAATAAGTCTGCCACATAATTCTATACATAATTAGTGAACAAAAGGTAAAGTAGATTCATTAACAACGACCAAGTAACTCTTGCCTGACAACAAAACTCAGTGTTCGTCCATGCCCACTGAGACAAAAACTGACAGTAAGCTGATTTAATTGATAAGTCAGATACTGCGTCGTGTGACCTTCCTCACTGAAACAGTGCCACAACTTTGTACATAGAGTAACCATAGGTATTTATATTGCCTTTAGTCATGGATAGTGGAGGTTACAAATTTAGAAGTCCAATAACAAATCCAACGTTTATTTTTAGAAATTTTCCATATGGTAGGAGTTTAAGAAGTAGAACAGCAGCCTTCCTCCCTGCCGAAAGCAGAGGGTAGCAGAGCGCCAAGGAGCAAACTCTCTCCTGACTGCTCTTGGCACTGCTTAAAGAGAGGAAGAAACGTGCAGGGCGAGCAAGAGCCTCGCAGACAGTCGTCACCCAGGGCTATTGGCATCTGGCTGGCTGTGCTGCTCAAGACTGAAGGATTAATTTTATACATTCCTGTATTCATTTAAAACAGTTTGTGGCTTGGAACTTAAAAAATGTTCTGATGCACTAGTTTGTCCACATTATTAATCAAGTCGGCCATGTCTGAACATGCCAAGCCTAAAATACTCCCTGGATCTTGATGCAAAGGTATGAGCCCAATCTTTTACTCTTGGGAAAAGGAACTTAGGGAGAATGACTGAAACAACAGTATTTCAATAAAGCTGGGATGGGAGAAGTCAACCCCTGAGAAGTAATTAATTACTTCTGAAAAAAAATCTGAACAGAAATAAGATACAAGATAATGTCAGATTTCTTACATTTCTTAATATCAAAATGAGGCCCTGGATTTTAATTCAAAGTTATCAGGAAATGAACCTTGAAACTGACTGCCACATGAGACCTCCTTGCATAAAGGCTGCTTGAGTCACCCACTGACTAAGCCCCTTCAGAATCCAAGTCTCACTTCATTGAAGTGAACTCTATTTTTATATGAACAGTAATATAAGCAAACTTCTTTTCATCTTTTATCAGCTTTAGAAAAAGGCCAATAAAACCTGGAATGACGAAACTTTCATAACTAGAACTTCAAGAAGCTAACATAGCCAATCCCTTGATTTTCAGCCACAGAATCAGAGCACTAAGTCTTCAGTGACTTTACAGAAAAACTAGGATCAGAATCTCACTACCGACCCAATGTATTCATTCTACTGTGTAGTACTACACACAATGCTTTACTAAAACAGAACATTTAAGAAATCACAACAGAAGAAAAGTTTACATATACATTCTCTAATTGGAAATAATTTAAGAATTAAATGTGTGTGCCCTAAAGATTTGGAAATAATAGTCCCTTAACTACTTGGGCAGTAGAGGGTCAGCCTTGTGATACAGCAAAGTAAGCTGCCGCTTGCTATGCCAACACCCCATAGCAGAGTGTCGGTTCAAGTCCCGGCTGCTCCCTGCTAATGCGCCTGGGAAGGCAGCAGAAGACAGCAGTTAATGTAAGTTGATTAAGGTAATAAGGGAAAAAGAGTGTTCCTGGAAGCAGCCCCTTGTGGATACCAAGGGACAACTACAGTACTAGACACATAGCTATGGCTCTTGCTTTTTGAAACTGCAAAGCAAAACTCATGTTATAATTTTCAAGTATTTGAACATCCATTCTTTTATATGATTCTCCTAACCTGAGGTTATTTGCAGGAACAAAGGGTAGAGAACACCACAGCAAAGCCTCTGTTATGACTGGAATCACAGGGGAGAGAATCAGTTGTCCATGCACGTACTATGTAACAGAGGGAAATTCTGTTTGCCTCAGACCTGCTTGAAGACCTCTGCAGTTAGTCTTACATAAACGTGTGGACTCCTGGCTTTCTACACATAATAAAAAAAATTCTTTCCTTTGCTTTTTCCCCATAATGAATTAATTTTTAATTGATTCTCCTCTTTTGAAAAAATATTTATTTATTTGAAAGGCAGAATTACAGAGAAGCAGAGAGAGAGAGAGAAAGAGAGAAAGACAGAGAGAGAGAGAGAGGTCTTCCATCTGCTGGTTCACAATGGTCACAATGGCTGGAGTTCTGGCAATCTGAAGCCAGCAGCCAGGAGCTTCTTCCAGGTCTCTCACATGGTGCAGGGGCCCAAGGACCTGGGTCGTCTTCTGTTGCTTTCTCAGGCCAAGCAGAGAACCGGAATGGAACGGGAGCAGCTGGGATTCAATGCCAGCACTGCAGGCAGCAGCTTTATCTGCTACACCACAGCACCAGCCCTTTAACTTTTCAAAATAGAAATATGTAACTATTAAAAAAAAAAAAAGCAGCCGGCGCCGTGGCTCAACAGGCTAATCCTCCGCCTTGCGGCGCCAGCACACCGGGTTCTAGTCCCGGTCGGGGCGCCGGATTCTGTCCCGGTTGCCCCTCTTCCAGGCCAGCCCTCTGCTGTGGCCCAGGAGTGCAGTGGAGGATGGCCCAAGTGCTTGGGCCCTGCACCCCATGGGAGACCAGGAGAAGCACCTAGCACCTGGTTCCTGCCATCGGATGAGCGCAGTGCGCCAGCCACAGCGCGCCGGCCGCGGCAGCCATTGGAGGGTGAACCAGCGGCAAAAGGAAGACCTTTCTCTCTGTCTCTCTCTCTCACTGTCCACTCTGCCTGTCAAAAAAAAAAAAAAAAAAAAAAGCAACAGTACAGTCAGTTACGTAGTGAAAAGTAGTTTCACACATCCTGGTCATCCAGAACTCCTTTCTGGAAACCATTTCAACCTTCCTGTAATTTAACGTTTCTTGGTGACAGATTCACTCTCCGTGTTCCTAAGTGTGGCTTCAGGAGACGGAGCAGGATCAGTTGGCTGGTTACTGGGAGCCCAGAGAACACAAGTGCTCCACCACTGATGTCTGGGAGTCTCCAGGGCAGGCCAGGTCACGGTGGCACATACGTGCCCACATTGTTCATACTCTACTCATATGCATATGCACCCACAACCAAAGGAGAGTTACCATTTTCACCAGTTTTAAACATACAATGGCATTAGGTAGATTCACAATGTTGTGTATCCATCACCACTATTCCTTTCAAAAACCTTTCAACATCCCAAACAGAAATTCTGTACCCATAGACAATGATCCCCCAACCCCTTTATCCTTGGCAACATATATTCTACTTTCTGTCTCTAAGAATTTGCTTATTCATACATAATTTATGTAAGTGAAACTGTACAGTATTTGTCCTTTTTTGACTGGCTTATTTCACTTATTTTCAAGGTCCACCCATGTGTAGCGCCTATTATGATTTCATTCCCTTTTTAAGGCTGAATAATATTTCATTGTCTAAAAGGACCTCGCTTTATCTATTCATCAGTCTGATGGACATTTAGGGGGCTATCACCTTTCGGCTGCTGGGAAAGCATCCGTAACTCCCTGTTTGTTTTTTAACAGGCAGAGTTAGTAACAGAGACAGAGAGAAAGGTCTTCCTTCCATTGGTTCACCCTCCAAATGGCTGCGCCGATCTGAAGCCAAGAGCCAGGTACCTCTTGGTACCTCTTGGTACCTCTTGGGTGCAAGGCCCAAGCACTTGGGCCATCCTCCACTGCCTTCCTAGGCCACAGCAGAGAGCTGGACTGGAAGAGGAGCAACCGGGACAGAACCGGCTCCCCAACCAGGTCTAGGACCCTGAGAGGCGGTGGAGGATTAGCCTAGTGAGTCCCATCGCCGGCGCCGGCCAACTCCCTGCTTTCAATGGTCCCGCGTTTATAACCAGCAGAAGCGCTGGATGGGATGGTAATCCTAGCTTCGGTGATTTGAGGAACCACCATAATGTTTCCAACAGCTGTAGCACCATTTTACATTCCCATCGGTAATACACAACTTCTCCTTCTTACCAACATTTTTTTTTTAAGAGAGAGAGTACGCTCTCTCATCTGCTGGTTCACGTTCCAAATGCCCACAATGGCTGCAGAGCCAAAGCCAGGAGCTGGGAAATTCAATCCAGGACTCGCAAATGGGTGGCAGGAACCCAATTAGTCAAGCCATCACCATTGCTTACCGGGGTCTGCATCAGTAAGAAGCTGGAGCCAGCTGGAGCAGGTTCCAAATCCGGGAACTCCTGCCTGCAACATCAAGTGCCTACCCCTCATTGTGGTTTGACTCTGCATTCAAAGGAGACGGTCCGCAGGTCCATGGCTTCCAAGCCTCTGTATCTGAAGGCGTCCTAGTGGCAGGGGTCCATCGCCCCACACAGAGGAGTGCGTTCTCTCCAGTCCTCTCGGGCTCACTCAGGGAACTGCCGTCAGTCTACGTCTTGTCCACCACACTACCTCTTCCTTCTCGCTTTCCTTGCACATCCTTTCACCTGTGTTTTTTGGCTTTCTTCTCAGAAAGTGCTGCCCTATTTATAACCACACAATGTCAGTTTAATCAACACATTCCAACTCCTGGTGGAAGAACCAACTCCTCACAGTACTTCTGGCACTTAGGAGTCGTCTCAGGAATTGTCAACAATGTTCAAAAGCTCCTTCCTGACTATCTAAGGCATTTTCTTCTCTTTTCTTGATCTTGGATTTAGCACTCCTTTCTGGTTGCTTGAAAACAACAGAAAGTTGGTCTGTGAATAATTAAAGCTTCATCATGGTCATTTTCATGTCTAAATCTAGCCTAATTTATGCAGAGCCTACAGATAAACTTTAAAAACACGTTAAAATTCCCACTTGGGGCCGGTGCTTGACATTGTGGTTGGGATGCCCACCTCCCATGTCAGAGTGTCTAGGTTCGAATCCCACCTCCATGCCCGTGTCTACCTTCTGTTAATGTTTAATCTGAGGAGCTGCTGGTGATGGCCCAAGAAGATGAGTTCCTGCCACTCAGGTGGGAGACCCAGATTGAGTTCCTGGCTCCTGACTGCAACCGGCCCAGGTTCAAATATCTGGGGAATGAATTAGCAGATGGAAGATATATCTGGGTATCTCTCTTCCTTTCAAATAAATTAAATAATTAAAAAATCCTCAGGTTGGTGTTGTGGTATAGCAGGTAAAGCCACTACCTACAGTCCTGGCATCCCATACAACTGCCAGTTCAAGTCCCAGCTGCTCCACTTCCTCTTCTTTTTTTTTTTTTAAACACATAGGTTAGACGGGGGGGGGGGGGGGGGGGGGATCTTCCTTCCACTGGTTCACCCCCCAATGGCCAATACGGCTGGCGCTGCGCCTATCCGAAGCCAGGAGCTAGGTGTTTCCTCCTGGTCTCCCATGTAGGTGCAGGGGCCCAAGCACTTGGGCCATCCTCCACTGCCCTCCCTGGCCACAGCAGAGAGCTGGATTGGAAAAGGAGCAACCGGGTAGAATCTGGCACCCATATGGGATGCTGGCGCTGCAGGCAGATTAACCAAGTGAGCCACGGTGCCAGCCCCCCAGCTGCTCCACTTCTCATCCACCTCTCTGCTGTGGCCTGGGAAAGCAGTGGTCTTGCTCAAGTCCTTTGGCCCCTGTACTCACCTGGGATACCTGGAAGAAGCTCGTAGCTCCTGGCTTCAGACTGGTGCACTCTGGCCGTTGCAGCCATCTGGGGAGTGAACCAATGGATGGAAGACCTCTCTCTCTCTCTGCCTCTGCCTCTCTGTAACTCTGCCTTTCAAATAAATAAATAAATCTTTAAAAATAAATAAAAAGTCCTACTTCCCCAAAACTACACAACAAAGACAATAGTTAGAACTACTTTTATTAATAAACTCACAATAAATTGCTATTCAACTGTCAAAATCATCCAGAACGCAGTACACATTCAATAAATACTTGCTGAACTGCTGGGTGGAGAGGATGTGGTGACGGTGACAGAGAAGGCTGTGGAGTCACACACAGATCTGTAGCTCGGCCCCACCCTTGCTAAGCTCTATCACCTTAAACTAAGGCACTCAGCCTGAGTCTCACTTTCCTCACCTAAAAACTGAGTTGCACTTTTAAATCCGATGACCACACTAGATGTCACTGAGAAAGTAACATGAAGCAGAGGGATGGGAGACTTTGCCTGCACACACCCAGAGGAGAACCATTCCAGGCACAGCCAACAGCCCACGCAGGGGCACACAGGCCAAAGCAGCACTGCCAACTTCAGGGAAACGAGAAAGCGAGTGTGGCCGCAGCAGCCAGCCACCAGAGAACGGAAAATTAAATAATGTAAGGCTCCATGGGCTTTTACTCAGAGCAGAATGAGGAGCCACTACAGGGCTCAGAGTAACAGAGGAGTGACACGATCTGACTGAGGTATAAAAAGAATGATTCAGACAGCAGTGTTGAGAATGAAGCAAAGGACAGAAGCAGACATCGGTTGGAAAGTACTACAACAGTCAACAAAGAGAGGGCAGGGTAACAGCAGCAGAGACAGGGATGGCTTATTTGGGATACACTTTGAAGACAGGTCCAGTAAGTTTCCCTAGCAGACTGGAGATGGGATAAGAAAAAAGGAACAGTTCCCAGCTCCAACTAGGGTAACCTGAAGAGTGGGGTGCCATCAAATGAGACACAGGGACATGGACTGGTGCGCCAGTTACAATGCCACTTGAGACACTTCCATCCCATGCTGGAGTGCACAGTTCAAGTCCCAACTACTCCACTTTCAATCCAGCTTCCTGCTAATATGCAGCCTGCAAGACAGCAGGCCCTGGGCCTCTGCCACCCACGTGGGAGCCAGGATGGAGTTCTGTGCTCCTGGTTTCAGCCTGGCCCAGCCCCAGCTGTTGTGGGCCTCCGGGGAGCAAATATCTCGCTCTCGCTCTGCCTTTCAAATAAAATGAAAACAATTTTTTTAAAAAATTAAATAAGACATGGGAAGCTTATGATGAGAAAAAAATTTAGAAGAAAATTTAAAATCACTCAAGGTTTTGTATATGCTGAAGTTGAGACAACTGACTTTCCAGTTTTTCCAATACATGAATAGGTCAGCTCAGTGACACCATGTTTAACATCTCCATGTTACTATCTTGCACAGACAATAAACTACACTTAGTTCAGCTCAGCCTCTATATCAGCAGTTACCACACAGATAAGAGAAACATCACATAGTCTGACTGATGCAGATCAACTAATTCTGCATGACGGACATATCCTTTAAAGCTTAAAGTTCCCCACAGAGGGTTATGTCGCCACCTGTGATGCCATTATCCCATGTGAGTGCTGGCTGGTTCCGGTCCCGGCCGCTCCATTTTCAAACCAGCTCTCTGCTAATGTCCTGGGAAGGCAGCAAAGATGGCCCCAAGTATGTGTGCCCCTGCCACTCACATGGGAGACCTGGATGGAGCTCCAGGCTCCAGGCTCTGGCCTGGCCCAGCCCTGGCAATGGTGGATGTCCCTCACCCACCCATCCATCCATCCATCTTCCTCCCTCCCTCCCTCTCCTTCTCTCTCTCTCTCTCTCTCTCTCTCTCTCTCTTTCAATTTGCATGTGCGTGTGTGTCTTTCCCTCTCCCTGTAACTCTGCCTTTCAAATAAATAAACCTTAGGAAAAAAAAAAAAAAGACTGAAATCCATTTGCCCTCAAAGTCACTTGCAGGGGCCACAGCTCAGTACAGGAGGTGGAACAGTGAAGTGGAAAGCACTCTGGCATCAGTTCCAACACAGAACTCTGACAGCCACTGGAGGACTGGAGAACCTGGCTACGATAACTTCACTCTGACAACGCTTCCCGTTCCAGACACAAGTGTTCCTCTCCTGTTCCCCGGAATAGCCCAAAAGAACAACAATCCTGAGAATAAGGCATTTAGGAAGAGGAACAAAACAGAGGAGCCCACACAGGACTACCACTAGTGCCACAGTGTGGGTGGGTGGAGGCCTCTGGAGGACTCACAACCCCACTCAGCACTGGAAGGGACCATCATGTGTCACCAAATATTTTCCAAGCGACCATGTACTAGATGTTAAGGACACACAGATGATCATGGTAAAATCCCTGTTCAAGGAGTCAGATACTGAGCCCTTTCCAGAGGACTCCACTGAGGGTTACGGAGTTCAGAGAAGAGTAAGAGTCGGACGCTGTGGCACAGCAGGTTAAGCCACTACTTATGATGCCACCATCTCTTATCAGAGTGCTGGTTTGTCCCAGCTGCTTCCAATCTAGCTTCCTGCTAACAGGCCTCGGAAGGCAATGAAAGGTGGTCCAATCCCTTGGGCCCCTGACACTCATGTGGGAGACCTGGATGGACTTCTGGGCTCCTGGCTTCATGCTGGCTCAGCTCCAGCCATTGTACCCATTTGGGGAGTGAATCAGCAGATGGAAGATTGATCTCTCTCTCTCTCTGTGTCTTTGAAATAAATAAATCCTTTAAAAGGGGGAAGAGAATAAAGCAGTTTTTCAAAATAAACAGCTGAGAACGAACTTGGGATCCCCAAATCCAACATCTTTTACCCATCTCACATACAGGAGACTCCTGCCGTGACTCAGATAAAGGCAAAGCAAGGCTCATTCCTAGCAGGGCTGGGACTCGTAGCTTCTTATAGTCAGGGTCATGTTCCCCTTGGTCGAAAAATAAAAAAAGTTAAGCATTATTATGATCACTTCTGTTCCCCTTCATTTCCTCTCCAGAGAACAAGAAAGCACAGTTCTAATTCAATCATTCACTAGGTGCCAATCTCTATATTTTAAAAGATAATCCTGGGCCGGCGCCGTGGCTCAACAGGCTAATCCTCCGCCTTGCGGCGCCAGCACACCGGGTTCTAGTCCCGGTCGGGGCGCCGCATTCTGTCCCGGTTGCCCCTCTTCCAGGCCAGCCCTCTGCTGTGGCCCGGGAGTGCAGTGGAGGATGGCCCAGGTGCTTGGGCCCTGCACCCGCATGGGAGACCAGGAGAAGCACCTGGCACCTGGCTCCTGCCAGCGGATGAGCGCGGTGCGCCGGCCGCAGCGCGCTGTCCGCGGCAGCCATTGGAGGGTGAACCAACGGCAAAAGGAAGACCTTTCTCTCTCTCTCTCTCACTGTCCACTCTGCCTGTCCAAAAAAAAAAAAAAAAAAGATAATCCTTTAAAATATCTGCTGAAAGAAAACAGTGCCTCTCTTCCCTTTCTAAAGGACATTTTATCTGCAAGTGAGGCTATTTTCCGAGGTCTAGGTACAATTTTAACTTCCAGGATAAAATAAACTATACTCATTACCAATGCCACGTAACTTCCTCTAGCCCAACTTCTAAACCCTGCAGCCTTCAAGTCTCAGGCATCTTCCTGCTCTGAGCCTTCTAGCTTTTGACTTTTCATTTTGCTGCTAACAATGGCCCTACGGAATTCACTCACAATGACTATGGGAATTCACAAATACACAAACCACATTTCATTGTCATTTTCCAAATCGTAAATGAAGGTTAATGACCAATGTCAAAAAGCATCATTTGTCTTTACACATCTCCAAAATGAAAAACTTGACGTTGACAAATTTTTCTTATTGGTAATCTCTCAAGGCACAGAAACATACTTCACCACTATAAAACATTCCAGCAGACTGCTGCTATGTCAGCCATTACAACAGAGTAGATGCTTTTGGTAATGAGTCAGGAATAGCTTAACACATGGAAATTCACCAGCTGGCATCCATGCTGATTCAAGAACAAAAGGAAGTTTTTTTATCAGGTTTTTTCAAGAGTTAACTAGGTTTTAAACTAGTTCCCTTTCTGAAGTATGTGCAGATGAAATGGTATGAGTTGAGATCTGTGTTAAAATACTGAGGAAGGCAGGGGAAGTGAGGTACCAAGACCCCTCAGGTACTGACACCTGCAGAGGCTGGGGGATGGGTCCATGCTGCTGGTTCACTACTTTATTCTCTTTTTTCTGTGTGTGTGTTTGAAATTTTCCATAGTAAAAATCTAAAAAATAATCTTACTAATAGTATCACAATTCAGTGAACTTGAGAAACAGATCAAGAACAAAGTGATCCTTAGGACCAATGAGCTTATCTATAAGCTGCTAGATTCTTGCAATACTGGGACACACACTCCTCACTGAACAGTCATTGAGCACAACTACCAACCTGAGCACTAATGATATGACGATAAATGACATTCTCTCTCCCTCAAGGGGAATGAAACAGGCAGTCTGTTCTTACACAAGCACATGGTGTCACAGACCCAACAAGAAACATAACCCAACTAGGACCTGTCAGGAAACACCTTCCCAGAGGAGGGACCACCTAACCTTAACTCTAAAAACTTTAACTCCAAGAAACACATCGTTTATTTATGTCCCATGTTCACCTTTCACCATCTTATTGGCTGTCAAATCAGCAAGCAAACGCCTGCTCCTCTAGGAACCAAAGTATCCATTTTTCAGGAATGGCAATCTGAAGCAGAGGATTAAGCTGCTTATTCCACAGCGGAGCACAGGTTAGAGTCTCACTGCTCCAGGACCCTGCTAACGTATCTGGGAAGGCAGTGGAAGATGGTCCAACTGCTTAGGCCCTGGAGCCCCTGGGGCTGGCCCAATCCTGACTGCTGCACAATGAACCAGTGGACGAAAGACCTCTGACTTTCCCTCTCTCTGTTACTCTGCCTTTTTAAAAGGAAATATTTTATTTATTTTTTTGAGAAGCAGAGTTAGAAAGAGAGGGAGAGACAGAAAGAGAGGGCTTCCATCTGCTGCTTCACTCCCTAAATGGCCACAAAGGGCCAGAGGTAGGCCGATCCGAAGCCAGGAGCCAGGAGTTTCTTCTGGTTCTCCCACGCAGGTACAGGGGCCCAAGCACTTGGGCCATCCTCCACTGCTTTCTCAGGCCATAGCAGAGAGCTGGACTGGAAGAGGAACAGCCGGGACTAGAACTGGTGCCCATATGGGATGCCAATGCCACAGGCACAGGCTTAGCCTGCTATGACACAGTGCTGGCCCCTAAATAAATAGTTTAAATAAAGTGTTCACTTTTCTAAATAAAGCAGAAATTACTATTAATTCATCCAACATTTATTTAATATCTACCATGTGCCAGAACGTACTACACAAAAAGAACAAAACTGGCCTCTGCCCTTGAGGAGTGCAAGAAGATGAAAGCAGGTAAGCAAGCCATCAGGGAGACAACTCCACATCCCTCCAAGCTACACAGAAACACAGAAAGGTGCGTGGGACGTAAGACCCCTGGAAGGCTGGGCCCAACTGCTGGAGAAAGGGCTCTGGTGAGGGGTAAGATCAACAGAGAGCATGTACGCACCCTGAAGGCCTTGGAGAATTCTGCAGTGGGAAACCCACTGGAGGGAGGGATTTACACAGAGAAGTGAGGATTCCATTTATGTTTTCAACATCACGTGGGTGCCAGCATCATAGCACAGCAGGAGAACCCGCCAGCACCCATGGGTGCCGGTTTGAGTTCTAGGTGCTCCACTTCCTATCCAGCTCTCAGCTAATGTGCCTAGGAAAGCAGAAGACGGCACCCGTGCCAGGGCCCCGCACCCTGGATGAAGCTCCTGGCTTCGGCCTGGCCCAGCCCCAGCCACTGCAGCTATTTGGGGGTGAGCCGGTGGTAGGAAGATCTTTCTTGTGTGTGTGTGTGTGTGTGTGTGTGTGTGCGCTTCTGTAACTCTTTCAAATAAATAATTTTTTAAAAAATCATTGTGGCTATTTTGGAAACAATGGAGTGAAAGAAAATATTTTTTACCAAGAATTTTAGATAAGGGGCCGGTGTGGTGGTATAGTGGGTAAAGCTGCCACCTGCAGCACCAGCATGTCATATGGCCATCAGTTCAAGTCCCAGTCGCTCTATTTCCAATCCAGCTCTCTGCTGGCCTGAGAAAGCAGCAGATTTCCCCAGTGCGTCCCCTGCACCCACGTGGGAGACCCAGAAGACACTCCTGGCTCCTGGCTTCTGGCCTCAGATTGGCCCAGCTCCAGTCACTGTGGTCATCTGAGGAATGACCCAGCAGGTGAACCACCTCTCTGCCTCTGCTTCTCTGTAACTCTTGTGTCTTTCAAATAAATAAATAAATCTTAAAAATAAAAAAAGATTTTAGATAAGTAAAACATCACAAGTGATTGTGGCACTGAAAACATCTATGCATTCCCTTATCAACCTAAAATTTTTTAAATTGCCAGGCTTAGGCCAGAGTTCATCCATAACTGTTATTTTAAACGCTTACAACCATAGGTCGTGACCTCTGAGGAGATCTCTGGGACCCTGAAGCAAGCCCGCATGCCCAGGGGTTGGCATTCCTCACATTCTCCAGTTGCCAAAAGTCAGATTAATTTCACTCATCTCCTGTTCCACAATCAGCCCTTGACAGAAAGGAAGGGAACAGGGGACTTCCTCGAGTATTTCAGGAGACAATAACCCCACTGAACACCCGATAAGAATGTGATTGCACAACCCTTCCTCCTGCGGCCAACTATGTTCCAGGTGCCGACTCCACCATGAAAGCAATTTTAATTTTCCTGTCTAAATTTGCCAGATCTAGGAAAGCTGCCTAAAGCACATTCATTTAATTCTGTCCAAATAAAAATTTCCTCATTCCAAAGTCTGGACAAGAATAAAAATTCTAATAGCATTTGCAATTGATAAACAAAGAAAAATAAATTCCATTGTCAATGGGGCATGTGACTAAACAATCTCAATAAAGAGACCAAGAAAGCTGTTATGTTCAGGGAGATTTTACTCAATGTGATGTGAAACAGGGAGCAGTGACAACAACTGCTGGGTGCCCATGAACTTCACAAACACTGCATCTCACTTAGTCTGGACAGCATCCCTAGGGAATACACACACAAGAAGGCTTGTGTGGGGTTCCTTATCGGTGCAGGGTTTGACTCCTGGCTCTGGCTCTTGACTCCAGCTTCCAGCCAAGACAGAACCTGGGGCATCACTCAAATGGCTGGGTTCCTCCTAGCCATGAAGGAGACCTGGATTGAGTTCCTTGTTCCTGGCTTCAGACCTCGCCCAGCCCTGGCGGTTGTGGGTATGGGGAGTAACCAGTAAACGGGAGTGCCCTTTCTCTCTTTGCCAATCAAATAAGTAAAAATTTAAAAACAAAAAATTCACAGGAAACGTGCATTATCTTTTTTTAAAAAAAATTTATTTATTTGAAAGTCAGAATTATACACAGAGAGAGGCAGAGAGAGAGAGAGAGAGAGAGAGAGAGAGGTCTTCCATCCACTGGTTCACTCCCCAATTGGCCACAACAACCAGAGTTGCACTGATCCGAAGCCAGGAGCCAGGAGCTTCTTCCAGGTCTCCCACACACGTGTTGGGGCCCAAGGACTTGGGCCATCTTCTACTGCTTTCCCAGGCCATAGCAGAGAACTGGATTGGAAGTGGAGCATTCGGGATACAAACCGGTGCCCATATGGAATGTGGGCACTGCAGGTGGCGGCTTTACCCGCTATGCCACAGCGCCGGCCCCGTGCACTATCTTTTAATTCCATTTTTGCACAAACTTTCTGAAGTCACCTTGTCTGTCCCTACTTTACTGATGGGATGTCAGGCCCAGAAGAGTTCACATCAAAGCCACACAATTATTAAGTGGTCTCCATGGCCCAAACTCTTCCCATTAAACAAATGCTTAAATAAGACTTATATATAGAAATTCTTCTACATGACAAACATACTACGATGAATAAGTGTGCATGTGAGAATGCATGAGTATATTCATACACACAGTGTATGAGTGTGTATGTGCGTGAATACTGTATACTATATACATTACTGAGTGCATGCATACCATATACATACAACATGTGAGTGGCATGTATGCTATATACATACTATGTGTGCTATATACATATCATGTATATACATGTAAGTATGTGTGTTCTATGTATATACTGTGTGCGTGCATGTGTGCTACATATGCACAGAGTGCGTGTATGCTATATACATACATACTTGTGTGAGTGTATGCTGCACATAGTACATAAGCATGCATGCTATACACATGTGTGTGACTGCCTTATGCTATATACATACGGTATAAATACATGTGTTACATATATACTGTGTGAGTGCATGTGTGCTACATATATGCAGACTGCATGAGTATGTGTGTGCTATATACACACATACTATGTGAGTACCTGTGTGTTAAATACATGCATACTGTATGAGTATGTGTATGCTATATTGTGTTTGAGTGCATGTTTGCTGTGTATGTACACATATTGCACGTGTGCTACATACATACTATGTGTGTTTCAGCTATAGGTCTAATCATCAATTATATTTTCTATGGAAAAAGTTTTTAGGATTCCTAGTTGGAGATAACAGACCACCAGAAAGACTCTCTGAAGAGACTGGGGGGGGGGGGGGGGGTTTGGTAGTGAAAGCTCTCCAGAATTATTTTCTTCTAACGAAGACAAAGGAGCTCCTCCCTGAGGTCACACACACTTCCTGGGGCGAGCAGCAACAGCTCCCTAACAAAGCTGTAGGAGTGGGTAAAGCTGCTGCCTAAAGTGCCGGATTCCATATGGGCGCTGGTTTGAGTCCTGGCTGCTCTACTTCTGATCCAGCTTTCTGCTATGGCCTGGGAAAGCAGTAGAAGATGGCCCAAGTCCTTGGGCCTCTGCACCTACGTGGGAGACCCAGAAGAAGCTCCTAGTTCCTAGCTCCTGGCTCCTGGCTTCGGATCGGTGCAGCTCCAACCATTGCGGCCAACTGGGTAGTGAATCAACGGATGGAAGACCGAACTTTCTCTCTCTCTCTGCCTCTCCTTCTTCTCTCTGTGTGTAACTCCGACTTTCAAATAAATAAATAAGTCTTAAAAAAAAAAAAGCTGCAGGAGCTCATGTACAAAGACCATCCTTAAATCAAGAGTGATAAAGGGTGGTGATACTGAGCAGCACTTCCAAAAACAACTATTCTGTCAACAAACAAAACCAAGTAAGACATTGCACACGGAAGCACCTGACAGTGCTGAATGTGAAACACTCAACAAAGTTAGCTACTTCAACTCTGAGTTATTTGTACCAAAAATAAATAAATAAATAAACAAACAAACCTGTGCTGGGAGGAGTCATAACCCCCTCACGGTTGGGCAAAATGTTTGCATTCCTGGTCTGACACTTGCTACGAACAAAGACACAACGGCCCCATCCTCTCTCCTACAGATTATTTCCTCCATCAGCAGACAACAAATGGACAGGAAAGGATCTTTACAGTAAGTCTCCCCACGGCTGAGCACAACACAACTCAGCACCCAGCTGTCACGACAATCTGCATTACAGTCTGCAGTCCACCACGTCCAGGGTCACTGCACGGCGCTCAATCATCACTAACCACGCCAAACTACAGCAAGCTGTTCTACAACTATTTCAATGGTTTACCTTTTCATTTTATTTTATTTTTGACAGGCAGAGTGGACAGTGAGAGAGAGACAGAGAAAGGTCTTACTTTTCCGTTGGTTCACCCTCCTATGGCTGCTGCGGCCAGCACACTGCGCTGATCCGAAGCCAGGAGTCAGGTGCTTCTCCTGGTCTCCCATGCACATGCAGGGCCCAAGGACCTGGGCCATCCTCCACTGCCCTCCCGGGCCACAGCAGAGAGCTGGACTGGAAGAGGAGCAACCGGGACAGAATCTGGTGCCCCGACCAGGACTAGAACCTGGGGTGCCAGTGCCGCAGGCAGAGGATCAGCCTAGTGAGCCACGGTGCCGGCCTTCAATGGTTTACCTTTTAAAATCAAAGTATCTTAAAACATTTTTTAAAAATCTATCATTTAAATGCTTCTGAGATTTAGGCTCTGGGATTAACAATCTCCTATAGAATTAAAGTTGAGATAGCATGGCATGGTAATGATCGCTGGAGTGACTACAGTGACGATTCCAAGGATCAAATGAAAACACAGACGGGAACTTGGGCGTCTCTAACTTAATGCTCTGATTTTACAGGGTAAACTCAGACCCCGAGACGTTAGACAACGGGTTCAGTAGCACACAGCTTATTAACACAGATGAGGATGTCACAGCCCCAAGCAGAGGAGGCCATCTGGCCTAGCTGTTAACACAATTACAATGCCTGTATCTCACACTGGAGTACCTAGGTTCAACTCCCTGCAGGCTCCGAGTTCCAGCTTCCTGCTTACGAAGATCTCAGGAGGCAGTGGTGATGGCTACCCATATGGGAGATCTTGATAGAACTCCTGGCTTTCGGCTTCAGCCCAGCCCAGCCCAGCCCCAATCACTGCAGGCATTTGGGAAGTGAACCAGCGTATGCGGGAGAGCTGGCTCGCTCACTCACTTTTCTCTGCCTCTCAAATAAATAATTCAAAATTTAAAAAAATCACAATCCAAGTCTATTCATGTCTTCTTGACCAATTAATGCATCTCCAGCAATAACACTACCTGCCACTAAAAGATAATCACCATGTGCAAGGTACAGTACTAAGGATTTCACATGTGTGATTTCATTTAATCTCAACGCAAGCCTGTGGAGGAGGCATTATCAAATCCATTTTAGAAATGAGGAAGCCAGCGGTGAGCGCTTGACACAAAGGTTAAGATGACCCTTGGGGTACCTGGACCCCCTGTCAGAATGCCTGGATTTGAACCCTGGCTCTGTTTCCAATTCCATCTTCCAGCTAACGTGCACCCTCGGAGGCAGCAGGTGATGACTCAACACCGGCGATCCAGACTGCGTTCCTGCCTCCTGGTTTCTGCTGGTCCAGCCCCAGGTATTAGCAAGCATCTGGGAAGTAAACCAGCAGCTGCAAGATCTGTCTCTCTCATCCAAATAAACAGATAACTTAAAAAAAAAAAAAAATGAGGAGGGGCTGGCAGTGGGTTAACGCCCTGGCCCGAGCGCAGGCATCCCACATGGGCACCAGTTGGAGACCCGGCTGCTCCACTTCTGATCCAGCTCTCTGCTATGGCCTGGGAAGATGGCCCAAGTCCTTGGGTCCCTGCACCCATGTGGGAGACCCGGAAGAAGCTCCTGGCTCCTGGCTTCGGATTGGCACAGCTCCGGCATTTGCGTCCAATTGGGGAGTGAACCAGCAGATGGAAGACCTCTCTCTCTCTCTCTGCGCCTCTCCTCTCTCTGTGTAACTCTTTCAAATAAATAAATAAATCTTTTTAAAAATATGAAGAAACCAGCACTCAAACAGGTCTGTCTGATGCCAAATGATTTGGCCTCTATACTTTCCACTCATTCATTCAGTCATTCAAAAACTGAATGTGTCAAGCACTGTCTAGGCCACGGGGACTAGTGATGAAGATGGACAAGGTCCCCACCCTGGTAGCATTTATGGTAATGAGAAACTTCAGATTTGACTGAAAGTACTGGGGGCAGGGTGGGGGTGGGGGAAGTAATGTAATAATAACTACAAAGCACCATTATGCAACATCTTAAACAAAAACGCTAAAAATATTCTCTTTTGACTAACACACACCCATTAGGATGGCTGTTGTCAAAAACAGAAAATAGTTGAGTGTTGGTAAGGATTATGAGAAACCAGAACCCCTGTGCACTGCTGGTGGGAATATAATACAAAAGTACCTTCAATCTTTGTATTGACTGATTCTAAAGGCAGCGCAACAGAAAGAGGTCTTCCATCTGCTCGTTCACTTCCCAGTTGGCCACACAGCCAGGCTGAAGCCAGGAACTCCACCCTGGTCTCCCACGTGAGGAGCAGGGGCCAAGTACCTCTGCCATCTTCCTTGCCCACCCAGGTGCATCAGCAGGGAGCTGAATCGGAAGCTGAGCAGCTGGGACTTGAATCTGCACTCCCAACGTGGGATGCCAGCACTACAAGCAGGAGCTTAACCCACTGCACCACAACCCTGGCCCCCACATTTAATCTTTATAGTGAAAACATTAAGATTTTTGAACCCACCCAAGGTAACAGGAATTTGAAACAGCATAATCTGAAAATGTGCACTTTCTTCAGAAATATATTACTTCTTGCCTGAACATAAACAGAAACAGCTCAGATCAGAGAAACCCATCACGAAGGCAAACAGATCTTTTACAAATTGACCTATCGAGATTATACACACAGCAATGCCCATTCCAAGGCCCATTGCTTCTTCTCTCACTCCCATGTTCTGTTAAACTCCTCTGTCAGCACAGACGCAAAGTGCACACTGCACAGGCAGAGGCCAAGGCCACGCAGCTCTCCTACTGCACCCAAAGGCTGCTGCGGGAAACGCCCCCTCCTGAGTTTCTGGGCTGGTATCAGGTGTAGCAACTCTTAATCTCCCTGGCTTCCTTTTCAAGGGAATGTGCCAAGACAAAGGAAGGGAGGAAAGAAATAGGTCCGCCGTTATCTGAAGAACTGCGCTTTCCACCCACCGTGGGCTCTGAACTCTGCTCCACGATTCCACCCGCCGTGGGCTCTGAACTCCGCTCCACGGAGCGCCATCAGCCTGCTCACTTTTACTCGCTATCTGAAGAACTGCGCTTTCCACCCGCCGTGGGCTCTGAACTCAGCTCCACGGTTCCACCTGCCGTGGGCTCTGAACTCAGCTCCACGGTTCCACCTGCCGTGGGCTCTGAACTCCGCTCCACTGAGCGCCATCAGCCTGCTCGCTTTTACCCGCTGAATCTGCCTGCTGCAGACATGATCTTAGATACGAGTTGGGCGGGGAGCTGCGATCAGGTGCAGCTGCTACCCCACACCATTGCAACACTGATAGAAAGGAAGTCTAGAGGAAAAAGAGAAACAAGTGAAACCGTTGTAACAGACAGGGAGAGGAACTGCATGCAGGCACCACAGGGAGAGGTGAGTCTGAAACAAGTTTACTGATGGTTTGTTTGTATTGAGTTGTTTTCTAACGGAATTTAGCCTCATGCTAATATTTTTTTAAAATGGGCAAGGACAGTTTGAAGACTGGGAAGGAGGAAAGCTGTTTCAACAACTCAGGGCAGCCGGCCCAAAGTCAGAGAAGTGGCAGTTAGCAGGACAGAATGATAACCACTGCTTTTTAAAGTGCTGGTTGAAAAAAACATGCAGTAGTTCTGCTTGGTGACCCATAAAAATCTGCTTCAATCATAACTGAATTGATGGAGACAGCATACAAGCACAGACTAACGACAAGACCAACAAGCAACTTGGTTCTAGCAACAAAATTCAGTCATTCCATCTTCAAGGTCTCAACCTTTATAGGAAGAAACGAAACCTGCCATTTCTTTATACCAAAAAGATACTCTGAAATGTACAATTAAGCCTGTTATTTTTCTACAGACAGCGGAGTATGAATGCACAAGAAAAATAAATGGTCCCTGAAACAACTTCTCAGCAAGAACAACTTACCCAGCATTTACTTTTCTAAGTCAAATGTAAATTTCATATATATAATCAAGACAATTGTGTAATTTCCCTCAGTCAGCAAATCCTTCAATTAGGCAGGGTAAATACACACAGTAGATGCTCTACAACTGTCTGAATCAATGAACAATCTTGCACACTCAATAGACCACTGCCAGGAGAAGCCAAACAGATTAACTGGTGTTAAAAAAAAAAAAAAAACCTGCTAGTGGGGGCACTGTGGTGCAGCTGGTGAAGTCACTACTTGGACACCTGCACCCCACATTCAAGGGCCTGAGTTCAGGTCCCACCTCTGCTTCCAACTCCAGCTTCCTGCTACTGCACAGCCCTGGAGGCAGCGGATGATACACTCAGGTCCCTGACACTCCCATGGGAGACTCTGATGGAGTTCCTGGCCCAGCCCGGCCCAGCCCTGGCTGCTGCAGGCATTTGGGGAGTGAACCAGCGGATGGAAGAAGTATCCCTTACCCTCCCATGCCCGCAGCTTTACCTTTCAAATAAATAAAAATAAATGAACAAAAAGAAAAAACTGCAGGAAGACTGAAGGGTAGGCTATGTGCTTCCAATGGTGCTACAAGAAGGCACATTATTCATTATTCATTCATTCAACAGAAATTTGACAATTTGTTGTAGTCAAGATTCTTGCAGTATGCACATACGTAGGGATGCAGATCTGTCATTAGACAGGGTCTGACCTCAGCCAAATCTGGCATCTTAATACCTTTTGCTTAGTTCATAGAGTGTTGACCTGCAAATATTTTTTAAATTAACTTTGAAGTGTAACTAACATATAGTAAAATGCACATTTTAAGTGTGTACAGATTCAATTAGGTTTTTTAAAATATATATATATATATTTCATTTATCTGAAAGGCAGAGTGAGAGTAGGCAAGTGAGACACACACACACACACACAGAGTGAGAGTGTGTGTGTGTGTGTGTTTGATTTGCTGGTTCATTCCCCCAGATGGCTGCGGCTGGCCAGGCAGAAGCCAGGAGCCAGGAGCCAGGAACTCCATCTGGATCTCCCACATCGGTGGCAAAGGCTCAACCATTTGGGCCATGCTCCACTACCTTCCCAGGTGCATTAGCTGGGAGCTGGATTGGAAGGGGAGCAAGTAGGATGCAAACCAGCACTCATGGGACGCTGGCATTGTAAGCAGCAGCTTAACCTGCTGCAGAACACCAGTCCCTCGGTGGGTTTTCCTAAGCACACTCTCTCATGTAACCACCACTCTCAGTCAAGAAACAAACATTACCCTCGCCCCTCCTGTACTTTTTTTCATATTTGAAAGTCAAATTACAAAGAGAGACAGAGAGAGATCTTCCATCCACTGGTTCCCTCCCCAAATGGCCATAATGGCCTGCACTGGGCCAGGCCGAAGCCAGAAGCCCAAAGCCAGGAGCTTCATCTGGGTCTCCCACACAGGCGCAGGGGCCCAACCACTTGGGCCAGAGAGCTGGATCAGAAGTAGAGTAGCTGGGGCTCGAACCCAGCATCCACAGGGGATGTTGGCACTGCAGACATTGGCTTAACCAACCACACCACAGTACCAGCTTCTCCTCAGGTATTTTTTTTAAAGATTTATTTTATTTATTTGAAAGGCAGAGTTACAGAGAGGCAGAGGCTGAGGCGGGGAGAGAGAGAGAGAGAGGTTTTCCATCCACTGGTTCATTCTCCAAATGGCTGCAACAGCTGCAGCTGGGCTGACCCGAAGCCAGGAGCCAGGAGCCTCTTCCAGGTCTCCCATGCAGGTGCTTGGGCCATCTTCAACTGTTTTCCTAGGCCATGGCAGAGACCTCGATCAGAAGTGAAGTGGCCGGGACTCGAACCGGTGTCCAGATGGGATGCCGGCACTGTAGGCAGTGGCTTTACCCACTACGCCACAGTGCTGGCTCCCTCCTCATGTATTTTTGCAGTTTTTCCACCCCCAGCCACAGCATCCACTGATCTAATTCCACCACCACAAACTGGTTTTGCCTATTCTAGAAATTCACATAAATCATAAACTCTCTTTTGTGTCTTCCTTTTTAAAAAAAAAAATATGTATTTATTTGAAAGGTAGAGTTATAGAGAGAGAGAGGGAGGGACAAAGAGAGAGGTCTTCCATCTGCTGGTTCATTCCTCAAATGGTCACAATGGCTGGAGCCGAGCCAATCCGAAGCCAGGAGCAAGGGGCTTCTTCTGGATCTCCCACACGGGTGCAGGGGCCCAAGCACGTGGGCCATCCTCCACTAATTTCCCAGGCCAGAAGCAGAGAGCTGGATCAGAAGAGGAGCAGCTGGGACTTCGACCAGCACCCATATGGGATGGCAGCACAGTAGGCAGAGGCTTGGCACGCTAGGCCACAGCGCCAGCCCCTTCTTGTCTTCTTTTACTCAACATGCTTCATCCCTATTGTTGCATGTACTGATAATTCATTCCTTCTTTTGTACAATCTATTGCTTGTTCAACCATTTCTCCTGGTGATGGAATCTGAGTTTTTGGCAGTTTGGGGCTATTATGAATAATGCTGTTATGAACGTTTGCACGGGCCGGCGCCATGGCTCAACAGGCTAATCCTCCGTCTTGCGGCACCGGCACACCAGGTTCTAGTCCCGGTCAGGGTGCCGGATTCTGTCCCGGTTGCCCCTCTTCCAGGCCAGCCCTCTGCTGTGGCCCAGGAGTGCAGTGGAGGATGGCCCAAGTGCTTGGGCCCTGCACCCCATGGGAGACCAGGAAAAAGCACCTAGCACCTGGCTCCGGCCATCGGATGAGCGCGGTGTGCCGGCTGCAGCGCGCCGGCCACGGCAGCCATTGGAGGGTGAACCAACGGCAAAAAAGGAAGACCTTTCTCTCTGTCTCTCTCTCTCACTGTCCACTCTGCCTGTCAAAAAAAAAAAAATGTTTGCACGATCATTTTGTGAATGCATGCTTTCGTGTACAATCAGTATTATTTAACTTTGCAAGAAACTGACAGATCATTTTCCAAAGCAGCTGCGCCACTTCAGATTCCCATTAACAACATACAAGAACTGAAGCTGCTAACGCTTGGGACTGTCCGCCTTTCTGAACTGCTACCATCCCGGTGACTATGGTATCTCACTGCTGCTTGGACTTCTATTTCCCTGGTGATGAGATGTTGAGCGTCTTGCCCTGTGGTTTTGAACATTCATATATACTTTCCATGAAGTATCTATTCAAGTCTTTTATCCATTTTTTAATTGAGACATTCATATTGGAGGTACATATACATAACATAAATATTTCCTCCCAGTCTGTGGCTTGCCTTTTCAGTTTCTTACGTCACTTAGAGAACAGGAAGGTAGTTTTTTTTTTTTTTTTAAAGATTCTGTTTATTTATATGAGTTACAGAGAGAGAAAGAGAGAGAAGTCTTCCATCCGCTGGTTCACTCTCCTAATGGCCACAATGGCTGGAGCTCAGCCAATCCAAAGCCAAGAGCTTCTTCCAGGTCTCTCATGTGCATGCAGGGGCCCAAGGACCTGGGCCATCTTCTATTGCTTTCCCAGGCCACAGCAGAGAGCTGGATCAGAAGAAGAGCAGCCAGGACACAAACCGGTTCCCATATCAGGTTCCAGCACCACAGGTGGAGGCTTAGCCCACTATACCAAAGTACCAGCCACAATTAAATATTTATTTAAGTGAAACTGGAAAGGGCATGGCTTATACTAGCTACAGTACTTAGTAGAAGAGATGAGAAGCTGACAAATGAGGAATATTTACAGACTATCAACAGAAGTTGACAATGAAATGCAAAGAAGGAGGGAGAGGGAAATGTCAAAGATGACCCTTCAGACTTCGGGTTATGTAACTAGTGGACAAATGATAATGATATTATAGAAATGGGGGGGTGGAGGGCTGGCACTGTGGCATAGTGCAATAAGCTGCCAACTATAATGCCAGCACCCCATGTCAGAGTGCTAGTTCGAGTCCCATCTGCTCCACTTCCAATCCAGCTCTCTGCTAAAGTGCCTGGAAAAGTAGTAGAAGATGGTTCAAGCACTTCGACCCTCGCTGCCCATGTGGGAGACCCAGACGGAATTCCAGTCTTCTGGCTTCAGCTTGGAACAGCCCCAGCCATGGCAGCCATTTGGGGAGTGAACAAGCAGATGGAAGATCTCCTTCTCTGCCTTTCAAATAAATAAAATAAACCTCCAAGGGGCAGAGGGAGGTTGCAGAAATGGGAATGCTGAAGCCACACCAACTTTGGCAGTAGAAAATAAAGATTAAGAGTTCAGTTGAGAACATAAATCTGAGATGTCTGAGACATCCAAGTGGAGATGGCAAGATGACCAGTATCAAAACAGATGGACACACACGTGTGGGAATCCCTGGCATGGAAGTATTATTTACAGCTAGAGGACCAGATGAGAGCTACAGAAGAAGAAAAGGGCTAAGGCTGAGCCTTGACAAAACTTTACACAGAGGTCAAGCTCAATTACAGCTGGCAAGAGAGACTAAGAATGGCGTGACGGGAAGGAATGAACTAGGTATCTGAAGAGAACTCAGGAGAAGGCCATCATAGCAAGTGATCAACTGTATTAATAAGTGCCACTTGAGAAGTAAAAGAAATATTCAATTCATTCATTCATTAAACAAGTACCACTGGAGTTGAGGATACAGCAAAGCCCCTCCCCTCATAGAGGTGATCACCAGTGGGAGGAGACAGACAACACACACACATCAGGCAGTGGTAAACCTGTGGAGAAAGTGAAACAGGATCAGGGTAATAGGGAGGTTGGGACTGAACAGTAAGGCTGCCTTTTTTTGTTTTTTAATCTACGGTGATCTCTCCAATAAGGAGCTAGCTCTAAGAGTGAGCAAGTAAATTCTAGAAGGGCCACCACTGTGGCAAAAATAAGTCAAGCTGCTGCCAGCAAAGCCAGCATCCTAAACCAGAGCAACCATTCAAGTCCTGGCCACTCCACTTCTGATCCAGCCCCGCCTAACGCTCCTGGGAAAGCAGATGATCCCCCAAGTGCTTGGGCCCCCGCACCCACATGGGAGACCCGGAAGAAGCTCCTGGCTTCTGATGGGCACAGTTCCAGCCAGTGCGCCCGTTTGGGGAGTGAACCAGAGGATGGAAGACCTCTCTCTCTCTACTGCTGCCTCTCTATAACTCTGCCTTTCAAATAAAATTAATAAATCTTTTTTAAAAAAAAAGATTCTAGGGGGAAATAGGATTCTAGGAAAGACTTTCAAGTGAAGGGAACAGCAAGCACAATGATCTGGCAGATCCAAGAACAGAAACAAACAAACAAAACAACAGGTGGGGATGCAGCAGACTAAGCAAGGGAGGGGGCGACAGATGATGAAACTGACTCTGGCTACGCTTGGAGAACAGATAAGAAATCAAGGACAGGGGCTGGCGCTGTGGTGTAACAGGTAAAGCTGCTGTCTGCAGTGCTGGCATCCCACATGGGTGCCTGTTCAAGTCCCAGCTGCTCCACTTTCCAATCCAGCTCTCTGCAATAGCCTAAGAAAGCAGTAGAAGATGGCCCAAGTCCCTGGGCCCCTGCACCTGCAGGGGAGACCTGGAAGAAGCTCCAGGCTCCTGGCTTCAGATCAGCCCAGCTCTGGCCCTTGTAGCCATCTGGAGAGTGAACCAGTGGATGGAAGATCTCTCTCCCTCTCTCTCTCTTTCCTCTCTCTCTCTCTCCCTCTCCTTCTCCCTCCTCCTCCACCCCTCCTCCTCTTCTTCTGTAACTCTGCCTTTCAAATAAATAAATAAATCTTTAAAAAAAAAAAAAAAAAGATCAGAGACAGGGAATCCAGTTCAAAGGAAGTTATTTCAATAATCCAGGCAAGAGATAATTACAATGGTGTGCTAGTCAGTTTGTATCAGCTTAGCTATCGTTTTCAATTATTCAATCAGATATTAATTCAAGGGCAGGCGTGTGGTACAGCAGGTTAAGTCTTCATTTAGGACGTCCACATCCCATACCAGACTGCCTGGGATAGTCTTGACCCCCACTCCAACTCCCACTCAGCTTCCTACTAACGTACCTGGGAGGCCAAGAAGATGACCTTTGTACTTGGGTCCCCGCAACCCACATTGGAGACTCAATCAGGGTTCATGGCTCCTGCCTTTGGCCTAGCCCACCCCTGGTTGTTGCATTTAGAGAATGAAGCAGCAGAGAGAAGATATATCCTCCCCCAATTCTGTGTGTCACTCTGCCTTTCAAATAAGTAAATAAATCTTTTAACATATGAATCCCAAAAATGTACAAAATTATATATATATATATATATATACTCTGATTCTATTCACATCAATTCAAAAAACATACAAAACTAATCTTTAGGTTTAGAAATCAGAATAAGGACTGAGTAGGCCGGCGCCTTGGCTCAATAGGCTAATCCTCCGCCTGCGGCACCAGCACACCGGGTTCTAGTCCCGGTGGGGGCACCAGATTCTGTCCCAGTTGCTCCTCTTCCAGGCCAGCTCTCTGCTGTGGCCCGGGAGTGCAGTGGAGGATGGCCCAAGTGCTTGGGCCCTGCACCCCATGGGAGACCAGGATAAGCACTTGGCTCCTGTCATCGGATCAGCGTGGTTTGCTGGCCGCGGCGACCATTGGAGGGTGAACCAAAGGCAAAGGAAAGACCTTTCTCTCTGTCTCTCTTACTGTCCACTCTGCCTGTCAAAAAAAAAAGACACCACTTGGGAAACCCACGTCCCATTCCAGAGGGCCTAGGGTTGAGTCCTGCCTCCACTCTTGATCCAGCTTCCTGCTAACGTACACCTGGGAGGCAGCAGGTGACGGCTCACGCACTGGAGTCCCTGCACCCAAATGAAGATCTAGATTCCAGCCTTGGCTAGTGTGGGCATTGGGGGGTGAATCAATGGATAGATTTCTTTCTCTGCCTCCCTCTCTCTGCTGTTTAAATATATAAACATTTTCAAAACAAAAAGAACAGAACTGAGGTTTCCCAGAAGAAATTCTTCCTGTGGAAGGCAGCTTTAGTTCCTGCTGAGAGTCGCAGTCTATCCTTTTCCTTTAAAAAAAAAATCTATTTGAAAGAGTGGCAGAGCACAGAAAGAAAAAGAGAGATTTTCCATCTACTAGTTCACTTCCCAAAGAGGTGCAACAGCCAAGTCTGGGACAGGCTGGAGCTAGGAACCCCATCTGGGTCTCCCACATGGGTGGCAGGGGCCTAAGTACGTGGGCTATCTTCCCCTGCCCTCCTAGGCATATCCGCAGGGAACTGGATGGACAGTAGTGTGGCCAGGACTCAAACGGCGCTCGTTTATGGGCAGCAACTTGATACACCCAACACCAGACCCAAGCCCCGGTCTTTGACAACCTGGTCTGTGGATGTCAGACCTACCCAGCCAGACCCATAATCATGTCAGTCAATGTTTGCAATAAATCTCTTAACATGTATCTATCTCCTCCTGGTTTTGTTTCTCTGGTTGAACCCTGAGTGATACAGATTTTGGTACATGGAAGTGAAATGCTGCTGTGACAAATACTTAAAAATTTGGAAGTGGCTTTGAAATTGGAAATGGGGAGAGGCCAGAAGAATTTTTAGACACATGACTAACCCAAGAAAACAAAAAGCCTAAATTGCCTTAAACCAGGGGTGAGAAAACTTTTTTTCTGCCAATGGCCATTTGGATATTTATAACACCATTCACGGGCCATACAAATTATCAACTTAAAAAACAGCTTGCCAGGAATTCCACAATGGCTGAACAGGGAAAACTGTGCTGATTTTGACCAGGGAAGACAGTAGAAAAAAAGTGGAGGAAGTGTATTCCCAGGAGAGCTGGAGACACATGTGCAGTGGAAATTCTATAGAAGGAAGAGGAATTCCATGGAGCAGCGTGGAAAGAGTGGACGTGCAGCAGACGACAAGGGCACCACACAACTCCTGCAGCCGGCGGCAGCTTCTGAGAGCAAGACTGCGCCAGCCCACGCTACTGGTGATGCCACACCAGGGAGAACCTTGCAGACCACACTGACTCTGAATCCGACCTAGAGCCCCAGCAGGGGGGCAGGGTACCCCACAATCCAGCGAAAGAAAGTACATTTCTTTCTCCCCATCTCCCCATGAGGGTGCCCAGCACCCAGAGGAGAGAAGGTGCAGTCTTAACACCATGCGACCAGGGTGTCTTACCAGAGGTGAACATCTGCGTTTCCCACTAACTTTGAGTCTGGCTGGGAGGGCTGACAGCAAGCTGGGCACCCACTCGGGATTGTGAAGTGGCTCCATCCTCTCAACCCATCACAGGCTCCAGGGCTCAAACCACCAAGGTGGGGCACCCACAGGCGGCTGGATCTGGGAACATCCCTGCTCTCTCCATGGACCGGGCAGCTGGGCAGGCTGAGAGGGGGATCCTCTGTAGCCTGTGACTGTGGGATCCTGCCGTGCCGTGCCATGACTGTGAGAATTCTGGGACTGCACAACAGGGTGCTGAATGTGGCTGGGTGTCTGACTGGCGTCAGAGGCACACAGCTCCCTGACTGCCTGGGGTGGGCCTCTGCGGAGGGTTCAGTGTTCACACTGAGGTCTACATAGATCCTTTGTGTGGCTCATGCACCAGCATGGGTGAGGGCTGTAGCCACTGTGGGCTAACCCCAGGCATCGATCACCTTGGAAGAGGGGAGGTGAGGGTGTGATTACACCCACAGGTAGATCAGACCCTCCCCCTGCTGACAACAGAGGAGACCTACCATGCCCAACCTGGGTGTCACCCTGGACTCTTGCTCCACCCTTGAGCACTGACCAGAGCTCCCTGGCCCCACCCAGCACATGCCTCTGGTACTCACTGAAGGAGCAGAAACTCTACTAAGCCACAGAGGCACAGTTCAAAAATAAACCCATCAGTAGAGAAAACCAACAAGTGTTTCCACAAATGCCTAAGAATAAATTCAGAAATGTAAGAAACGAGAACGAGAAAGATAGCATGACTCCCCAAAGGCACACAATAGAATGTGAAGACAAAGAGATTGATAAAATGCCTGAAAAGGAATTCAGAAGATTGATCATAGGATTACTCAGAAGCAATGAGAAGCAAATTCATGAGTTAAAGAAATCCATACATGAAATGGATGAAAAATTTCCCTGTGAGACAGAGATTCTGAAGAGACATCAAACTGAAATATCAGAAACGAAGAATTCAATACGTCAAATAAAAAACATAGTGGAAACAGATTTGGTGAGGCAGAAGAAAGAATTCCAAGCTGGAAGACAAATCTTTAGAAATAGACTAAAAAAGACGGTAGAAAAATTAAAAACAGTGTTCAAGATTTATTGGATACTACCAGACAACCCAATATATGGGTCTTAGTAGTTCCTGAATAGAGACTGGATTAGAAGGCCTATTCAGTGAAATAATTACAGAATTTGGACAAATAAAGGGACATACAAATACAGGAAGCTCAGAGAACTCCTAATAGATATGACCAGAAAAGATCTTCATGACAACACACTGTAGTCAAACTTTCAGAAGTAAAACATAAAAGATTCTAAATGTGCTCTAGAGAACCACTAGATTACCTTCAGAGGATCTCCAATTAGATTCACAGCTGATACCTCATCAGAAACCCCACAGACTAGGAGAGAATGGAGAGACATAATCCAAGTCTTAAAAGAAAAAAACTGTCAACCCAGAATATACCCTGTAAAGCTCTCATGTATGAATGAAGGTGAAACAAAGATGTTCCATAACAAACAGAAACTGAAAGAATTTGTCACCATTCATCCAGCCTTACAAACGATGCTTTAGGATGTGCTACACACAGAAACACAGATAATCACCATTAGGAAAGGTGAAGGCAGAACATTTCCTAGTAAAAGCACAAAAGAAATCCAAAGCAAACAACAGGAATATTTATGGGAAAATGGCAGGGCCAATTCATTACTTAGCAATTGTAGCCTTGAATATAAATGGCCTAAACTCTCCAATTAAAAGATACAGACTGGCCGAATGAACTGAAAAACAAGACACATCTATTTTCTGCCTACAAGAAACACTCCTTACCAACAAAGTTACATGCAAAGTGAAACGATGGAAAAAGACACTCCATGCTAACAGAAAGCAAAAATGAGCAGGTGTAGCCATCCTAATATCAGACAAAATAAGCTTTAACACAAAAAAGTTAAAAAAAGACAAATAAGGACATTATATAATAATTAAGGGATCAACTGGACAGGAAGATATAACTATAATAAATGTATGTGCACCCAATGTCAGGGTGCCTGGCTATTTAAAATAAGTATTAATGGATATAAAGGGAGACAAGAACTCTACTACAACAGTAATGGGGAGGGGGCAGTGCTGTGGTATAGCGGGTAAAGCTGCCACCTGCAGTGCCGGCATCCCATATGGACATAGGTTTGAGTCCCGGCCACTCTACTTCCAGTCCAGCTCTCTGCTATGGCCTGGGAAAGCAGTGGAAGATGGTTCAATTGTTTAGGCCTCTGCACCTGTGTTGGAGACCCAGAAGATGTTCCTGGCTCCTGGCTTTGGATCAGCACAGCTCCAGCCATTGCAACCATTTGGGGAGTGAACCATTGGATGCAAGACTTTTCTCTCTGTGTAACTCTGCTTTTCAAATAAATAAATAAATCTTTAAAAAAAATAGTAATGGGGGACTTTAACACCCCACTTTCATCAATGGACAGATCAACTAGACAGAAAATCAACACAGAAACAACAGAGCTAATCTACACTACAGACCATATGGACCTATACGATATCTACAAAACATTTCATCCCACAGTTGAAGAATACAAATTATTTTCATAGTGCATGCAACTTTCTATAGAATAGACCATATACTAGGCCATAAGTCTCAGTAAATTCAAAAAAATGGAAATCATACCATGTATCTCTTCTGACCAGAATGGATGAAGTCCATGTCTCCCTTTATATCCATTAATACTTATTTTAAATAGCCTGGCATTGGGTGCATATACATTTATTATAGTCATATCTTCCTGTCCAATGGATCCCTTAATCATTATATGATATCCGTATTTGTCTTTTTTAACTTTTTTGAATTAAAGCTTATTTTGTCTGAACAACTTAAGAATCTCTAGAAAATATGCAAACGTGTAGACTGAAAACAGTGGTCATGGAAGGAATCAAAGGGAAATGAAAACATTCCTTGGGGCCGGCGCTGTGGCGTAGCGGGTAAAGCCGCCGTCTTCAGTGCTATGGTGTAGCGGGTAAAGCCCCCGTCTTCAGTGCCGGCATCCCATGTGGGTGCTGGTTCGTGTCTCAGCTGCTCTACTTTAGATCTAGCTTCCTGCTAATGGCTTTGGAGAAGCAGCAGGAAACTGGCCCAAGTACCTGGGGCCCTGTCACTTGGTGGGGGAACCGGATAAAGCTCCTGGCTTTGGAACAGTCACGCCCAGGCTGTTCCAGCCTTCTGGGGACTGAACCAGCAGATGGAAGATCTAACTTTGAAATAAATAAATATTTTTAAAAATAACCTGCTATAGATTTATTCAATTTTTTAATATTTATTTTATTTATTTGAAAGTCAGAGTTACACAAAGAGAGAATGAGAGGCAGAGAGAGAGCAGGCTTCCATCTGCTGGTTCACTCCCCAGTTGGCCGCAATGGAGGGAATCTGTGCCGATCCAAAGCCAGGAGCTTCTTCCAGGTTTTCCCACGCGGATGCAGGGGCCCAAGGATTTGGGCCAGCTTCCACAGCTTTCCCAGGCCATAGCAGAGAGTTGAATCAAAAAGTGGAGCTGCCAGAACTCGAACCAGCCCCTATATGGGATGCCAGCACTGCAGGCGGCAGCTTTACCTGCTACGCCACAGCACTGGCCCAGATTTACTGAATTTCAAGTCCTGCCTGCAATTGCCTCGGCAGGGCCAGACCACACGATGTCATTGCTTCACATGGCAGACATTCCCCACCCTGCCTCTAAAGAGGCTGCTGGCAGAAATGTGGACATTAAAGGCACTCCTGGGGTCGGCACTGTGGCGCAGCAGGTTAACACCCTGGCCTGAAGCACCGGCATCCCACATGGGCGCTGGTTCGTGACCCGGCTGCTCTTCTTCCAATCCAGCTCTCTGCTATGCCCTGGGAAAGCAGCAGAGGATGGCCCAAGTCTTTGGGCCCCTGCACCCATGTGGGAGACCTGGAAGAAGCTCCTGGCTCCTGGCTTCAGACCCACACAGCTCAGTTGTTACGGCCAATTGGGGAGTGAACCATTGGATGGAAGACCTCCCTCCTTCCCTCTCTCTCTCTCTCTCTCTCTCTCTCCCTCCCTCCCTCCCTCTCCTCTCTCTGTGTAGCTGACTTTCAAATAAATAAATAAATATTAAAAAAAAAAGAGGTATTTCTGCTGAGTGTTAGAAGGAAGTCAGAAGCACAGTGCCAAGGCCTAATTTATTTCAGAGGACATACACATCCTCACAAACAGGGTGTTTATGTAAAAACAGACATGCGAGGCAGTTCTGGCAAAGGCCCAGGAGGAAGGAAGGAACGTGTTAGCAGAGACTGAAGGAGAGCGGATCTTTATCAGACAGTGGAGAAAACTCAGTGAACTGTGTCTGGCAGTTGTGCGGAAAGCTGAGGGTTTCAGCTGTGCACTGGCGTATTTATATTTAGATGATGGGATTCCTAAGCAACACACTGAAGATACAGCCTTGGATTCTTCTCGCTGCTTACAGTAAAGTGCAAGGGGAAGAATTAATCAATAGTAGAAATGGTAAACAAAAAGAAACTCCCGGACTCCGTGGTTTGGAAATTCAGTTGGAAAATCAGGAGACTGGCTGTTAGGAAAGCATGGCTAGGGGCCAGCGCTGTGGTGCAGCAGGTGAAGTCCTGGCCTGTGACGCGGGCATCTCACATGGGCGCCTGTTTGTATCCCCACTGCTCCACTTCCAATCCAGCTCCCTGCTAATGGCCTGGGAAAAGCAGTGGAAGAGGGCCCAAGCACTTCAACATGCCACCCATGCTGGACACCCAGATGAAGCTCCTGGCGTCAGCCTGGCCCAGCCCTGGCCATTGCAGCCATCTAGGGAGTAAAGCAGCAGACGGAATACCTGTCCTCCCTCTCTAACGCTGACTTTCCAATAAATAAATATTTAAAAAGAAAGCACGAAAGCACACCTACCAAGGAGAGAAAACCAGTGCCAAGGACATCAGGCATGTTTACCCACAGATTCCCCCAGTCAACCACAAGAGGATGCTGGGAAGAGAGATGGGGCTACGCAGGACAACTCTACAGAGAACTCCCACATCTAATGACAAGTGTCTCTGAGCTATACACAGGCGACCACAAGGTTTCTGAGAACGCTTTATCAGCAGCGATTCTGCCAGCCTTAGACTGAAAGAACAGAGAGAGAATGGAATGAAGGAAAGCTGTTGAACTACAGCAAGCAGGACAACGAAAGTGCTCTTCCAGTCCTAGAGGAACAGGATACAAAACCACTGCAACGTGGATAAATTCTGAAGATGTTTTGCTAATTGAAATAAGTCTGTCACAGAACACAAATACCAGACAGGTCCACTTACGTGAGACATTCAAAATGGTCAAAATCATAGAGAGAATGGGTTTAATTTGTTGTTTAATGGACACAGAATTTCATTTTTGCAAGACAAAGCACATTCTAGAGATGGACAGTAGTGATAACCGCACAACAATATGAGTGTACTTGGTATAACTGTCCAGTGCACTTTAATGGCAAATTTCACATGTTTACATGTATTTTACCACAATTTCCAAGAATGGGGTTTAGGAGTGAGGAACCTTCTCACCTGAAAACACACACAACCCTTTAAAAAAGGATGGATGGGGGCCAGAACTGAGGCATCACCAGTTACGCTGCTGCCTGCAACACTGGCATCCATGTGGGTGCTAGTTAGTGTCCTGGCTGCTCTATTTCCAATCCACACCCTGCTAACGCACCTGGGAAGGTACATATGGGAAACCCAAATGCAACTTCTGGCTCCTGGCTTCTGCCTGGCCCAGCCCTGGCTATTGCAGCCATTTGTACAAATAAATAAATCTTTTTTTTCTCTTTTAAAGGTTTTTAATTTTGTATTTATTTGAAAGGCAGTGTTGGAGATGAAGCTGTTACATACATGTGGTGCCAGCAGCCCATATGGGCACTGGTTCAAGTCCCGGCTGCTCTACTTCCAATCCAGCTCCCTGCTAATGGCCTGGAAAAGCAGGGGAAGGAAGATGGCCCAGGTGCCTGGGCCCCTGCACCCACATAGGACACCAGGAAGAAGCTCCTGGCTCCTGACTTTGGATTGGCCCAGCTCTGGCCATTGTGGCCATTTGGGGAGTAAACCAATGGATGGAAAACCTCTTTCCATCTCTCCTGTCTATAACTTTGACTCTCAAATAAATAAAAAATTAAAAGAAATAAAGACAGTGTTGCAGAAAAAGGAAGACAGCTGGAGATCCCCCATCTGCTGGTTCACTTCCAAAATGCCATAACGGCCAAGGCTGGGCCAGGCAGCAGCCAGGAGCCCAGAGCTTTTTCCAGGTCTCCCATGTGAGTGCACAGACCCATGGACCTGGGCCATCTTACACAGCTTTCCCATGTGCCACAGTACCAGCCCTCAAATAAATAAATCTTAAAAAAAGGAGGGGGGTTGGATGGTGCTGGCATTTAGCCTAGCAGCTAGGACACTGGCATTCCGTATCTGAGTACATGGGTTCAACACCTGCCGCTGGCTCCCGATCCCAGCTTTCTGCTAATGCAGACCCTGCGAGGCAGCAGTGAGGCCTCCAGTAACTTGGTTCCTGCCGCCTGCACTGGGGACTTGGACTGCATTCCTGGCTCCTAGCTTTGGCCCTGGCCCAACCCCAGCCATCATGGGAGTCTGGGTAGTAAAGAGTCAGTCTCAGCATCATCTCAGTGTGCCTCCCCCATCCCCATAAATAAGTTTTTTCAAAGAAAGGGAAGCATAATTCTGAGATCAGAAGCCAGAGCCACAACCACCAATAATTACTCCCAAGCTTTGAAACTTAACAGAAAAATTTCCTTTGCTGGATTTTGAAATTGCATGGGACCAATGATCCATGGTTTCCTTGCATTTTGTTTTTGAACTGAGATTGTCCATAACTATCATATATGTCCCATCACTAGATTTTGGGAACAGAGAGATGTATTTGTATTCATTTAGACAATGAAATTTTCAACTTTTGAGCTGATATTTAAATGAAATCTTAGATCTGAGTTAATACTGCATTGGGGATGTTAAACTATGAGGGTTAAAATTTGCATACAGAACAGATATGAATCTTTGGGATCAGGAGAACAAGGCTAAAGCAGACCAAACAACGCCCCTGAAAGATACCTACATCCTGATCTCTGGAACCTTTGAAGGTCATCTCACATGGTAGAAAAAAGAAGAGGGTCTTTGCACGTGTGATTGAATTAAGGATTTGGGGACAGGGGTTATCCTAAATTATGTGGGTGGGCCTTACATGCAATCACATGTTCTTGCAAGAAAAAAGGGAGGCAGAAAGAGATCTGACAAAACAGAGGAGAAAAGGAGGTACAGAGAGAGATTCAAAGATGTCGCCCATGACATGACACTGCCCAAGGCAAGGAATGCAGCAGCCACCAGAAGCTGGGGAAGGTTAAGGAACACTCTCCCCTAAAGTTTCTAGAATACAGGTCGCTGACACTTGATGTTTGGCTCAGTTATACTGCCTTCAGGTGTCTGATCTCCAGAACTGTGAGACAAACACACATTATTCTAAGCCACGAAATCTGTAACTTTTACAGCAACAACAGGAAGCTAAACTAATGCAAATGGCTTAGACAAGAGGGATTATGATGGAAGTGCTGAGAAGTGATCAGATTAAAGATACTTTTTTTTTTAAGATTTATTTATTTTATTTCAAAGGTAAAGGTAGAGAAGGAGGGAGAGACAGAGATCTTCCATCCACTGGTTCACTCCCCAAATGGACAGAGCTGGGCCAGATGGAACTCAGGAACATCCTCCTACGTGGATGACAGGGGACCAAGCACTTGGGCCATGTTCTGCTGCTTTCCCAGGCGCATTACAAGGAACTGGATCAGAACGGGAGCCGCTGGGACACAAACAGTACCATATGGGATGCCGGCTGCAGGCACTGGCTTAACCAGCGACACACAGCGCAGCCCCTGCATATACACCCTGACGACAGAGTCTAACAAGTTTTGCTCACAGACGGTATTCTACGAAGTAGGAAAGAGATCAACCTAAGGTTCCTGACTGAGCAGAGGTTACACTTTACTAAACCAGGGAAAACCTAAAGGCTCAGCAGCACGCGCATCAGTGGTGACTGTAATGAAAACTGCTTTGGTGCAACTCAAAGCTGGATAACTAGAGTATGGGGGATAGAAAGTCAGAGTCGTGTGCTCTCACACTTTTGAATAGGGTTCTGATCTCCTCCTGGTTGTGTTACTCATCTCTTCACTATCTTCCCTTTCACAGAAGTAATCCCCAAGTGTGCCAAAGGACCAGTGTTCAGGACACTGCCCGTTAAGTGCAGGGAGCACGGGGTCAGGAGAAGGTGTCCATTCATCCAACAAACACCTACTGAGCATCCATCGCGTTCCAGCCAAGCAGGACGCTGGACGATGGGGACAGGGCAGTGAAGACAGACATGCTGCTTGTCTTCATGAAGCTTAAGAGAAGGAAAACACAAGTTCACAATTATTTAATTATAATCGTGGCTACTGCTACAAAGGAGAATTTCTGGGTGCTATGAAAATTAACAGGCAGTAAACGCTAATCATGTGCTAAGTATTTTACAGGTAAATTTATTTACCTCTCACAACTCTCCCACGAGGAAACAGCGATTCAAAAAGATTAACTTCCTTACCCAGGATCACAGAGCCAGTGAGTGGCAGAGCCAGGACTGAGAACAGGTGCACTCAGCTGCAGAACCCACCCTACTACCTCCAAACAGCGAGGACACCCACTAGGCTTTTTAAAAAACAAAACAAAGCACCACCCAGAGCGGCAGAGTGGTTCACGCAGCTAAAGTTTTCAGAATCTTGCTCCAGAAGGAGCTTTGCAAGCTCATTTGATGAAGGTGAATTTTGGAGGGTATTCAAAAATCCCTTACCACTCTCCAAATAGAACAAAAGGTTACACTATAATTAACTCAGTTTTATTTAGGTACCCAACAGGTTATTAGACATGTCAAAAACAAATGTCACGAATACGTGTCCAAACTGCACGAGTCATACCCAGTTTCTATACGTACTGACTGTGCTAGGTCCACTTTCAGAATCAGCTTTCAAGTAAAGGTCAAACAGGGGAAAAGGGAAGAGTCCAGCATGCTTCAGTGTCTGATTTAGGAAAGGACTAAACAAACGATCATCTGACCCAAGATATACAGAGACTCATGCTGGATGTTTACAGACAAGCTTCCAGGAGGTAAAGGAAATCTTCATTACATTTCAAACCATTAGTGTGTGATTTCATTACCTTCTTGGTTTCCTGACACCATTCCAGGGCCCTGCACCCCAAAAAATAATCTGAACAGAAAGGAAGAACACCAACAAGATAGTAGGAAATGGCTCCCTGAATCCACAAAATAGAATAAAACTTCACGACCTCTATCTCCCACGCCACGACCTCAGTGTGTGCACCTGGAGTGTTGCTGAATGAAAGTGGCACAGTGGCAAAGTGCCCTCAGGAGGCACGCCTCCAAACCAGAACGGCTGTGTTCAAGTCAGCCCCAGCTGCAGTGGGCATCGGGGCAGTGAACCAGCGGAAGACGATCTTTCTTTCAAATTAAGTAAAAATAGTCAGTTTTTTTTTTTTTTTTTTAACAGGCAGAGTGGACAGTGAGAGAGAGAGACAGAGAGAAAGGTCTTCCTTTTGCCGTTGGTTCACCCTCCAATGGCCACCGTGGCTGGTGTGCTGCGGCCGGCGCACCGCGCTGATCCGATGGCAGGAGCCAGGAGCCAGGTGCTTTTCCTGGTCTCCCCATGGGGTGCAGGGCCCAAGCACCTGGGCCATCCTCCACTGCACTCCCGGGCCACAGCAGAGGGCTGGCCTGGAAGAGGGGCAACTGGGACAGAATCCGGTGCCCCGACCGGGACTAGAACCCGGTGTGCCGGCGCCGCAAGGCGGAGGATTAGCCTGTTGAGCCACGGCGCCGGCTAAAAATAGTCAGTTTTTAAAAAGTTAATGGGTAGGCCGGCGCCGCGGCTCACTTGGCTAATCCTCCGCCTGCTGTGTCGGTACTTCGGAGTCTAGTCCCGGTTGCACCTCTTCCAGTCCAGCTCTCTGCAGTGGCCAGGAGGGCAGTAGAGCATGGCCCAAGTGCTTGGGCCCTGCACCCGCATGGGAGACCAGGAGGAAGTACCCAGTTCCTGGCTTCGGATCGATGCAGCGCGCTGGCCATAGCAGCCAATTGGGGAGTGAACCAATGGAAGGAAGACCTTTCTCTCTGTCTCTCTGTCTCTCTCTCTGTCTCTCTCTCTCTCTAACTCTGCCTGTAAAAAAATAAATAAATAAATAAATAAGTTAATGGGTATCTAGCATAGAAGTTTATGCCACTTGAGGGGGCCGGCGCCGCGGCTCAATAGGCTAATCCTCCACCTTTCAGCGCCGGCACACCAGGTTCCAGTCCCGGTCGGGGCACCAGATTCTGTCCCGCTTGCCCCTCTTCCAGGCCAGCTCTCTGCTGTGGCCCGGGAGTGCAGTGGAGGATGGCCCAAGTGCTTGGGCCCTGCACCCCATGGGAAACCAGGAGAAGCACCTGGCTCCTGCCATCGGATCAGCGCGGTGCGCCGGCCGCAGCACACCAGCCACGGTGGCCATTGCAGGGTGAACCAACAGCAAAGGAAGACCTTTCTCTCTCTCTCTCTCTCTCTCTCTCTCTCACTGTCCACTCTGCCTGTCAAAATATAGAAATAAATAAATAATAAATAAATAAATAAATAAATAAAATGCCACTTGAGGGGCCAGTACTGTGGCATAGCGTTAGGCCGCCACCTGCAGTGCTAGCATCCCACATGGGCGCTGGTTCGATTGCTGACTGCTGACTGCAGAAGTTGGCCCATGTTTGGGCCCCTGCACACACACAGGAGACAGGAAGAAGCTCCTGGCTCCTGGCTTTGGTCTGGCCAAGCTCTAGCCATTGTGGCCATTTGGAGAGTAAATCAAGATGAAAGATCTCTCTCTCTCTCTCTCTCTCCCCCTCCCTCCCTCTATAACTCTGCCTTTCAAATAAAATAAATAAATATTTTTTTAAAAATCCAAGAAAAAAATGCCACTTGGGCACTTGCATGCATATTGGAGTACCTGGGTTCAAGTCCCAACTCCACTTCCAATTCCAACTTCCTCCTAATGCGTACCCAGGGAAGCAGTAAATGGTGGCTCAAGCACTTAGGTCCCAGCTACCACATGGGAGATCTAAACTGAAATCTAGGCTCCCCCTGGTTTTGGTTTGGCCAACTCCGGTTGTTGTAAGCATCTGGGGAATGAACCAGCAGATGGAAGACAACAGTGGAGGATGGCCCAAGTATTTGGGCCCCTGCATCCACGTGGGAGACCCAGATGAAGCTCCTACCTTTGGACTGGCCCAGCTCTGGCTGTTGCAGCCATTTGGGGAGTGAACTAGCAGATGAAGATTCTCTCTCTACAACTTTGCCTTTTCAAATACACACATACATACATATGTAACACACACCCCAATAGCACATTTCAGAGCACCTTCCTGTCAATGCAAGAAGCCATGGAAGACAACAGTGATGGCTCAGCAGGGTTCCTGCCACCTACATGGACGTCTTGGATTGCATTCCTGATTCCTGGCCTGGGTCCTCGCCTACTCCTGGCCACTGCAGGCATCTGGGGAGTGAACTAGCAAATGGCAGAATGGGAGTACGCTCGCACAGCATGCTCTCTCTCTCTTCCTCTCTTACACTCTGTCTACCTCTCAAATCATTCAAAATTTTAAGATTCTTAAAACACTGATCAAAATATTATAACATTTTGGACACTATGGTATGCCCTTATTTGGCAAGTATTTATCAAATATATTAAGATGTAAAGTCACTATTACTGTTTTGCATTTTGGGAATGGCAACAATATATACATACAAGGAATATTGCAAAGAATATTTTGAGAGCTGTAACCCCTTGGTTCCTACACAAACAATTCTCAATGTAACTTCCATTTCACTAACAGTGCTAACGACTTTTATCCAAGTTACTCACTGCCAGCTCTATTTTCTCAGGGAATGATTTTAAATGCACACTAATAAGAGTAAATGGGGGGGTCGGGGGGCCAGCGCCATGGCGCACTAGGTTAATCTTCCACCTGTGGCGCTGGCATCCCATATTGGTGCCGGTTCTAGTCCCAGTTGCTCCTCTTCCAGTCCAGCTCTCTGCTGTAGCCTGGGAAGGCAGTGGAGGATGGCCCAAGTGCTTGGGCCCCTGAACCCACATGAAAGACCAGTAAGAAGCACCTGGCTCCTGGCTTCAGATCGGTGCAGTGCCGGCTGTGGCAGTCATTTGGGGAGAGAACCAACAGAAGGAAGACTTTTCTGTCTCTCTCTCTCACTGTCTATAACTCTACCTGTCAAATACATAAAATTTTTAAAAAATCTTTTAAAAAAAGAGTAAATGGGGAACAAAAGGAGCAGATGATCAAAGTTAAAACATGGTACCTATGGGCAGGCGCTGTGGCACTAGAGTTGGGCCACTGCTTGGGATCTCTGAAGATGGGTTGGGTCCCATCTTGACTCTGATCCAACTTCCTGCTAATGCATGCTCTGGGAGGCCGCAGATGATGGCTCAAGTACTGGGGTCCCTGCCACCCACACAGGAGACCAGGACAGACTTCCTGAGTCTTGACTTTGGACTGGCCCAGTCCAAGCTGCCACCAGCACTTGAGGAGCAAACCAGTGGGTGAAAAAATCTGTCTCTCCCTCTGTCTCTGTTGCTCTGCCTTTCAAATAAATAGATTAATAAATCTTTTTTTTTTTTTTTGACAGGTAGAGTTACAGACAGTAAGAGAGACAGAGAGAGAAAGGTCTTCCTTCCACTGGTTCACCCCCTAAATGGCCGCGACAGCCAGCGCTGCGCCGACCCGAAGCCAGGAGCCAGGTGCCTCCTCCCTGTTCTCCCATGCGGGTGCAGGGCCCAAGCACCTGGGCCATCCTCCACTGCCCTCCCAGGCCACAGCAGAGAGCTGGACCGGAAGAGGAGCAACCGGGACTAGAACCCAGTGCCCATATGGGATGCCAGCACCGCAGGCGGAGGATTAGCCAAGTGAGCCACAGCACCGGACCCAATAAATCTTTTTTTAAAAAAGCTTTATGTATTTGTTTATTCAAAAAAATTACAGAGAGAGAGAGAGAGGGAGAGACTGAAAGAGAGACCTTCCATCCACTGGTTCATGCCCCAAATGGCCACAGGTACAGGGCTGGACCAGGTTGAAGTCAGGAGCCAGGAGCTTCTTCCACGTCTCCCACATGGAAGCAAGGGCCCACGCACTTGGGCCATCTTCCACTGCCTTCCCAGGTGCATTATCAGAGCTAGATTAGAAGTGAAGCAGCACTCGAACCAGTTGCCCATATGGGATGCTGGCATTGCAGACAGCAACTTAACTTGGTTCGCCACTGTGCCAGCCCCAGTAAATTAAAAAAAAAAACAAAAACTGGGGGGGGGGGGTCAGTGTTGTGACATAGCAGGTTAAGACACCATCTGCAGCACGGGCATCCCATATGGGCACCGGTTCCAGTCCCGGCTGCTCCACTTCTGATCCAGCTCCCTGCTAATGCACCTGAGAAAGCAGCAGAAGATGGCCCAAGTCCTTGGGCCCCTGCACCCATGTGGGAGACCTGGAAGATTCTTCTGGCTTCAGCCTGGCCCAGCCTTGGCCACTGTACCCATTTGGGAAGTGAACCAACAGATGAAAGATCTATCTCTTTCTCTCCCTCTCTCTCTGTGTAACTCTGCCTTTCAAATAAATAAAATAAATATTGTTTAAAAATTTGCTTTAAAACATGCAACAACAAAGTTTACTCATCTTCACTCTTCATAGATAGGACATACAAATATAGTTAAGTATTTTTAACTGTAGCTTTTAAGAAAATGTGATCCATGTTTTTCTGTTATACAAAATCAGAAATCTGAAGCCTGAACGCTGTGAAGAGCTCCATCCACTTCCGGGCCCACTGCCTCTTCCTTCTACCCTAAGGGAATCGACCCACTTTGCCAGGAAGATGACTAATGTCTCTGAAGAGCTTGTTCAAACTAATAGCTTCACGTAATTCGCCCTTTCGATTACTAAACCTCTCTAAGTCCAGATTTATTGCTGTGTATTTATTTTCATTTTATGTGAAACGCAGAGAGACAGATGGAGAGAGATCTTCCATCTGTTCGTTCACTCCCCAAATGCCTGCAAAGCCAGGGACAGGCCACGCCAAAGCCAGGAGCCCTCAGCTCCATCTGGGTCTCCCATACAGGTGGCAGAGGCCCAAACATGCGAGTCATCACTTGCCTCCTAGGGTGTACATAAGCAGGAAGCTGGGTGGGAAGCAGACAGGACTAGAACCAGCCATTCCACAACACGAAATGCAGGCAGCGACCTAACCACTGCGCCACACGCCCACCCCCACACCAGATGAGGAACTTCTTGTAACTTAACTTTCTGAATCTTTAAAATTCCCTGCAGGCTAACTTTGTCCCTCAGCCACATGGGTCCACATTTTAGGTACTTTTACCCAGTTCCTACTTCCCTCTTCTCTTTGAAAATGTGGATCTTTGACAGCATCACTTCTGGTTAAACCCATTCTGCAGATAGAGGGTCCAGTAATTCCAAGAGGGGCAAGAGAGAGATGCATCCTTAACGAGAATTCAACTAAATAAAGCTACTGATTCACTCTAGCTTACAAAATAAAAACTACCTCGACATGGGATACTTGTCCTGGAAAAGCAAGGTGGACGCTGAAATGCTCCTTCCGGGACACCCACACACTCTGCATTCGTTCCTCTACGGCCAACCTGGTTCAGCCACGGTCAGCTCTGAGCTGCTGCCGACACCAGTAAGGATGAGCTCAGTAACCATGACGATGATGTGCCTGCGAAGCTGTTCCAAGGACTTCATTTGTTAAAAACGCAATCCTTGGCCAGCGCCGTGGCTCAACAGGCTAATCCTCCGCCTTGCGGCGCCGGCACACCAGGTTCTAGTCCCGGTCGGGATACCGGATTCTGTCCCGGTTGCCCCTCTTCCAGGCCAGCCCTCTGCGGTGGCCCAGGAGTGCAGTGGAGGATGGCCCAGGTGCTTGGGCCCTGCACCCCATGGGAGACCAGGAAAAAGCACCTAGCACCTGGCTCCTGCCATCGGATGAGCGCGGTGCGCCGGCCGCAGCGCACCAACCGCGGCAGCCATTGGAGGGTGAACCAACGGCAAAAGGAAGACCTTTCTCTCTGTCTCTCTCTCTCACTGTCCACTCTGCCTGTCAAAAAACAAACAAACAAACAAACAAAAAAACGCAATCCTCACAACAGCAACATAAAGCAGGTACCACTACTATCCCCATCTTACAACTAATGAGTCACAGAGGAGATGAAGTAGCAAGAGTATCAGGCACACAGCCTAAGGGCGTGCACACACACAGCTAGAAAGTGGAGCCAGGATTCCAATCCAGGCAGCTCAACGACTGCCTGAAACTACTACTGCTTGTCTATCACTGAGAAGTGACTGTTTTCTTCAGTGGGAGGAAAACGATTCCACCCTCACCTTACACCAGGAATCAAAGGATTTGTCCCTTAGTTGATGCTGGCCCACAAATACTAAAAAAATGCTGGCCTACATTACTTAAAATGTTTCATGCAGTCCTAACTCAGTGTCCACTTCCACATCTTAGCTTTCCATGTGGAAGGCACACAGTAAACACTCAATAAATATTTGTAAATATCTGTTCAAAGAATTAAGTCTTTCCCAATTCCCGCACCCCCTCTAGGTCAAGCCTTCCCTTCCTGCAGTGCCTCCCTCCCCCACCGTGGCATGGTGTGCCAGTTCACAACACTTCCTTCTACTTCCCCAAGGTGTGGCCGCCCTCCGAGATGGCCCTCCACGATCCTCACCTCCTGGCATTCACATCTCTCTACAGTCCCTTCCCACAACGTGTGGCCAACAGAAAACTGAACTTAGGAAGCTAGGTTTTAACAGGAAATGTAGGCCGGCACCGTGGCTCACTAGGCTAATCCTCCACCTGTGGCGCCAGCACCCCGGGTTCTAGTTCCGGTTGGGGCACCGGATTCTGTCCCGGTTGCTCCTCTTCCAGTCCAGCTCTCTGCTGTGGCCTGGGAAAGCAGTGGAGGATGATGGCCCAGGTCCTTGGGCCCTGCACCCACATGGGAGACCAGGAGGAAGCACCTGGCTCCTGGCTGCAGATCGGCGCAGTGCACTGGCCATAGCAGCCACTTGGGGGGTGAACCAACAGAAGGAAGACCTTTCTCTCTCTCTAACTCTGCCTGTCAAAAAAAAAAAAAAAAAACAGGAAATGTAGCTTGGTCTCTTGGATTCCCTGCCTGGGGGGAAGCCAGCTGCCATGCCACCTTCAAATGGCTGGGGGGAGAAGCCCCCAGAGAACTCGGAATTCCCAGCAACAGCCTGCACCAAGCTACTCAACCAGCCCCGTGAGCAGCCAGCCACCTTGGAAGAGGAGCCACCTGCCTCACTAAGACTTCCACAGCGGCAATGCCAGCAGACTCATACTGCAACCTCTCCAGAGACCCTGAGCCTGAACCACTCAGGCTGCGCCCAAATTCCTAACTCAAAGAAACAAGAGAGAACCAATGTTTATTGTTGTCTTACACACTTACAAAAATTATCTTCATCTAGTTGAAAAGCACAGCAACAGAACGAGACAGAGATCTTCCGTCCACTGGTCCCTCTCCAAGTAGCCACAACAGCCAGGGCTGGGGTTAGGCAGAAGCCAGCAGCCAGGCACTCCACCCACGTCTTCCACGTGGGCGGCAGGGGCCCAGACACTTGAGCCTTCGTCAGCCGGTGCTGTGGCACAGGAGGTAAAGCTACTGGAGTGTATACAATGTCGAAGCACCTGGTCTGGGACCTGCTATTCTGCTTCCCATCAACTTCCTGCTAATGCAGGTCACTCCAATACTAATTTAAAAATATATTTATTTATTTGAAAGAGTTATAAAGAGAGAGAAGGAGACCCAGCAAGAGAAAGAAAAGTCTTCCATCCGCTGGTTCACTCCCCAGTTGGCCACAACGGCCGGAGCTGTGCAGATCCGAAGCCAGGAGCCAGGAGCTTCTTTCGGATCTCCCACACGGGTGCAGGGCCCCAAGAACTTGAGCCATGTTCTACTGCTGTCCCAGGCCATAGCAGGGAGCTGGATCGGAAGTGGAACAGCCAGGACTTGAACCGGTGCCCATATGGGATGCCGGCACTGCAGGCGGTGGCTTTACTTGCTACGCCACAGCACCAGCCCCCCAACACTAACTTTTGAGGCAACCGGTTATACACCGACAGGCAGTTAATACACCCACTCTCCAAAACTTGGTTCCCTGAGAGCAGAGGTGATTTCCTTCTTGAAACTGTATCAAAGCCCAGCCACAACAGTCCCTGTATCTGGTGACCTGGGACAGGGGGCCATTCCTCGTGTTTAATTTTCCTTTTCTTCCAAGATGTATGCATTTATAAACTGCTCCCCATGCCCACACCTTCACCCACAACTCATCAATGTCTTTCCTTTTCTTTCTCAAGGGCCTTCTCAAATACAACCTCATGGTTACAGTTTTTTCTCAACAAGAAGTGATGAAAATGTTCCTATGGGGCCAGTGTATGGCCTAGTGGGTTAAGCCTGTGTGCAATGCCAGCATCCCATATGGGTGCTGGTTCATTTCCCAGATGCTCCCCTTCCGATCCAGCTCTCTGCTAACGTGCCTGAGAAAGCAGTGGAGGACGGCCCAAGTGCTTGACACCTGCCCCTCACGTGGGAGACCTAGATGGAGTTCCAACTACCAACCCTAGCATATATAAATACACATACACACACATCCATCTTCTATGTGAAAAATATTTACTGAGCATTACTGTGTCTAAGAACTGCTCCTGAAACCAGGAACAAAAGATTCCTTGCCCGTGAGAACTTCCAGTCTAGCGTTTGCTCTTGTCATACTGTTCACTCCAAACGCAATCCACAATCTCTGTTAGTGTGACTTCAAAATTCTAATTTCCCTATGTAAATTAATTGGGCATATGTATAAAATTCTCTCTCCGTACACTTAACTAAATATTTAAGCAAGTCTGTATCTGTTTAACAAATTTTATACAAAGAGCCTCATATAGAATCTGTATCAATATCCCAAATACTCCCCTGGCCACACTTTTTAGGAAACATCACATTATAAGTGTAAAATAAATACAATTTGATAAAGATAATTTTTTTTTTTATTTTGGACAGGCAGAGTGAAAGAGAGAGAGAGAGAAAGGTCTTCCTTTGCCGTTGGTTCACAATCCAAAGGCCGCCGCGGCCATCGCATGGCACTGATCCGAAACCAGGAGCCAGGTGCTTCTCCTGGTCGCCCATGGGGTGCAGGGCCCAAGCACTTGGGCCATCCTCCACTGCCCTCTGGGGTCACAGCAGAGAGCTGGACTGGAAGAGGAGCAACCGGGACTAGAACCCAGCGCCCATATGGGATGCCGGCGCTGCAGGCGGAGGATTAACCAAGTGAGCCTCGGTGCTGCCCCCCCCCCCAACATATGCTTTCAAATCAGATTTAAGTCCTGGCTCTCTCACTCACTGTGTGAGCCTAAACGAGTTACCTGCTTTGAACCGCAGTTTGCCTCTCCTAGAGACAGGGAAAATCAGCCTCATGGGGGCTTGGCAAGGCTGAAGCAGCACATCACAAGATGAGCTAAAGGCCTGGGGCACAGGGGGCATCAGGAATGCCAGTTTCCTGCCTCTTCCCTGGTAACCGCTGTGCCCAAAGATGGGCTGGGGAAACCTTCTGACCTCAGCGGCTCTCTTGGAGCCCTCCGCCCAGCACCCCCTCAGCTCAAACACCATCTTCCCACACAGCCAGAGAGGGCCCTCGAGCCTCTCATACAACCCGGGGTTGCAGCCACAGTGCATGTCCGTGTTTACAACCCTCCGCCCCTTCCTACCCCCCCCCCCCACTGCTGGGAGCTGCTCACAAGCAGGGACCACATCTTGCTATCCTGATGAACCCTGCTCTCAGAGAAATACCTGGCACATTAGAGGGGTGGAGCCAAAGTCTACAGGTGAGGGGCCAGCTACGCGGTACAGTGGGCTAAGCCACCTCCTGAGACACTGGTGCCAGTGCGAGTCCCGGCTGCTCCACTTCCAATTCAGCTCCCTGCTAATGCACCTGGGAAAGAAGTGGAAGATGGCCCGAGTGCTTGGATACCCGCCACCCATAGAGGACACCCAGATGGAGTTCCAGGGCCCTGGCTTCAGCCTAGCCCAGCCTCAGCTGCTGCAGCCAGTTCGGGACTAAACCAACAGATGGAAGATCTCTCTCTTTCCCCCTCTCTCTAACTCTGCCTTTCAAATAAATAAATAATTTTTTAAATAAAAGTTTGCTAAATGAATACACAGCGTCATTATCTAAGCAGGACCCACCGTCACTCCTGGGTGACCCAGGCTTTACGGCTTCGCCCTCACGGGCTGAGATCCTGTTTTATGGCCCGAGTCCCTCCCTCGCAGAATCTGACAGCGCACGAAGGACGTGGCAAGTCTGCAGTTAATACTTCTGGATGACGGGGTGTTATTCTCCCATCTCTCCTGACTTAACTCTTAAAAGAAAAAAGCGCACACACCCTAGTGGAAATGACTCTTGCAAGCCTTAGCAGTTACCAGCAAGGAACACGAGCAAGCGCCGCCTCCTCCACGTGTTTATCATTTCAGGAGAAAGCATCATAGGGCCCTTTGACTTGCCGGGAAAATGCACAGGACGTCGGCCAAAGCTTAAGTTTAGCAACTTTCAGGCACAGGCTCCCGGCCCTGCGGCGCTCCTCACTGCTTCCCGCAGCGCCACCCGGAGTTCTGGGGCTCCCCTGCAGGGAAGCCCCTTACTGAACAGACAAGCTTCAACTTCCTGCAGAAGCGAGCTCAAACGCTGGCAAGCTGTGAAAACGTGGCACCGTAGGTGTCGTTGTCACCTGGAAGCCACACACCTCCCGCTCCCGCCTGGGAGGCGGTTACCTACATAACACGGAGAAAACAGAAATCCAGCCAGAGGCGCGACAGCCCGGCCCTTAGCTTCACAACAGCTAACAGCTCCTGGGCCCTGACTGCGCGCCAGGCTCAGCTCCGATGGACACGACTACCCCCATTTCCCAGATGAGCAAACCGAGGCTCAAGCTGGCCACGGGCAGATCTGGGGGTCGCCTCGCGAGGTCCAGTCCCAGCTGCTGCACAATACCAGTGCTTCTGCCCTTTTTTTTTTTCGTGGTCCCACCGGGGGCGCAGGGTCAGGCGAGGGGCTGTCAGCCACGCGCACTGACGGACGCTGAAGTTCTCGGCTTGCAAGTTTCAAACCCGCACAGGACCCTGCCCACCTGGCGGGGTTCGGGCTGCCACTCAGGCATCCAGTCCTGATGCGCCCCCTGCCCCGGGGATCCCGAGCGTTGCACAGAGCGCGGGGAACCCCGTCCCCGCAGCCGCTGCGCGCACACACCCGGGGCGCAGCCAGGGCGGGAACCCCCGCGCCTCCCCGCCCAGCGCAGCGAGGCCCGGCCCGGCCCGGCGGGTGCACAGGTGCAAGGCTGCGCCCGAGCGCCCCGGCTCCGCGACCCCCGCCCCGACGACGAGAGGGGTGGGAGCGGCCGGCAGCGCGGGGAGGGCCGGGGGCGCGCGCGAGGAGAAAGGATGCGCGGGGCGCGGGGCGGGGCGGCGGTGGGGGAGGGGTCCCCGGCCCGACTCCCACTCACCGCGGCGCTCTCCGGGCCCGGGCTCCGCGGCTCGCCCGGCTCGGTCCGGCCGCTCGCGGCTCCTCCCGGGGCTCACCGTCCCAGCAGGGCGCGCGGGCCGGGGAGAGGTCGGCGCGCGCCGAGGGCGTGTGGCGAGCAGAGCCGAGGGGGTGGGGAGGCAGGGCCGGTCGCGCTCGCCGCCGCCGCCGCCGCCGCCGCCGGGGCCACCACAGACACAGCCGCCGCCGGCTCCTCTTAGCCACGGAAGCTGCGGGCCCTCCCACCTCGGCCGCCTCCCGCCCCCCGCCCCGCCCCGCCGGAGGAGTGGCAGCGCAGCTGGCCAATCAGAGGCCCAGTCGGGGCAGGGCTCCGCGGCGCAGAGGGGCGTTCGGGGAAGGAAGGGGAACGAGGGAGGCGGGGACGGCGGCGCGACTTCCTGTGACTGACAGCGCGGCGCAGCCAATGGGCGGCGGGGAGATGACCTCATCGCGGAGGGAAGTCTGGAACTGGCGGAGCGGCGCTGAGGAGGTGGGAGGAGGTCGGACCTTAAAGAGGCCGCAGCCCCTGGCCACCCTGTCAGGGGAAGGGCGGCGGGCCGGGTCGGACCGCCAAGGTGCCGAGGGGTCGGTGCCCTGCCGCGAGCCTCCAGACCCCATCCAGCCTCCCCTCAGGGGCTGCACGCCCCGCCGGAGGCTCCCAAGTCGGGGCTTCACGGCCACGCTTCCCAAAGACGATCGATCCCCTGAATTCCCGGGCCAGCCCCCGCCCCACCGAGGCCCCGGCGCCCCGGCCCTCGCGGTCGGTCTCCCCAGTGGGAAGGGGGCTCCTCCCGACACCTGCCGACCCCCTCCGCCCCGGGGAAGGCGCTCTGGGCTTGGGGAGGGGGCGGCGCGGAGTGAAGCCCCGAGCTCGAGATCGATCAGGCCTCGGGCCCGGGAGGCCGGTGCGGCGGCGGTGTGCGGGGGCCCGAGGCCCTGGTGCGGGACGTGCACAGGGAGCGGGAACGCGGGCTACCCGGCGGGCGAGGCCCCGCGCTCGCCCCGCACCCTGCAGCCGCGGAGAAGGGCACGGAGCTCCGACCTGCTGGGGAGGACGGGGAGGGGGCGCTTCCCGGAGGCTTCCTGGGAAGGGGTCCTCAGGCAGCTGGAGGAGGGGCGAGCAGGGTGTTCTAGGTTCCTGGAGGTCCCGGTGCCAAGGCCCAGCGGCTGAGAAGCGGCGCTGAGAGTGAACTCTTAGGAGGACCCCCATCCTCCTCCCGCGGGCTCCCGGGCCTGCGTGCTGCTGTGGGTCTCAGGTGGGGGGCGGGGGGCGCCGCTGCCGCCGGCAAGTGCCGGGACATTCCGGATTGTTCATGTGTAAGTCATCGACGGGGCCAGTACCAGCGCTGGAGTTAGGATCCACGTGTCAGACACTTTTCCCCCAAGGCAAAAGCACCCTTCCACAAAAGCCCCGGCCAAAAAAAAAAAAAAAAAAAATGAGTTATTCCACAAATATTTACCCCTGAGTAAGTCGTGGTGCAGCTGATAGAGAGATAAGCTGCCCGCAGCCCTGGGGGAGGCGGAAGCCGGTGCCCCGGTGACTCCGGGGCAGGAGTGTCTACAGCAGGTGTCCCGAGGACAGTGGGCCTGGGGGAGAAAGGACTGCTCCTGGAACTATTGGGGTGGGGCAGTTTCCCCATGCAGCCCACAGAACCCTTGTGAAGCAGCCAAGGTGAAGGAGTCTCCCAGGGTTTGTTAGTCCCTGGAGGGGGCAGACGCTGCAGGCTCACCTCCCACCTCCCAGCCCAGGGCTCTTTCGCCACAACTTACATTGTTTCTATTTTGTAAATGACACAAACTTGAAAAAGTTCCTGGAAAAGATGAAATTATTCCAGGGCCAAAAATAATAATAATCATCGAAACTGAGGTGGGTCCCTCAGACTTGCAGTTAAGACGCTGGTTTGGATGCCCACGTCCCGTCTCGGAGCCCCTGGGCTCAATTCTGGCTCCAGCTCTTGACTCCGACTTGCTGGGAGACAGCAGAGAGGGCTTGAGCGGCTGGGCTCCCGTCACCTGTGAGGGAGACCTGGATGGTGTTCCGGGCTCCCAGCTTCCCTCTCCGTCCAGCCCTGGCCTTTGCAGGCAGCTGGGGGGTGAAGCAGCAGATGGACGGGCTCACCCACTCCATACCTTGCCTTGGGCTCAGTCACCGCAGGGGAGCACAGAGCAGTAACTGTACCAGGAGCTCCCCAATTGAGCCGCGGGCGGCCTTTGGAACCCCAGTAGCTGTGCGTCACTGCCTGTGGGCCTTGGGGAAGAGCCCCAAAGCTCCTCCCTTCCACTCGGAATTTGGGGGCGGTTATGTTGCTCGGTCCCAAAGTGCAGTGACATCCAGAGCTCCCTCGTGACCCAGCTGCTGCAGAGCACCGGGACACTGGGGCGTCCCTGCTCTGCCACACCTTGCAGAGACAACTGTAGCAACTGCGCCAGCCCTGTCCTCACAACCACCCCCTCCCACCACAGACGGCTCCTAAGCCAAACTCCCTCCTCGTATGGCCGTAAGGAATGCCTAAGTGCAAATGGAGGACGCTAAGCCTAACCCCGGGAATACAGCTGGCAATCTGGCATTTTGTCCCTGTCCATCCACTGGGGCAACTCCCTGGTCCCGTGGGTGTGGCCTCTCCAATGGTCTCCAACATTTCCAATTTTGTTGCCATTGCAGAAGGGCCAACCCAATACCTGGAACCTTCCAGAAAACACTAACGTCTCCGCCTACCAATCTGTCAATCCAGGCTGCTGGAAAGGCACTTCCTGTCCTGTCTCTTCCCGGCTGGAGCTCACCCTGCTCATTCCTGTTCAGTCTTCCATCATGCTCATCCTTGGGCCTAGGACGTCTTGCTTCTTGACGTACTCAGATTCCAGCTCACGTCCCACGCTCTCCAGGTCACCCTCCACTGTTCATCCTGTCTGCCTCTGACAGTTCCAGGCGTCACGCAGAGCTTGGCCAGTGCTTGCTATGCTTTGTCACTGCATGACGGTGTTCGTCACCCCAGGAGCGTGTTGCTACGACCCCATTCTTCAGATGAGGAAGCTGAGGTTTAGAGAGGCCCATCAAGGATCCTGCCTCGAGATCACACTGCTACGAACTAGCAGAGCCAGGCCACAGGCTCCGAAATCAGAATGCTGGACGCAATGAGCCTTTGTTGGCCATCCACAAGGGTCTAGAGAAGATTGGAAAGTGGAACAGACGGCTGGTGACCACAGCCAGGAGCGGGTCCCCGAGGGACGCCGACATGAAGAGTGCCATTAGCACAGGAGAAGGACTCGGAGAAGGGGCCCAGCGAGACCTCCGGAGACACTGCGCGAGCCAGGCCAGCGTGAGGCGGGGCAGTCCATCGCGGCACACTGCAAGAGCAGGCAGGAAGGAAAACAGAGAACTCGCTGGAGAGATAAGGCTCCTCTGGGGCCTGGTGTGCAAAGTACGGAACGCCAAGGCGCAGGAGTCTTTGCTCAGGAGGGCAAGACTCAAGCCAGGTCTTGAGGTTTGGAATCTGAAGTAGGGCAGAGTTAAGTTCAGAGACCGCTGCTGTTACCCAGCCAGAAGGCAGTAAGGACTGACGAGGATTTTTTTTTATTTCATTTATTTATTGGGGGCGGGGGGTTGCGCTGTGGTGCAGCAGGTTAAACGGCAGCTTGTGATACCAGCGTCCCAAACTGGAAGCGCCTGGAAAGTTCCAGCTGCCCCGCCTCCGACCCAGCAGTCCTGCTGATGCGCCGGGGAAGGCAGTGCACGATGGCCAACTACGGGGTCCCCTGTGCCACTCTGACCTGCGTGGGAGACCAGGATGGAGCTCCCGGCTCCTGGCTTCAGCCTGGCCCAGCCCTGGCTGTTGGGGCCATTTGGGGAGTGAACCAGTTCATCTCTGTCTCGCCCTCTTTCTCTGATGCTCTGCTTTTCAAATAAGTAAATAAAAGAATCTTTTTTTAGAGACTCAATTTTTAAAAGCTGGCAACCATTTTTTTAAAATATACCCCTGGTCGCTAAGTCGCCAACAACTTCTCGATGGACAGTAAACGCTCAGCAAATGTTTTTGGAACTGGATTGGACGCTCATGCGGGGGTGAATTTGAATGATTCAGTGGGATCATGGCCGTACCTGGGGTGGCAGTTACCCAGAGGACTACACAAAACGAGGCTGGCTTTTCCCCAGCGCTGACTGTGTGCACCCTCGTCTCTTCCAGTTCTCCCAACAACACTGGATGCTTCTTCCTAGCGTTGTGTCCATCTCACAGATGAGAAAAACTGAGGGTCAAGCCACAGGGTGCAGGGAGTGAGGGGTCAAGGTGTTAAAACCCTACAGCCCAGGGCCGGTCAAAGTTGGTCCCCTCCTAGGGTGAGGCGGTGGAGGCCTCCCACAAGCCAGCCTCTGCAGTCCAAGCCCAACCATGGAAGCCCACTGTGAGATTTTATTCTGGCTTTCTGACCATTGCAGCCAATATAAATGTTCTTTGGGTACTTTGGGGAGAGAATCTAAACATATAGTTTTTATTCAATCTGGGTCTCGTATTTGGGGCCTACCTGAGGCTGGAGCATCTGGAGAGACAGAGAAACACAATGAATGGGTTTCCTTAAGAGAGAAAGGCGCAGCCAAGGCTGGTGACTGGAGACCTGGTTACCTAAGGGCTCGCCGTTTACGCTGTTCTTTGGCGCCCTCTGGTGGTTACGTGCTGCAACTCCTTTTTTTTTTTTTTTTTTTTTTTTAATTTTTGACAGGCAGAGTGGACAGTGAGAGAGAGACGGAGAGAAAGGTCTTCCTTTGCCGTTGGTTCACCCTCCAATGGCTGCTGCAGATGGCGCGCTGCGGCCGGCACACCGCGCTCATCCGATGGCAGGAGCCAGGTGCCAGGTGCTTATCCTGGTCTCCCATGGGGTGCAGGGCCCAAGCACTTGGGCCATCCTCCACTGCACTCCCTGGCCACAGCAGAGGGCTGGCCTGGAAGAGGGGCAACCGGGACTAGAACCCAGTGTGCCAGCGCCTCAAGGCAGAGGATTAGCCTATTGAGCCACAGCGCCGGCCTGCAACTCCTTTACCGCTTAGAGACCTCATCCACTGGTTCACTTAGCAAATGCCTGCAGAGGCTGAGGCTAGGCTGGGCTGAAGCCTGGAGCCGGGAATTCAGTCTAGATCTCCCACGTGGGTGCCAGAAACCCAATTCCATGGGCTATCAACTGCTTCCTCCCAGGGTCTGCATCAGCAGGAAGCCGGATCAGAACTTGGAGTTGGCACTGCATCTTCAACAATACCAAACACCTGTTTCTGAACTGAAGATTTTTAGTTGCGCATGGAGATATAAAGCCTTTGTTTCAAAAATGAAAACTAGGGGGCAGTTGAGACGCCCTGGGACACCAATATGCTGAGGGTCCAGTCCTGGCTCCAGTCCTGGCTCCAGCTCCTCGCTAATGTGCACTCTGGGAGGCAGCAGCGATGGCCCGAGCCCCTGCCACCCATGTGGGAGACCCAGATGGAGTTCCAGGCTCCTGGCTTTGGCCTGGCTCAGCCTGGCTCAGCCCCAGTATGGCAGGTGTTTGGGAAGTGCTCCGGTTCCAAAACACTGTGGTCGAGGATTCCTGAAGGTGTCGTCATAAAACCCCACTATGGGGAAAGGGGAATGGTGCTTTTCAGACTTTACTCAAAGCCACTCACAGACAGGAGCAGCAGCACCCTCCCCTGCCCAGAGTAGCCAGACGGCCTGCAGCAGGCAAGACGTGGGTGTTTCCAGAAAGGTCTGGTTTGTAGACTTTATACATTTTTATAGAGGCTAGCGCTGTGGCGTAGTAGGCTAAGCTTCTACCTGCGGTGCCGAGATCCCTTATGGGCGCTGGTTCGAGTTCCAGCTACTCCTCTCTGCTGTGGCCTGGGAAAGCAGTGGAAGATGGCCCAGGTCCTTGGGCCCCTGTACCCATGTGGGAGACCCGGATAGAAGCTCCTGGCTCCTGGCTTCAGATTGGCCCTGCTCTGGCTGTTGTGGCCATCTGGGGAGTGAATCAGCGGATGGAAGACCTTTCTGTCTGTCTTTCCCTCAGTCTATAACTCTACCTCTCAAATAAATTTTAAAACTAAATGAAATTTTTGTATTCCTTTGTTTTCATTTTATTTGATAGGAAGGGGGGAGGGAGAGGGAGAGAGATTGGTTTTCCAGCCACTGGTTCACTCCCCCACAACAGCCAGGGCTGGGCCAGGCTGAAGCCAAAAGCCTGGAACCCCATCACGGTCTCCCACATGGGTGGCACACGGCACATGCCTCGAAGGGTGCACTTTAGCAGGAAGCCGGATTGGAAGTGAAGGTGGGCTGAAACGCAGGCGTTCCAATGGGATGTGGGTGTCCCAAGAGCGTCTTAGCCATTGCACTAAGTGCCCACCCTGTTTAGGGACATTCTCAATTTCAATTCATGATGTTTCCTTTATTTATTTATTTATTTTATTTTTATCCTGTTACCTTTCATGGAAACATAAATACTTCAGATGTGTTTAGAAACACAGCACACCTGTGTAACCAGCACCCAGCTCAGAGAGGGAGAACACTGCCGGGACCCCGGAAGTCCCTACTTGCCCCCTTCCGGTCACTTCCGTGGCCAGGTGTGACAGCACACGTTAGCTTGGCCTATTGCTGTGTCCGTGTAACCGGAATGGCACCGTCTCAACGTCTTGAGCCCAGCTGTTTCATGGAACCCCGTGTGAGATTCAGCCATCATCTGTGTGTGGCTGGAGTTGGGTCCTTCTCTTTGCAGGGTACGGAGCTGTTACAGAGGCTGGGGCCCTTCCCCTGGGGCGCGGTCGGGCCGGCTCAGAGCAGACCTGGGCCTGCACCTCCGGGCAGCGGCTGGCTCAGAGGGAGGCGTGCGTGCAGCTTTGTAAAGCAGTCCCAGCCGCGGCGCCGCCTCAGCCACACGGTGCTGCATCCAGTCGAGCAGCGGCGCTCCGTGATGTCCCACTGTCGTTAACGGCCGTACCGTATGTGCATCTGGCGTGTGGATAGCTCCTTTTTTTGAGGTGTCTGAGTCTTTTGCTCATTTTAAAAACTGGAATGCTGGGGTGGGCGGTGGACGCAGTAGTTGGGATGCCCGCACCCTATATCCGAGGGCCCAGGTTCGAGTCCCGGCTCTGCTGCTGAGTCCAGCTCCCTGCTAGTGTGCACCCTGGGAGGCGGCAGAGAGAACTGGGATCCCTGCCACCCACAGGCAGACCCGTAGAAGTCCCAGGCTCCCGGCTGCGGCGTGGCCCAGTCCCGGCTGTTGCCGCATTTGGGGGTGATTCGGAAGACAGAGGATCTGTGGGGAACCACAGGCCGGCCACCTGTGGGGACCTCTTCATTGCACTGCCTCATCCTGAGGAGCAGAACAAGGTCAAGGAAATGAGATGAGACACACCTTGACCTGAAAGGACTTGCAAACAACCTGATGAGATGAGATGCACCTTGACCCGAGACTATGCGCCCTTTGATCTGATTGATGGACTGCTCGCCCTAGCCCTGGGGGACTGGGGATGGATAAAAGACCGTGTTGGGGGCGGGAACGCGGAGCAGCCTCTTCAGTCTTTCTCCTTTCTCTCGGCGGCTTCCCTCCTTCTCTCCTTTCCTTCTTCTATCACTAAAAATAAAAGTTCCTCGAGAACCAATCAACAGCGGTCGTGTCGTCACTCCGTGGGTTGGACCTTTGCTGGCGAGACTTTTGTTGGTGAGGGTTCGACAAGGATCTCTCTGTCTCTCTCTCTCTCAAAGAAAATGAAACTAACAAAAAAGTTTTTAGAAAGCGTGGTAACCTACACAAGCCTTTTAACATGCATATGTATAATAAACTACTGTGGACTATGTTCCCCTCACCGTGCTATGGAACACTAGCGCTGGGGCCGGCGCCCTGGCTTAGCAGGTGAACCCTCTGCCTGCAGCGCCGGCATCCCATAGGGGCGCCCGTTCGAGTTCTGGCTGCTCCACTTCCCTTCCAGCTCCCTGCTGCTGGCCTGGGAAAGCTCAGTTTGAGGCCTGGCTCTTCCGCTTCTGCTCCAGCTCCCTGCTAATGCACCTGGGAGAAAGCAGCGGAGGACGGCCCGAGTGCTTGGGCCCCCACATCTGTGTCGGAGACGCGGAAGAAGCTCCTTGCTCCTGGCTCCTGGCTTTGGACTGGCCCAGCTCCAGCCGTTGTGGGCATTTGGGGAGTGAACCAGTGGATGGAAGACTTCTCTCTCTCTCTGTAACTCTACCTCTCAAATAAATAAATAAATCTTAAAAAAAGAAAAAACACTAGCACTATTTCTCCTGCCTGTGTATTTTGGTACCCACTACCAGAAGAACAAAACAAGGATAATTTAAAAATTATATTTATGTTCTATGGTTTCTGAGGTTACCACAATAAAATATTTTGTCTAAAAGTTTTGTTGAAGTTTAATATATTGGGGAAGAGGGCACATACTATAAATATGCACTAATTATTTTTATGAGAAAAAAATAAAGCCATTCTTTAAAAATTAGATGCTTTAGGTGTGTGTTTTTTTGTTTTGTTTTTTGTTTTTTTTTTTACAGGCAGAGTGCACAGTGAGAGAGAGACAGACAGATAGACAGAAAAGAAAGGTCTTCCTTTTGCCGTTGGTTCACCCTGCAATGACCGCTGCGGCCGGTACACTGAGGCCGGTGCACCATGCTGATCCGAAGGCAGGAGCCAGGTGCTTCTCCTGGTCTCCCATGGGGTGCAGGGCCCAAGCACTTGGGCCATCCTCCACTGCACTCCCGGGCCACAGCAGAGGGCTGGCCTGGAAGAGGGGCAACCGGGACAGAATCCGGCACCCTGACCGGGACTAGAACCCGGGGTGCCGGCGCCGCAGGTGGAGGATTAGCCTGTTGAGCCACGGCGCCGGCCTAAGTGTGCTTCTTGCCTGCTCTTGTTCCATGGGATTTCAAGCTTCTTATGAAACTCACTACAATGAAATGGAAAAACTACAGATCAGGGAAACGCGGGTAAAGGCGGAGGATGGGGCAGTGGGGCGGTGGGTCGGTGGGGCGGTGGGGCGGTGGGGCGGTGGGGCGGTGGGGCGGTGGGGCAGTGGGGCAGGGCAGCCGCCGCCTGCATCTTGTTTCGGAGCGCCAGCTCAAGTCCTGGCTGCTCTGCTTCTGCTCCAGCTCCCTGCCACTGCACCCGGGAGGGCAGCGGAGGACGGCCCAGCTGCTTGGCCCCCACCCCCAACGTGGGAGACCCGGATGGAGCTCCTGGCTCCTGGTTTCTGCCTGGCCCAACCCTGGCTGATGCAGGCATTTGGGGAATGGCCCAGCGGATGCAAGACCGACCTCTCTCTCCCTCCCTCTCTGTCACTTTGTCTTTCAAATAAATTTTTAAAATCATTTTTCTTTTAAGGAGAAGCTTGAGGCCAGGGAGCCAGTCCGCGGGCCCCCACTGCGGTGCTGGAAGTTTCCACAGTGGCAGTTGTGCCTGGATGGTGCCCCCAGCCCCCTACTGACCCCCCAGTACCCGCCAGCCCACCGGGGCCCTGCCCTGCTGCCCCGCTGCTGGCCTCAGCCTCCTGGCTCCTTGGGCTTTTCCGGGTGCTGGGGCCTCCTCGGACCCTGGCCCTCTCCCTGGAGCCTCTGCCCACACGTCCAGAGACCACAAACGACAGCAGACCGGGTCAGGCGGAGCCTTACAAGCCCCGTGGAGGACTCACATATGAGCCGGTGCCCATACGGATGCCAGTGCTGTAGGCGGTGGCTTCACCCGCTATGCCACAGCGCCGGCCCCGCAACCTTTTATTATTATTATTAATTATTATTATTATAAAATAAAACACACAGAGAGAAAACCACGTGAAACAAATGTCAAGTGTAAAGATTTTCAATCAGGCAAACACCCCTGGAACCACCCTGCAGGCGTCCAGGTGAACCAGCGTCCAGTGTCCCCAGCAGCCAGCCCGAGAGCCCCGTCCGGGACCGCCCCCTCCCCTCCCCTCCAGCCACACTTTTACCAAAATCTCGTTGCTCAGTGTGGATATCCAGACGCTACGGCCTCAGACTTTTTTTTACCCTAATTTGAGAGCCACAGAGAGCGAAGAGAGAGGGAGGAGAGAGGCTCCAGCAGTCAGGTGCAACGCTTTCCATTCCCAGTTGGTGGAACAGGCTCCATTCTCCCTATCGAAGTTCTCCCTGTTCTGAATCAATTTTTTAAATTTATTTTATTTATTTGAAAGGCTGAGTTATAGAGAGAGGTAGAGATGCAGAGAGAGGGCTTCCCATCCACTAGTTCACTCCCCAAATGGCTGCAACGACTGGGGCTGGACCAGGTGGAAGCCAGGAGCTTCTTCCGGATTTCCCATGCAGGTGCAGAGGCCTAAGGACTTGGGCCATCCTCTACTGCTTTCCCAGGTGCAGCAGCAGAGAGCTGGATTGGAAGTGGAGCAGCCGGGACTTGAACCAGCACCCATATGGGAAGGAGCCAGGAACTCCATCCAGGTCTCCCACATAGGTAGCAGGAGCCCAAGCACTTGAGCCATCTTCTACTGCCTTCCTAGATGCGTTAGCAGGGAGCTGGATCAGAAGCAGAGCAGCCGGGACTCAAAATGGCACTCCAGTATGGGATGCTGGTATTGAAAGTGGTGGCTTAGCCCACTGCACCACAATGCTGCCTCCCACCAACAAATATTTATGCAACATCTATTATATGCCAGGCACTGGTCTAAGTACTTGGGTTTCATCAATGAACAAAGACAAAAAATCCTCATGGGGCTTATGTCTTTTTTTTTTTTATAATAAAGACCAAAAGCAGGTATAGCTTAATGTATTTTAATAGCAAACTTACAGGAACAGCACAGAAGACAGACAACATTAAAAACATGTACTTGCATGTAGGACAACTCAGTGAGAAAAAATATAGTGAATGGATGGAATCTACTGAATGATAAAAATGCTACAGGGACCAGCGCTGTGGCGGAGTGAGTAAAGCCACCGGCTGCAGAGCCAGCATCCTATATGGGCACCGGTTCGAGTCTCACTGCTCCACTTCTGATCCAGCTCTCTGCCATTGCCTGGGAATGCAGCAGAAGATGGCCCAAGTCCTTGGGCCCGTGCACCCGCATGGGAGACCCAGAAGAAGCTCCTGGCTCCTGACTTTGGATTGGTGCAGCTCCAGTGGTTGCGGCCAATTGGGGAGTGAACCAGCGGATGGAAGACTCTCTCTCTCTCTGACTCTCCTCCTCTCTGGTGGACCTCTGCTGTGGGGAACCACAGGCTGGCCACCTGTGGGGACCTCCTCATTGCACTGCCTCATCCTGCTGAGCATAACAAAGTCAAGGAAGTACTGACCGCAAGACATGCAAGAGATACACCTTCAACCTGAGGATATGCATGCCCTTTGATCTGATCAACGGACTGCTCGCCCTAAGGGACTGAGAATGGATGAGACCGGGATAGGGGCGGGTAGTGGAGCAGCCTCTTCAGTCTTTCTCCTCCTTTTTCTCTGCTGCTTCCCTCTCTTTCTCTCCTTTCCTTCTTCTATCACTAAAAATAAAAGTTCCTTGAGAACTGATCAACAGCGGTCGTGTCATGCGTGAATCCGTGGGTCGGACCCTTGCTGGCGAGGGTTCCCGATACTCTGGCTTTCAAATAAATAAATAAATCTTTTTTAAAAATGCTACAAACACCATTTAGTTGCCATCAATAAGAAATTTAATTGTTTTTTAAAAAAATCCAAATTCTAGCATTGTCCAGGAAAATTTAACAGGTTTATTTATAATTGTGATAAAGTTGAACTGCTGAGACATTTTTACTTGCATTAATGCTTTACACTTATGTTAGGGGCACAAGCAGTTGGGCCGCCCTCCATTGCTTTCCCACGGGCATTAGCAGGGAGCTGGATCAGAAGTGGAGCAGCCGGGTCTCACACGGGCACCCATATGGGATGCTGGCATCCAGGTGGAGACTTAACCTGCTACGCCACACAACACCGGCCCCTACAAAGCTCTTACCTGCTGCTTTGTTAGAAGAGCTGTCATTCCTCAGAGGGAGACGTTTGCTATCCCTCCCTCTCTCAACAGAATCACGTCTTACCCGAATGCCGAATGCCGAAGCACAGTTATCTTCGGAAGACATTTTAAATCGCACCAAACTGAGGCCCTGCAGGCCCGTTGCAGATCGTCAGAACAGCTGTGCTCAGTTTCTCATGTTTGTAAACAATGACGGCGGCCCCAGGAGGTTGCCCTGGACTTGAAATGCACTCCCGACCTCGGGGATGTTAACGTGGAGAAACCGCACACTAGGATGAGTTAAACATGGCAATAAATTCTGGTATTCTTCCAAATACAAGTGACAGAAAACTCAACCCGAATTGACTTGAGCACACGGAGTACCCTGGGGCTGGCACTGTAGCATAGCAGGTTAAGCTGCCGCCTGCAACGCCTGCATCCCATATGGGTACTGGTTCTAGTCCCGGCTGCTCCAGTTCTGATCCAGCTCCCTGCTAATGGCCTGGGAAAAGCAGCAGAAGATGGCCCGAGTGCGTGGGCCCTGCTACCCACATGGGAGACTGTGATTAAACTCTTGGCTCCTAGGTTTGGCCTGGCCCAGCACTGGCCATTGCAGCCATGTGGAGAGTAAACCAGTGGATGGAAGACTCTCTCCCTCTCTCTCTCTCTCTCTCTCTCTCTCTGTAACTTTTGCTTTCAAAATAAATAAAATCTTTAAAAAACACAAACCCTGAGGTCACCCCTGGGTGCCCCCCGGGGCAGAGTTGAGCCCCACTGCCCAACTATTTCCTTTGTGGGGTGGAGAAGGCCTCAGGGGAGTCCCAGCCCTGCCCGTGAGTCAGCCTGGCGGCCTCCCTCCTGGACGGGCGGCCGGGATGGCGCTGACTCAGCGCCTGCGTGAGCTGGATGCCGCCAGGAAGCAAGCCATGCCTCCTGTGCCGTGGCTGGGCCCCGAGGGGGCGGGAGCAGTGGGAAGCTTTTATGAGGTTACCACGCACAGAAGGAATGAGGGAGCAGTCAAGAGCAGCCTCTGGGGAGGGCTCTGAGGCCTTCTGCAGGGCCCAGGCTGCCCAGGCCCCAGGTGCTCGGAGCTGCCCCGACGGCCCCACCTGCTGTGTGCCCCACACAGGCTCCGCCCATGCCCTCGGCCCTGCCCCTGCGAACGCCAGGCAGGCGCTGTCTTCCAGGCTCTCCTGCAGCTCTGCCTGTCTGTCTGTTTCTCTCCAACCCACATTTCGAGAAGCAGGATGGGAGAACAGGAAGATTGGCTAGCTCCACCTCCCAGCCTGTCTCCCCCGAGCACCCTTGACACTCCAACAGACTTTAGTGGCTTCGGGAGCAGAGGAGGGAAGTGACGTTGGGAAGGGATCCCAGGGAAGAGGGGAGAAAGGGAGGAGACGGAGACAAGAGGCCAGGGGCGCTGTGTCCAAGCACTCTGAAGCCAGACTGAGTTCAACACGGTGCCTCTGCTCTGTGCCCCACACCACAGCAGGTGTAGACCCAATAGGGCTTTGTCCCTGCAGACAGTGAGAAAACGTGCTGGTGCCTTAGCCCGAGGCAGGAATCTGGGAGCTAAGGTTTACACAGGGAGGAGGGCAGCAGGGCCGTGAAGCCGCTGAGCAGGGCCCCAGGTCAAGTCTAGCCTTGGCCTCGTGCAGAGGCTGGGCGGGCTTTGGAACCCAGCTGCACACACGATGCTTTTCCTGGAGGCAAAGGGACTGACCTTTTCCTCTTCCCTCCAGGCCTTGGGCGGTGGGGATTGAAGGTAGAGGGCGGGGACCTCACTGTCAAAGAGGCTCTGTCAAGCCCAGGGCAACTATCAATGTGGCGGGACAACTGCACACAGCAGCTGGAGACAGGCGACCAGGAGGCACCCACAGCGTCACTGCCAGATGCGGCCGCGGCCACCGCTCAGTGGGGACGGAGGAGGGAGCAGACGGGAGGGCGGGGGCGGCTCCCCAGAGGAGAAGGCCCTGGCAGCCAAGCCAGGAAGGTCCAAGGGGCTACTTCAGCTACTCCAGGATGACACAGGGCGCGGGGGGAAAAGGGCCGTGAGAGAAGTAGCCTGGCGGGCAGCAGAGGCCAGATCATCAAGGGTCTAAACAATTTGGGATTAAAGGTCGTCCAGAAGAAACTCATTCTGCCCCACCTCACTCCTTCCTGCAAATGTTTCTCCCGTGTCACAGGGCAAGCCAGCCCAGCCCTGTTCAGTTGCGTGAAATCAGGGGCCAGAGGGTGCAGCAGAGGGTGAGAGGCCCCAGAGTGGGCAACTGGCCAGGGAGGGGCTGAGACAAGGTATTTTGGAAGTAGGAAGAAAGTCTAAACAGCAGGGAGTCCCCTGGGGGAGGAATGAGCGAGGAGCTCGGAATTAGGAAAGCAAAAGGCCTGGGCTCGAGGCTCGACTGCCTTGCGCCAGCTCTGGGCAGGCTACCAGCTCTGCACAGCTCCACATCTGTCACTTAGGAATCATGTCTGCCCCGCGGGGTCAGCTGCAAACACCGCATGTGCGTAAAAAGGCTGAATAAACACTAGTTACCACAGCCCTGCCTTCCCCCGAGTACCACAGCAGGGAGAAGCCTGGGGCAGGCTCCTCTCTCTGCAGTTACCATGTGGCACCGGGCAGGCCGGGGCCCACCGGATGACACAGCAATCAGCCGCCGAGCCTGTGTGTGAACTCCTCCAAGTGGCCCACTCAAAGACCATCAGCAGAAGCAGTGGATACACATCACGCTCCACTCGGAGGTTCATTCCAGCAAAGGTGCTTCCCGGCGGACAGCCCCAAGATCCCCCAGTGGTTGGCAGGGCAGAGCCGGGCAAGGTGCCCAGGAGGCCGAGCGAAATGGGAGACCAGAAGAAGGCGGTCAAGGGCCTGAAGTGCTTCCTCTATCCACAGCTCCACCCCTAGATTTTTATTTCTACAAGTTTGATTGATTGATTTGAAAGGCAAAGTAACAGAGAGAGAGAGAGGAGAGAGATCTTCCATTCGCTGGTTCACTCCCCAAATGTCTGTAACAACCAGGGTTGGGCCAGGCCAGACCAGGAGCCAGCAATGCCATCTGGGCCTCCCACGTGGGTGCAGGGGTCCACGTACTTGAGCCATCACCTGCAGACTCCCAGGCGCAACAGCAGGAAGCTGGATCAGAAGCAGATGAGGGGCCAGTCTCAGGCGCTCTGACACAGGACTGGGGCAACCCGAGTGGCAGCTTAACCCACTGCACCATCACACCTGTCTTCCTTCCCCCCCGTTTTTTATTTTTTATTTTTTTTACAGGTGGAATTACAGAGAGAGGAGAGGCAGAGAGATCTTCCATCGGCTGGTTCACTCCCCAGATGACAGCAACAGCTGAAGCTGGGCTGATCTGAAGCCAGGAGCCAGGTGCTTCCGGGTCTCCCACGCAGGTGCAGGGGCTCAAGGACTTGCGTCATCTTCTGCTTTCCCAGGCCACAGCAGAGAGCTGGATTGGAAGTGGAGCAGCTGGGACTCGAACCAGCGCCCATATAGGATGCCGGCACTGCAGGCAGAGGCTTAACCGATTTGTTGAGATGAAATTCACATTCACATACCATAAAATACATTCTTTTTTTTTTTTCTGGACAGGCAGAGTAGACAGTGAGAGAGAGAAAGAGAGAGAAAGGTCTTCCCTTACCGTTAGTTCACCCTCCAATGGCTGCTGTGGCCGGCACACCGCGCTGATCTGAAGCCAGGAGCCAGGTGCTTCTCCTGGTCTCCCATGCGGGTGCAGGGCTCAAGGGCTTGGGCCATCCTCCACTGCCTTCCCGGGCCATAGCAGAGAGCTGGGCTGGAAGAGGAGCAGCCGGGACAGAATCCGGCACCCTGACCAGGACTAGAACCCGGGGTGCTGGTGCCGCAGGCAGAGACTTAGCCTATTGAGCCATGGTGCTGGCCTAAGTATATCTTCTTTTAAAACAAGAAGTTTCATGCGTATTGAGGCATGTATGAGTAGTTCCTTCTTTTTAACAGATTAGTAATAGTCTAGTTTTTTTTTTTTAAAGCTTTTATTTATTTGAGAAGTAGAGTTACAGACAAAGAGAGGGAGAAACAGAGAGAAGTCTTCCATCCACTAGTTAACTCCCCAAATGCCTGCAACAGTGGGAGCTAGGCCAGTCGAAAGCCAGGAGCCGGGAACTTCTTCTGGGTCTTCCACGTGGGTGCAGGGGCCCAGGCACTTGGGATATCTTCTGCTTCTCTCCCAGGCAGAGAGCTGATTAGAAGAGGAGCAGTTGGGACTGGAACCAGCGCCCATAGAGGGTGCTGGCGCCACAGGCAGAGGCTTAGCCTACTACACCACAGTGCTGGCATCTGGAATATTCTATGGTACAGGTGCATCATATCTTTTTTTTTTAAATATATTTATTTATTTCTTTAATAGTCAGAGACACAGAGAGAGGGGAGAGACAGAGAGAAAGAGAGATCTTCCCATCTCCCGGTTCACTCTCCAGATGGCCGAATCAGCCAAGGCTGGGCCAGGTGGGAGCCAGGAGCCAAGAACTCCATCTGTGTCTCCCAGGTGGGTGCAGAGGCCCAAGCACTTGGGCCATCTTCCACTACTTTCCCAGGCCTTTAGCAGGGAGCTGGATTGGAAGTGGGACGCCAGGACTCGAACCAGTGCTCACATGGGATGCCAGAGTTGCAGGTGGCCCTTTACCAGCCCCTGTACCACATCTTTTCATGCCCTCAGCAGACGGACATTTGGATTCTCTTCCTCTTTTGTTATGAACCACGCCACCACAAACATTTTTGTACAAGTTTTTGGAGTGGACACGATTCATTTCTCTTTGGTGCACAGTCAGGTTTCTGTATCCACAGGCTGTGCATTTGGGGCTGTAACCAACTGTGGATTAAAAATATTCTTTATCTTAAAAAATGTTTAAATTGCATCTGTATGGACTTTTTTCTTATCATTGTCTCTAGTACTGGTTTTAAGTATTAGAAACTTAAATTGCATGGGAAGATGTGCACATACAAACCTTTATTCTCAGGGAGGCTGGGATGTCAATTGTGCCAACGACAAAGGCTGTGATCACACTCCTTGTTTTTTTACACCTGGATGTGGTAGAAGAAATGATCATGGCAGAGAGTGCCTGGACTCCATTCTCAGCCTCCCGACCGAGTCCCCTGCCCGTCAGGAGCGGAACCAGCCAATCCTGGGACTTCCACGCGTGTGAGGAACACGCCCACGTGCAAGCTTGGTTCCTGATTCGTGGAATCCTCAGCCCAGCCCTGGCTGGGGTCCTCCAGTAGAGTCAGCTGGAAACCGAGGCTCTCGTTCTTCCTCAACACGGAAGAGCCAAGAGACCTGACGTGGGGAGAGGGAGGAATGACAGCGCACGAGGGGCTCAGGTTGAGTTGTGAGCTGTATACGATGATGGGGGGCTGCCAGGAAACGGGGCTTGTCCATGACAGGTGGCTCAGAGAATGTGGCCCTATGTTGTCCTGTGCTTGGGCACTGTCTACCAAGACCCAGGAGTAAACAAAGATTTGTTTCTCAAAAGGAGAAAATCAGCAGTTTGCTGAAGAAGGCATGACTTTGCTCCAAAAACTGGAAGCTCCTGCAGTGAGGGTGGCCCGTTTTCTTTAGCCTCTTTGGCCCTGCCGGGTCTGTAGGGCCAAGTGGCAGAGCTCGCACTGCGGCAGGGTTCAGCTGCAGAGCCCTCCTTGCTCGGGGCTCCCCTCAATGTCAGGAGCGTCTAAGTCATCTAGAGAATGGGTTGGAACAACACACGTGACCCCAAATCCAAAGAGGCCCACAACGAACCATGGCAGGGGGTGTAAGGGAAGCTGCCCTTCACCTTGGAGAGAAACATGGCTGCCTCAAACTGCTGGTCTTGGTGTTGCGATGTTTCTGTCACATCGAGGGCACCTGTGCCTTTCTCCTCTCCACAACGTCGTCAGCGAGGGGGACAGGGTTATGTCTTGTGCAGTGACGGAGTGTTCCCGGTCTGAGAGCTGGCAGGCTGTCTAGAGTGAGTGGAGGGGCGGGCGCTGTGGGTAGAGGGTTAAACGCTGCCTGGGACTCCTGCATCCCATCTGGGAGTGCTGGTGCCAGCGGTGCCTCCTCAGCTTCTGCTCCAGCTTCCTGCCACGGTGCCTCGCGAGGCCGCGGATGGTGGTCCAACTACTTGGGTCCCTGCCAACCGTCTGGGAATCCCAGATGTAGTTACTGGCTCCTAGCTTTGGCCTGGTCCAGCCTTGACTGCTGTGGGCATTTGGGCACAGCAACAACCACCTCATGCTGCTGCATCCCGGATGGGCGCTGTGTGCTTTTACCTTGGGGTCTTCCTTATGGCCGCCGCAACTTAGAATGTGGGAATCCCATGTGTGACCAGCCCAGAAGTGCAGTGAGAATTAACCTTCCCTTGGGAGAACACTGACCAACGTGAGCTGAAAGCTGAGGGTGCCTGCTTTCCTCTTGGTCCCCCAGGACAAAGGGTCGTGAGACATAGTCCATGTGACTTCTCAGTGGTCCCGTGGGGTAGGGCACAGACCCCTTGAAAGCGTGGCCAAATGGAAATCCTTGTGTTGTTCCCAGCTCCCCTGCGCCCCTCCCTCGCCTCTATCCTCACTCCTGATTGCTAGGGTCACACACACACACACACACACACACCCAGCAATCACCCTCACATACCCTTGGTCCCGGGCTCTGCTTTCTGCGAATCTGAGCCAGGGCAGCACGTGACCTGTTCCTACTGCGGGCGGAGGGGGAGTGGAGTCCGGTGGGAGGAGTTTGGCAGAGAGAGATCAAGGAGAGATCGTCTCCGCTGCCTCTTCCGAACGTTGTTGCGTCTGGACGAGGGGCCCTGAACGCTCGCAGCAGTTGTCAGCTCCTTCCTGGATGGAGTCATTCAGACCCCGGGAGGAAGCAGAAAGGGCCAAATGGGCTTCCCGAGGGAAGTCAACAAGGGGGCTGCCGCAGGGCCCTGGGGCCAGCAGCGGCCACTCTTCCCGCGCTGAGGCCTGACGGTGAAGGAAGCGAGCTGTGAGCTGAGCCCAGCAGGGCAGAGGGGAGGGGCCGGCAGCCCGGCGAGGGAGGGGGCTCGGCGGTGAGTGTCCAGGCCCCACTTTCCTTCCACCCTCGGATCGCTGCCTGGGCAGTTTGTCCTGGGGGGTCAGGCTGCTGGGGCCAGAGGAGGAGGACAGCAGATTGGAAAGAACAAAGGGCACATCCGTGATGCCACGGGAGGAGGCACGCGGCCGACGGTGTGCAGCCATGAATCCTTGACACGACGCTCGCGTGACAGTCGGTTATTGGAAGCCTGCTCTAACCCCGAAGACGGCGGCTCTCTCTGTCCACTTGGAAGGCTTGGATGGGACACGGAGGGGCAGCAGGAAGGTGCTGGAGGAAGGAGCCGCCGCTGAGGGTGAGATGCGCTGACTTAGCCATGCTGCCGGCGCACACCTGGAGGGCCACGGCGGTGCCCCCGCCACTCAGCCTCGTCCCTGCCATTGTGCCGGGGAATCGGGGCTGCAGCTCTTGTTCCGCTTTCCTCATCTGCACAAAGGGCTGACGACACAGCTCAAGGGTTCGGGCAAAGACGTTAGGTCACAGCGTGTTCCTGGCTTTGCCAAGGCCCCCTCGGGAGCCGTGGGGCGCATCCCCCCCTGGTCATAGTCTCTGCTTTGAATTCTCCCTGCCCCCTGCTTGTTGAGATGGTGCGAGCCAATAGTGCAGGCTGACTCCGCAGGCCAGGTGTGTGGATTCAGAACACCACAGCTGAGACCACGGAACCGCTAGACAAGCCACCACTGCCTGCAAACTCCTCCTGGGGACAGTCTCTGACCCACCCTCTTCCAGTCACCTGGCCCTGACCTGTCACTCAGCCCTGTCCGGCAATGTCATGAAGAACCAGCCTGTTGGCAGGAATAAACCCTTTTCCCCATCACCTGCAGCTCACCCTGCCCTACCCTGTCTCCCAAGAGCATAGTGTATCTCCCTCTCCCACCTGTCCATGCTGCCCAGGACTGGGCTGCTGTCTGCATGTTCCTAGGGATCACTGGGGTCAGTGTATCAGATGAAAACTTGCTTCCCTGCCCCTGCCCTGGCCCCAGATCATACCCCAGCCTCGCCTCGTGCAATAGATCCCCCCACCAAATAGGAGACACAGCCTTGTTAGAAGATACGCAGATAAATCACACTTCAGGGGTTCCCAGTTGCTTTCGAAATAGAGTTAACCCCTAGTAGAAGGCAGTGGACATGGCGTTTGCTTCGGTTGCCTAGAAGTTGATCCCCTAGGAAACCAAAGTCCGGAGAAATCCTTCGGGAGACAGAGCAGCCGCACCTCCAGGCCGCTGGGGGCGGGAGCTGCTGGCCGGAGTGGTTAAAGAAGCGTGAGGGGATATGGGAGGAGCTTAATTTCTCCAGGAAATCAGCCTGCAAGTAAACAAGGGCCAGAGGAGTTCCAGGATGAGAGCGGGGACATTAATACGGCTAATTCATCACGGGGTCTCTAGAATCCAGAGATATGAGCAGCCCACCCGCTGCTTCTTGATTGGCCTGGTCAAGGGGTCTGACTTTAGCCATGGAAACTGAGAACATGGCCGCTGACCCAACTCCCGGGCTTGAGTCAGTCACGACCGCCCCTGGCAGCCCGAATAGGACGGGCAGGTGCTGGAATTCTGCCCCCACCTCCCCTGCGGGAACCTGAGGCCATTTGCCAGGTGACAAGACTGATGTCAGTCCTGGTGATAATCCAGTAGGACTCTGGGGTACTAGCCATTCCGGAGAATCCAGAACTCTGGCACCTGCTGGTCAGAATGGAGGTGAAGAGGGAGCAAGTGGGGACTAGCCTTGTGGTGCAGCGGGTAAAGCCACCACCTCTGACGCTGCTGTCCCCTATGGGCACAGGTTCGAGTCCCGGCTGCTCCACTTCTGATCCAGCTCTCTGCTGTGGCCTGGGAAAGCAGCGGAAGATGGCCCAAGTGCTTGGGCCCCTGCATCCACGTGGGAGACCTGGATGAAGCTCCTGCCTCTTGGCTTTGGCTTGATCCAGCCGTGGCTGTTGCAACCATTTGGGGAGTGAACCAACAGTTAGAAGATTCTCCCCACCCTCCTTCTCTCTCTCTCTCTCTCTCCTCATCTCTCTTTGTAACTGTGCCTTTCAAATAAGTAAATAAATAATAAGATTTAAATAAATATTTTTAAAAAATGGTGAACTAGCTGGCACCACAGCTCACTAGGCTAATCCTCCACCTGCGGCGCCGGCACCCCGGGTTCTAGTCCTGGTCGGGGTGCTGGATTCTGTCCTGGTTGCTCCTCTTCCAGGCCAGCTCTCTGCTGTGGCCCAGGAGGGCAGTGGAGGATGGCCCAAGTGCTTGTGCCCTACACCTGCATGGGAGTCCAGGAGGAGGCACCTGGCTCCTGGCTTTGGATCAGCGCAGCGCACCGGCCGTAGCGGCCATTGCGGGGGTGAACCAATGGAAGGAAGACCTTTCTCTCTGTCTCTTTCTCTCACTGTCTAACTCTGCCTATCAAAAAAAAAATAATAAAATAAATGATGCACTAAGTAGCCTAGAAAGACCAACAGGCCCTATGGGTAATCAAACCCTTGGCCAAAGTATTGTTCTGGTTCTCAGATGGACAGAATAAGAGACGCGATGATGGGAAACATCAAAAGGAAACTCCTATCGAACCAAAGCGATGAACCGAAAGCAGTGCCGCTTCCTCTGGGGGACTGACGGGGTTAATAATATCATCACGGCGTTGGAAGATTCCGGGTGGCGATTTTGTCACATTTCCATTTTATTCTGCAGTTTGGCCAGGGAAGATGGCAGACGGGCCTTAGAGAATGACAGTGGATTTCCATAAACTTAATTATGTGGTGACTCCAACTGCAGCTGCTATTTCAAATGTGGTCTCATTGCTGGAGAAAATAAATATAGACTCTGACACCTGGAAAGCAGTCACCGAGCTGGCGAGCGCTCCTCTAAGACGCAGAAGAGATGAGAACGCTGTTTCCCTTCACCAGCGTCATCGGTACCCTTCACCACCTTGTCACGGGACTCCAGTCTCTGAGTGGCAGACACAGGGAGAGACAGAGAGAGACCTTCCGTCTGCTGGTTCACTCCCTAAGTGCCTTTATCTTTGTTTCTATAATAGAAACCAATCACATTTTCTATTGGTTAAGGAGCCCTGGTATCTCTTTTTTTAAAGTTTATTTACATGAAAGGGAGAGAGGGAGAGAGGGAGAGAGAGAGAGGGAGAGGGAGAGTGGGAGAGAGGGAAAGTGGGAGAGAGGGAGAGTGGGAGAGAGGGAGAGTGGGAGAGAGGGAGAATGGGAGAGAGGGAGAATGGGAGAGAGGGAGAGTGGGAGAGAGGGAGAGGGAGAGGGAACTTTAATTTGCCCACACCAGCCATACCTGCACCTGCACACACACCTGTACTTGGTCAGGGACCATGAAGAGCGGGTTGCAGCAGCAAGGGCTGGAGTGGGAGCTAGGTGTGGCCAGGGCAATCTAGGAGGTGCACCTGCTTAGCAGACACACCCACCTCTAAAACAGCCCCTGCATGCTGCCCGAACAGCTCTCCAAAGAGGATGCCTCAGGGCCCCTCTCTAGGGGATCCCGTGCCCCTGTCCATGTCCTTGGCTGGCACTGTGGCTGACTCACTCAGCGCTCCCCCCACCCCTCCTGCATGCAAAGGGAAGAAAGCTAAAACCCACCCTTCCCAGCTTCCCTTGCTGCTCAGTCCCAGGGTAAGTAAAGACGGTGACGGGGTGGCCTAATCCCAGAGCCGCGATTTTGTCAACACCTTGCAGTTAAGGGGTGTGGTCTTGTCTGGATTAGTTGAACTCTGAACAGGGCACCTTGTTTACTTCTTAGCTCGCTTGTTATTATCTGCCTCGCCCTATTTTAATCTCCTTGGTACCAGACACTTGCTTGTTTCTCTTTAGTGCATCCATGGACCCTCTCACTGAGCCTGGGACACAGTGGGTGCTCAGCTTGCCAGACGATGGAGCTGGGACGACCGTGGCATGGAGGAGCCGGAGAAAGTCAACCTTACGGCTCATTTTCCCAACCTGGCGCCTTTGGAAGCCCCAGCGCCCAGGCCCCACAGCCAGTCTCTGTTCAGGCTTACGCCCTGGGAAACACACTCCATCTCTCCGGCTTTCACTTAGACCCGCAGTCAAGACCTGCCCCTGCAAATTCTCTCACATCCACCGCCGCCCGCCCCCTCCGCTCAGATGTTAGTAGGCATCGCAAATGTAACGTGTCCAAAACAGAACTCTTAATTTCAAATCTCCAAATCTTCTCCCACACGCTTCCCTATTTAAATAAATGACAACTCCATTCTTGCAGTTGCTGGTGCCAAGAACCTCACAGTCATCCCTGGTGCCTCTAATTCACTCACATTTCCCACCCAGCTCTGCGGCAACGCGCTGGACTCTGCATAAGGTATTGAGGACCCCCCATTCCTGCCCAGCTCCACTGGCCTGGTCTTTTATCTGGATTATTGCAACAGACCTCCATTCCAGAAGCTTCTGGAATCCATGTCACATTTCCCTTGTTGGTCTCTGATCTTAGCTCCAGCTGCAACAGACGGCTGTAAGCTCAGCCCAGTTTGTGCCAATAGCGTCCTGTCTCAAGTGCACACCTGTGTCTGTTTGCTTTCCTCCCTGGATGGCCTCAATACTGTGGTAGACCCCCCCCTTTTTTTTTTTTTTTTGGACAGGCAGAGTGGACAGTGAGAGAGAGAGACAGAGAGAAAAGTCTTCCTTTACCATTGGTTCACCCCCCAATGGCCGCCGCGGCCGGCGCGCTGTGGCCGGCGCACCGCGCTGATCCGATGGCAGGAGCCAGGTGCTTCTCCTGGTCTCCCATGAGGTGCAGGGCCCAAGCACTTGGGCCATCCTCCACTGCACTCCCTGGCCACAGCAGAGAGCTGGCCTGAAAGAGGGGCAACCAGGACAGAATCCGGCGCCCCAACCGGGACTAGAACCCCGTGTGCCGGCACCTCAAGGCGGAAGATTAGCCTAGTGAGCCATGGCGCTGGCCCAGACCTCTTTTTTTTTTTTTTTTAAGTTTTATTTATTATTATGTAAAAGGCAGAGTTACAGAGAGGCAGAGGCAGAGACAGAGCAGGATCTTTCATCTGCTGGTTCACTCCCAATTGGCTGCAACTGCCAATCTGAAGCCAGGAGCCAGGAGCTTCTTCCAGGTCTCCCACATGGGTGCAGGGGCCCAGAGACTTGGGTCATCCTCTGCTGCTTTCCCAGGCCACAGCAGAGATCTGGATCATAAATGCAGCAGTCAGGACTCAAACCAGTGCCCATATGGGATGCCAGCACTGCAGGCCAGAGCTTTAACCAGCTGAGCCACAGCGCCAACAGACCTCTTGGTTCTAGCACAGACACAGTCCAGAAATGCAGGCTTAAGCATCCCAGGAGGAGAAACTCCAACCAACAGAGACAGGAGCCAGCAGATAAAAATTCATCAGCCTGTCTTCCAGGTGGGTAATTCTGAGAGACTTTTTTTCTTGTTAAAGTATGTAAGTATTTTTATTTATTTGAAGTGCAGATACACAGAAACAGACAGACGGACAAACAGACAAACATAGATCTTCTATCTATTCGTTTATGCTCCAAATACCTGCAACAACCCGGGCTGGGCCAGGCTGAAGCCAGGAGCCAGGAGTTCCATCTGGGTCTCCCACACGGGAGGTGAGGACCCAAGTACTTGAGTCACCACTTGCTGGGGTGTGCCTAAACGGGAAGAGGGATGGGAAGTGGAGCCAGGATTAACCCTGGCGCTCTGAGATGGGATGCGAGTGGCATCTTAACCACTGAACTGAATGCCTGCCCCTTCACGATTTTTTAATATGTTTGTTATTTATTTTTATTTTTTTAGATTTATTTTATTTATTTGAAAGACAGAGTTACAGAGAAAGGTAGAGACAGAGAGAGAGGTCTTCCATCCAATGGTTCACTCTCCAGATGGCTGCAATGGCTGGACATGTGCTGATCAGAAGCCAGGAGCCAGGAGCTTCTTTCAGGTCTCCCACGCGGGTGCAGGGGCCCAAGGACTTGGGCCATCTTCTACTGCTATCCCAGGCCATAGCAGAGAGCTGGATTGGAAGAGGAGCAGCCGGGACTAGAACCAGCGTCCATATGGGATGCCAGCGCTTCAGGCCAGGGCTTTAACCCGCTGCACCACAGCGCTGGCCCCTGTAAGATTGTAGGAGAGGATCTTAAACTTCCTAGGAGGGCCTGGATAAATTGAGCCCTGCCGCCTACAGCAACCACTCAGTAAAGCACTCTTCTCCCAGCTCCCTCTTCCTTGACCCACTCTCCCTGTTCCTTTCTCCTGCGAATCACACCCACTAGTTTACTCCCTAGCAGTTTTGTTTTGGGCTCCTTATGTCGGTGGGACGGAATGGCTCGGCGGGAGGGATAACCCATTCTGATGAGCACAAGCGCCAGGTGCCCCACGGTGGGGGCAAGGGAGATCCGTGTGGAGCTCAGGGGAGCTGCAGCGCTGTCGCTGGGGCTTCCGTGCCAGTGAACGGGCAGCTGTGACAGCTGAGAGTACCCAGAGCCTAAGTGTGGCCACCGTGAGGGCCAGCCCAGGGGGCTGGCAGCAGGACGTCAGCTGAGGACACACACAGAGAGAGTTGCAGAGTCCCTGGGAAATCTCCTCCGTGACCTCAGAGCATTCAGAAAAACAAATCTCTGTACACCCAGTCTAGGCTGATCCCGGGCAGCTGGGAGTTTGTCCACTTCTGGTCCCTGAGACCCTGGCCATGGACAGCACGAAGTGACCTGAGTCATCTGTGAGTGCCCTGGCTTCTAGGGGGCACTGGCGGTGTGGGGTGGAAGCCCTCGGTGCACAGAGATGGAGGCCAGGATGGTCTCTGGGGTGCGAGCTCTGAGGATGGTGGCTCCGGCCCCCGCCTGGTGGCTCAGCCGTGCGCATACCTGGGGTTAGCAGCTGAGGCAGGCTGGTCCTCCCCTCCAGAGGTAGAAAGCCCTCTATCCTCCAGGAAGGCGAGCAGCAGGCCCCGTGAGCAGCAGCCAGCCCCGGGCGCCCGCGGGAAGGAAGTCCCCTCCCGGCTCAGCCCCTCCGCTCTGCAGGCAGTCTGAAGTGGGAGAGCCGCAGCGCGGGACCGAAGAGGTTAATGTGCATCTGCCTCCGAATGTTAATGTGTCTAGGTGATGTCAGTGGGAGCCGGGAAGGAGGGAGCGGGGCGAGCAGTTGGGCTCGGAGGCGGCTGAGGCTGCCAGGCTGAGGAGGAAGACCCCCTTCTGGACTGCGGGGCTCGCGCTCCGGGACAGGCTGCCGCAGCCTGCGTGGGTGGACGGGCGCGCAACTCCGGGGAGCAGGGCACCGGCACCGGCTCGGGCACCGGCTGGATGGACCTGCAAGCCCTACTGCTCCCCACTGGCCCCAATGCCAGCAACACCTCCGAGGGCCCGGATAACCTCACCTTGGCCGGTGCGTGCAGGGGGAGGGGAGGCGTGCCTGCGCTGGGCAGGGGCTGGGAAACTTTATTCTAGTTCTAGGGGACCCGATCTGCGGTCTGCTCTGCCGGGAGTGGAGGAGGAGGAGGAGGAGGGGCAGGGGCAGAAGGGGCGGGGGCAGAGTCCCGGCAGGGGTGAGGGATGGGCTGCAGCCCTGACTCGGGCAGGGGAGATTCTCCCACGGGTTCCAAATACGCCTGTCGGAAGATATTCCAGGCTGGAGAGGGAGCAGGGGAGGCCAAGGGTTATGCGGAAGACCCGCGGAGGCTTCCTCACTGCTGGCCCGGGGTCCCGGGGTCTCCCCCAGCGCCCCGGGGGTCTGAGACACCCTCACTGCCCCTGGGAGAGGCAGCAGGAATCGGAGGCTCCAGGACCCAGAGGGGATTAACTTTTCTGGTGAATGACGCTTCCTGACGCGTCCAGAGCTGCCCGAGATGCCCGGGGATCCCAGCTTTGAAGGCGCAGGGAAGGCAGCAGGAGAGGAGAGGTTTGTGGGGAGGGATTTGCAGGCTGCAGGACCCGGGCTCAGGAGACTCCCACCGAGGGAACCCCTGGCAGGAAGCCCGGAGCCGGAGGGCGGAGGCCTCAGCAAGAGAATCCCGGCAGAGGTGCCCCGCTTGGTGCACAGCTTCTGTCTCTGAGGTGCACCGATGGGGCTGGCAGTAAGGGAGGAACACACACTGACAGGCACACGAATGCATGCACAGTCGCACCCACACACGCACGTAGTGAGTGTTCACGTAGCATACGAGTAGTCACACAGTCATGCACACGCGTGCGCGTGCACACGCACATATATCTTCCTCCTGAAGAGGATTCCTGGGGAAGCCCAGGTGCCCGGAGCTATTGTCTGCAGGGGCCATGGCGCCTGCCCCATGCCATCAGCGAAGATGCAGGAGGCAAAGGATGGGGTCTGTCGCCTACTGGGTGGCTCAGGACACTCTGACGGGACTCACTGGAGGACCGTGGAGGAGGCCGAGGGGACGGGCGGAGCCACAGTGTGCCTGTGTTGTGGGGAGGGGAATGGGGGAACAGTCTGGAGGCTGGGCAGGGGCAGGGCACGGGTGACCGCGGCGCTTCTCTCCCCAGGGTCGCCCCGGCGCCCAGGGAGCGTCTCCTACGTCAACATCATCATGCCTTCTGTGTTCGGCACCATCTGCCTGCTGGGCATCGTGGGGAACTCCACGGTCATCTTCGCGGTGGTGAAGAAGTCCAAGCTGCACTGGTGCAGCAATGTCCCCGACATCTTCATCATCAACCTGTCCGTGGTGGACCTCCTCTTCCTCCTGGGCATGCCCTTCATGATCCACCAGCTCATGGGCAACGGCATCTGGCACTTTGGCGAGACCATGTGCACCCTCATCACAGCCATGGACGCCAACAGTCAGTTCACCAGCACCTACATCCTGACCGCCATGGCCATCGACCGCTACCTTGCCACGGTCCACCCCATCTCCTCCACCAAGTTCCGCAAGCCCTCCGTGGCCACCCTGGTCATCGGCCTCCTGTGGGCCCTGTCCTTTGTCAGCATCACCCCCGTGTGGCTCTACGCCAGGCTCATCCCCTTCCCTGGCGGTGCCGTGGGCTGTGGCATCCGCCTGCCCAACCCAGACACAGACCTGTACTGGTTCACCCTGTACCAGTTCTTCTTGGCCTTCGCCCTGCCCTTTGTTGTCATCACGGCCGCATACGTGAGGATCCTGCAGCGTATGACGTCCTCAGTGGCCCCCGCTTCCCAACGCAGCATTCGGCTGCGGACAAAGAGGGTGACGCGCACGGCCATCGCCATCTGCCTGGTCTTCTTTGTGTGCTGGGCGCCCTACTACGTGCTGCAGCTGACCCAGCTGTCCATCAGCCGCCCGACCCTCACCTTTGTCTACCTGTACAACGCCGCCATCAGCTTGGGCTATGCCAACAGCTGCCTCAACCCCTTTGTGTACATCGTGCTCTGCGAGACGTTCCGCAAGCGCTTGGTGCTGTCGGTGAAGCCGGCGGCCCAGGGGCAGCTCCGCGCCGTCAGCAACACTCAGACGGCCGAGGAGGAGAGGACAGACAGCAAAGGCACCTGACACTTGCCCTGCTGCCTGGACACCTCCGAGTTGGGACAGCAACAGCCCACCACCCTGGGGGAGACGCTCACAAAACCCAAGCCCGCCCTTGGGGGAGTGCAGGGAGGCTGGGGCTGTGGGGGTCATTGCAACTAATACATCCCATGCAAATTGCTGGGGAGGCTTGGAGCCAGGTTGGGGTGGGCGGCTTCAGACAACCTAAATCATTCCCAGGGAACAGAATGGGACTTTTGGGTGGAACAGAAGCTGAGCGAGAGTACCAGTTTTAACGTTCGTTTGAGCCCTACATCTGTTAGCTCCCAAATGTCTTTTTCCCAAAGGAAGGGGTAGAAGGCTCCTGGCTGGGTTGGTTTAAAGTCAGGCAGCCAGGGTCATATTCCCTGGACCCCTAGGGAGACGAGAAAGGTGTCCATGTCCCAAGGTTCTCCCATCTCTCATTGGTCTGCTGGGAGGCAGCCCTTCTCCCAAGCTGGTGGATGACGAAACACGAAGCTTGGCATCTCCAGTTCAGCATCCTGTGTCCAGTTCCTTCATCTTGGGGGGAGGGGACGCAAGTTTATTTTGGGGGTGGGGCTCTGAGGCCCCAGGAGTAAGAACTCAGTTTGCTGGGAGATGCGCTCATTGAAAATGACAAGGTGACCGAGCTGGGGTGGGTGTGGGTGGGGGGAACCCTGAAACTAATAAACATGGGGGAGGGGGCTTCTGCAGCTGTGGGGCCATCGTGTTCCCGCGTCCGTCGCTGACCCCGAGCGAGCGAGTGCCTGTGTGCTCTGCATGTGCCGGGTTTGTTGGCATCATCTTTGTGCTGTAGCCGCTCCTCTCCAAAACAAAAGCGAATAAAGGAACATCTCCACCCACATCTCTCTGGGTGCTCCGGTGTCATTGCTTGAGCTTGGGGGCGGGGTGGCTGTGGGCAGCAGACAAGGGAAGGAGGAGTTACTTGGCTGTGGAGTTGAGGCTTCGGTTCAGGCTGCATTTTAGGAAGCTGGAAGGAGGGAATCCGGTGTTTTAAACCCACAAGGAGGTTTCAGTGACACAAATGGAATTGCTGAGGATTCATTAGATTGCAGTTCTGTTGCCGGGCTTGTTCCCCGGCCTCAGCTTCCTGTCTTTGCACAGAAGCCCCTGGACTCCGCGGTCACCTGGGCTGGCCCCTGGGGCCCCAGGTCCCACCCCCGACCTTCCTCGTTGAGTCACCGACTGCACGCTGGCTCCTGGGGCAGCCTGAGCTCAGCCCCGCTTGCTGCAGCTGCGATCCGGCGTGGGCATCAGCAGCAGATGAGAGCCGGGGCCGCTGGGAGGCAGCACAGCTGCCGCGTCTCAGACTGCGCCCGCCGCGAGGGGGCCGGGAACCCTCGGTGCACCGCTCGCTCCGTAGGCATCCATGGAAGCTGGGGCTTGGCCTGAGCACAGCCGCCCCCTCCTCTTGCTGGTGGCTTTTCCCTGCAGAGTCGCAGCAGGCAGGGCCAGTTGAGAAGATTGGGCTGTTTCCTGGTCATGATCTCCGTGGAGCGGTATCTCCCCGCCTGCCCTCCAGCTTTCCTCTCTCACTGGCTGCAGGGTCTCCCCCTGCTCTGCAACTTCAACCCCTAACTGGGACTTGATCCAGATGGGGGGCTTCCCTGAGTGTCCACCCCCACTCCCCTGCTTGGTCTGTCTCACCGTCTCACCTCCCAGCCCTCCCCCAAGGAACCTGGCTCTCCCTGGAATGCAAGTGACCAGGTGGAGCTCCCATGGGCAGGGGCACAGGCCCGTGGAGGCCCCAGAGCTCCCGGGGAAGGAAGCGCCCCTCCCTCTCCGGCTCTCAACTGTGATGCAGGCAAAGTGAGGGGAGGGAAAGGGGGTGGGCGGTGATATAAATAGAAGTCGGGGACCCTGGGGCAGAGAGGCTGAAGAGGGGAGGAGCTTGTACCACGACTGGTCCTGAACACACCTGAGAAGAACAAGCAGGCGCAGGGGTGAGGGGTGTGTGGCTGGCGGCACTCCTGGGTCGGAAGGGGGCACGGCGTGGAGGGGTCTGGGGAATGAGTAGCTCTTCCCTGCCCTCCTCTTTCAGGCCAAGGCTGTGGCCAGCACTGTGGGGAGCTGTGGGTGCCCAGAGGGGAAAGGTGTGAAGGTCACACCCTTCCTGGGTCTGAACTGGTCTCCCCCAGGGGAGCCCCGTAGAATCAGCTCCCAGACCCAGCGCGTGTCTCCTCCTCTTTGGCTTCTGGATCCCCTCTCCTCTCTAGCTGTGAGGATCAGGATCGCCCTCCTCCAATCCCCCATGGAAAGGGAATCCCACAGCTGGGGTGACGACCTCACAGGCTAGGCAAACCGAACTTGAGAGGCTGTCACCCTGGACCAGCCAGGCTGGCCTGTCCCCAACTCCTGGTGACAGTTTTATCCTTAAATGTTGTAATTTTTCGGGGCCAGCACTGTGGCATAGCTGGTAAAGCCATTGCCTGCAATGCCAGTATCCCATACGAGTGAGTCCCAGCTGCTCCACTTCTGATCCAGCTCTCTGCTATGGCCTGGGAAAGCAGTAGAAGATGGCCCAAGTCCTTGGGCCCCTGCACCTACATGGAAAGAAGCTCCTGGCTCCTGGCTTTGAATCAGCGCAGCTCCAGCCAGCTGTTGTGGCCAACTGGAGAGTGAAGCAGTGGATGGAAGACCTCTCTCTCTCTCTGCCTCTCCTCTCTTTGTGTAACTCTGACTTTCAAATAAATAAATAAATCTTAAAAAAAAAAAAAAAAAGAAGAAGAAGATGGGCCATGTGCTTGGGCCCCTGCACACATGTGGGAGACCTAGAAGGAGCTCCTGGCTCCTGGCTTCGGATTGGCTCAGCTCCAGCCTTTGTGTCATTTGGGGAGTGAACTAGCAGATGGAAGATCTTCCTCCCCCTCCCCCTCCCCCTCTCCCTCACCACCCTCTCTCTGCCTCTCTGTAACTCTGCCTTTCAAATAAATAAAAAAAAAAATTTAAGTTATAATTTTTCCAAGAGGGGGACAGGTCCTTTTATCCTTTAGTTGAATGACAAAGCCAAGTGGGGCAAAGATAGTTTCTGAATTCACAAAACAAAACAAAACAAAACAAAAAACAGAAAAAAAAAGCAAAAACAAGCAAAGGGGATACATGAAGGTATAGGCCAGAAGATGGGTAAAGGGAGTTACCCAAGCACAGAGCACTAGCAGCAAAGCAGACGCCGGGCACCTGTAGAGGATGTTGTCCAAGGGGCCCCGGAGACAAGCCCCTCGAGCTGGCGTCCGGTCCACAGCCGTGCAGTAAAGGCCTTCTCACTCCTCAGCGCTGGCCGAGTGGAGGCACAGCGCGGGAGTCTCAGTCGGCAGCCTGCAGGCCCCGTGCTTACCATCCCAGAGGGCCTAGTATCTCAGGGCCAGATGCCAGCCTTGCAGAGAAAGCTCCCAGACCCACGCTATCTCATTTGAACACTGGCATAGAGATGCCACTGTGGCTTATCTGTCAGCCGGTGTGAGGCGGCTGCCAGCCAGCCGGGGGGCTCAGTTCCAGCTTGTGCTACAAGAAAAAGCTTAGGGCCGGCTGTGGTGCAGCAGGTTAAGCTGCCGTCTTCAAGACCGGCATCCCATATCAGCGCTGGTTCAAGTCCCGGCTGCTCCACTTCCCATCCAGCTCCCTGCTAATGCGCCTGGGAAAGCAGTGGAGGATGGCCCAAGTGCTTGGGTCCCTGCCACCCACGTGGGAGACCTGGATGGAGTTCCAGGTTCCTGGCTTTGATCTGACCTAGCCCTGGCCATTGCAGACATTTGGGGAATGAACCAGAGGATAGAAGGCCTTTCTCTCTCTCTCTCTCTTTCTGTCTCTGTCTCTCCCTCTTTCTGTAACTCTGCCTTTCAAATAAATAAATAGATAGGTAAACATTTTTAAGAAGAAAAGAGAGGGGCTGTCACTGTGGCTCAGCAGGTTAAAGCACCAGCCTGCAGCGCTGGCATCCCATCCGGGTGCTGGTTGGATTCCCGGCTGCTCTACTTCCAGTCCAGCTCCCTGCTAATGCACCTGGGAAAGCAGTAGAAGATGGCCCAAGTGCTTGGGCCCCTGCACCCATACTGGAGACCAGGATGAAGCTCCTGGCTCCTGACTTTGGCCTGGCCCCGCCCTGGCCGTTACAGTCATTTGGGGAGTGAACCAGCGGATGGAAGATCTCTCTCTCTCTCTCTCTTTCTCTGTCTCTCCCACTCTTTCTGCACAACTCTGCCTTTCAAATAAATAAAACAAATCTTTAAAAAAATTATTTATTTGAATGACGGAATTATGGAGAGAGAGGAAAGACAGAGAGAGAGAGAGAGAGAGAGAGAGAGAGAGATCTCCCATCTGCTGGTTCAATCCCCAAATGGCTGCAATGGCCAGGGCTGGGCCAGGCCGAAGCCAGGAGTCAGAAGCTACTTCTGGGTCTCTGACATGGTTGCAGGGGCCCAAGGTCTTGGACCATCTTCTGCTGCTTTCCCAGGTGCATTAGCAGGGAGCTGGACTGGAAGTGGAGCAGCTGGGACTCGAACCTGCTCCCATATGGGATGCCAGCACTGCAGGTGGCAGCTTTATAGGCTGCACAACAATATTTATTTTCAAAATGCGTATTTTCAAATACATATTTCCCCTGAATTTTCTGCATATTCCTCGCCTTTCAGCTACTGTGAAGAATGCTGTCACAAACATGGGCGGACAAATATCTGTAAATCCCTGTGTTCCATTCTTCTGTGTACAAACACAGGAGCAGAGTTGCTGGATCATGTGATAATTCTGTGTTTAAATTTTTTAAATGTAAATGTAGAGGGCGTTTCTTTTCTCTCTCTCTTTTTTTTTTTTTTTCAGAGACAAATCTTCCATCTGCTGACTCACTCCCCAAATGGTCACAACAGTCAGGGCTGGGCCAGGCCAAAATCAAAAGCCTGGAACTCCATCCAGGTCTCCCCAAGTGTAGCAGGGCCCAAGCACTTGAGGCATCTTCTGCTACTTTCCCAGGCGCTTTAGCAGGGAGCTGGGCTGGAAGTGGAGCAGTAGAGACTAAGGGGACTTAACCCATCGCACCCCAACGCTGGCACCCCTCCTTCCTTAATAAAAGCCATTGTAAAGGGTCTGAAGTGGTTCCACTCTGGTTTTGATTTGCATTTCCCTAATGACTAGTGATGTTGAGTGTTCTGTCTTTAAAAAAAATATATGTATTTACTTGGAAAGCAGAGAGAAAGAATCGGGGTGGGGGGGTGTCTTTCATCCACTGCTTTAGTCCCCAAATGCATGCAACAGCCGGGGCCGGGCCAGGCCAAAACCACGAGGAGGACACCATCCGAAGCTCCCACATGGGTGTCAGGGACCTAGGACAAGCCACCAGCTGCGTCTCCCAAGCTGTGCATGAGCAGGAAGTGGGGCCAGGACTGTGCCCTGGCGCTCTGATACGGGATGTGGGCGTCCCTAGTGGCATCTTTTTTTTTTTTTTTTTTTTGACAGGCAGAGTGGACAGTGAGAGAGAGAGACAGAGAGAAAGGTCTTCCTTTGCCGTTGGTTCACCCTTCAATGGCTGCCGCGGCTGGCGCACTGCAGCCAGCGCACCGCGCTCATCCAAAGCCAGGAGCCAGGTGCTTCCCCTGGTCTCCCATGGGGTGCAGGGCCCAAGCACTTGGTCCATCCTCCACTGCACTCCCTGGCCATAGCAGAGAGCTGGCCTGGAAGAGGGGCAACTGGGACAGAATCCGGTGCCCCGACCGGGACTAGAACCCAGTGTGCCGGCGCCGCAAGGCACAGGATTAGCCTAGTGAGCCGCGGTGCCGGCCCCTAGTGGCATCTTAATGCTGCACCAACACCCACTCCAGGCCTCCTAACTTTGGACTTTGGCCTCCAAAACTGTGAGCTCGATAAACTTCTTTTCTTTATAAAGTACCCGGCTGAGACCAGACCCCTGTCGCGCACAGGCAGGCCCCCAGCCTGTCACCGTTACCCTCGGCCCATGGTGTCCTCGCCGGTCCTTTACCAGAAAGAGCTCACTGACTGGAGGGAGCAGTCCCGCTGGCCCTGCAGGGTTCTGATCTCTGCACTCAAGGAGCCATAGCTCCCCCAAGGCATAGCCCTTGATGGCCAGTCCTGTCCAGAGGGGTTTGTGGGCATTCCAGGCCAGGGGCAGCCACTCACATGCAACCCCCAGACCAACCCGAGCCACCAGCCTTCACACATTCCCTAAGTGCACAGCATCACCGACCAAGCAAAGGAAGGCCACCTGCGCCTCGGACCAGCCAGGAAGTGTGCACAAGCTGACCACGCGCCCTCAGCCCCGCCCTCAGTCTCTAACAATAAGAACCTCCCCCCCCCCCCCCCCCCCCGGGGAGCCTGGGAATTGAACAGCAGCCACGCCGCCTTCCACCACCGGCGTCTGTCCTTGGCTTGACAGTCATGGCTGATTTGAGTAGTGAGTCAGTGGAAAGAAGACCTCTCCCTCTGCCTCTGTAACTCTGACTTCCAAATAAATAATAAATAGAAAAGAAGTAGGGTTTTTTTTTTATAAAAAAGATTTTATTTATTTATTTGAGAGGCAGAGTTACAGAGAGAGGGAGAGAAAGAGAGAGGGAGAGGTCCTCCATCCGCTGGTTCACTCCCCAAATGGCCCCAACAGTCAGAGCTGAGCCAATCCGAAGCTAGGACCCAGGAATCTCCTCCGGGTTTCCCACGTGGGTACAGGGGTCCAAGCACTTGGGTCATCTTCATCTAATTTCCCAGGCCGCAGCAGAGAGCTGGATGGGAAGTGGAGCAGCTGGGACTTGAACCTGTGCCCATATGGGATGCCAGCGCTGCAGGCGGAGGATGATCCTACTGTGCCACAGGCCGGCCCCAGAAGTAGGGTCTGTCACCAAGTTCAGACGTGGTCATGCGACTGGCCTCCTTATGAAAAGCAGAATGGGCGGCAGAGAGGGACACACACAGCAGGAGATGGAGCAGCCTGAAAGGAAGGTGGAGGCCTGGGGGAGATGCCTACAAGCCGCGGAACGCCCAAGGCTCCCGGGAGCCAGGAGGAAGGCCAGGGCAGGGCCTTGCCCAGCCCCCCGCAGAGACAGTCAGGGAGCTCCTGGGGCTGAGGCCCGCTGCGTGCTGCTCTGTCACAGAGCCCTGGGAAGCCAAGGCCCCCCAAGGCCCACGTCACACGTCACACGCGGTGTCCAGGATCCAGGGGCACTCGGGATGAGTCAGCACCTCGGCTCTGTCAGTTTCCACCCCGCCCCCTCCCACGGTCTGGGCTGCCTGAGAGGACGGGTCTTCCCAGCTCCCCATGAATGCGCCATCCACAGGCCTGGGAGCACGCAGCCCAGGGGAGCCCAGTGACACCGAGGTGGCCCGACGCCAGCGGGTCCTCCCCCAGGGCCTTAATGCTACTCTCCTGGGGCGGGATGGGGGGGCAGTGTAGCTCAGTCTCCAGACAGTGACTTTTCTGCTGTGTGAATACTAGCTCCATTTTGTTTTTAAAGGTGGCAGTGTAGGCAAATCCGAGGAACACAGAGACCGAGGGAGGTGGTGGGGGAGCAGGGCACGGATTGGTAAAGGCTAACACACTGCACCACAACGCCAGCCCCCGGGCTGGGACCTTACACCTCCCTGGTTACCCTCACGTCCCCAAATGAGCCAGCGTGGCCAAGGAGATGGGACATGGGTTGGTTAAAGCCAGCCGGGGCCGGTCCCCAGAGTGGGAGCCTGGGTCTGGACTTCCTGAAGCAGGAAGCTGGGTGTTCGGTATGGTGTCGGGAGCGGCTAAGGGAGACAGGAAGATGACACGGACGCCTGATGCTGCTTAATTGTTTGATTCCGCTTCTAAGAGCGCATCTTGTGGAACACAGCAGAGACGAGCTTACCGCACTCCAGCCAGCCAAATTCTCGTACTTATTAATTCTGTGCCACTAAGGCGTGCAATTAACGGGAAAGTCATTGGGACCAACAGGGCTCTATTTTTCTTGCTGGAGCAGCCGTGAGGCCCTCAGGAATGCACACTCTCCCTTAGCGCAGTGATGTGGTGGTTTCAAGGCCACGTGTGCAGTGCCAGACAATGCGTCTGCCTTCCAGGCAGGGAGAGAGGCGGGAGGAGCCCCGAGGGCACTGCTTCGGCCAGACTCTTTGTCCGCCTGGACCCAGGGTTTTGGGCCCAAAGACTATGTTAATAGTGATAGGAGGGCTGAACTCAATCCTGTTGTGGTGTTTGGAGGTGGGGTCTTCTGGAGGGGTTGGGATTGGATTGGGGTTAGGGTGGAACCCCCAGGACTGACTCTTGGTGGCTTTGTCACAGGCACTTCCTGCCCCCTGCCAGGTGACGCTCGGTGCTACTTTGGGACTCCACCCCGGGGCCAGCGTTGTGGTGTGGCACAGTGGGTAAAGCCGCCGCCCAGGACACCGGCATCCCACACGGCCACTAGTTCATGTCCCAGCTGCTCCACCTCTGATCCAGCTCCTTGCTAATGCGCCTGGGAAAGCAGTGGAAGAGGGCCCGAATGCTTGGGTCCCTGCACCCATGTGGGAGATCCAGGTGCAGCTTCTGGCTCCTGGCTTCAGCCTGGTCCAGCTCTGGCTGTTGGCAGCCGTTTGGGGAGTGAGCCAGCTGATGGAAGATCTCTCTCTCTCTCTCTTTCTGTCTCTCCCTCACTCTCTGTAACTTTTCCTTTCATATAAATAAAATAAATCTCTTTTTTTTTTTTTTTGACAGGCAGAGTTAGACAGTGAGAGAGAGAAAGAGAGAGAAAGGTTTTCCTTCTGTTGGTTCACCCCCCAAAATGGCCACTACGGCCGGTGTGCTGTGCTGATTCAAAGCCAGGAGCCAGGTGCTTCTCCTAGTCTCCCATTGGGTGCAGGGCCCAAGCTCTTGGGCCATCCTCCACTGCCCTTCCAGACCACAGCAGAGAGCTGGACTGGAAGAGGAGCAACTGGGACAGAATCCGGCGCCCCAACTGGGATTAGAACCTGGAGTGCTGGTGCCGCAGGTGGAGGATTAGCCTAGTGAGCCACGGCGCCAGCCAGAAGTGGAATTTAAACATGTTTATTTTGGTACAAAAATTTTTTTGAAATCCAGGCATAATTTTTTTTTACAATAGACATTTTTGGTGAACATTTTGAAAATTTTTCTTTTAGATGGATTTCAAAAATTTTCTGCATTGAAATAAGCTTATCTTTCCATTCCTTTGGAAGCACCCTCCTAAGTGTAATTTGTACCCTTAAACTTGATTGGCCAGAGAGCTCAGTGAGGGGGAAAGTCTCCCACGTCGCCGGTGGAAACCGGGTGAGAGAAGTCCCGGCGTGGGCGCTTCTCCTGGGCTAGCCTGATCCTCCCACGGCCGACCGTGGTCTGCAAACGGAACAGCGCTGTGGTCCCAGACGGCTGTGTGAGGCAGGGGTTAGGGAAGGTGCAGAGTCCACGGCCTGGCCGAGTGCAGCCGGAGTGCAGCCCTCTGCTCCGTGGCCGCAGCCGGGCTGGGGGAGGCAGGCGGAGTTCCGAGGAGCAGGTTGAGTCCGGCAGCCCTGGTTGCTTAGAGGGAAACCCAGGGCCTGACGGCGGCAGATCGTGTCTGGGGACAGGGAGGCTATCTGCTGCCTGGTGGTGCTGGGGGTGGCGGTGAGAGGCCTGACCTCGAGACCCAGGCAGACTCGGACTCCTGCCCCAGCACTGAGCTCGCTTGTGGAGCTGGAGCCGCGGATTTCATTCTTATCAAAGTAGGATCCCAGTTCCCTCCTGGGGTGGGTGTTGGGCACAGAGGTTCAAATGCGTCACTTGGGAGTGGCTGGTTTGAGTCCTGGCTCCTCCTAACAGGCCTGGGAGGCAGCAGGTGGTGGCCTAAACACCTGAGTCCCTGCACCCACCCGGGAGACCCGGATTGAGTTCTGGGCTCCTGGCTTCGGCCTGGCCTAGCCCTGGCTACTATTACAGGCCTTTGGAGAGTGAACCAGTGTGTGGAGGCGCTCTCTCTCTCTCTCTCTCTCTCTTCCTTTCAAATAAAATGAATACGAAAACCAAGACAGTAATTTGTTGAAAGGATTAGAAGAGAGTGTAAATGGTGTGCCTAACACAGAGCCCGGTGCAGGGAACAGTGACAAACGTGTAATTTAATTCTGTCTTTCCGTCTGTTGTCCCTCCTCCAGCTCGCTTCCAATCAGCGTGTCCAGGACTGAGTGGCCCGCAGGCAGCAGAACAAGGACAAATGTGGCTGGAGAGGCCTTTCCGGGCAGGCTGACCTGATGGTGTCCTCAACAGAAGCCTAGAGGGCTACAAGGTTTTCCCGGGAGCCACAGAACTGTCTCCTGAGGACTTGGCCCACGGGCACCTCTGGGTACCGCGGGGTCAGGGTGGTCCGCGAGCAGCAGCTTTTCAAGCCAGATGTCCAGAGCGGGGGGGGGGGGACGGGGCCCAGCCAGCTGCGTACCGGCTGAGGGCATCCAAGAACCACATTCTCTGAGTGACCTGAAGAAAAGCAGCCGACCTCTGTCTTTCTTCCCCAAGCAACACGGAGGGAAAGAGCTCCCGCCAGGTGCAGGAGAAAGAAGGAGGGGAGTCGGGTTGCCACGGCAACCAGCTTCTTCCCAAGTCCACTCATCTCAGGGCTGGGGAACCAGGCTTCCTTCCCACACACGCCCAGCTGCTGCGACTCATCCCGTCCCCTTCCCAGCCGGGTCCCTGGGCTGGCACAACACTAACTTGTTGGTCTCCACTGGGAAGAACCCATGGGCATGCAGGGTAAAGAGCGCCCAGCCTCTGCCGGTTCAGCTTCCTTGGGTAGCAGTTTGCAAATCTGGGCATTTAACCTTGGTGTGGCAGCATGATTTGTAATGGCAAAGAACTGACAGGAGACAGGTAGAGTACCAGTGAGGGCCTCTGTGCGCAGGGGGAAACCAGCTAGAGCGCACGTGCCACGGGGAGGCGTGGTGTCACCTTAGAAGAGGCAGGGGTTCAAGTCACAGATCCGAGGACGCCGACTGGCTGGGGGCGAGGGGATGGAGTTTCGGCTTTGCAAGATGGAGAAGTTCTGCAGAGTGTGCATCAGCTGTGGCCACAGCACAACGGGGCTCTGGCTTAAAGATGGTGAGGATGGTAAACCATGGTCCGGGGTCTGCTTCCAAAATTTTATGGGAAGATGGAATGAAAAGGTAAAGTGCAGGGGTAGGCGTTGTGGCCCAGCAGGTTAAGCCACCATTTGGGATACTGGTGCCCACATCCCATATGGGAGCACCTGGGATCGAGTCCTGCCTCTGCTTCCCATCCTGCTCCCTGCTAACGGGCCTGGGAGGCAGCAGAGGATGGCCCAAGTGTGTGCGTCCCTGCCACCCACATGGGAGACCTGGACAGAGTTCCTGGCTCCTGGCTTCAGCTATTGTGGGTATTGGGGGAATGAACTACTTTCTCTCTCTCTGTCACTCTGCCTCTCAAATAATAAGTAGATCTTAAAAATTTCCTTTTTAAAAATATATTAATTTTATTTACTTAAAAGCAGAGTTAGAGACAGACCTTCCACCCACTGGTTCACCCCTCAAATGGCTGCAATGGATAGGACTTGGCCATGCCAAAGCCAGTAACCAGGAACTCCATCTGGGTCTCCCATGTGGGTGCAGGGGTCCAAGCATCTGGGCCATCTTCCACTGCTCTCCCAGGTGCATTAGCAGGGAGCCGAATCAGTAGTAGAGCAGCGGGGACTCGAACCTGCGACCATATGGGATGCTCGTGTTGCAGGCTGTGCCTTAATCTGCTGCACCACAGTGCCAGCCCCTTACAAAAATCCTTACAGCGTGATTTATTCATGGTGTTTTTTAAGGGCTATACAATGTTGGAAACTGTTGTCAGTGGTTACCTTCGCAATTGGAGGGAACTGAGAGAGAAAAAAAAGATAATACTTTTGTCAGTGGTTACCTTCGCAATTGGAGGGAACCAAGAGAGAAAAAAAGATAATACTTTTCGTCTTATTCTCTTCTGGAGAGCTTTTTGGAAAACATAATTAGCATCTATTATTATAATTTCAACAAAAACAGGGAGGTGAACTGCACGTGCCTGATCTACAGGAGGCAGGCACTCAGTCACAGATGTGCCTCAGCCTTAGCCTGCGGTGCACAAGGCACACCAGGCAACGCAGCCAGGAGGGGCTGCCTCCTGGAGACAGAGAGCCCTGGAGGGCAGGGGACACTGCTGGCCGGCACTGCGCTTTCCCCAGGCAGCTCAGGTCCCCATACACTTCCCGGGAGGTGGCGCTGGAGCTGAGACCCGCAGGATGCAGAGGGATCAGCCAGGGCCAGAGGAAAGGGCCCGGGGCCCAGGAGCTGTGAGAAGAGCGGCTGGTAGTGGACAAGAGAAAAGCGAAGATTCCCCAGGATCTGTGTGTGGCCGGAGTGGCAGGAGGGAGGTGGGGCACGAGGCCGGGCAGGGGGCTGCCTCCCTTCCCAGGACAATGCTCTGAGGCCCGAGTGGGATAATGATGTCTTCATTAGCTCCCTGCTGACGGACATCAAGGAGGATTTGGGTTTCAGATGAGGTTGGAAAATTGCAGGTAATTACTGGGAGAGATTAGAAGAGTGTGCTCTTAAAACAGGCTTCAAACACACAAAACAGGGGACGCTGGTATCTTAGCTGGGGGTGGGGAGGGTGGGGGAGCCAAGGCCACGCTTTTCGAACTCAAGTTGTCAGGAAGAGGGAGCCTCCTGGGTGACACAGCCGCTGTGGGCTGGCAGGGCTGGGCGGGCCTGCCGCTCGGCATTTCCAACAAGCGCCCAGGTGATGCTGCAGCCATTGGTCCGCAAAGCACTCTGGGAACACGGGGCTGAGGCAGGGCCTTCGTTTGCGAGGTTTCTGTAGTGTTCACACTCTTTTTCTTAGTTACCATTTTTTTTTTACAGGCAGAGTTAGACAGTGAGAGAGAGACAGAAAGGTCTTCCTTCCGTTGGTTCACCCCACAAATGGCCGCTACCAGGAGCCAGGTGCTTCTCCTGGTCTCCCATGGGATGCAGGGCCCAAGCACTTGGGCCATCCTCCACTGTACTCCCGGGCCACAGCAGAGAGCTGGACTGGAAGAGGAGCAACCGGGACAGAATCTGGCACCCCAACTGGGACTAGAACCCGGTGTGCCGGTGCCGCAGGCGGAGGATTAGCCTAGTGAACCGCGGCGCCGGCCAGTTACTGTCTTTTCTGTGTGTGATGGAAACACGAGGACATGCTGCCTTAGCTGGTCTCAGGTGCGCGCACACAGCACAGCTCCAGATCTCACTCATCCTACAGAACCGAAACTTCCCCCCTTTCACCCACAGCCTGCATGCCCCTCCCCCAACCCGCAACCACCTGCTGCTGCCAGCTCAGCAATTTTAGATTCCAAGGCCAGCGTTTCCGCTCTGCTGTTGTCGCAAGTGACTCCACTTCCTTCTTTCTAAAGACAGTGATGTTCCACTAGTTCTCTATCTCCCACCGTTCCTTTACCCATTCCCCTGCGGCCAGTTAGGCCCATTTCCTATACTGGCTCTTGTGGGCTAAGCCTGCCGATATCCCCTTGGGGTAATGATTTCATTTCTTTCGGATTTATATACCTGGAAGTGGGATTGCTGGACTACAAGATAGTTCCATTTTTAAAGCATTTGTTTTATTTTCATCTACTTGAAAGAGCAGAGAGAGAGGGGGCGGGAGAGATCGATACATCTTCCAGTCACTGGCTCAATCCCCAAATGCCTGCAACAGCGAGGGCCAGGCCAAGAACTTCACTCAGGTCTCCCGCGTGGGTGGCAGAGGCCCAAGCACTTGAGGCAGAGCAGCGAGGACTCCAACTGGCTACCCCAAAATGTGTCCAGTTTGGAGTCCCAAGCAGCTGCTTAACCCGGTGCATCAGGACACTCCTAACAGCAGTGTTCAAGGGTTCCTTGTCTCCACATCCACGTTTGTTATCTTCTGTTTTTCCGATGACAGCCATCCTACCAGGTATGAGCTGACTGCTCGTTATGGTTTTGATTGACACTTTTCCCGATCACTAGCCATGCTGAGCAGTTTCTATTTGCTTGTTAGCCATTTGTATGTCTTCTTGTCAGAAAGAGCTAGCAAGCCCTTGGCCTGTTTTTAATATCTTAACATTATATTTATTTATGTGATAGGTGTAGAGACAGAAGCAGAGAACTCCCATCCACTGGTTCAGTCCTGAAATGCTGGCAACAGCCAGGGTTGGGCCAGGCTAAAGCCAGGGGCTGGGGCTTCCATCCAGGTCTCCCACGTGGGTGTCGGGAACCTGCTGCCTTCCAGGGTCTGCGTGAGCAGATCTTAACCTCTAGGCCAAACGCCTCCCTCTCGCTCCTCAGTTTGCTTATTTCCTTGCTATCGAGCTGTTTGAGTCTTTACTATATTTTGGATACTAACCTCTCATCAGACATGTGGTTTACAAGGCTTTTCTCTCATCCCAGGGGCTGTCTCCACTCCGCTGATGGCTTCCTTTGCTATGCGGAGGAATTTTAGCTTGATGCAATCTTATTTGTCTATTTTTGCTTGTGCGTGTGGGGTTGGATCCAAAAAAAAAAAAAAAAAATCTTTGCCCAGACAAATGGCAAGAAGACTGTTTATTTGACATCTAGGTCTTTATTTTGAATGGAATTTTGTACGTGGTCCGATTTCACTTCTCTGAACATGGTTGTCTACTTTCCCAGCGCCACCTATTGAAGCGCCTCCCACTGTGTGTCCCTGGCACCTTTGTTGAAGATCAGTGGACTCTAAGACACCTCAAGATGAGGCAGAAAGCAGAAAACAACAGAGTAGGAAGCGATGTCGCCAGCCCGGGCCACCCGGAGGAGGAGCTGGTCACCCAGCGGGAGGGTCGGCACTTCCTGGGGGAGCATCAGGCGTGGCTCCGGTGCTAGAAGCAGCAGCATCTTCCTGGTTCGCGGCAGGCACCTATCCTGCATCCAGAACCACGTGACGGCTGCAGTCAGGTAGGCCTTCCGGGGAGACAGGACATACACAGAGCAAGGGAGCCCAGGCCCCAGGGGCCCCAGGCACAGGCGTGAGAATCAGCCTTGGAGCAGCTGCCCTCCCAGGTCCAGCCAGGAGCGGGGGCTTGCACACCAGCGACCCAGATTCACCTGCGAGCACCAGGCTTCAGGGCACAGATTTGGACCCGATTCCTTGGGTTCGAATCCCAGCTCTGCTACTCACCAGCCAAGTGAACTTGAGCGAATGACCTACATTCTCTGAGTGTCAGTGTTTTTCTCTGATAAATGGGGAGGGTGTTGTAAGGGTTCAGTGAGTTACAGTATGTCAAGCACCTAGACTGTTGACTGGCATGTAGGAGCAGGAGCCATTAAAGCACCTCCTACTGCTACTAGGCTGCTTTTTCTTTTCTTTTCTTTCTTTTTTTTTAAGATTGACTTGTTTGAAAGCCAAAGTTTCAGAGAGAGAAACAGAGAGAGAAAGACAGAGAGAATCTTCCATCTGTTGGTTCACTCCCCAAATGGCCAGAACTGGGCCAGGCTGAAGCCAGAGGCCTAGAACTTCAGCCGGGTCTTCCACATGGGTGCAGGGGCCCAAGCACTTGGGCCATCTTCTGTTGTTTTCCCAGGCACATTAGCAGGGAGCTGGATCGGAAGTAGATCTGCCGGGACGGCTGCAGACGGCGGCTTACCTTGCTACACCACAGCACCACCCCGGAGCCCAGTAATCTTAAATGGCCATTTTCCATGTAAGATGCTAAGGATTGGAAAGGTCTCACTCAGCCCTGGGAAAGAACTACACTCTGATTCTCCTCTCCTGTAGCTTTCCTTCCCCAGGGAGAAGCCCCGGAGGGAGCAGGGGCCCTGATGCTCTGCAGAGCTGGGCATCCCAGTCCCACAGCTGGACTCAGGCTGAAGCGGGGGCCCACCCCAGGGACTGCAAACAGAACTGGCCCCTCCCTCCCTGTCACTTTAAAGGGCAGATCCCAGCAGGAGCTGGAGGCCGCACCAGGCAGGGTTCAAGTGTGTTTGGTGCTCAGCGCTCCCAGCTGTCTGCTCACCCACATCTCTAAGGCACATGAACCACGAATCTGAAACGCAGCCTGCAGGGGACACACTTACGCAAAACCGTTCCACCAGCCTTCGGCACAGCAGCCTCCGCAAGATGAGAGGTTTATGTGGTGAGAAAGCAGGCTGCCTCCATCTATCTTACTTAATCCTGCTGGCTGAATGCAAATTGCTTTCTCACACTGAGACGAAAGAACACTGGTGGGTGGGATGAAGCCAGTGGGCACACGCGGGATGACTGCGTGCGGGCGGCTGCAGGGACCGGACCCGGAGCTGTCCCCGAGGCAGGGCAAGTGCAGCTGCAGGAATTCTCCCATCTCCCAGCCCTGCCCGCTGCACCTGTTCAGGGTGAGGCTTTACAGAGGGTGGGAGTCTCCTGAGCCTTGGTCTAAGGACAGGAGAGCATGGAAGCTTTAGGATGGACTGGGATGGACAGGAGTGACCAGAAAGTGAGGACGCAGGGCCTCAGGGCCGGCCTGGAGAAGGGGCCAGGGGACCCTGCAGGGGTTCAGGGGATGGGGAGGCCCGTGCCGTGGGCCCCTGGGCAGCACAGGGCCAAGGCAGATTGACTGGCCTCTAGGTATTCTATTCACATTCATATTCAGTGTGTGTGTGTGTGTGTGTGTGTGTGTGTGTGTACCCGCTTCTCACACAAAGAGCCTGAAGGCCTGAAGGTATGCAGTGGCCGGGAATAAAGCAGAGTTGAGACCTGAAGTGAAAGCAACATAAGGGGACAGGAATCCTGACAGCAACAGCGAGAGCAGCCTTCCTGAGCTGTGATAAACCGCCCTGCACGGCTGCAGACGTGGTCCGTAAGCCGGACTCTGAGCGGCCAAAGCAAAGAGGGCACGGTCATCAAGTGCAGGGATGGCAGAGCCCAGCCTCCGGGGAAGCCCTGCCTCACCGTGGGTCGGGAACTTGGGCGGAATCCCCTCCAGGGCCCACCCAGGCAGTGGGTGCTGGGCGCCCTTGGTGGTCCCCGACGACAGAGGCAACACCTTGTCTCAGGAGCTGTCTCAGTGTGGGCTGGAAAGTCACTCAGGAATAATCCTGGGGGCGGGGCTTAGGCCCAGCCACCCAGACACCTGTCAGGACAACAGGATCCTAAATCGCAGATTTGTCCCCAGCTCCAGCTCTGATCCCAACTTCCTGCCAGTGCAGACTGCGGGAGGCAGCAGATGTTGGATGAAGCGGTTGTGTCCCTACCACCCACGCGGGAAACCTAGACGGGGAGCCTGGCTCCCGGCTTCCGCCTGTCCCAGACCTAGGCGTCATGCACACTTCACACTTGGGGAGTGAACCAGATGGGAGCTCGCTCTCTCTGCCTCACAAGCAAGTGAATAAAAATTAAAAAAAGAATAATCCTGATGTTCATCCTACGGTATTGTAACGGAGAAGTTGGAAGTGGCTGGAATGCTCCCCAAACATCAATGGAATAGTACGCAGCTGTTAAGAAGAAAGGAAAGTTGGGGCCGGTGCTGTGGCTCAGCGGGTTAACACCCTGGCCTGAGGCACCGGCATCCCATATGGGGACCGGTTCAAGACTCAGCTGCTCCACTTCCAATCCAGCTCTCTGCTATGCCTTGGGAAAGCAGTAGAAGATGGTCCAAGTCCTTGGGCCCCTGCACCCTTGTGGGAGACCTGGAAGAAGCTCCTGGCTCCTGGCTTTGGATCGACTCAGCTCCAGCCATGACAACTGTTTGGGGAATGAACCAATGGATGGAAGACTTCTCTCTTTCTCTCGCCTCTACCTTTCAAACAAACAAATAAATCTTTTTTTTTTTTAAAGAATGAGTATTTAAATGCATATAGATACTCTAGGTCATTTCTGGAAGAAATCACAAGGACCTGCTTACTTCTGGGGAGAGGCCGGGTGGAGGGGGCGGTGGGAGGAGGCTGACGTTCTGCTTTTGTACCTTGTGGATTTTGTGCCATGGAAGCATACTGCATATTCAAATTACTCACCCATGGACAACACAGCAAACAGTCCCACAGGGGCTAAGCACAAGGCGCTGAAACTAGACACTCACAGCTGAGAGTAGAGAAGACCTGACATCCTTTGTGACGCCCATCCATCCAGGGGGCAGAAGACCTCCATGGCTGATTCACATCCATCACTGTTTGGTCCAAGTATTTGGGCCCCTGCCTCCCACTTGGGAGAGCTGGAGGGAGCTCCTGGCTCCTGGCTCCTGGCTCCTGCCTGGCCCAGCCCTGGCTGTTGCAGCCATCTGGGGAGTGAACCAGTGGATGGAAGACTTCTCTCTCCTCTGCTTCTCCCTCTATCACTCTTTCAAATGAATACATACAGCTTTGAAAAAACACAGTCAACATAGTCAAAAGGTACCCCGTGGGGCGGGAGAAGATATCTGGAAATCACATATCTGACAAGGGGTTAATATCCAAACTACACAAGGAATTCCCACGGCTCAAGAACGACGAAACGAGAACCCAATTAAAAACTGGGTGAACGACTTGAACAGATATTTCTCTGAAGGTCTAGAAACGGCCAACAGGCTCAGGCGAAGACAGGCAGAGGAATCAAAACCACAATGAGATAGCGCTTCATACCCACTAGAGCTGCTACGACAAAAAGAACAAGTGTTGAGGAGGATGTGGCGAGACTGGAATCCTGGTGCAGCCGCTGTGGAAAACAGTTGGATGGCTTCTCAGAAATTCCAAGCGGAATCACCATGTGATGCAGCGACTGCACGTGTGCGAGCCGGGGCTTGAGGAGGCGCTCGCTCCCAGCGGCGACATTCGCAGTGGCTGAAAGGTGGGTGCGACTCAAGGGTCCCATCTCCGGATGCGGTCATGCGCACAGCGGACTACAACACCCTGCACACCTGCTGCTGCGTCCTGGGGGACGGGAGCCGGCCACATAAGGACGGTGCTGGAGCTGGAGCTGGTGCGGTTCCACCCACGCCAGGAGCTCCAGGGACACAGCAGTGTGTGCACAGGCTGCTGAGTGCAGGAGGCAGCGGGAAATGGCTCAGTGGGGACAGAGTCTGGGACGATGAAAAGTTCTGGAGACGGATGGTGCTGGTGGTCCAACAACACTGTGAATGCACGTTCATGCCACGGAGCCAGGTGTTTGAAAATGATGCAGATGGTAAATTTTGTTACATTTAGTTCACCAGACTTGAAGAAAAAAAAAACAATAAAAATCCCTGTTTACCTCTGTCTGCATCCCTGCTGATGGGGTCTGGGAGATGTGAGTTCTATGCATCAGATGCTTTAGCACAACTTTTTCTTTTAGTTTATTTATTTGAAAGGCAGAGTGACACGGGGCGGGGTGGGGCATGGATCTTCCATCCCCTGGTTCACTCCCCAAACGGACCCAGCAGTCAGCCTGGGCCAGACGGAAGCCAGGAGCCTGGAACTGCATCCGGGTCTCCTACAGGGTGACAGAGACTCAAGTAACTGAGTCACTCTGAGCATCCCTGCTGCGTCCCCGGGCGTGCATTAGCAGGAAGCTGGACTGTAAGTGGAGTCACTCAGACCCCAGGGGGCTGCTTCGCCCACGTTGCCGCAACGCCTGCCCCTGCACAGCTCTTTAAAAGGCTTTGATCTGGACAGAGAACCAACAAACACAAAGGCAATTCAAGAAAGTTATGAAAAATGGAGTTAAAAGATAATTCTGCTGGTGCCACGGTTCACTAGGCTAATCTTCAGCCTGAGGTGCTGGCACCCCGGGTTCTGGTCCCGGTTGGGGCACCAGTTCTGTCCCGGTTGCCCCTCTTCCAGGCCAGCTCTCTGCTGTGGCCCGGGAGTGCAGTGGAGGATGGCCCAAGTGCTGGGTCCCTGCACCCCATGGGAGACCAGGAGAAGCACCTGGCTCCTGGCTTCGGATTGGCGCAGTGCGCCGGCCGTAGCGGCCATTTGGGGAGTGAACCAACAGAAAAGAAAGACCTTTCTCTCTGTCTCTCTCTCTCCCTCACTGTCTAACTCTGCCTGTCAAAAAAAATAATTCTATTTTGGTGCAAACATTTGGAAATCCATGCATACAGTGTGGGTGGGTCCTTCAAAAAGTCCATGGAAAATGTGCACTATGAAGAAACTGTCCATCAAGTTCAAATCTGTTGGACGTGCCCGCATCTGTGCTGAGGGACCATTCCCTGGCAAGCTGCAGGAAAAGGCGAATGTCCTAAACCAGTCCGAATGCCACAGACTGTCTTCCTTCCCCTCTCCCCTCACCCCTGTACCAGCACATGCACCTGCAGAAACACACCCCCTGCACGCCACAGTACAAGCACACTCACAAATACACACACAACACACAGAGGTACACACTTGTTGCAGACATATCTTACCCTCTCACTACACCCTGCCCAAATGTCACACAACACTACATGCCTCTCAACACAGAGCACACACACACGCACACACACACACGAGTGGGCATAGCCAGCTTGCAAACTGAGTGCCCGCTTGAGACACGAGTGAAACGTGGCCGGTTCTCTGGCTCCCTGTGTGCACCCACACCCTGCACTGCCCCGGCCCAGTCCCTGGGGTGAACGTGGGACTCCAGGCAAGCCTGCACTTGCCACCAGCCTGCCGTCTGCTGCCCGCGCTGAGATCCGTCCACCAAGGGCTTTATTTCTCAGTTCAGTGCTCCCACGGCGGGAAAGGAATGAAATCCCCCAGGAGGAGGGACTGCAGTTTCTGTTGGTGCCAGCACCTTGTCGCACTGGTGAGAAGGGCGGGTTTCCCACAGGGGGCCTGCAGGGGCAAAAGCCTGGGACTGGGGTTGGGGTGGGGGCGGGGAAGCTGCACAGGGCATTGGTGGTGGGCTGTGTGAGTGGCGGCCCTGACAGCCTGTCGTGGCAGGCCAGCCCATCCTTGCCTCCCTTTGCAGGCCACGATGACGCCAGAAGCTGGCTGGATCCCCAGATCTCGGAGGCAGCAGATAAAAACGGGTGTGAGCAGACAGACAAGCGAGGACAAAGGGTCCCAGACGAGCCCTGAAGAAAGTCCGCAGTGAGACAGCAGAGCGAGTCACCTTCTCAGAGGGACAGGGCTCCTGTCCTGAAGACCAGTCTCCCCAGGGGATGCCCCATGCTGGTGGGGGCGGCATCTCTCCTCTCCATTCTCCCACTGCACCCATTACACCAGTTCCAAGGAAGGAGGGGCTACTGCCCTTGGTTTTACCCTTGGCAGTGCAGCCAAGGAAGGCTCGGCGTGGTTTGGTTTGTGAGGTTCAGGGATGGGGAGGCAGGAGGGCGTGGCATCATTCCAAGGAGCTGACAATGAACTCCAGACACCTCTGGACCCTAGTGGCTTATTAAGAAAACCTGCGCAAATTAATTGAACTGAATCTTGATTTTTTTTTTTAAGCAATGTGGAGGTTTAGTCAAACTTCAGTTTAGCTAATGAGTGCCGGAGGAGGAAGAAGGCAAAGGCTCTGTGTAGTTCCTGGAACACTCATCATTAAGCGATGAAGGAGACAGCCAGTACCTCGTCCCCCTGCGCTTCCGCCAGCGTCGCTTACGAAGGGACCTGGTTATCCGCCATCTGCTTAGTTCTGTCTTTCTACCCCCGCCTCCCCATCTCCCACCATCACTGTGCAAATACACGTTCTGGGGACAAGGTACAGCCTGGGCTCTATTTGGTGTCTCAGGTGGCATGGCCAGGGGGCACAGAGCTGGGGTTCCATGAGCAGGTGCCGAGGGTGCCGACAGGCTGGGGGCTGCTGCAGGTGCCGGCTGCCAACCGCTCATGCCTGGACCCTCCTTCCTCAAGGCTCGCCCCTGGCCAGTGACTGCGAGGGAGAAGGAGGAAGACAGCTCAGCCCTGCGTGTTGGGGAGCCCGGTCCGCCTTCTCCTGACACCCCGTCTTCCCCAGCACCTTGCCCTTACCTGTTTCTCCCGCGAGCCTTCCCTCAATAATCGCCTGCTTCTCCAGGACCCCCTCATCTTTCTTTATGCAATCCCGGCACTCAAAGTCTCCCTCCACACAGGACTGGGCCCCCATGGAAGCTCTCGGAGCAGTGTTCCCGCTTCCCCATCACTGGGAGCAGGGAAGAGACCCATTGGGGGGGGGGGGCTGCCGCCAGGCGTGTAAACACCATTGGCCCAAGAATGCCACATGGCTCTGTCCATGTCATACCAAAGTGCCTCAAATAGAAATAGGGGTCGGTTTGTGGTGCAGCTGTTTAAACGGCTGGTGTCTCACATGAGGGCCAGTTTAAGTCCTGGCTGCTCCACTTCCAATCCAGCTCCCTGTGAATGCATCTGGGAAAGTAGTGGAAGACTGCCAAGTACTTGGGCCCCTGCACCCATGTGGGAGACCTGAATGGAGTTCTAAGCTCCTGGCCTCAGCCTGGCTGTTACGGCATTTGTGGAGTGAGCCAGAAGATGGAAGAGTTCTCTCTCTTTTGTAAAGATTTTATTTGAGAGGTAGAGTTACAGAGAGAGGGAGAGACAGAGAAAGGTCTTCCACCTACTGGTTCATTCCCCAGATGGCCGCAAAGGCTGGAGCTGGGCACATCTGAAGCCAGGAGCCAGGAGGTTCCTCCAGGTCTCTCACATGGGTGCAGGAGCCCAAGCACATAGGCCATCTTCCACTGCCTTCCCAGGCCACAGCAGAGAGCTGGATTGGAGGAGGAGCAACTGGGACACGAACCGGCACCTATATGGGATGCCGGTGCCTACATGGAATGCTGGCGCAGCAGGCGAAGGCTTAGCCTACTAGGCCACAGCGCCAGCCCCATGGAAGATCTCGTTCTCTCTGTCTCCTCCTCTGACATTCTGCCTTTCAAATCAATCAATCAATCTTAAAAAAGAATCACTCCCCAGTTCCAGAGGCAGAAGTCCAAAATCAAGCTGTTGGCAGGGCTGTGCGGAAATGCGTGGGGAAGCACAGTTCTTTGGATGTTCCAGCTTCTGGTGTTGGTGAGCGGTCCTGGCTCTCGGACTGATAGACACACCCCAGCAGCCCCCGCCCCGCTGTCACACACCCTCTCCTCTCTTATAAGAAGAGAAGGGCCCCCACTCATCTGCAGTGAGTGATCCTTTTCCAAATCAGGCTATGTTCTATGGCATCGGGGGTTAGGACTCCATCATAGGGGACGTCATTCAGCCCGTAACACCACGGCTGCCATTTGCTAGCTGGGGGATGCAAGCCATGCCACCTCTCTGCTCCAGCGACTTCATGTATGGCAACGAGAACGCCAGGAACCAGTGGGGCCACATCCCTGCACCCCTGCCCGCGGATGCAGACCTCAGCGCATCCCTGCACCCCTGCCCGCGGACGCGGACCTCAGGGAAGCACCCCTGCCCGCGGACGCGGACCTCAGGGAAGCACCCCTGCCCGCGGACGCGGACCTCAGGGAAGCACCCCTGCCCGCGGACGCGGACCTCAGCGCAGCACCCCCCTTAGCTGCACTCTCCTGGGCACCCTGGTGGAACAGGGACGTGAGCCTCAGCCATTTTAGGTTCTTGTTACCCCGGCTCACCCCTGCATTCTCCCCCAGGTTCGGAAGCCAGTGGGCCAGACCTGGAGAACCAGGGTGGAGAGCTCACCTCCGCCTACTGCCCCATCCCCACCCTGGCCCACCTACGGTACAAAAGGGCCCGGCCTGCTGGGGTCGCGGCCTCTGCCACGTGTGCCGTCTGTGAGCATGGTGGTAGGTGGTCGACCTCTGCGAGTTTACTTTCCCTGAATAAATTCGGTCCGGCTGTGAGTTTGTGCTCTGTCTCCTCTCTGTCCTGCGCCTCTCTCCCTTACATGTTGGGGCCCTATTAGAGGAGGCACGGATCTGCACTCTTTTCCTAACGCACCGGCCCACAGGCTATGCTCACCCTCCTGCCCTGAGATCTATCTTGCATCCACACAAGCTCGCTTGAGCCTTTCAGAAAGTAACACTTATTCAGGTGTCGGTGCCAGGGACGACTCTATAAGCAGCAAGGGTGGGACAAGCGGGGTGAGTGTCACGTGCACATAGCCCCTCGGGTTGCAGGCCACAGGGTCTCCCTTCCTCTCCCCTCCTGCTGCTGCACTCCCTCTTCGTGCCCACTCCAGCAAACGGGAGCGCCCTCAGCCTGTCTCCTAATTGAGGCTGTGCCGGGTCCTTCTGCTGACATATTAATCCTGGCATCCGTCTGCCTTATTCACGGCGGCACAGCAGCAATCCGAAATTGTCAGCCGTTTCCAGAGTGATCAGTGCTCTTCCTGATCCAAACTGCAAAGCTCGCATTGATTTGATCCACTCTAGGATGCGTGCTGGTCATTCCAGCAGGCCCTGTCCTCGCCCCGCCCCCACCCCACGCTCACCAGAGCAAAGCAGACCTCACCTGAACCTTGAAAGCTCTTCTCTCTCACTTCCCATCAGCCCAAGTTTGCAGGTGCAAATGAATAACCTAGGAACTTGACACATGCAGTTCGGGGTGTGAAGGGGGGACCCCAAGACTGAGCAATTCCTGAAGACCCAGGTGCGCAGCGGAAGCTGTCATCTGTCCACAGTCCCCACACTTTGAACAGCAAGACCTCTGCAGTTCTAAGAGTTGGCAGGTGCGCCAGGGTCTTGGCAGGCGGCACCGCCACGCCTTGCTCTGTGCCCTAGAAATGCAGCTGAGAGACAGCAGCTCACTGCCCAGGGAAGTTGCAGGAAGCCTCCCAGGGGATGTAGACAGCTGGTGGGGGAGCTGGCGCTGTGGTGTAGTAGGTTAAGCCTCCCATATGGGTGCTGCTGGCTTCAGAACGGCCCAGCTCTAGCTGCTGCAGCCATTTGGGGAGTGAACCACAGGATGGAAGACGTCCCTCCCTCTCTGTAACTCTACCTTTCAAATAATTAAGTTAAAAAAGGTCTCTCTGGGTTTGGCAGCCGTGTGGAGAGCAGAAGCAGAGCAGCCATGAGGAGGCTGTTGCAATAACCAGGATGAAGCAGGGTAGAGACCCAAGTGACGGGAGGGAGCTGTGCAGGGGGTGGATCGAGGGGCCTGGGTTAAGTGGTGGTGGGAGGTGTTGGAGAGGCAGGGTGCACACACCAGATCCCTAGGTCCCACAGTGATGGGGGATAATGAGAAATAGCTTTCTGTGGGGGCTGCAGGAAGTGGGGTCCTTAGGGAACGATGAAGACAGCGAGGATGTTACTGAACCTCCAAACCTGGGTCCACTTGCTCGCTGCGCAGAGAGCCAGCCACCGATACCGGGTGGTATAGCCGGGAGGTGCGCATGGCACAGCACAGAGCAAGGAGCCGGACAGCCACTGCTTACTTCCCAGGCTCCCGAGGGGGGGGGGAGAAGGTTCTTATTGTTAGAGACTGAGGGCGGGGCTGAGGGCGCGTGGTCAGCTCGTGCATACTTCCTGGCTGGTCCGAGGCGCTCGTGGCCTTCCTTTGCTTGGTCGGTGATGCTGTGCACTTAGGGAATGTGTGGTGGCCGGTGGCTCGGGTTGGTCTGGGGGTTGCATGTGAGTGGCTGCTCCCGGCCTGGAATGCCCACAAACCCCTCTGGACAGGACTGGCCATCAAGGGTTATGCCTTGGGGGAGCTATGACTCCTTGAGTGCGGGGATCAGAACCCTGCAGGGCTAGCGGGACTGCTCCCTCCAGTCAGTGAGCTCCTTCTGGTAAAGGACCGGCGAGGACACTATGGGCTGAGGGTGACAGACGAGAGGCGGGGGCCTGCCTGTGCGCGACACGGGCTCGGTTTTCAGGGAGAACGCGGTTTATCATTGAACTGGTGTCCAGTGAGAGGAGCTCAGGAAGAGGCTGTTGGGGGGAGACAGGTGGGGAACAGGAAACCCAAGTGGGCCCACAGAAGCCCTGGCTGGAGCAAGGGGTCCGTGTAGCCCGGCCTGGTGACTCACCAAGGATGCCAGGACCCCCACGACGTGCAACCAAGCAGCAGCCTCTGGCCAGCCCTCCTCCCTGCCCAGGGCCGGGCACTCCATGAGTTCCCAGCTTGGCTGTTTCTCTGTCCTGAAAGCCTTGGAGGCCACCGCTCTCCCTGGAGCTGAGAGTCCATGACATCCCACAAGTATTGCCTGAGACAAACACATCACCACTTAGCTCTGAACAACGCAGACCGACATCGCGATTCCTTCTCTGGCCCGTGAGCTATCGAGAGAAGTGTTTTACTTTTAAAAAGTATGAACTTACCTGAGAAGTACACACAGAGAGAGGGAAAGAGAGAAAGACATCTACTGGTTCGCTCACCAAACACCCACAACTGCCAGGGAGGCTGGGGGTGAGGCCAGAGCTGGGAACTCAGCCCAGGGCTCCCACGTGGGCAGCAGGGCCTGCACCAGTGGGAAGTTAGAGTCGGGGCCAGAGCTGGGAACCGAACCCAGGTGCTCAGTCCAATCTCTACTGCTAGGTGAAGCCTGCCCTGACAGAGACGTGTTCTTAAAGGTGGGATGTATGCTGTAAGGAGGACTTTTTGGTCATTTCTAACTTATCTGAATGACGGGCAGTGAGTCACTGAATGGCATGTGTGTGCTTTATTTCTAAGGCAGGGGCCGGCGCTGTGGCGTAGCAGGTAGAGCTGCTGTCTGCAGCGCCAGCATCCTATTTGGGTGCCGGTTCTAGTCCCAGCTGCTCCACTTCCGACCCAGCTCTCAGCAATAGCCTGGGATAGCAGTAGAAGATGATGGCCCAAGTCCTTGGGCCCCTGCACCTGCATGGGAGACCCAAAAGAAGCTCCTGGCTCCTGGCTTTGGATCAGCCCAGTTCTGGCCGTTGCAACGATCTGGGGAGTGAACCAGCAGATGGAAGACCTCTCTCTCTCTCTCTCTCTCTCTCTCTCTCTCTGTGCATCTCTGTAACTCTGCTTTTCAAATAAGTAAATAAATCTTTATAAAAAAAATCCCCAAGGGAGAGCTGTCTGCACAGTCTAACAGTCAGTGGAGAGCCCTGTGTGCTCATTCACATGCTCAGCAAATTCCTCGGTGTTGCTCTGCACCAGGCCCTGCTGTAGGTGAGGAGGGGAAAGAAGCACAAAACAGATTAAAAAAAAAAAATCCCTGCTCTGCAGAGAACGGGGCAGTAAATGAGCAAGTGAAACGCACCGAGCGCAGGAGGGTGAAAGTTGAGAGCGCACTGCGCACTGCTCGGGCGCCAGCAGCGCCTAAGTGCTGTATTGACAGGACTCCTAATCCTCAATCTCATGACACGGGAGCTATCACTAGTCCCAGCATAGAGCTGATGACGGGCGCCCTGGGAGGTTAAACAGTGAGCCCAGGGCTGTCCAGCTCACGAGAGGCAGAGCGAGACCCAAACGCAGGCCGTCAGATACCAAAGCTGTCAGCAAAGCGAAGACTGATCGATTGATTTGAAAGGGCAGAGTGACTCGCTGGGCCCTAACCTTATATTCTGAAAACTAGAATAAAGATGGGCAAGACATTACTAAAAAAAAAAAATGACCATGTAGTTAAAAAAAAAAAAAAAACTACATCTTAAAAATAAAACCATACTGTGGATAGGAAATGAGTGAATCGGAGGTAGGTCTGAGGACATTTCAGAGTATTCATCAAAGCAGGGCATGGAGCGGAAAACATCAGAGAGCAAGCTGCAGAGTGGGGAGGTCTAGTGTTTATCTGCTAAAGCGAAGAGAATGGACGAGAGCAACATTTGAAGTTAAAGTGGCTGAGAATTGACAGAAAAATGTGCAGATAGGTCTGCGTTCCCATGGCTACGCTCCAGGCCTCTCGGAGCCGTGGCTGCCGACCCGAGCGGCCGGCACCGCCACTGCCTGTTTCCATCCGGCATCCCCCACCCCTTCCTTCAACGACACGATTTGGTTCAGGGCAGCAGCTCCCTTGCCCTCTGGGATGGCCACGTGACGATGCTCAAGAAGGAGGTGAGAATCTTCTGGAAAAGGGGTAAATGCAGCCAGCACATTCTCGTACCTTTTTGCCCTACCCATCCCGGCAGGACCGTGTGCATAGACACTCGTGCTAAGGCGGTCAGAGGGAAGACAGGGGGCAGGGTCAGCTGTGGACTCACCGCCCCCAGAGCTGGGACATGAGAAACACAGCCCCCTCTCTGTCATGCCACCCTGCTGGGTTTCCTCTGTGCAGCCTAACCCAGTCCTCCCTGCTACCCTCTGCCTGCCTTCTACCCAGGGCACCAGGCAGTCTGCAGGCCGGGCCAGGGAGAGAGGAACAGCTAAGTACTTACGTTCGCTGAGGCTTAGCCTTCCAAGAAACGGTGACTCCCCCGTCTATGAAGTCACTCCACCCAAGCAGACAGCAAGAGCAGGAGAAAATGCCAGCCGGGAGCTTTCATCGCCCCCACGCGAGCCCTTCTTCAAGCCGTTACGACCTTGTGAGCAGACGTTCTAGAATCCTGCACTCGCGGCTTCTCCAGCAGTGCTGCCTGCAAGCTGGGGTCTCCCCTCCACCAGAGGGGCCGGGAGAGACTTCACTTCTTCCTCCCTAAGGTTCGCGGGGTTGGGTTCCTCCTTCTTCCTTCCCCTCGCTGGCTCCCTCTCCCGTCCTCTCTCTGCTTTCCTTCTCGGCCATGCTTTGTCCATCTGTGCCACCAAGGCTGCCCAGGCCACGAGAAGGCCCTGGGCCTGAGGCTTCCGGCGAGGATGGGACAGGATCTCTCTGCAAGCCTGGCACTGCTGTCCTTACAGTCCCACCCCATGGTGGCCAACCAGGTCAAAGAGGAAAGTCTGAATTTACCACGGTCACAGGACCACGATGACATTTCAAAATAAGGAATCCACCCCATCCACCAGAGGAGCCCAGACTCCATCGTATTAGAGTGCAACAAACTAGGTCTTCATTTTTATCTGTTGCCTAAATATTCATTTATTTTAAAGGCAGACTGTCAGAGAGAGAGAGAGAGAGAGAGAGAGAGAGAACTTCATCTGCTGGTTCATTCCCCAAATGGCCACAACAGCCTGGGCTGGGTCAGGCTGAAGCCAGGAGCTCCATCCAGGTCTCCCACTTGGGTGGCAGCGGCCCGGGCACCTTAGCAGGAAGCTGGATAGTAAGCAGAGGAGCTGGGACTCGAATTGGCACTCCGATATGGGATGCTGGCATCACAAGTAGCAGCCTAACCCAAGTGCCACAAAGTTGGCCCCTATTTTTATTTTTAACTTAAGGGACAGAGATAGAGAGACAGCCAGTGCCTAGCTGCTGGTTCATTTTCCAAATGTCTGCAATGGGCGGGACTGGGCCAGGCCATAGCCAGGAATTCAATCAAGGTCTCCCCAACTACTTGGGCCATCACTGCTGCCTCCCAGGGTCTGCACGTGTGGGAAGCTGGCACCAGGAACTGAGTGTGGGCATTGAACCCAGGCACCCCAATATGGAGTGCAGGCCTCCCACCCAGCAACTTAACCACTACGTCAAATGCCTGCCCCTAGGTCTTCATTTTTAAACGTGACATGGGTACGCAATGGTAGCAGTATTTTTTTTTCTTTTCTTTTCTTTTTGACAGGCAGAGTGGACAGTGAGAGAGAGAGACAGAGAGAAAGGTCTTCCCTTGCCGTTGGTTCACCCTCCAATGGCCGCCGCGGCCGGCGCGCTGCGGCTGTGCGCACCACACCCATCCGATGGCAGGAGCCAGGTGCTAGGTGCCTCTCCTGGTCTCCCATGGGGTGCAGGGCCCAAGCACCCAGGCCATCCCCCACTGCACTCCCTGGCCACAGCAGAGAGCCGGCCTGGAAGAGGGGCAACCGGGACAGAATCCGGCGCCCCAACCAGGACTAGAACCCAGTGTGCCGGCACCGCAAGGCGGAGGATTAGCCTAGTGAGCCGCGGCGCCGGCCGGTAGCAGTATTTTTTATTCAAGCTCGTTTCAACATTTGCCCAGGAAGCTCTCAGTTGGGGGCCACAGGTCAGTCTCCCTCTTTAAAGAAATCCAATATTATATCAGTCATGGCTTCTAGCCACACCAAGACACACATGGGAGACCCGATTTTGCAAACGTAGTAAAGACATCGGCTTGGGAAGCAAATCACTTCCCTCCTTTTCACTTCGTGGAGGAGAGACCTGGGTGGAAGGCAGGGAAGACAGCCCAGGCTCCAGAGGAGCAGGCCCCGTGGTGACAGCAGAGCACAGGGAGAGCCGTGGTGACATGTGGGGGGACAGGCCCCCTGCTGAAATCACCAGTGTCTAACGGGGAGCAGTCACAGGTGAAAAAGGGAACCTGCTGTTCTGAGCTAAGTGGTTTTTCAAGCCAAGGGCTGCTCTTAGACACCTTAGAAGGGGCCGGGGTTGTGTAGTGGATCAAGCTGCCGCCAGAGAGGCTGGATCCCACATGGGTGCTGGTTCAAATACCAGCCGCTCCGCTTCCCTGGCCGCTGCAGCTACCCGGGGAGTGAACCAGCAGATGCCAGATCTCCCTCTCTTTCTCTCTCCCTGTAACTCTGCCTTTCAAATAAATAAACAAATCTTTAAACAATTCTTTTGAAGAAAGGGAGACACTGGTTGGCGAGCATTTGGCCTAGGAGTTAGGACTGGGTAGGGATGCCCACGTCCCATATTAGAGTGCTTGGATTTGAGGCTCAGCTCTGCTTCTGATTCCAGTCTCTACAAACGCACAGCCTTGGGGGTGGCAGCCGGCCGCTCAAGTGGTTGGGTCTCTGCCACCCAGGTGGGAGACCCGGTTTGGGTTCTGGGCTCCCAGCTTCAGCTATTGACAGCATCTGGGAAGGGAACCAGTAGATGAGAGATCTCTGTCTTTCTGTCCTTCTCTCACTATGCGTTTCTGCCTTTCAAACAAAAATAAATTAAAAACAAACAAACGTAGGCCAGCCCCTCGGCTCACTAGGCTAATCCTCCGCCTTGCGGTGCCGGCACACTGGGTTCTAGTCCCGGTTGGGGCGCCGGATTCTGTCCCGCTTGCCCCTCTTCCAGGCCAGCTCTCTGCTGTGGCCAGGGAGTGCAGTGGAGGATGGCCCAAGTGCTTGGGCCCTGCACCTCATGGGAGACCAGGAGAAGCACCTGGCTCCTGGCTTCAGATCAGCGCGGTGCGCCGGCCGCAGCGCGCCGGCAGCAGCGGCCATTGGAGGGTGAACCAATGGCAAGGGAAGACCTTTCTCTCTGTCTCTCTCTCTCACTGTCCACTCTGCCTGTCAAAAAATAATAAATAAATAAATAACCAAACAAACACTGTCTCTGAAATTTGGAAAATAAGACAGTTGGAGGGTTTCTTAAGTCCAGGAATCCTTGCTTCTCCCAGCTGATCCATCCTCACCACAAACCAAACACACAAGCGCCCGTCATAAACAAGTCAACGACTTTATTGGAACACGGACTAAACTCATGCCCTTTGAAATAAGCACTTCAAAGGGACGTCGAGAGAATACAGCTGGAAGCCCAGGGACCAGGCTGCTCATTAGTTAAATCAAGCTCTTTGTCCTCCTATTGTGCTAATGCCTGGACTTTTGACTTCTCTGATCGTTAGCCTTGGTCATCAAGTGAGACCCCACGGGGCTTGCTCTGTTCATGCTCTTCTGAGTGACACTGTCTCCATTTTAATGGCCTCAAAGCATAATGAGGTGATGAATCACAGATAACAATGACTAAGAAAAACTACGCAGGAACAGAAGTGGACTCGTTAGCATGAAGAGGCAGCACTCTGATGAGGAACAAAAATCGCTCAAACACAGGGGGCACACACAGTCACGCAGGCTCCTGTGTGGCTCCCACTGTGTCTGCCACTGCTCTGAGTTCACTCACTTAGGGTACACACATTTATCTATTTGGGAGGCAGAGACAGGTAGGGAGAGAAAGAGAATTCCTGGGGCCGGTGTCGAGGCCAGCATGCTAAGCTCCCACTTATGATGCCTTCATCCTATATCGGAGTGTGGGTTCAAGTCCTAGATGCTCCACTTCTGATCCAGCTCCCTGTTAATGGGCCTAGAAAAAGCAGCAGAGACTTGAGCTCCTGGGTTTGGCCTTGTCCAGCCCCGGCTGTTGTAGCAATTTGGGGAGTGAACCAGCTGATGGAAGGGCTCTTTATATCCCTCCCTGCTCCCTCGTGTGTGTGTGTGACTGTCCCCTTCAAATAAACAGATCTTAAAAGAGAAAAAAAGGGGCTGGCATTGTGGTGTAGTGGGTTAGGCTGCTGCCTGCAATTCTGGCAGCCCACATGAGCGCCAGTTCCAGTCCCTGCTGCTTCACTTCTGATCCAGCACCTTGCTGATGAGCCTGGGAAAGCATCAGAGGATGGCCTGAGTGCTAAGGCCCCTGCCACCCACGTGGGAGACCTGGGTGAAGCTCCTGGCTTTGGCCTGGCCCAGCCCTGGCCAGGTGACAGTATTTTTTACTGTTGCAGCCATTTGGGAAGTGAACCAACAGATGGAAGACCTCTCTGTCTCTCTCTCTTTCTCTAGAACTCTGCCTTTCAAATAAATAAAATTAATCTTAAAAAAAAAAAAAAAGAGGGAGCTCCCATCTGCTGGTTCACTCCTCAAATGCCCACACTGGGGATGAACCGAGGCCAAAGCCTGGAGTTGCAAACTCAATCCAAGTTTCCCACATTCGTGGCAGGAACCCAGTTACTTAAGCCACACCCCTGCCTCCCAGGGTCTGCATTAGTGGCAAGCCAGAGTCAGAAGCCAGAGGCAGGGGCTGAGCTGTGGCATAGTGGGCTAAGCCCCTGCCTGCAGCGCCGGCATCCCCTATGGGTACCAGTTTGAATTCCAGCTGCTCCTCTTCCGATCCAGCTGCTTATGGCCTGGGAAAGCAGTAGAAGATGGCCCAAAGGCTTGGGCCCCTGCACCCGCATGGGAGACCTGGAAGAAGCTCCTGGCTCCTGGCTTTGGATTGGGGCAGCTCAGGCCATCGCAGCCATTTGCTTCTCAAATAAATGAATAAACCTTAAATCTTAAATAAATAAATAACCCTTGTCAAGAGACAAGAGACACTGAAAATGCACCTGTGGCTGGGAAGGCCTGTCCAGGAGTGGGAGAGCAGAAGGCTGCCTGAGGTCCGTCTTCGGCAGAAGCAGCACAATGAGCACGTTCCGTCGTGGAGACAGAAAATGAGAGTGGAACCTCACGCGAGCTCCGTGCTGGACAGGGAGCTCTCCCCTGCCTTCCACCTCTTTTGATGAGGAAGGGGATGGTCCCTTGATCGGCATGGGGTGCATGTGGTCCCGGATGCGACAGGTGCATCCTGGGAAGGGGAGGGCGTATCAAGCCCACAGTTACAGAGACAGGGTTCCATCGCAGGGGTCGGAGGGTTCTAGCCCGCCTAAATGAACTTCCTGCCTGTTTCTCCCACAGTGCTGCCTCTCCGCGTGACCTCCCTCCTGCACAGGCCCCTCCCACAACGCCATCCACCATGGGGCCTCAGGCAGATGCTGGGGCCATGTTCTCCATCTCCAGAACTGTAAGCTGACTACACCTCTTTTCTCCATCCATTACCTGGCAACAGAAGAAGCTCCTGGCTCCTGGCTTTGGCCTGGTCCAGCTATGACCTTTGAGGCCATTTGGGGAGAAAGCCAGCGGATGGAAGACCTCTCGCTCTCTGTCTCTCCGCTTCTCCGTTAACTCTGCCTTCCAAATAAAGTAAATAATCTTTCCATGGTGAGTCTTGGAGGCAGGGCCATGCCCTGCTCCTCTGGGTTCTGAGCACTGCTCGGCTTCTAGCCCTCGCACAGGTGTTTAGTTAGTGTCTATCAAATACATGGATGAATGAACAGGCGCCTTTCCTGCTGCCTGCAAAATGAGGCCAAGTTCCCAGGGACTGAGCCACCTGATTCCCACTAATCAAATGTACACAAACAAACCTCGGACACTGCTGTGGACAGCAGGGTGCCAGCGTTTTCCTGACCTCGCGAGGGGGATGGGGGTGGTGGTGCTGTTACGTGGTCTCCAGAATGAGGGAGCGGGGCAGCTGCTGGGAATGGTGCTCCTGGGGAGGGCTGCACGCTCCCTTCTCCGCCTGAATGCGAGAGGTGAGGACAGAGCCCAGCCCTCAGCGCCTGGTTCCTGGTACACGGCAAGCACTCAAAGGACCAAGTGACTGTTTCTGGCTGCTGGTGGAATGCTCCACTCGAGTGAACACACGCAGCGTTCAGTCCTCCAGGCTTGGAGACTACAGCCAGTTCTTTCCTCTGCTGCCGTCCCTCTGAAGTGCAAATGGCACTTGCGGCGCACTGCAGCCTGCGAGGGCCACGATTAGCCCCAGCTGGCTCTGACATGTCGTTTTCAGCGATGTCCGGCTTGGATGTGGAAGGCACCAGGTCCCAGGGGAAGGGATCTCATCTCATCCCATTAAGGAATGCTTTGGCCACGATGGCCTCATCGGCAAACCGGTGTTTTCCTGCCTCCTCTCCCTGCTTTCGGCCCCTTCCTCCCTCATCCATCCCTGGCCAGCACAGCCCGCTCGCCCTCTCGAGGGAAGGTCCTCACCGGTCAGTGACTGCAATTAGCATATCATATTCTTGAAAACTGCGGAGAGAGTGGATTTTAAGTGTTTCCACTACAGAAATGATGACCATGGGAGGCAATGGATAGGTTAATTAGCTCTATCCAGCCACTCCACAGTGTACACTTATTTCAAACTATTATACTGCACATGATCAATATATACAACTGTCCATTAAAAAAATACAGAAGGAAGGCCTCCTTGAGAAACTCCTTCTCCTGTAGTGAGAGACTTTGTGGATTTATTACAGCCTCTGTTTGAAAACTGGTATTGTGGGGCTGGCGTTGTGGCACAGCGAGTTCAGCTGCTGCTACAGTGCCGGCATCCCATACAGGAGCACAGGTTCAAGTCCCAGCTTCTCCCCTTCCCTGATCCAGCTCCCTGCTAATGTGCCTGCAAAAAAAGAGGAAGATGGACCAAATTCTCCCTGCCGCCCATGTGGGAGACCTGGATGGAGTTCCAGGCTCCTGGCTTCAGCCTGGTCCAGCCCCTGGTTTTCAGGCCATTTGAGGAGTGAACAGTGCATGGAAGTGCTCTCTCTCCCCTTCAAATAAATAAATCTTAAAAAAAAAAAAAAGACATTGTCATTTTGCAAAACCTAACAGATTAATAGATGTAGGCAGTTATCTTCCATGGACGCTAACATCACAAAACAAGAGATCGCTAATCAATTCCACCAAGATCCAGTGCCAGGATTATTGCTTCGCTGTCTCCCCGCCTCCCCCGGCTGGGCGGGGGTGTGCATCCTCCTGCAAAGCCTCCTGACTATTTGTTTCCGAGTCTCCTCACACTCCCTCGACAGGAGCTTCTGAGGGGAGGGATCATGTCTTATTCATTTGTTTACTCCCAATGCCAAGTGCGTGGTCTGGGGCTTGACAGGTGCTCAGCAAATTCTCTGATGATTCAGCTTCTCGTGGGTGAATTTCGTAAGTTAATAATAACGGCTGACAGCAGACGTCTTCCAGGTGCCCCTCGAAATCCACAGGCTGCCCCCTCCCGTGTCTGCGTGCACAGCCTGTCCTGCAGGAAGTGATGAGCCACGTAGGGGCCCTGTGACCTCCCACACTCTAGGAACAGGAGGGAGAAGGTGCTCTCAGTTAGATGGGGAAACAAATTTAGCATCTGTGGGAGTTTGGGGGTCCCTTCAACGGGTATCGCGGGGTAACAGCTAGAATTTGCAGTCTTTTGCTTTATGAGTCTATTAAGCAATGTCCTTACTTGTACAGCCCCAACCCCCCACACTGGAACCAGAAAGATCCTTCTTACAACAAGCAGACCCTGGAAGGAGGCTTTTAACCCAATCCTGGTAAGACCGAGACAGAGTGTCACAATATGATAAATTTCACCGGAGTTCTTCTGACATATAAAAAGCAAGGGGTTCGGGCCAGCGTTGTGGTGCAGCCGGGTAAGCCGCCGGCAGCTAAGCCTGCCACCCATGTGGGAGAGCTGGATTGTGTTCCTGGCTCCTGGCTTCCACCTGGCCCATCCCAGGCTGTTGTGGACATTTAGGGACTGAATCACTGGATGGAAACACTCTCTCCTCTCTTCTTCTCGCTCTCCCTCGAATTCCCACTGTGTGCAAGTACGGGGCTCTGTGCCACAGCTCATTTTGGCATCATTAAAGGTATTAAGACATGCACTTCTTCATACGCCATCTTCTTGGTTTTGCACCTCATTCTGTAAAGGGTAAATGACATAGCTTGTGGGGTGGGGGTGATGCTCTCCGTTAGGCCATCCGTGTCCCTGGGTGTTCTGAGCTACAGTGAAGGAGACAGAAGTCAACAGTGAGCACTGCCCCTGCCTCACCCACACCACCGGCGTGGAGGAGGCTGCAGTTTCCATAGCTACAGACCGGGCTCTTAGGGAGCACGCCGCACCATGGGGTGGTCTCCCAAAAGGCCACAGATATAATCTCTGCTGGAACAGAGACGTTTCCCCTTGGAACTTTATCCTTAATCAGATGATGCCTGACTGAGTGAGAACGTGACAGAACAGGATCCGACACAGATCATGGGTCTGCTTCCATCAGAGGGAAATAAACAAGCCGGACCACTGCGGGAGCCAGTAGCAAGTACAGAGCCTGACCCTGCAATTATCTGCTCATTGTGATACATCGCCTGCCATTGGACAGGGCGTGCTTCCAGAACCCGCACCCAGCAGGCATGCTGGAGAATAGACAAGCAAACCCCCGACACACAGGGAATCGGGGTACCGGGTTTATGTTAACTGTGAATGACACAGAATGACAGAACCATACCATGTATTTTAATTTCTCCTATACTTTATTGCATATTATTGAATTTAATCGAGTCTTCTAACACCTTTCTGAGGTTGTCACGTGAAACACTCACTCTTTTAGAAGACAAAACCGGCGCCGAGGCTCACTAAGCTAATCCTCTAATCCTCTGCACCAGCACCCTGGTTCTAGTCCTGGTCAGGGCGTCGGATTCTGTCCCGGTTGCTCCTCTTCCAGGGCAGCTCTCTGCTGTGGCCAGGGAGTGCAGTGGAGGATGGCCCAAGTGCTTGGGTCCTGCACCCCATGGGAGACCAGGAGAAGCACCTGGCTCCTAGCTTCGGATCAGCACAGTGTGCCGGCCACAGCAGCCATTGCAGGGTGAACCAATGGAAAAGGAAGACCTTTCTCTCTGTCTGTCTCTCTCACTGTCTAACTCTGCCTGTCAAAAAAAAGAAGACAAAACCAGGCTTCCAAGATGCAGGGTGCGCAGCCGAAAGCTGCCCAGACCAACCATCGGAGGAAGGAAGGAAGCGTCCAGGGCTGACCCAGGTCGTCCGGCCCCGTGTCCAGTGAGCAGGCCGCTGCTCCAGGGACGATTTACAAACAGCTCACTTTCCTGCCTGGGTTCTCCGGAGAGCAGTTCAGGTAAATGATTTCCTGGTAAGCAAAGACCATGAAGGTAGTCAGCCAGCGCACGCCCTCACAAACAGGGGCGCTGCGCCCCAGAAAGCTCCCTCGAGTGTGTATCAAGAGGAACCAGGCTCTCGGCATTTTGGAGGAGGAAAGTGATTAATGACATGCCAAGTTCATGAATCTATTATCTTTCCTTTCTCAATTAAATTCTAGGATTTACCCCAAAGACACCCAGTTGTCCCTGGGTAAAATAAAGGGCTCCAGCTAAAGGCGCCACAACTGTTGAATGGAAGTGCAGGCGAACTCCGCCAATGTCACATCAGGGCATTTAGGATGAGCCAAGTCCCAGTCTACGACCTAATCTTAGCTCTTCTAATCTCCTCAAAAGCCTTTGAGGAAGGAGCTATTACCTTCAGGCCTCAATGGATGAAAGAAGGTAGAGTTACAGAGAGACTTTATCTGAAAGGTGGAGTTACGTCCTTCCGCTGGTTCACTCCCCAGCTGTGCTGGGCCAGGCCAAAGCCAGAAGCCAGGAACTTCATCTGGGTCGTTCATGTATGCGCAGGGGCCCAAACACTTGGGCCGCCTTCCGCTGCTTTTCCCAGGCCATTAGCAGGGAGATGGGTGGGAAGTGGAACAGCTGGGATATGAACCAATACCTGGCCAGTGTTGCCAGGGAGAGGCTTAACCCACTGTGCCACAACACCGGCCCCAACAATGGTGTTTTAGAGGTGGGAGAATTTTGGGTGATTTTTGTTTTCTTCATCCATTTATCTAATTGCCCTAGGTTTTCTTCAGGAAGGATAACAAGGGCATACACTTTTAAATTATATCATGCCTGAGAGGAAGGAGTACAGGCCAGAAAATGCCGAAAAGCAGGCTGCTTGGGGCCAGTGCTGTGGCATAGTGGGTAAGGCCGCTGCCTGCAGTACTGGCATCCCATATGGGCACTGGTTCAAAAACTGTTCTTCCGACTTAATTCTCTGCTATGGCCTGGGAAAGCAGCAGAAGATGGCCCAAGTCCTTGGGCCCCTGCACCCGTGTGGGAGACCTGGAAGAAGCTCCTGGCTCCTGGCTTCAGAATGGCACAGCTCCAGCCGTTGCAGCCAGCTGGGGAGTGAACCAGCAGATGGAGGACCTCTTTCTTTCTCTGCCTCTCCTTCTCTCTCTGTGTAACTCTGACTTTCAAATAAATAAGTAAATCTTTAAAAAAAAAAAGCTCGTAGAGGAGGGGTGGGCATTTGGCTGGATGGCGAGGATGCGGGATGAGATGCCTGCCCTACCCCCATCCAGGCTCCTGATTCTGACTTCCAGAGCCTGGCTGATGAGCAGCGATGATGGGTCAGGTGCGTGGGTTCCTGCTGCCAGGTGGGACACCTGACCCGAGTTCCCAGCTCCCAGGTTCCACCCTGCCCAGGCCCAGATGTTGCAGGCATTTGGTTGTCAACTGAGGGGTACATTTAGGAAGCTAACAGATATTTTTGACTGTCACTTAGGGTACTACTGCCATGTAGTGGGTAGAAGCTCCAGGTGCAGTTAAATACCCTCTTGTGCACAGCACAGTTCCCCCCCAAAAATTATCCCACCCCGACATCAGTGGAGCCAGCACCTAGAAACCCTTCCCCCAGGCAACAGGGTGCCACTGCAGGGTATCAACAGTGAAGTTATTTACTGCTCAAATACCTAGGAGTGACATCAATTACTGCTCTGGTATATAAGGGGTGACATCGTGTGCCGCTCAAATATATAAGGAGGGCTGGCCAGCGCCGTGGCTCAATAGGCTAATCTTCCGCCTGCGGCGCTGGCACACTGGGTTCCAGTCCTGGTCGGGGCACCAGATTCTGTCCAGGTTGCTCCTCTTCCAGGCCAGCTCTTTGCTGTGGCCCGGGAGTGCAGTGGAGGATGGCCCAAGTGCTTGGGCCCTGCACCCCATGGGAGACCAGGAGAAGCACCTGGCTCTTGGCTTTGGATCAGCGCGGTGTGCTGGCTGCAGCACACTGGCCGCAGTGGCCATTGCGGGGTGAACTAACGGAAAAGGAAGACCTTTGTCTCTCTCTCTCAGTTTAACTCTCCATGGCAGGAACCGGTCCAAGCACTAGGGATACAGCAGTGAAGTAACAAAGCTGTGCCTTCAAGAAGCTAACTCTAAGGGAAATAGGCCACAGATAAACTAATAAATATACCATAAAATATCATGTGGTGATGAGTTCTATAAAACAATCCCCCTGTAAAACAGGGTTGTTTTAAAGAGTATGCGAAGCTTCTAGCACAGTGTTAATTTCCCTAAAATGAAAGATGGGCCCCAGGGAAAGGCAGCTGACACCGGGCGTTCAGAGAACAACCTGGGTGTGAGAGCAGCTGAAGCCGGGTCCCAGGAGGAGCTGGGGGAAAACGGGAATGTTGGGAGCCGATGGGGAGACTCACTGAGCATGTGGATGCTGTCTTTAGACACTGGAGGAGGGGTGGCATTAGTGCAGGGGTTAAGACGCCTCTCGGGACACCCATGTGCCCTATGCCATATCGGTGTCTCCGGGTTTGAATTTCCTCTCTGCTTCTGATCCAGCCTCCTGCTAAGGTGCACCTTGAAGGGAGCAGGTGATGCCTCAAGTACGTGGGTTCCTGCCACCCACAAAGGAGTCTTAGATGGAGTTCCTGGCTCCTGGCTTCGGCCTGGCCCAGCCCTGCTTGTTGTGGGCACTTGAGGTTTAAACAGTAGAAGATTCTCTCTCTAATGCATACATAAAATCAATAAATAAAACTAAAATACACCTGACTGGCTAAGATCGGGGCTCCCACAACCCTCTCCGTGGGCTGAGTCAATCCACTGGAGTCGCTCGCAGAACTTGAGGAGGCACTTTACCTACATGCGCCCACTGATGATGAAGCAGTGACAGAGGATGCAGGGAACAACCAGATGGAAGCGATGCACACTCGGGCAAGGCAAATGGGGAGGGCAGAGGGCTCCCCCTTGCCCTCTCTGGCTGTGCCACTTCACGTGTCCTGCTTTTCGGACACTCTCCACACCTCCTGGGTGTTAACAGCGGCTTCGTTACACAGGCATGCCCCTGTCCTCCTAAGGGTGAGCCCTGTTTCGGCTTCTAACACTGGCTTTGAAACTCCTGAGTGACGTCACACATCAAGCAATGTTTTCCACCTGGATTCTTTCCCGCAACATTATGTGACTCATTTGTTTTTACATATAGCAATAGTTTGTTCACTTTAACTGCTGCATAGTATTCTGTTGTTGCTAATAAAGATGCCAACTATCATTTATGCAACATTGGGCTCTTTTGAATTTTTGGTACTATGAATAATACTGGTATGAACATTTGTGGACTGGAGGGGTAAGAAAAATGGGGAGGATTCAACAAGTGAAAACTGGCTAGGAGTGGGAGTGGGGGCTTCAGACAGCAAGCCTGAAAACTCAATGTTTATTAAGTTTAGTAATACCTTACTTCTGATAGTGACTCACCCTGGCTGAGAACCCAGGGAATGAGAGACACTGAAGTCATTAAACAAGGATTGGAAGCGTCACACGTGCTTCCTCCCAACATCAGGAGCAAGACAGGGTATCTGCTCACCTCAGTTTTATTTGCATTGCACTGGAAGGTCTAGCCAAGTAGTTAGGCAAGAAAAATAAAGAGGCACCCAGATTGGAAAGGAAGAAGTAAAAATCCGTCTCTTCTCAGATGCTTGGATCTTACATAGAAAATCTTTTTTTTTAATTTTTTATTTTATTTTTTTTTATTTTTGACAGGCAGAGTGGACAGTGAGAGAGAGAGACAGAGAGAAAGGTCTTCCTTTTGCCGTTGGTTCACCCTCCAATGGCTGCCGCGGTCGGCGCGCTGCGGCCGGCGCACCGCGCTCACCCGATGGCAGGAGCCAGGTGCTAGGTGCTTCTCCTGGTCTCCCATGGAGTGCAGGGCCCAAGCACTTGGGCCATCCTCCACTGCACTCCTGGGGCACAGCAGAGGGCTGGCCTGGAAGAGGGGCAACCGGGACAGAATCCGGCGCCCCGACCGGGACTAGAACCCGGTGTGCCGGCGCCGCAAGGCGGAGGATTAGCCTGTTGAGCCACGGCGCCGGCCCATAGAAAATCTTAACAAATACACTTAGAGATTCTTTGCATGAATAAATACAAGATCAATATAAGATTACTTCAAAAAGATCACGAGGGGCCAACATTTCAGAGTGGTGATTAAGCTGCTGCCTGCTGCACCAGCATCCCATATGGGCACCAGTTCGAGTCCCAGCTGCTCCACTTCTGATCTAGCTCACTACTCATGGCCTGAGAAAGCAGCAGAAGATGGCCCAGGTGCTTGGGCTCCTGCCACCCACATGGGAGACTCAGATGAAATTCTTAGCTCTGGCTTCAGCCTGGCCCAACCCTTCCTTTTGCAGCCATCTGGGGTGTGAACCAGCAGGTGGAAGATCTGTCTCTCCCTCTCTATGTAACTCTGCCTTTCAAAAAAATAAATAAACAAATCTTAAAGTGCCCACACAACCAGAGCTAGGCTCTGCCTTCCAAATAAATGAACAACATTAAAAAAAAATCATTTATTTATTCAAAAGACAGAGTTACAGAGGCAGAGAAGGAGAGAGAGAGTTGTTTGCCATCCGCTGGTTCACTCCCCAAATGGCCACAATGGCTGGAGCTGCGCCGATCTAAAGCCAGGAGCCTGGAGCTTCTTCCGGGTCTCCCACATGGGTTGCAGAGGCCCAAACACTTGGCTCATCTTCCACTGCTTTTCCCAGGCCACGAGCAGGAAGCTGGATTAGAACCGGCGTCAATATAGGATGCTGGTGTTGCAGGTGGTAGCTTTACCTGCTATATCACAATGTCAGCCCCCTACCTCTGCCTTTAATCTTTGGGAAAAAAATGTAGTACTAGCAAACTTTTGAACTTATTTGCTAAGTTGCTTATTAAATTAAATAATCAAAACCAAGTGGCTACATATATCTCTTTTTAAAAATTTATTTTCAGGGCTGGCACTGTGGCATAGTGAGTAAAGCCACTGCCTGCAATGCTGGCATCCCATATGGGTACCGATTTGAGTCCCGGCTGCTTCATTTCTGATCCAGCTCCCTACTAATGTGCCTGGGAAAGCAGCAGAAGATGGTCCAAGTGCTTGGGCCCCTGCAACCATGTGGGAGACCCAGAAGAAGTTCCTGACTTCACATCCGCCCAGCTCCGGCCATTGTGGTCATTTGGGGAGTGAACCAGCGGATAGAAGATCTCTCTCTCTTTCTCCACCCTTCTGTAACTCTGCCTTTCAAATTAAAAATAAATCTTTAAAAAATTATTTTTATTTGAAAGGTAGAGAGAGACCATGAGTGCTGTCTTCCATCTACTGGGTCACTCCCCAAGTGCTTAACAGCCAGAGCTGGGCCAGGCCAAAGCCAGGAGCCTGAAACTCAATCTGAGGCTCTCATGGAGAGAGGCAGGGATCAAGTACTTGAGCTATCACCTGATCTGCATTGGCAGGAAGCTGGAACCACACAGAGCCAGGAGTCTGGCATTGTGGCACAGCAGGTTAAGCCACTGCCTGCAACGTGGCATCCAACACTGGAGCATGGGTTCAAGGCTCGGCTGCTCGGCTTCTGATCCAGCTTCCTGCTAATGCACCTGGGAAGGCAATGGAAGATGGCCCAAATACTTGGGTCCCTGCCATCCGGGTGGGAGACAAGGATGAAGATCCTGGCTCCTGGCTGGGCCAACCTGCAATTGCGGCCATTTGGGGAGTGAACCAGTAGACAGAAGTGCTCTCTCTGTCATTTTGTCTTTCAAATAAGCAAAATAAAATGAAAAAGAGGAAGAGGAGGAGGAAAAAGAAGAGGAGAAGGAAAGAAAAAGAGGAGGCAGAAGAGCCACAACCCAGACACCCCGATCTAAGTCCCAAGTGGTGTCTCCACCCACTGTGCCGAGGGCCCGCCTCTAACACACTTACTGCTAACGCTGGGTCCTTGGCATGTTATGCAAGCCACACCTCCCCTGACGGGAGTGTGCTCACCTCGCCCAGGAAGAGACTGGCTCCAGGGGCAAGCACGGGACTCAGGAGACCTCTGGCCTTCTCTGAGTGACCATGAACGGGTCACCTAACCATTCTGGACCTGCCTCCACTACCGCAGGCCAGCCCGGAGGCCTGGGGTGGCAAACAAGACACCAGACAGCAGAGTGTTTTACAGACTACACAGCAATATGTAAAGATTAATCACTAGTATTCCCGTCTGTATGCCAGTGCTGAGCAAGCCCCTGTCACTAATGCGCTCAATAAACGTTTGTGAAACAAATTAACAGCTCAAATGTTTTAGGAATCCGGATCAATGAGAGCTCCAGTGCAGTCAGCCACAGCCTAGAAGCCTGCGCTGTGCTACATTTATTTCATATGATGTGGGAAGACTTCCTTCTTACAGCATCATCGCCTGTTTAGTAAGGATTAGAACTGACTGTTCAAATTCAGGGTTGTCAAAATGCCTCGGACTGACTCTTCTCCTTCCTGCTCGGATCATTTTTCTGTCTATTGGCACTTCCACCACACGGCGGACAGAAATGAGGGAGCTAACAAGCTGTGGATCAGTCAATTTCGCAAGTTTTTATGAGTGCCAAGAAAGGCCTCAAAGAGATGGATGTCATTTTTGTGTCTTTGGTATCAATTTCAACTGATACTGAGAAGTGCCGGCTTTATTCTCTGGCCAAGAAATATTACAACATACAGATGACAAAGTTTAGTATTTATTTGAAGGAAGGAAAAGTAAAAGAACATAATTTCACCAAAACACTCCCTACTCCATTCCTCACTTTTATAGATAAGAGTGCTCTGGGGTAATGCTCCACGCTCAAGCCTCAGTCCCTATTCAGACTGTTCACTGAGTCCAAAGCTGCTCTCTTTCTTCTTTAACTGGGAGCACATTCCATGAGGCATTCCTGACAACGAGCAGCACACAGGCAGCAGGCTGACTGCAATGCCCTCTGGTGGTTTAAAAATTTCTTCATATCAACAATTGCAAAAAAAAAGGCAGGGGCTGGCATTGTACCACCATCCCAAATGCGCACTGGTTGAGCCCAGCTGCTCCACTTCTTATCCAGCTCCTGGCTAACGTGCCTGGGAAGGCAGCAGAAGATGGTTCAAGTGCTTAGGCCCTTGCCACCATCATGGGAGACCTGGGCTCCTGGCTTTGGCCTGGCCCAACCCTGACTGCTGTAGCCAGTGAATCCGTGGATGGAAGATCTCTCTGTAACTCTGATTTAAAAAAAAAAAAAAAAAAAAAAATACACCACACACCAGACATTTTCTATCAGAGGGAAGCTTATTTATAAATTGCGTAGTCAGCAGAGATACTTTGTAGAAATCTTTGATTTCCACAACCATCATAAATCGTCTCTAAGAGGCACTCTGCCCAGTGTCACTCTAGGTTCACCGTCACAGGAGAAAATCCACGGGAAGTTCCTGCCCTTCAGAAACCACCATCTAACGACAGCGCGTGAACTAGGAGGCTGTGCGGGTGTGGAACCAAAGCACGCAGCTGTGGCCCCACGGTGGGATGGTGCGAGATTATCCACGCCAAGCAGCTGGATGGCAGCTGCGCACAGGACTCGCTCCATGAACGGAGCTCTCAGCACCCTGTGTGTGTGACGCCCCAGGACCTCAGCTACCTGCTGGGAGAAAACTGACTTTACTTGGGTCTGCCTCAGGTCTCTGCACGCCACAGGATGAGATGTGCGGGTGAGGAAGAGGGCAGCATGCGAGGCCCTGGGCCCTGTCCTCAGCGTACCACCCCTTCCTCCCTGTCACGGTCAGAATGCAAATTCCCCTGCAGCTTGCCATGGCGGAGGTGAAGACAGTGGAGGTGAAGGAGTGGCCTCACAGGCCGCCCTGACAATGAATGTAGAGCATCAGGTTTTAATTTAATAATGTAGCATCAGAGTAGCCAAACCCTTTGACCCAGGAGCTGAATTCCTGGAACGTTTTATAGGGAAATAGTGCTAAGAGATGGATATATGAGTTTGCATATATAGTGCAAAGGGGTGCATATATATCACCACATTATTATTATTTTTTTGACAGGCAGAGTGGACAGTGAGAGAGAGAGAGACAAAGGTCTTCCTTTTTACGTTGGTTCACCCTCCAATGGCTGGCGCGCTGCAGCTGGCGCACTGTGCTAATCCGAAGGCAGGAGCCAGGTGCTTCCTCCTGGTCTCTCATGCAGGTGCAGGGCCCAAGGACTTGGGCCATCCTCCACTGCACTCCTGGGTCACGGCAGAGAGCTGGCCTGGAAGAGGAGCAACCGGGACAGAATCCGGTGCCCCGACTGGGACTAGAACCCGGTGTGCTGGCGCCACAAGGCGGAGGATTAGCCTAGTGAGCCTCGGCGCTGGCACCACATTATTTTTCATGACCAAAAAACTGGAAGCAACCTAGGCAGCCCATCAAGAGAAGTCTAACTAAATAGCGATACACTCATAGAACATAATTCTATGCTGTACCTAAAACCATTCCATAGGTTTTTATTGACATTAAATTATATTTGGGATGAAACAACCACTCATTTAAGCATATTTTGATCCCATTTGAGAGAAACCCCAATTTGTAATATATCTATGTATAAATAAGTTTAAATTAAGATTGAACAGATATACTGAAATACTAGCAAGTGTTTCCAGTTCCCGTTAGGAGGGATATGCATATATATATATATATATATATATATCCTCCTCCTTTTCATCATTTTTGTAATGACTGTTATTATTTTTGCAAGGAAAAAAAATTCTAGAGCTAAAACAAAAATCTGAAACCAAAATAGAAAGTACCAATCTTCCAAGTAGCATGAATCAGTGAGAGATTATTGGATCTAACACCAGGAAGTCTGAATTCCTGTTTCAGACTTCTAATCCTGCGCTTCGTGATCTGAGCCAGACTTATGTCTCAATTTCCCACCTACACTGTACAAAGGCAATTAAAATACATTTCACAAGAGACAAAATGAGTGCATTCCAGAAAACCCCAACACTATAAATGCTACACCTATAAACTAGTCACAAATTAAAAATGAAAAAAGAGGATTTTCTCAATTTAAAACTTCTCCTGCACCTAAGTCTTCACTGTTCTTATAATTTCTAGTACTCTAACGAAGCAAAATAAAGTTGTCAGATAAAAACCTCGACCGGTTGTCAACAAACGGCACTGGGGAAACTGGGCATCTCCATTCAAAAGAATGAAGTTAGACTTCCTCTCTAGAACAATGCCAGAAATAACTCAAACTGGATCATATCTAAATGTTAAGACCTAAAACTATAAACCACTTAGAAGAAAACATAGGGCAACGGCTTCATGACACTGATTGGGCACTGATTTCTTAGCCATTACACCAAGGCACACACCACGAAAAACAACCTGGACTTTGTGAAAATTTGCACCAAAAGATACTTTCAGGAGAGTAAAAAGACAATCTACAGAATGGGAGAAAATGTTTGCAAATCATATATCTGATAAGGGGTTAATATCTAGAATATAGACAATTTCTGAAATTCAACAAAATTTGATTCGTTTCTTCAAAGAAGATACACAAATGGCCAAAAAAGACATAAAAAGATGCTCAACACCGCTAATCATTAGCAAAATGCAAATCAAAATGACAATGATTTATCATACTTATTAGGATGGATACTATCGAAGACCAGAAAATAGCAAGTGTTGACCAGAATATGGAGAAACTGGACCACTTGTACTGTTGGAAGAATGTAAAATGGTAAAGTCACCTTGGCAAACAATATGGTGGCTCCACAGATAAACTAAAATAGGGGCTGGCACTGTGGCGTAGCAGGGAAAGCTGCTGCCTGCAGTACTGGCATCCCAAATGGACACTGGTTCAAGTCCGGGCTGCTCCACTTCCCATCCAGCTCTCTGCTATGGCCTGGGAAAGCAGTGGAAGATGGCCCAAGTTCTTGGGCCCCTGTGCCTGCATGGAAGACCTGGAAGAAGCTCCTGGCTCCTGGCTTTGGATTGGTGCAGCTCCAACCGTTGCGGCCAATTGAGGAGTGAACCAGCAGATGGAAGACATCTCTGTCTTTCTCTGACTCTCCTTTTCTCTCCGACTTTCAAATAAATAAATAAAATATATTTTTTTGATAGGCAGAGTGGACAGTGAGAGAGACAGAGAGAAAGGTCTTCCTTTCTTCTTCCTTGCACCGCGCTGATCTGAAGCCAGGAGCCAGGTGCTTCTCCTGGTCTCCCATGGGGTGCAGGGCCCAAGCACTTGGGCCATCCTCCACTGCACTCCTGGACCACAGCAGAGGGCTGGCCTGGAAGAGGGGCAACCGGGACAGAATCCGGCGCCCCGACTGGGACTAGAACCTGGTGTGCTGGCGCCACAGGCAGAAGATTAGCCTAGTGAGCTGCGGCGCCGGCCTAAATAAATAAAATCTTTAAAAAAAAAAAAAAACCTAAAAATAATCATATGATCCAGCATTTCCCCTTCTGGGAAATGATTAAAAGCAGGGTCTCCAAGAGATATCTGTATATTCACATTCATAGCAGAATTATTCACAATAGCTAAATTCTGCAATAAAATGTTCATCGATGGATAAATGTGACGCATACTTCTAATGAAATATTACCCAGCCCTAAAAAGGAAGGGAATTATGACACCTGCTGCAACGTAAGTCTTAAGGTCTCGATGCTGAGTGAATGAAGCCAGTCATACAAAGACAAGTACTGTGCAATACTTATGTGAGGCCCCTGGATGCTGAGTGAATGAAGCCAGTCATACAAAGACAAGTACTGTGCAATACTTATGTGAGGCCCCTGGAATAATCAAATTCATAAAGAGAAAGTAGAATAGTGGTTGCCAGGGGCTTGGGCTCAGGTTACCAGGGGGTGAGAGGAATGGGAGTTAGCCTCTAAGGAGTACAGAGTATCAGTTTTGTGAACTAGAGTTCTGGAATGGAGAGTGGTGATGGTTGCACATTAGGAAGATATTTAATAACCACTGAACTGTAAACTTAGACAAGATGGTATGCCAAAAACAAAAACAAAAACAGGAAGAAAAACTCGACCAGGTTCTGCCTATTCGTGCAGTGAGGAAGCTGACGTGCAGGCTCAGACCTTGACAATCGCGATGACTCACAGGGAGCACACACTGCTCTCACAGGCTCTTCCTATAGAGCTAAAATGAAACAGTCATGTTATATCCAATTTTTTAAAAGAATGTTTAAGATTAGATTTTGGGGCTGGTGCTGTGGTATAGCAGGTAAAACCGCCGCCTGCAGTGCCAGCATCCCATATGGGCGCTGGTTTGAGAACCGGCTGCTCCACTTCCAATTCAGCTCTCTGCTGTGGCATGGGAAAGCAGAAGATGGCCCAAGTCCTTGGGCCCCTGCACCAGCATGGGAGACCTGGAAGAAGCTTCTGGCTCCTGGCTTTGGATCGGCTCAGCTCCGGCTGTTGGGGCCAATTGGGGAGTGAACCAGTGGATGGAAGACCTCTCTCTCTTTCTCTGCCTCTCCTTCTCTCTCTGTGTAACTCTTTCAAATAAATAAATAAATCTTTTAAAAAAGATTAGATTTTAAATTCTTAAGAGTACAGGACTTTCACCTTCTTCCTTCAGACCCAAGTTTAACTAAGGCAGACCAAACCGTCAGGTAGGACAGGGTCCTTCTTTGTTACATGATCCCAGCAGCCTGGGGCTCTTTCTGCTCCAATTCAACATTTGTTCAATCCAGAGATTAAGAAGCTTCTGGACTTAATTCAAATTAGTGTCCAAATAACAAAGCATCATCCTCTTTCAACTTTGCAAGCGCTGTTTACTTCCCCTGCCAAGAAGGTCCTTTCCCCACCAGTTGGTGGATTCCCTGGTTCATGTTACACAGTCCAAGATGGAGTTAGGTCTGGCCTACCCACATTCCCGAAGCAACTCCTGAACAACACATTGCTCATCAGAACTCATCCAGTGGCAGAATTCTAAGCTGCTTTTGTCTGTCTGACTCCCAAGCTGAACAATGAGCTGGATGAGAACAGAGATTGAATACTGCTTATTTGCATAATCCTAGCAATCGGCATAGCATTTGGATATGGTAGACAATCAAGAACAACTTCTTGAATAAATGAATAGAATGTCAGAGTATGAATTTACAATTTAATAATAAAGTCCTCCGTATGATACCCACGTAGGGAACAACCTACACAGCCAGCCGTCCTCTCTGTCAGTGAGTGCTACAGAAACTGATGCAAAACAGGAATGAATATACATGAAACAGTTATATAGGTGACACTATTAGGGTAGATAAGTCGGTGATTCCTTTAAAGCAAAGAAATAATGGATCTTTAAAGGTTAAAAAATGTTAACTAGCTAGCAAAACAATACATACTTCAAAAAAGTAAAATAACCAATGTTACGAAAAAAACTCCAAAAACGGATAATCAAGCAAGAAAATACCAGAGTATGAACATTCTAAAAATGTCAGTTTTTAAATTAGCAAATAGATTTAGTAGAGAAACACTGGCACTATCTTTGTCCAGAAACACACAACTGGGTGCCTACAGCGAGCAAGACCTGCTATCTGATGAAGATCCATTTCCTGCCCTAAAAACCTCCGTCTAGGGGAAGACACACAGGGACACAGAGTCCTCTGTGAGTCCAAACACAAAGGGCAACGATAGACAGACGCAAAAAACATTATGGGAGGGGCCAGCACTGTGGCATAGCAGGCTAAGTCTCCACCTGCAGCACCAGCATCCCATATGGGCGCTGGTTCTGGTTCTGGCTGTTCCTCTTCCAATCCAGCTCCCTGCTATGGTCTGGGAAAGCAGTAGAAAATGGCCCAAGTCCTTGGGCCCCTCACCTGTGTGGGAGACCTGGAAGAAACTCCTGGTTCCTGACTTCAGATCAGCTCAGCTCCGGCCATTGTGGCTATTTGGGGAGTGAACTAGCAAATGGAATTCCTTTCTCTGTGTCTCTCCCTCTCTCTGTTTCTCTGCCCATCAAATAAATAAATCTTAAAAACAACAACAACAAAAACCATTATGAGAGTCAAAGCAAAGCGCCAGAGAGGCTGCCAGGAGCGGTGGATGCCTGATCCGAGTAGGAATTCCCTGGGGGTAGCAGGAGGAGATTCCCAACAGGCCAGAAAACACAGACATGGAGGCAAGAACCAGCCCTGCAGCGCCTGCCTGTTTCCGGGCGAGCCCTGTGGCATCATGCTGGGGACAAACCGTTCATTACAGAACTAGTCACACAGTTTTGATCTCACGACTCCCAGGGTCCTAACAGGGAGCCACACACTGGCTTAGATGGCTTGCTTTCAAGGACATTTGAAGGACGCAGTGTGGCAGCGGAGAAAATTTGGGGATCAGCCTTAGTTTTGACTCCTAACCCCGACTGATGAGGCGTGTGAACTGCAGATAAGTTACTTTGCAAGCCTCAGCTACCTCCCCTGTTAATGGGAGTGAAATCCACACATCTGAAGTTTTATTATGAGGACATCCAGATGTATGTGAGTCAGCTGTCACTGGCACTTAGTAGGCACTTTACTTACCCATTCTCAGGCTCTGTGATTAGATCCACACTGACTTCTCCTTCCCCTTCTACATCATTACCAACTGGACCCCACAGGCTGGGTTCCACAGGTCATGATCTCATAAAGATGTCATACATTCCTGGGGTCTCTCCTTGCTGAGTGCTGGCCTCGGCTCTGGTTCCACTCTCCCTGGATCCTCACACCATCTTTTGATTTCTCTTTCAGTCTCTAATTTTTTTCTTTTCCTTTAAAAAGCCCCTGGGAAACTTTCTGCTGGCCCACTAATTTCAGGGGTTCTCAGGGGTAAACAGTATGCCCCACCGAGAGCAGTAACCCAGGCACCAGGCGCTGTGGCACAGTGGGTTAACGTCCTGGCCTGAAGCACCAACATCCCATATGGGTGCCGGTTCTAGTCCCAGCTGCTCCTCTTCCAATCCAGCTCTCTGCTATGGCTTGGGAAAGCAGAAGATGGCCCAAGTCCTTGGGCCCCTGTACCAGCATGGGAGACCCAGAAGAAGCTTCTGGCTCCTGGCTTCGGATCGGCTCAGCTCCGGCTGTTGGGGCCAACTGGGGAGTGAACCATTGGATGGAAGCCCTCTCTCTCTGTCTCTGCCTCTCCTCTGTGTAACTCTTTCAAATAAATAAATCTTTAAAAAAAAAAAAAAGAACAGTAACCCAGAGCTTTTCTTCTTTTTAAAATTTATTTTTATTTATTTGAAAGGCAGAGAAATAGACGAGAGAGAGAGAGAGAGAGAGAGAGATCTCCCATATGCTGGTTCACTCCCTAAATGCCCCCAACAGCCAGGAAGCCAGGACTGGGCCAGGAAAGGACACGAGCTTGGGTCTCCCAGCCGGGTGGCAGGTGTCTTGAGTACTTGAGCCATCACTGTGGCCTCCCAGGGTGTGCATTAGCCGGAAGCTGGAATCAGAAGTGGAGCCCGGACGTGAGCCCAGGCGCTCTGATGTGGATGCAGGTGTCCCAAGCAGCAGGGTAAATGCTGTGCTAGGTGCTGGCCCCGCCCTAGGCCATTTCATTTATTTAGTAGCAAAACCCTCCAGGGTCTCAGTTAGCCACATTTCTGAATACACACATATCCTACAAATGAGCCTTCCTATTTGATTCCCATGACATTCAACACGGCCAGCAAGTAATTCACCTGCCCTGAGAATGGGCCCTCCTGGACTTGTGGCCCTGGGCTCTGTGACGTCACTATTCTTCAGCTTTTCAAAAGATCAGGGTGAATCACTAGCTGGGTCAGTGACTCTTTTTGCGACTGAACCAATACACATTGTACTGATTAACAGGGAAGAGTAAAAAAAAAAAAAAGTAATAAAAAAAAAGTATTAGAAAAGCCATTCACTGACTGAATGGCTCTCATAAATATTCACAATTAAAACAAATCAAAAGAGAAAATACTGCCCAAAGTAAAACCAAATGGTTTTCTTAGTTCGTCAGCATTTATTAAGCATGGATACAAGGGGTCTTCTTCATGGAAAATCGAATTAGAAGTTTATTTTTAGGAAAAAAAATGAAATTCATGGTTTTTCCATAATACACATTTTCCACAAATTTTCTGAAGTGCCTCTGTGTATTCCACATACTGTGCTAGATGCTTACACACACATACACACACCCCTATCTCACTTATCCCTCCAACAACCATGAGAGGTGATCGCTTCCAGTCGACAGAGGACCCGGGTTCAGAAAGCGTAAGCGATTAGTCTGCAGCCACAATGTGAAGAAGTGACGGAATGGAAACTAGAACCCAGGCCAGGCTCAGAATCCAGAGTGCCTGCTGCTGGACCACAGTTGCATGGCTTAAACAGCTAATATGATGCTGTCTTTGCTAATATCTACCTAGCTCTTCTCATGTAGACAGCAGCGTGCTAAGTAATGCATGTATATGAGCTCATTTAGACCTCGCGGCCACCGGCCCAGGGGGGTTTATAGGACCAGGCTTTCCTTCTTATGGCTGAGGAAACGGACTTTCACAAAAGCTCAGGGGTTGCTTTGTTTCCACGTCTGGTAAGGAGTATGGGCCAGTGTGAACTTATTTCTAATGCCAGAACCCATACTCTTTTCAGTTTTTAAAAAAAGATTTATTTTAGGGCTGGTGCTGTGGTATAGTGAGTAAAGCCACCGTCTGCAGTGCCTGCATCCCATACGGGCGCTGGTTCGAGTCCCGGCTGCTCCACTTCCAATCCAGCTCTCTGGTATGGCCTGGGAGAGCAGTAGAGGATGGCCTAAGTCCTTGGGCCCCTGCAACCGCATGGGAGACCAGGAGGAAGCACCTGGCTCCTGGCTTCGATAGGTGCAGCTCTGGCCATTGCGGCCATCTGGGGAGTGGACCAGCGGATGGAAGACTCTCTCTCTCTCTCTCTGCCTCTCCTTCTCTCTCTGTGCAACTCTGACTTTCAAATAAACAAATAAATCCTTTTTTTAAAAAAGATGCATTTACTTATTTGAAAGGCAGAGTTACAGAGAGAGGGAGAGGCAGAGAGAGAGAGATAGCCCACCCACAAATTCACTCTCCAAACAGCTGAGATGGCCAGGGCTGGGCCAGTCTGAAGCCAGGAGCCAGGAGCTTCATCCCAGTCACCTACATCCGCGGCAGGGACCCAAGCACTTGGGCCATCTTCTACTGCTTTAGCAGTGAGCTGGATGGGAAGGGGAGCAGCTGGGACTTGAACTGGCAGCCGTGTGAGATGCCAGTGCTGCAGGCAGTGGCTTAACCTGCTGCCCCACAGCCCCGGCCCGGAAGCCCCATTCTCGCAAGCATTACTCTAGACTGCAGGAAACTCAACTCCGGTCCTGGCTCCCACCAGGCACGTCATTTAAAAGTTTTGTCTCAATTTCCTTATTAATTAAATGGGGTGTTGCTACTTGTCCCTACCTATTTCACAGAGACACTGGGATTATAAAATGAGAACATGAATAAGCTTTAAGAAGGGAAATTGCTACATAAATCTAGATGTTGTCCCAAGTTTCACTTAGATCTTCCCAATCCCATGATCATAAAGGGACTGAGCTGACATCACCAGCTCTCAAACATCCTCTGAAGTGGGCTGTGTTATTATCACCACTTATCAAAGAGCTGAGACACAGGAGATGACGTAAGTTGCTATTGGTGACAAAGAGGGGAATGATACCCCAAATTTCTAACTTCCACTGCCTACGTTCTCAGGATAAAGACTTTCTACATCTCAAAGCTACTGTAAAACAAACAAGACTGGAAACATGAGTGGTCTTCAGTAAGTTCATGGAAAATGTATATTATGAAAAATCATACATGGATTTTAAATTTTTTTTGCAACAGGAGCCAGCGCTCTGGCATAGTGGGTTAAAAACCCTGCTTGCAGAACCAGCATCCCACACGGATGCTGGTTCAAATCCCAGCGGCTCCACTTCCAATTCAGCTCCCTGCTAAAGCCCCTGGGAAAGCAGCAGAAGATGGCCCAAGTGCTTGGGCCCCTACACTATGGGTAAGCCAGAAGAAGCTCCTGGCTCCGGCCTGGCCCAGCCCTGGTCATTGTGGCCACTCAGGGAGTGAACCAGTGGGATGGAAGACCTCTCTCTCTCCACCTTTCTAACTGCCCCCCCCCCCTTTTTTGGACAGGCAGAGTGAACAGTGAGAGAGATACAGAGAGAAAGGTCTTCCTTTGCCGTTGGTTCACGCTCCAATGGCCGCCACAGCCGGTGCACTGCGGCCGGCGCACCACGCTGATCTGAAGCCAGGAGCCAGGTGCTTCTCTTGGTCGCACATGGGGTGCAGGGTCCAAGCACTTGGGCCATCCTCCACTGCACTCCCTGGCCACAGCAGACAGCTGGCCTGGAAGAGGGGCAACCTGGACAGAATCCGGTGCCCCAATCGGGACTAGAACCCGGTGTGCCGGCGCCGCGAGGCAGAGGATTAGCCTAGTGAGCCGCAGCGCCGGCCTTCTAACTGCCTTTTAACTCTTGTTAAAATGAAGAAGATGATTCAGCAGGCCAGGCTGTGCGTCTCAGGCCCTTGGTTGGTGAAGGCACGGCTGTTAAATGGACCTCAGTTGGAGTAGCAGGACGCTAAGGAACGTCCAGAGAAATAACCTAAACCAGATGGGTGCTCTCAAAATAAAAAGCCTCCGTCAAAAGCTTATAAAAGGTTGTAATATTCTGGAGCCTAAACAGGGTTTTTGCTCCCCCATTTTGTTATTTATTTTTTTGACAGTGAGAGAGAGACACACAGAGAGAAAGGTCTTTCTTTTCTGTTGGTTCACCCCCCAAATGGTGCTATGGCTGGCGCACTGCGCCAATTCAAAACCAGGAGCCAGGTGCTCCTCCTGGTCTCCCATGTGAGTGCAGGGCCCAAGCACTCAGGCCATCCTCCACTGCCTTCCCAGGCCACAGCAGAGAGCTGGCCTGGAAGAGGAGCAACCCAGACAGAATCCAGCGCCCCAACCGGGACTAGAACCTGGTGTGCCGGCGCTGCAGGCGGAGGATTAGGCAAGTGAGCTGCAGTGCCCACCCCATTTTGTTATTTTTAACATTTGCTTGCAAACCCAATGTAACAACACCTTAATAAAGAGCAACTTTCACGACAGTCTTTTGTGCTGACAATTTATTGGGGCTTACATGGATAGACACAAACCTCAAGTCTTTTGCAATGGAAGAATGGATTCCAAATAAATACTGAAAAACACTATGTCAAACACTAATGAATAGGTGACATTCAAAAATAGTTTATAAGAGAATCATTTGAGATTAACAATCTTCATTGCCTTCCCCAAAAATAAATAGTTCATGTACTAAAGAAGATACGTCTCCTTAAGCAGGAGAAAAAAGCCTAATAAAAGTAAACTCATGCCCACGGCTCGTATTATTTTTGGGGGAGAAAATGACAAGACAGAGACATAGAAAAGCATTGGACGAGAATTCTATGTTGTTTAGTTTGTCTCAGAGCCTGGGAGAGTTCAGGGAAAGCAAAGAGCTGGTAAATTTCAGAATAACTTCAGATGGGAAAGATCACACACGGGAGTCAGAGTCCGTCTCCCTTACGAAAACCAATAAAACCCCACAGACTCATTTTTAGATTTTCAATCACGTTTTCTTCCCATATTAGTCTACCCTCCACCTCAAAATCCAACCAGACGTCGAATGTTCTGAGTTGGCAGTAAGTCCAGCTGGCTGGACTCCGTTTCCCCATTGGATGCCTTTCAGGCCAGCGAGGGTAGCCCTTGTGTGGAAGAGCCGGAACAGAAGGAGACTCCCCTCTCTTCTCAGAAGGAAACCCCTGCCGGGGCCTCTCAGGGCCTGTGCGCACTCTTCAGTCCCATGACGGTGAAGGTGGCAGCGGTCAGTTTCTCATAAACGAGGAACATGAGGGCAGCCGTGAGGACCGTCTGCAGCAGCTTGGCTTCAAGGCCTTTGTAGAGTCCCATTATCCCAAAACGCCTGGAAGGAAAGAGGTTTGAAAAAGCAAACAGTTTTCTCTGTAGAAGTCCACTCCTGCATCAAGACGCGCCACCCAGCGGCTACTCTGCAAAGGCTTATCCTCGGAATCCAAGGGAGCAATGCAGGTTTTAGTTTCAACACAGACTTCTGTTGCAAAGCACCTCTTGCCTTTAAAGATACGTGGAGACTGATCAAAGCTGAGTATTCATGAGCCATCTGCACTGTCTTTGCATTCCCCACTAATTAGCAGAAAGTTGACAATATCCCACCGATGGGACACAGATCCTAAAGTCTCCTAAAACCATATTAATGCCAGAATCTGAGATCTAAGAACTTTCAGATCTTAACTTTAACACTTTCCCAGCTCAACAGTGGGAGGAAAACTGCCAATTGGGTAAGACCATTTTAGTCTCAGAAAGAAGGTGGCGTGGTGAAGTGGATTAAGCTGCCCACAATGCCAGCATCTCATGTGAGTGCCATTCCAACCTCCGGCTGCTCCACTTCCGATCCAGCTCTCTTGTGTCTGGGAAAGTGGAGGAAGATGGCCCAAGTACTTGGGTCCCTGCCACCATGTGAGAGACCTGGATGGAGTTCCAGGCTCCTGGCTTCAGCCTGGCCCAGCCCCAGCAAGGATGGCCATTTAGGGAGTGAACCAGCAGATGGATGATCTCTCTTTCTCTCCGTAACTCTGACTTTCGAACAAATAAATCAATCTTTTTAAAAAAAAAAAAAACCATGGCCGGCGCCGTGGCTCAACAGGCTAATCCTCCACCTTGCGGCGCCAGCACACCGGGTTCTAGTCCCGGTCGGGGCGCCGGATTCTGTCCCGGTTGCCCCTCTTCCAGGCCAGCCCTCTGCTGTGGCCCGGGAGTGCAGTGGAGGATGGCCCAGGTGCTTGGGCCCTGCACCCCATGGGAGACCAGGAAAAAGCACCTGGCTCCTGCCATCGGATGAGCGCAGCGCGCCGGCCGCGGCGGCCATTGGAGGGTGAACCAACGGCAACGGAAGACCTTTCTCTCTGTATCTCTCTCTCTCACTGTCCACTCTGCCTCTAAAAAAAAAAAAAAAAAAACAAAACATAAAAAGAAACCAAAAGCTTCCTGATCTCAGAATTTCTATAAACTTGACCCTCTAAACCAGGTTTCTCAAATTCTGCATGGTACCCCCAACCACTCGAAGAACTTGTAAAACAGATTTCCAAGTCAAGTCTAATCCCAGAGATTTTGGATCATTAAGTTTGGGATGAGACTCAAGATTCCGCATTTCTAACAAGCTTCCAGGTGACAAGGATGATGACGCCAGCCCTGAGACCCCACTGCTCTCACCTGGGAGACGAGGGCTTTGGGAAAGCCCGGAGTTAGAGGAAATGACCTCTCCAAAGCTGCTGGTGGAAAGTGAACTCCCAGGTACTAGCCCATTAGCAACTCCGGGACTATAAACAGTGTGCAGATTGGGACATTGATCGGTGCTCCATTCAAAAACAACATAAAGTCATACATCTAATGTATCTGATGTATGAAAGTCCTCTCTGGGGGAAGATTGAGTGATACACAGGAATAAAAAGACTTGACCCTGAACTTCTAGTTCACTGACTAATCTGAATTAGGTTTAACCCAAGGAATTCCCCTTCAGTGCTCCTCAAGGCAAGGTACACCCACCCGCATTAGAAGCACCAGAGTTTGCTTAGAAATGCAGATCACCACGCCCCACCCAGCCAGGCAGCACGGAGGTGCACTTTAACAAGTACATCAGCTGATTCTTAGCCACACACACTGGGAGAGCCTGACACGGTATACTGTGCTATGCCTTACAGTAGCCACTAATCACATGTGGCAATTAAAATTTTTAAAAATGTGAAATCTAGTGTCTTGGTTATACTGGGCATATTTCTTTCTTTCTTTTTTGATGATTTATTTGTTTAAAAGTCAGAGTTAGACTTGCGGCGCCGGCACACCGGGTTCTAGTCCCGGTTGGGGCACCGGATTCTGTCCCGGTTGCCCCTCTTCCAGGCCAGCCCTCTGCTGTGGCCAGGGAGTGCAGTGGAGGATGGCCCAAGTGCTTGGGCCCTGCACCCGCATGGGAGACCAGGATAAGCACCTAGCACCTGGCTCCTGCCATCGGATGAGCGCGGTGCGCCGGCCGCAGCGCGCTGTCCGCGGCAGCCTTTTGAGGGTGAACCAACGGCAAAGGAAGTCCTTTCTCTCTGTCTCTCTCTCTCTCACTGTCCACTCTCTTTCTCTAACTCTGACTTTTTTTTTTTTTTGACAGAGTGGACAGCATATTTCACGTGCTCTACAGCCACACGCGGTAGTGGCGACTCTGCTGGACAGTACAGACAAGTCCATGACTGCAGAGCGCTCCGACTAAGAGAATGAAAGCTCTTCGTTCATGACAGTGTTCCAGTGTCTGAACATCTGGTTCTGCCTCTGTGTTGGGCAAGTCACTTTGTTTCTCTAAATCTGTTCACTGATCTGTAAGGTGCGACTATAACCACCAATATCCACTCAATATCCATTGAGTCAGAATCAGATGAAAGAGGAGAAAATTCATCTTTGAAAACTGTATGTGCTCACAGAGTTCCACTTGACATGATTCTCTTAACTTTCTGATTACTACATCTTTCTAACCTTTCCCAGTGCTGGTAGAAATAGAAACTGGCATCACTTTTCTTGGGTCACAATTTGGCACTAATTTTTAAAGTTACAAAATGTCAGATTTTTTTATGCTCAAACTCTTTGGCCAGGTAATTTCACATACAGGAACTTTCTCTACAATTATAACCACTCAGGTGCACAAAGCTAAATTTACGGGCTATTCATTCAGCAATGTTTGCAAAGGCAGAAACCCAGAAACAACCTGAATACCCATCAGTAAGTGCACTGGTAAATAAATCCTGGCATATTATGTAACAGGACCGAGGCACTCACTAGAAAAAAGGAGTCTACACATACTGAGATGCAGGGATGTTTGTGATTGCTGTTAATAAAAACCTAAGCTGCATACATAGGTTACACATATGTTTTATGCAATGTCTGGAAATAGACCCCTTAACAGTGACTACCTTTTGGAAAAGGAATAAGGAGAAACACAGAAAATAAAAACAGGAGTGATGTACCCAGGTCCTTAGAGCCTGAAGTTTAGCTGACTTCAGTTTGATGAGAGTTGACTGACATGTATCATCACGACGCATCGGCATATTCAAGACAGAGAACACAGTCCTCACCCCAGAGCATCCTCACGCCCCTCAGGACCATCCTCTCCATCGACCCTGGCCCCAGGTCACGGCTGATGTGCTTTCTGACACTAAAGGTTAGTGTGCATTTCTAGGATTTCATAGAAAAGGAATCCTACAGTACCAATTCCTTTTTGTCTGACTTCTTCCCTCAGCATAACTCAGATTCTTCCACGTTGTTGCGTGTATCAGTAACTCCGTCTTTTTTAGAGTAACTTTCCACTGTATGAATATATCACAGCTTACGTATCTATTCACCCAATGATGGATATTTGGGTTGTTTCCAGTTTTTGACTCTTAGAAAAACCCCCTATTCTTTTCCTTACACTTTCACAGGTCTGTTTTTTGTCATTTTTTTGCCTTACGACACAGCTGCCCACGTGCAGAGATAACCCTGAGCAAAGCCCTGCACATCACGCAACGCGGGCACACACAGAAGAAGGAAATATCACTGGTGGAGCCAAAGACAGCAGGACAGCACTGGAGCCTGTTCAGAAGTGACAGGTGCCTTCAGACAGACACCTGGACTGAAAAAGCTCCCGTAACCACGCTGGCCTGATTCTAAGCCCCTCCGATCGGAACCTGCCTTGCCACGTGTTCTGCCTGCCAGCTGCCTCCTCCTCGGTGCATACAGTTTAGGTTGAGGAGGCAGATTTGAGTCATTTTTTCCGGCCTCCCTGTGGAGCCTTTCTGTTCCCAAAAGACCAGCACTGCAGAGTGTGACTGGGAGCAACGCACAGGCAAACCTGCCTCACTCTCCATCAGACAGCTGGGTCCCCTGAGGCGCCTGTCTAACTTTCTAAAGAAAATGCCGAAACGTTTTACAGAGCAGTTGTACCATCCTGTTGTCCCAGCGCAGCACAGGAAGGGTCTGTCACGCCACACCCTCGCCAGCAGTTGACATGGTGTTTCTTTTTCACTTTATACTGACTCTTCGTCTTTGATATTTTTCACCTCAAGCTGCTACAGTCTGAATAGGATTTGGCTCCCCAAACTCACGCAGACATTTAAACCCCAAAGTCTTTATGTTAACATTTGATGGATTAGGGTGGAGGCTTGGTCTGATTATGGAATCTAAAGGTGAACTTCAGGAAACAACTGGACTTTAGGGCTGCGAGAGTGGGGCCCTGTGATGATTCATGACCACACAGCAGGCAGAGGAAGAGCGCTGCTCCCTCACGACTCTCCCTCCCTCTCCTCTCCCTCTCTGCTGCCCGACTCGCTCTGTGATACTCCCTCTGCACACTTTCAGCCACCCATGAGGCTCCTAACCAATGGGCATGCCCAGTCTTGGACTGGGAACTTGGCAGCTGAAATAAGCGCTTTCCTTTATGAGCTAGCTCTTCTTAGGTGTTCTAAAGTAATGGAAAGCTGACTAACACAAACGTGTTTCTATAATAAATTTATTTTCAAAGTATCCTATATCAGGAACAATAATAAAGTTATATTTGGCAGCCTCTGCTTCAAACAAAGTCCCTGGCTTCGTTGACTTTGCCAGGTGTCAGTTTCTGGAAACAAAAGAGGGAACTACCAAGGGCACCTACCACACAGAGCCAGTGTCAGGAGTAAGGACATGGCCCAGGCACTGCATCTAGTTCAGGGTCTGCCACTCAAGCAGCGGGTCTCACCACCACCACCGTCACGATGACTTTTCCCGTCAGTACCGCCGTGATACTTCTTGCTGCTTCTCTTATCCCGCAGCATCGTGCTGTCATTTCTCCTTCCACTGCCCGCTTCCTTCCACTACCACCTCTCTACACACATGCTACACTCCTAGGACAGGCCACAGGAAAGGCCGTCGACAGAACAGTCTATCAGATTATCAGGAAGATGCCCTTTCTGAAGTCCCCACATTCGTAACTAACACAGAATAAGGACACAAACTTTTCCATACAATTTCCCCAAGTGCTGCCATGCTGTGCTACGCTCCTAAGCTGAGAGACCTCTGAACACAGCACACAAGGAAGAGACCGGAGAGGCCGCAGTGCAAGGGGAGCAGGGACCAGCCAAGGGGAGGCCAGAACGCGAGCCATCAGCACAGCTCACCTCACTCGCTGGTGAAGAAGGTACAGCACATTCCGAAGACTCCCCAGGGTTCTGTTTTCTGGGTTTAGTCTGTGACGTCCAAACTAGGGAAGGAGAACAAAAAGATAAATCATTATTACTGTTCTTTATCTTAATTTTTATCTAGAGAGGAAATTATGTTGGACCAATAATGTCTTACAGTGTAGAATAATAAAAACATCCAATTAGTACCACAGAATCATCAATTCTCTATTTTTCATTTAAATAATGAAATATTTAGGGGTCGGCACTGTGGTTTAATACACTAAGCCTCTGCCTGTGGCACGGTATCCCATATGGGTGCCAGTTTGTTTCCTGGCTGCTCCCCTTCTTATCCAGCTCTCTGCTTATGGCCTGGGAAAGCAATGGAAGATGGCCCAACCACCTGGGCCCCTGCACCCATGTGGGAGACCTGGAGGATGCTCCTGGCTCCTGGCTTCGGATTGGCTCAGCTCTGGCTATTGTGGTCATTTGGGGAGTGACCCACTGGATGGAAGATCTTTCTCTCTGTCTCTCCCTCTGTCTGTCTATAACTCTACCTCTCAAATAAATAAATGAAAATACATTTTTTTTTCAATGCAGCAAGCATTTTACAGAAAATTATAGGGACAATTCTGTATCAAAAACAAAAAAAATACCCAGCATATTAATTTAATTTTTTTTGACAGGCAGAGTGGACAGTGAGAGAGAGACAGAGAGAAAGGTCTTCCTTTACCGTTGGTTCACCCTCCAATGGCCGCTGTGGCTGGTGTGCTGCGGCCAGCGCACCGTGCTGATCTGAAGCCAGAGCCAGGTGCTCATCCTGGTCTCCCATGCGGGTGCAGGGCCCAAGCACTTGGGCCATCCTCCACTGCACTCCCGGGCCACAGCAGAGAGCTGGCCTGGAAGAGGAGCAACCGGGACAGAATCTGGCATCCCCAACCGGGACTAGAACCCGGTGTGCTGGCGCCGCAGGCGGAGGATTAGCCTAGTGAGCCGCGGCACCAGCCTTAGATTTTTTTTTTAAAGATGTATTTACTGCAGCCAGAGTTGTGGTACAGCAGGTTAAGCCACTACATGCAATGCTGGCATCCCATTTGGATGCTGGTTTTAGTTCTGGCTGCTCTGCTTCCGATCCAGCACTCTGCTAATGTGCCTGAGAAAGCGGAAGGAGATTGCCCACATTCTTGGGCCCATGCACCCAGGTTGGAGATCTAGATGGAGTTCCAGGCTCCTGGCTTCTGCCTGGACCAGCCCTGGCTATTTCAGTAATCTGGGGATTGAGCCAGTAGATGGAAGATCTCTGTCACTCTGTCCTTCAAACAAATGAGAGAGACGAGAGAGAGATCTTCCATCTGTTGGTTCACTCCCCAGACAGATGCAACAGCCGGGGCTGGGCCAGGCCGAAGCCAGGAGCCAGGAGTTCCATCTGGGTCTCCCCCAGGAGTGGCAACGGCCCAAAGAGTTGAGTCACCTTCCTCCGCCTCCCCAGGTGCATCACCAGGAAGCTGGGTTGGAAGTGAAGGAGCTGGGACTTCAGTCCTCTGACATGCAGGGATACCTGCATAAGTGGAGGCTTACCTCACCATGCCACCACGCCCGCCTCAGTGATTTAGATGTTTACAGCTTAGCTTAACAACCTCCAGTTCTTTAGGAAGATCCGATAAACACTACCTAATTAGAATATCTACAATGTAAGCTTTCATAATACATGTTATATTATAAAAGTGTTAAAATATATTTATGTGGGTGCTACTGAATTTCTTTAAATAAAATATCAATTTCCAAATAGTAGTAATTTTTTTGAAATAAAATATTCTCACTATCACCTCCATTTTATTTAGCCATGAATCTTTTGAATTTTTTCTCCCCAAACAGATCTTTTTTTTTTTTTTTTTTTTTTTGACAGGCAGAGTGGACAGGGAGAGAGAGAGAGACAGAGAGAAAGGTCTTCCTTTGCCGTTGGTTCACCCTCCAATGGCTGCCGCGGTCGGCGCGCTGCGGCCGGCGCACCGCGCTCATCCGATGGCAGGAGCCAGGTGCTAGGTGCTTTTTCCTGGTCTCCCATGGGGTGCAGGGCCCAAGCACTTGGGCCATCCTCCACTGCACCCTGGGCCACAGCAGAGGGCTGGCCTGGAAGAGGGGCAACCGGGACAGAATCCGGCGCCCCGACCGGGACTAGAACCCGGCGCCCCGACCGGGACTAGAACCCGGTGTGCCGGCAACGCAAGGTGGAGGATTAGCCTGTTGAGCCACGGCGCAGGCCTCCCCAAACAGATCTTAGTGTCCATGTCCCATCTCTCCTCTCCATTGCTATCACCCTGGTCCAGGCCATCATTCTCCTTACCTGGATTATTGAAATGGTCTCCTATCTGATCAACTCCTCCCCTTATCTCTTAGCTTCTAACCAATTCACCACATAGCAGCCACAACAATCTTCTAGAAAGTATAGATCAGGGCCGGGGCTGTGGCTCAGCCGGTTAAAGCTTTCCCACATGGATACCGGTTTGAGACTCGGCTGCTCCACTCCTTTTTTTTGACAGGTAGACACATGTTTGACAGGTTTAGACAGTGAGAGAGAGAGAGACAGAGAGAAAGGTCTTTCTTTGCTGTTGGTTCACCCCCAAGTGGCCGCTACAGCCAGGGCGCTGCAGCCAGTGCACTGTGCTGATCCGAAGCCAGGAGCCAGGTGCTTCTCCTGGTCTCCCATGGGGTGCAGGGCCCAAGCACTTGGGCCATCCTCCACTGCCCTCCCGGGCCACAGCAGAGAGCTGGACTGGAAGAGGAGCAACTGGGACAGAATCCGGCACCCCAACTGGGACTAGAACCCGGTGTGCCGGCGCCACAGGCGGAGGATTAGCCTAGTGAGCCACGGCGCTGGTGTTTTGTTTTTTGACAGGCAGAGTCAGACAGTGAGAGAGAGTCAGAGAGAAAGGTCCTCCTTCCGTTGGTTCACCCCCAAATGGCCACTATGGCCAGCGTGCTGTGCCGATCTGAAGCCAGAAGCCAGGTGCTTCCTCCTGGTCTCCTATGCTCACTGCACTCCCGGGCCACAGCAGAGAGCTAGACTGGAAGAGGAGCAACCGGAACAGAATCTGGCGCCCCGACTGGGACTAAAACCTGGGGTGCCAGTGTTGCAGGCAGAGGATTATCGGCTGCTCCACTTCCGATCCAGCTCTCTGCTGTGGCCTGAGAAAGCAGTAGAAGATGGCCCAGGTCCTTGGGGCCCTGTACCCACGTGGGAGACCTAGAGGAGGCTCCTGGCTCCTGGCTTTGGATCAATGCAGCTCTGGCCGTTGAGGCCAACTGGGAAATGAACCAGTGGACAGAAGACCTCTCTCTCTCTCTCTCTCTCTGCTTCTCTTTTGCTCTCTGTATAACTCTGACTTTCAAATTAATAAATAAATCTTAAAGTGTAAATCAGATTACATTATCCCCCAGCTCACAGCGCTTCCAAAGCTTCCGAGTGTGCTGAGGATACCTATGCGCTCCCTACAGTCCTCACCTACAACCTCCCTGCGACTTGTCCAGTCTCACCCTGAGCCACCCCACAGCCGCACTGGCTCCTTTCAGTTCCCAGGATGCACCACGCTCCCTCCACCCGTGCCTTCCTCCTTTCTTGCAGGGCTCAGTCCTTATCTCCCTGTGCATCTCGACTGAAATGTGCTCCTCCCGCTACAAGATGACCCTACACCCAGCACAGAATGCTGTTTGCTTCCTCTACAGCGCTCCTCTCATTCCTAACGACCCAGTTACTTATTCTGCTTGTTTATCTGTTCACTCCCCTTTCCACTAGCTCCAGGAGGGCAGGGACGTGACTGTGTTATTTACCATTGCGTTCCCAGCTCCTCGCGCAGAGTGGGTGCTTAGTGTAAAATACACCGACTGAATGAGTGAAAAAACAGAAACATCAAAGTCCCATGGGAAGGTCAATTGCACTCCTCCTAAGCGCACCAACATGAACCCGGGACTGCGCAGGGAAGAGGCTGTCCTGGGGCACCACGTGAATCAACCTGCAGAAGGACGCAAACGCATGCTCTCCAGAGGGGGTTAAAGAACACTTCTGGGGCCGGCACTGTGATGGAGCGGTAAAACCACCACCTGTGATGCCCGCATCCCATATGGAAGCTGGTCCCTGTCCTGGCTGCTCTCCTTTTTTTTTTAAATATTTATTTGTTTATTTGAAAGTCAGAGTTAGACAGAGACAGAGAGAAAACTTCCATCGACTGGTTCACTCCCCAAATGGCCGCAATGGCTGGAGTTGGGCCAGTCCAAAGCCAGGAGCTTCTTCTGGGTCTCCTTCATGGGTGCAGGTGCCCATATGGGATGCCGGCGCCACAAGCTGTGGCTTTACCCACTAAGCTACAGCAACAGACCCTGATCTACTTCTGAACCAGCTCCCCGCTAACACCCTGGGAAAAACAGCAGCAGATGACCCAAGGGTTTGGGCTCCCTGCCACCCACACAGGATACCTGGATGTAGCTCCTGGCTTTGGCATGGCCCAACTCTGGTAACTGCAGCCATCTGGGGAGTGAACCAATGGATAGAAGCTCGCTTGCTCTCGCTCTCGCTCTCTCTCTCTCTCTCTCTCTCCCTCTAACTCTGATTTTCAAAGAAACTAATCTTAAAAAAAAAAAAAAAAACCTTCCCCATAGGACTTTTCTGTTTATTTAAGAAACTGCCAACACAAACATCACACCAAGCCAAACAGGGAGCCAACTGAAAGACAGCCTGGTTAGCAGAACATCAAACGTGGACAATGGAAGGGTCACGTCACCTAAACAGAAGGCTATGCACTCACGCAGAGAGAACCCCAGCACTCACCCTCAGAATTGACTGTATCGTCTGCAAGGGATAGGTGACTGTGGTGGCAATCGCTTTGGCTACCGCACCGATGACGAACACATCCAAAGACGAAAGCTGGAGAGCAAAGAAAGAGGAAGCGTGACAATCGGAGCAGCGAGACGGTGCCGCCACCGCGGATCACCTGGCTGCTTCCAAAATCAGGAGTTACCTTCATCCGCTTCTTTAAAAGCTGCCGTTTCAAACCTTCGTAGAACATGAACTGGATGGCAGGATTGAAGACCAGCAGCAAGGAGGGAAACGTGCCGTTCCACAGAGCTAGGATTCCTTCATCCCGAATGATCTGATGAAAAGCATCTAAGCAAGAAAGCAGGGACTTGTGAGAAGCAGGACGACGATCCCCAAACGGGGGAGGGCAATGTGGGTCTGTCTTGGTATCAAACAGACACCAACAGTCACTGAGTCCCTGAGGAACCAAATGCAATTACTGGCACTCTTCCTACCTACCTAGAACAGCACATTTTCCTAAGTGCAGGCACCACCAGGAACTCTGCAATACTCAGAACTGAAACACTGTTTCTCAACAAGGTCCTAGTGAAGATAAGGTTGTTTCCTGGAAGCCCATACACAGGATTTGACTTGTGTTCTTGTAACACAAACAGATGCACTGGAAAGGAGAACCTGGCAACCTGGTGCTATTACAGACCAGAAGCTCGAAGATACCACATGGCAATCTGGTATCTTTATCCCAAAACAACACTAGGGAAAAAAATCAGTAGACGATTCGTCAGCAGCATTCACTCTGAGCCTACTGCGCCACCTACGCTTCTTAAGAGAGTGTCCTTCTCTATCCCTTGTCCTGGGCTTGGTCACATGACGTGCTTTGGCTGGCAGAGTCTCAGCAGAGGCAAACGGGGGCTTGAGTTCGGCTTGTAGTTAGGTGTGTCCCCCTGTTCTTCTGCCATCAGCATGACAAGAACAAGCCAGGAGGTCCTGGGAGAAGGTGTCTACACACGGTGCCCAGCCTGGTCCTGGGAGAAGGTGTCTACACACGGTGCCCAGCCTGGTCCTGGGAGAAGGTGTCTACACACGGTGCCCAGCCTGGTCCTGGGAGAAGGTGTCTACACACGGTGCCCAGGCTGGTCCTGGGAGAAGGTGTCTACACACGGTGCCCAGCCTGGTCCTGGGAGAAGGTGTCTACACACGGTGCCCAGCCTGGTCCTGGGAGATGTCTACACACGATGCCCAGGCTGGTCCTGGGAGAAGGTGTCTACACATGGTGCCCAGGCTGGTCCTAGGGAGGAGGTGTCTACACACGGTGCCCAGCCTGGTCCTGGGAGAAGGTGTCTACACACGGTGCCCAGCCTGGTCCTGGGAGATGTCTACACATGATGCCCAGGCTGGTCCTGGGAGAAGGTGTCTACACATGGTGCCCAGGCTGGTCCTAGGGAGGAGGTATCTACACACGGTGTCCAGGCAGGTCCTGGGGAGGAGGTGTCTACACACGGTGTCCAGGCTATCAGGCTCAGGTCAGCCTGGATAAGTAAACCCCTGTGAATCCAGACACATGAGCTAAGCCCCTGTGAATCCAAAGACAATAATCCCTCAGAGTCGAGATTCGAGGCCGTATGCTATGTGGCTTTACCACACCAACAGATCCCAAGCACAAGAGAAGCAAAAACTCTTAAAAGGAACACGTCCAAGAGATGCTTACCGACGATGCCTTTGTAGTTGGTTGGTACAATGTCTTCATTCCTAAATTTTGCCCCTTGTAGCTTCAGTCTAGTGTTTACCACCCAAAGTGGAGTTGTTAGCAACACATTCACCACTCCTTTAAAAAGAAACAGGGCAAGACAAAGGGAAAGCAAAATGTAACCTTTTAAGCTTTGCCATTTCAAAGTATACATCAATACTCCATGCCTACTTCTGTCATTAATGTCAGGTGAGGTGTCCCTTTGTGCCAGAGCACAACACAAGCACCATAATTAGAAGCAATTTGGAAGCCTTGCCGACAGCAAAGTCACTAGCAGCAGCAGCTCTTCACAGGAGGGCATAACGGGTCCTCGCTTGTAGAACAGGAGGCGATGTACCAGTGTTCGCCTATTTTACTTAGCATTCCTAAGAGCGACCTTGATAGAGGTTTTAAACTCAGTTCTTAATAGCTTTAGAGGGGGAATGGCTTATTGATAATGAGCTAAGTCTACGGCACTGGAGAAGATAAATGCACCACGCTAACCTAAGTGAGGACGGACCTGGTACAAGGGGTGACAGGAGGGAGAAAGTGGTGGCGATTCAGAGTGCTTCATCAGGGACTAGAAAGCTCACAGGAGAGTTCCGCTGTGCTGGGAGGATTAGGACAGGCAGGCAGCAAGCAGTGGTTATGAAGTGGCACAAAACACCCCCAACGGCTTGGCAGGCGTCAGGATCCTTACAAGCTCAAGATCTTGGCCCCCCAAGGTTGCCTCAGAGTGGACAATAGAATGAGTCAGATGCTTCTCTTTTGAACATACATGATCCCAATTTAACACCATCTGGAGATATTAACATAGTCCTCATCAGTCCTGAAATGATTAAAGAAATACCAGATAGAATTGTAACAAAGTGCCTGACACATGGTATATATCTTATGCATTTTAAATTTAGTAACTGAACATCTGAACCAATGAACAAACTCAGCAAACAAACATACTTGAACTGCCTGGCACTCTTCACGCTATGAAGAGTCAAGAGGCATCACTGTAAGGAAGAGAAATTTTTTACTAAAAGTCATTTAAACATAGAAGAGGAAAGAGTGCTTTAAGAAATCTCCAAACATACCACACAGAAAATATATTCTAACCAAGGGTAACCAAGATGAAACGGTCAAGAGATTCAGATTCAGTTCTTTCACTGCTGCACGGTTGCACAAGCCAGGCATCTTTTTTCTGCCTACCCTGTAGCAGCATCATAAGAACACATTCTGAGTTGGACCTGTTATACCTTTGTCAATTCACGTAACACCAAGGAGTCATCTTTAGTTAACCACAATGTATTCACACGCTGTCATCTGAGTCATTGATTCCAATCTGAAAAAGCTTTACTGTTGACCTCATCTTTAAAAAGTGCCAGTGCTCCACAGGCCAAGAGAGAAGGATATAAAAACATGCCCTTTTTCCAGACTTTGGGATGTGTTCTTCAACGCAAAGCATACGTTACTCAACAGAGAAAAACCACCAGCTAGAAAAACTAGATTAAAATGTGCTACTGGGCAGGTTGTTGATACTTTCTTAAGAGAAAAGGAAGACGGGGAGCTCAGAACCGGAGAGCACAAGCTCTCGTGGACGTTGCAGAGAGGTAAAGTATGCAGACCTCTCTAAACAGGTGGAACTACTGCCCACTAAACAAATTCTTAGAGATCGAAATTTCCTTCACGTTCTATTCCAGAGAGGCACACACAAAGCACTTAAGAGGCAATGCATCCAACACTGAGATTTAACCATTATGTCATGATGTCACAGCCCCATTACTAACCAGCTGAAAAGGCAAAGGGATTCTAAGGACAACCTCAAGTACAAAAATGCACTACATTATTTAAATAAGGGAACACAGTCCTTCTAAAAACATTTTGTATTGCAAAGCTTTTCATCTGTGACAATCAAGTACTTTTTTTCATCCAATAAGTCAAAATGAATGGAGTTTTAACTACCATAACTCTGGGAAAAGACACTCAGAATACTTGAGAACACAAAACTACACAAAACTAACATAATCAAGCTTAGAACAACATTCCACAGAGGAAAAAAGTGCACAATTCCAACTTCAATTCTTCTTTTAGAAAAAAAATCATTTACCTTATTTATTTGAAAAGCAGAGAGTCAGGGGGACAGAGACAGCCAGCCAGCTCCTGTCACTGGTTCACTCCTCAAAACCTAGACTGGGCTAAGCTGAAGCCAGGAGGCAGCACTCAATCTGGGTAGGCTGGACCCAACTACTTGAACCATCACCTCCTACCTCCACCTCCCAGTACCTGCAGTAGCAGGATGCTAGAAACCTGGAGTGGCGCTGGGATTTGAACCCAGGAACTCTGATATGGTATGAGACGCATGGGTCTCAAGGGGCAGCTTAACTGCTGCACCAAATGCCCATCAATTCCAGTCCTGAATGACACCCGACAGGCCAGACGCCTAGAGAGCTGCCTGCTTGCTTATGAGCCTGTGCAGAGAACTCGCCTGCCGTCTGAAGCTGTGGATGTCCCTTCAGCTCTAAGATGGGAATAGTCATTCTTCATTTACCTAAAGATAGGAGATTCTTCTTCGATCTCTAAGAAAACGATTCTGTTTTCTTTCTCCTTCTTTTTAAAAAATACACCACTTGTTTGAAACCACGCTAAGAGTTGCAGATCAGAAACTGAACAAACTAAAACTATTCACTAATCCCAGCGAAGGAGTCCAGGGCCAATCACTCCTAATATGCCACTGTGGCAAGATGACTGTTTTAAATTAGAGGCTGTTGGGGCCAGCATTGTTGCATAATAGATAAAGTCACTGCCTGCAATGCCAGCATCCATACGGGCACCAGTTCATGTCCCGGCTGCTCTGTTTCTGATCTGGCACCCTGCTAATGCCATGGGAAAATCAGTGGAAGATGGCCCAAGTGCTTGGACCCCTGCCACGTACATGGGAGACCTGGATATAACTCCCGGCTCCTGGCTTGGGCGTGGCTCAGCCCTGGCCATTGCAGTTATCTGGGGAGAGAACCGTGGACAGAAGATCTGTCTCTCCCTCTTTCTGTAATTCTCTCAAGTAAATACATAAATAAACCTTAAAAAAAAAAAAAAAAAAAACACTGCCTGGTCTCTGGACCCATTCATTCTCCCTAATAATCACTACCCTTCAAAAAATACCTCCTTCTTCCCCATCTATGTATTAGTATCCAAATACCACTGGCTTCACAGGTGGTCACTCACCCATGATTTCTTTACATGCATTTCTCCATGCATGTAAATCTGGATGCCTTTTCTCCTGTCAGTCTATTTTTCTGTCAGTTCACTTCAATAAACTTTTCAGAGGGCAAAGGGGACATTTTGCCCCAGTACAAGGAGTAACTGGAACACAGCAATGTACTTCTGAAATCTTACAAAAGTGTTTTGTCAGTAGTGAGTTTGCTTTGTTATGGTGAGAAAACAAAAATGAAGTATGCTAATTGGGTATGCACTCCTGGGAAATAAAACTCACTGAGAGAAGAACTGGCAGCTCCAAGCCACAAATTCAACCACTTGACTCCCAAGGAAGGAACCCACCTGGGTATACAACAGAACACACCCATCTTTCCAGATTTAAGCCCTAAGGGCGAGAAATACACAACAATGATAACACCACTGGCATACAAAAATTTCAGTCATATAAAAATGATGTGTCTTCATCATATAAGTTATATGTAAGGTTCTGTTTTCAAACTCTTCACCAGGGCATTAAGCTGTATAGGTTTTATTGTGTGAAAATATAATAATTTTTTGAATTTGAATAACAATAATGCTCTTCTTAGTTCTCCTTGGAGATAATGAAACTCATTTCTACAGTGATTATGACAGAACTCACAGGAGGAAGAAGGAAAGCTGTTCTAATTATTTTAAGAATGCGTATATATTAGGACATAAAAACATGTTATTGAGAGAAATCTAAAACTCACAGAAGTAATTTCCAAGGAATTCTCTACTGTCAGAAAAAGAGGACTACAATCAAAGGATCTCAGAATTACAAAGGATGATAAAACTCTTTAATCAAGGGTCTCTCAACTGAGACAATATTGACACTCCGGGCTGGATGATTCTATTGTGCATGCAGGGCTATTTTGTGGGATGTTCAGCAGCACCCGACCTCTCTACCCATTAGACACCAGCAGCACCTCCACTCTGACAACCAAAAATATCTCCAGACCTTGCCAGACGCTCCCTGTGGGTTGAAATCAGCTTCGGCTGAGAACCATGATCAAATCCAAGCACCAAATGATTATCCACTTTAATTTTTTAAAATCTCAAAAGACAGAAATTCACCTTCACTTCCAATGGTCTATTTTTTCTAATAGGTGTTAACAAGATATTTACTTCTATTGACATTAAATCTACCTTCTTAAAGCAACTGGAAGTAAATATGAAACTCAGTTCATGATTAGCAATACTGAAATGACCTTCTGTGTGTTTCTGGATAACTATGAAGAGATCATCACAGAATTCATAGAAAGTGTGTACTGTGAAAAATTATGCGTGGGTTTAAAAAACTGTACCAAAATAAACTTATCTTTTAACTGAATTTTCCATGAACTTTTTAACCCAGCTCCTCTGAATACGACAGAAGGAACAGTCCTTCCTCCACAAGTCATTCCCAGCAGTGTGCCCATCAAATGCACACCACGTGTCCAGTATGTGCTAGCCCTGGTCTGTGTGATGAGGGCACACCAGTAAATAAAAAACGAAAATCTCTTTGTGAAGCTTACAATTTAAGACCCGAGACAGATAATAAACAAGACACATATGTAAGATAGAGGACAAAGGCTAAGGACAAAACACGAGCAGAGCAGTGGGAGAGAGAGCATCACGTGCTGGAAGGGAGTATCAGACAGCGTGGCCATCTAGAGTGGACGAAGCCAGGGGTTCAAGGAGGACAGGAGAGGCCAACGAGTGCAAAGAACAGGGGGGCCAGTTCACACAGGGCTGTGTGGGACAAGGTCTCCCACTTAACGTGTTAACACGGTCACATGGCCTGAAGGGGACAAAGGAGGAAGCAGGTGACGAGCTGGGCGGGTGCAGAGACAGCCAGGCAAGATCTGACGGTGGTGGGGAGAGGTACGGCACTGGTTTTGCTTTCCACAGTTTCCATGACTCAATAGTCTAAAAATATTCATGGCAGTTTTCAGAAATAAACAATTCATATACTTTAAATAACTTTTTATAGTATATTTAAATATTCTACTTTATATTAGTTACTGGGAATAAGCTCTGGTCCTAATTCATAAATTAAGCTTTATCATATGTATGTATATACAGGAAAAAACCCACACATGAGTACATAGGGTCAGGAACTATCTGCAGTTTAAGGCATCCACTAAGGGTCTTGCAATGTATCCTCCATGGATAGGGGAGACTACTGTGGTCGAATACAATATGAAGGAAGATGAAAAAGGATTTACCCATGGACTGGAGGCAGGGTCAGAGAGAAAGAGGATAAATTCACAACTTGGGGTAGTGTAACTAAAAGACCAGAGTTGCCAGTTAGTAACAGGGAAGACAACAGGATGAATGGTCTCCTATATGTAAATCATTCATTCAACATTCAACCAGCACTTCCTATGTATCGGGCAGTGTGCTTGGACGCTGGGGATGGGGAGATAACAAAAATGGCCTCTTTGTGTTAAAGAGCTTACTGTTGAGTAAAAGAGGAGGAATATGCAGATGTATTAGGATACAACAGACACCAGGACAGGAGTTGCTAGAGCAACAGAAAACAGACTAACACAGAGGTACTCCCAAACAATTAAGCCTGGAACCTCATGTGACCCAGCCATCCCATTCCTGGGTAAACAAACTGAGCATCGCTGATCCAAATGCTCCCAAACTGAAATGTTTCAGATTAGGGATGCTAAACTGGTAAAGTCTTTGCAAATATTTCTTTTTTTTTTTATTTTTTTTATTTTTGACAGGCAGAGTGGACAGTGAGAGAGAGAGAGACAGACAGAAAGGTCTTCCTTTTGCCGTTGGTTCACCCTCCAATGACCGCCGCGGTCGGCGCGCTGCGGCCGGCGCACCGCGCTCGTCCGATGGCAGGAGCCAGGAGCCAGGTGCTTTTCCTGGTCTCCCCATGGGGTGCAGGGCCCAAGCACCTGGGCCATCCTCCACTGCACTCCCGGGCCACAGCAGAGGGCTGGCCTGGAAGAGGGGCAACCGGGACAGAATCCGGCGCCCCGACCGGGACTAGAACCCGGTGTGCCGGCGCCGCAAGGCGGAGGATTAGCCTGTTGAGCCACGGCGCCGGCCGCAAATATTTCAAAATCCAAAAAAACTCTGAAATCTGCTACACTTCTGGTCTCAAGTATGTTGAATAAGGGACATTCAACCTGTATTTCCAAAAGATAAGACAGCAGGCTCTCAGAGAGAGATGTGCACACCTTCATTCATAGCAGCACTATTTACAACAGTCAAGAGGTGAAGAAAACTCAAGTATTCATTAACAGTTGAATAATATGTGACATACAAAGGTTCTTTAAAAAGCTCACAGATAAATGGAATTAAAGATAAGCTTGGGAACAAGCACTGTGGCATAGCAGGTAAGGCTGCCAAAGGCATCCCATGTGGGCAACAGTTTGAGTCCCAGCTGCTCCACTTCTTTTTTTTTTTACAGACAGAGTGGACAGTGAGAGAGAGAGAGACAGACAGAAAGGTCTTCCTTTTGCCGTTGGTTCACCCTCCAATGGCCGCCGCGGCCGGCGCGCTGCGGCCGGCGCACCGCGCTCGTCCGATGGCAGGAGCCAGGAGCCAGGTGCTTTTCCTGGTCTCCCCATGGGGTGCAGGGCCCAAGCACCTGGGCCATCCTCCACTGCACTCCCGGGCCACAGCAGAGGGCTGGCCTGGAAGAGGGGCAACCGGGACAGAATCGGTGCCCCGACTGGGACTAGAACCCGGTGTGCCGGCGCCGCAAGGCGGAGGATTAGCCTGTTGAGCCACGGCGCCGGCCTAGCTGCTCCACTTCTGATCCAGCTCCCTGCTAATATGCCAGGGAAAGCAGCAGAGGGTGGCCCAAATGCTTGGGCCCCTGCACCCACGTGGGACTGGTCCAGCTCCAGCTGTTGTGGCCATCTGGGGAGTGAACCAGGAGATGGAAAATATCTGTCTCTTCCTCTCTCTTTGTAACTCTATCTTTAAATAAATCAATCTTTGGCCGGCGCCGTGACTCAAAAGGCTAATCCTCCGCCTTGCGGCGCCGGTACACTGGGTTCTAGTCCTGGTTGGCGTGCCAGATTCTGTCCCGGTTGCCCCGCTTCCAGGCCAGCTCTCTGCTGTGGCCAGGGAGTGCAGTGGAAGATGGCCCAAGTGCTTGGGCCCTGCACCCCATGGGAGACCAGGAGAAGCACCTGGCTCCTGCCATTGGATCAGCGCGGTGCGCTGGCTGCAGTGCACCGGCTGCGGCGGCCAATGGAGGGTGAACCAACAGCAAAAGGAAGACCTTTCTCTCTGTCTCTCTCTCTCACTGTCCACTCTGTCTGTCAAAAAAATTTAAAAAAAATAATAAAATAAATAAAATAAAATAAAAAATTAATCAATCAATCTTTGGGGAAAAAAAAAAGATAAGCTTATTTTGGTACAGAAAAAAATCCTGAAAATCTTGCATAGTTTTCTCGTAACACCACTTTCCATGAACCTTTAGAGGACCCTTTTATGCATGGGCTTCAAAATCTTTTTGGGCCCAAATAAACTTCTTTTAATTCCACTTTCCACAAACTTCCTGAAGTACTTGCATACACAAACAATGGAGTATTATCCAGCCGCAAAACAAATAAGAAAATCATATCATACACTATAACACAGATTAACTTGGAGACATTATATTAAGTGAAATAAGCCATTCGCAAAAAGACAGTATCATATGATTGCACTTATGAGCATATGCGGTATCCAAGTAATGGGATTCTTAGAGACATGTAGAATGGTGATTACCAGAGTCTAGAGAAGGGAAAAGGGGAGTTTCCCTTTTAATGGGTATGAAGTCAGTTTTGCAAAATACAACAGTTATGGAGACCCACTTCACAACAATATGAATACACTTAACACTACTGAAAGTACACTTATGATGGGTAAGATGGTAAATTGTTACACTTTTTACCACACTAAAAACAAAAAACACCAAGTAGAAAAACCCGCCTCTACATGAGCATTAGTTTGTGCGAAAGTAAACTCTTGGAAGATATATGGATCACAAAATAAATATTAAAATATAAAAATATAAAAATATTTTATACCCAGAAAACCTTGTTACCTGCAACAAATCCAACTACCAGATCTTTTCCAGTAGTAGAACGTTGACCTCTGACCCAGACAGCTTTGAGACTATTAAAAGTGTAGAAATAGACAAAATTGGAGCAGCAGAGACTGGAAATAACTGGAAACAACCCTCGATATGGCGCCAGGCTATGGGAAAAACACAATAAGCAAAGTGAGGGTCAAGCAGAAAGGCCATGGCGGTTGCCACCAAGCCCCAGGAGGGGCTGATCATCACTGTCGCACGGTTCACTCCTGCACCATGATGGGCTCCACAGTGAAGGATGCCAAATCAGGAGTGATACCAAGGAAATAATGGAAACTTCCCCATGGCTGTTAAATATATATATATATATATATATATATATATATGTATATATATATATATATATGAGTGTATATATATACACACACACACACACACATGAATACAAATAGCATCACCTGTGTTTTATCACAAGGCAAGAACATTTAAAATGAGGTAATTGCAGAAAATAAGTTTAAAAAAGATTATGGGGCCATGTCATGATGGCACGAGAACCAGAATGAAGGGGCTCCTACTGGCTAAACCTGGGACAATTTGAGAACCAAAATAAAGTACAGCAATCAAATGTAAACCACTAACAAAAAATAAAAGGATTTTTGGACTGCATATTGGTAACAGCCAAGTAGGAGGGAAGAGCCAGGGCTCCTCACAGCGACAGCAGGCCGAGACCAGCAAACGCAGAGGCAATGCTGGAGGTGCCCTGCTGTGACTTCACGTCGTTTAGGGTGGCGTTCTGATAAGAAGCAGGGGTCTGCACTGCTGCAAAGCTTCTCCACACAGACTGCCTACAGCTGCCACGGAAGCAATTACACAGTGACCAGCTCAAGTCCAAGAAATCACAGTTAGCCAATAAACAGCAGTGGACAACACGCCGCTCCAGACTTGATACCCTGTGAAGAACACGGTACCACCCAAGCATGATTCTGGCCAAGGACATATAATCTAATCATGAAGAAACGTGGGGAAAACTGAAAATGAGAAACCTAAGCTGTTCTTTCATTTTTAGTAGTTTTAGAATGTTTTCACTACAAGGAAGTGATAATGCTGAGGAGGTCGGCAGGCTTACTCTGACTGGATACACTCTACAATGTGTCCATGCACTGAAACATCACAAAGCACCCCACAAATGTGCATGATTTTATGGGTCATTAAAAATAAAAAGTGCAGGGTGGGGCTGTTTTCTTTAAAAGAGTTAATATTGGGTGCCCAATATTTCGTGTTGGAGTGCCTGGTTCAAGTTCTGGCTGTGCTGCTTCCAATCTGGTTTCCTACTAATGCACACTTTGGGGGTGAGAGCGCAGGTGATGGCTCAAATACCTGGATCCCTAATAACCATGGAGAGACCCTGATGGAGTACCTAGCTCCTGGCATTGGCCTGGCCCAGCCCTGGTTGTCGTGGAAGTTAACCAGTAGATGGAAGCTCTATTAAAAGCATCGGTGTCTGGGGTAGAAGGTTTTCATGTAGGTAACTTGTTTTCAAACAACTAGAAACATCTGTGGGGGGTACATAATAAGAAAGGAAGGGGGCGAGGGAAGCACAGCACAAATGGTGCAACAACGGGAAAATGTTAACAACAGATGAGCGCAGGAAAAGCACATGCTGGTGTTCTCTGTACTAGTGTGACTGTCACAACTTTCTGTGATTCTGAAATTACTTACAAATAAAGTTTGTAAAAGTATACAATCTGTCTGAATGCATCTGATAGGAAAGAAGCGAACAACTATTATCTTCTTTGGTCGTTGTACGTAAAACAAAGCACTGATTTCATGGAAGACTAGATGATCAAGAACCAAACAGCTAACTACAGATTTCTTTTAAGAAAAAGTATTGATTTGAAAGGCAGACAGACAGACACACAGAGACAGAAAGATCTTCCATCTGCTGGGTCACTCCCCAAATGGCTGCAACAGCCAAAGCTTGGCCAGGCTGAGGCCAGGAGCCAGGAATTCCATCCTGGTCTCCCACATGGGTGGCAGGGGCCCAGATATTTGGGTCATCTTTGGCTGTTTCCTCAGGGGCATTAGCAGGGGGCTAGATCAGAAGTGGAGCAGCCAAGAATGCAACCCACATTCTGATATGGGATGCCAGCGTTGCAACATGGACCCCTAAGTATAAATTTTTAAGGAACTGAGAACAAGTATGTACTAACAAGCCAGGCAATTACAGATTCACAACACTGAAAGGCTATGAGGGTAGAGAGGAAGGGAGTGTGGGTGCCTGGAGGCACAGCAGTTCAACAACCGGCTCTGCCTGCCAACGAGCAAGGTGGGAGTACTCACAGGCCTTCCTCTTTGACGATCTCCAGGAGCACCATGTGTGTGGTTTTGGACTTTCTTTTCTCATCGACTGCAAGACCAAAGAGCAGACGTTTGAACGCAGTTATTATCTCCAGCATCGCCAAGTCTCACATTTACCTCACCTGAGTCATCTTTCAGCCCATTCTTCCTGCACCCCTAATGTGCCTCGTGTCCTGCTACGTGACCGTGTGTGAAACGCCCCACTGCGGAGTCCCTGGCCTTCACCTTATTTGTGAACCACAAAGCATTTTAATTCAATCCATAATTTCCAAAGTAAAAGCTGGGACGGAGGAAAGTATTCTTAATTTCATACAGCTCTCTCATTTCCAAACATATTCTCATTTTTTAATCAAAGTAGAGAATAAATTATCCTCCTTGAACAAAAGAGGCTACAGATAAAAAAGCTGTGAAAGACACACCATTGACAGCAAAGCCAGGATTCACCGCAAGTTTCTTAACTTTCAGCCTTGCATTATGTCTCCTCATTGAATTAAAAAAAAGTCTCAAAAGGATCAGAACTCTGCATTTATTGAAATTCTCACTGAAAACAAAAGTATCTCAATTAACTTCAAATTTCCTATCCACAATTTAAAAATAATTTGAGAACACAGAAATGTGGAGAATAACCAATTTCCTGAGAATTAAAATTGGTACCAAAATAGCTTGTGGGATGGTCAATTAGTAAACCACCAGGGAAGACAAGCTGGCAGTGACTATCAAAATTACCAACACGTTTATCTGAGCCAGTAAGCTCGCTGAAAAAGCTATTCTTACGTCATTATTTGTAATAACAAAGTGGCAACAACCCAAGGGAACAGTGAAAATAAGGAAAGAGTGAAAAACCCACCTTCCTCCACAAAGCTACCAAGCCCTACGGCTGATCAGAAAGAACTGTAATGTTCAAAATTCTTAAGCAAACCCACTCAGATTCTCTGAGAAGAGGGCTAAGGCTCTGAGCCATCCAGAGGCTCTAGTCAGTGGAGGCAGACCATGGGGGGTCGCGGAAGAAAGAAAATCCTGACAGCAATGGAGACCTTGCTAGGGAAGTATGTTTGCTTCCCACCACGACACGAACAGGAATGAGATTACACAAATGACGAATACTCACCCTGAAGCCGAAGTCTAGCTGTATCCAAGGGAAAAAATACTGTCATTGCTGTCACACTTCCCTGAAAAGTTAAAACAGTTAAAAAAAAGTTTAAAAAGTTTAAAAAAAGTAAAAAATGGCTTTAGCCATTACAGTGTCACAGACACAATGAACATAACTTTTATTCATTTTATTTCATTTTTATTTATTTGAAAGGCAGAGAGAGACAGATAAAGGCATCTTCCATCTGCTGATTCACTCCCCAAATGCTCACAACAGTCAGAGATGAACCAGGTTCAGACTAAGAGCTCAGAGCAGCATCCGGGTCTCCCACGTGGGTGGCAGGGACTCACGAACTTGAGCCGTCACCTGCTGCTTCCCAGGGAGCAATGGATGAGCAGCAGAGCCTGGACTGGAACCTAGGCTCTCCAGTATGGGACACGGGCGATCAAGCAGGAGCCTAACCAGTGCACCACAATGCCCGGCTCCTGAACAACTTTTATGCATTTATTTTATTTTTATTTTTAAATTAAAAAAAATTTTTTTTTGACAGGCAGAGTGGACAGTGAGAGAGAGAGACAGAGAGAAAGGTCTTCCTTTGCCGTTGGTTCACCCTCCAATGGCCGCCGCAGCCAGCGCACTGCGGCTGGCGCACCAGGCTCATCCGATGGCGGGAGCCAGGTGCTAGGTGCTTCTCCTGGTCTCCCATGGGGTGCAGGGCCCAAGCACTTGGGCCATCCTCCACTGCACTCCCTGGCCACAGCAAAGAGCTGGCCTGGAAGAGGGGCAACCGGGACAGAATCTGGCACCCTGACCGGGACTGGAACCCGGTGTGCCAGCACCAAAGGTGGAGGATTAGCCTGTTGAGCCGCGGCGCCGGCCCAACTTTTATGTATTTTTAAAAGAACTTTTTATTTATCTTCACTTTACTGGAAAGGCAGAGGAGTAGAGAGAAATTTTGATCTGCTGGTTCATTCCCCAAACGCCTGCAACACCAGGGCTGGGCCAGGCTGAAACCAGGAGCCTGAAACTCAAAACGGGTCTCCCATGTGGGTGAAAGGGACCCAAGTACTTGCTCCATCACCTGCTTCCTCCCAGTCTAGCAGAAAGCTAGACTGGAAGCAGAGCCAAGATTGGAACCAGGCATATCAATATGGGATACAGGTGTCCCAAAAGAGTGTCTTAACCAGTGAGCCAAATCCTTCCCCTTGAACCACAACTTTTTTTTTTCCTAAGATTTATTTAGGGGGGCCGGCGCTGTGGTGTAGCAGGTAAAGCCGCCACCTGCAGTCCCGGCACCCCATATGGGCGCCGGTTCATGTCCTGGCTGCTCCACTTCAGATACAGCTCTCTGCTGTGGCCTGGGAAAGCAGCAGAAGATGGCCCAAGTCCTTAGGCCCCTGCACCTGTGTGGGATACCCAGAGGAAGCTCCAGGCTCCTGGCTTTTGATTGGCGCAGCTCCGGCCGTGTGGCCATTTGGGAAGTGAACCAGCAGATGAAAGACTCTGCTCTTCCTCTCTACAACTCTTTCAAATAAATAAATCTTTAAAAAAAACAGGGGCTGGTGCTATGGCGCAGTAGGTTAATCCTCCACCTGTGGCACTGGCATCCCATATGGGCCTGGTTCTAGTCCCGGCTGCTGCTCTTCCTGCTCTTCCCAGGCCACAGCAGAGAGCTGGATCAGAAGCAGAGCAGCCAGGATATGAAACAGTGCTGATGTGGGATGCCGGCATCACAGGCAGTGGTTTTACCTGCTAAGCTACAACACCTGCCCTGAACCACAACTTTTGAATGAAAGAAAGTTCATTGTTAACATTGGGTCAAAAAAAAGTTCAGTGAATACATGCAATATATTTTTTAAAGATTTTATATATTTATTTGAGAGGTAAAGAACCTGTGTCCAAATGGGAGGCCAGCATTGCAGGAGAAGGCTTAGCCTACTACGCCATACTGCCTGCCCCTACATGCAGTATTTTAATCTACTGGGATTACTGTTGTTCAAACTTCTCAAGTTATATACTCAAACAGAAGGAATATAATTTTCTAGGGGAAATTTCTCCATCTATTTGACATTGAAAAAGAAAAGGTAGCAAGTCGTATAAATGACAGACTAAGGAGAGTGCAACCCACATCAGAGACATCAGGTAAATGTGTTTTTAACCTTTCACAGGTTAGCTACTGTTTCTAGCTGAAAACAAAATCATCAGTAATTAAGTAATTAAGTACTTCTAGTCTCTGTGCTTAATCAAAACATTCAGCACAAACTAAAAGAGCAGGTAAGGAGCATACTGTTATTTAAAAATAAAGTTTGGGGGCCTATGCTGCAGCTTAGCAGGTAAAGCTGCCACCTGCAATGCCAGCATCCCATCTGGGCATCAGTTCGAGTCCTGGCTACTCCACTTCCGATCCAACCCCCCGCTTTGGCCTGGGAAAGCAGTAGAAGATGGCCCAAGGACTTGGGCCCCTGCACCCATGTGGGAGACCCAGAAGAAGCTCCTGGCTCCTGGCTTTGGATCGGCACAGCTCCAGTTGTTGCAGCCAGCTGGGGAGTGAACTAGCGGATGGAAGACCTCTCTCTCTCTCTGTAACTCTTTCAAGTAAATAAATAAATCTTTAAAAAAATAAAGCTTGTTGATATTTTAAATAATGACACTTTCTTTGGTAAAAATTCTGTAACACAGTAACACAAACATCAGGGAAGGGGCGAGAGCTGTGGAACAGTAGGTTAAACTGCTGCTTGTGACATCAGCATCAGAACACTGGCTGGAGTCCTGGCTGCTCCACTTTCGACCCAGCTCCCTGCTAACGTGCCTGGGAAGGCAGCAGAAGATGCCACAAGTGCTTGGGCCCGATGCCTGGCTCCAGACTGGCCCAGTCCTGAGGAGTGAACAAGCAAATGGAAGATTGCTCTGTCTCTCCCTCTCTCTCTTTCTGATGCTCTGCCATTAAAATAATAGTTTTTTTTTTTTTTTAATGTATCACAGGACAAAAGAAGCAAACTGAATCACAAGCACACATTTAAGGATAAAATGACGCGCATGGAGCTTTTCGTTCTGTTTGTGGTTCTCAGCCCACATGGAAGCCCACTGATACAAACTCTCAGGCATGCTCTTCAAGTTGTAGCTGATGATCTACTAATGCTTACATAACAGTATTCTAATCATGCCAACAACTGGAAACTGGGTCAGCTTTAAAGATAACTAGGAAAATGTACAAGGCCTCTTATCTATCTATCTAGGTCAGCTTAACAAAGGAGAACCCTGTGTTACAATATTAGTATTCAAAACTCAGACGCAATGTTACTTCCCTCTACCCATCAGGGTACAACCCGTTGTGCAGCTCTCTAGGCTCCCAGACCACTGGCTACCTCTTTCAGCGTTTTCACAGTGAAACCTGACTTCCACGCTGGGAGAACATTCATCCTCTATCTTTGCAGATCACAGATTCTTAATTAAATATTTACTCCATTTGCTCCAGTTTCAGTTGTTTGGGCTTTCTGGACGACTCCAACACAATTTTTTTTCTAGTAAGGACTGACTACTATGCAGTGTCTCAAGAAACACGGGATTCACACAGGTTTACAAATCTACGCTGCCAGCATCCTTGCACACTTCACAGGCACAGCTAAGAAAGGTGGGGGCTGGGAGGCTCTAGAAAGCGTCTTTGTTCCAGCTGTGGCCTTCCCTCGCCATCACACGGCACTGCATGTGCATGCAGGGTGCTGCCTTGACCAGGCATCGCCACACAGAAGTCTGGCCTGGAAACAACTGTCTCCACCAACCGCACCACCTCCACCTGTCTCCTCTGCCAGCTCTAAGCAGATACTTGGAAACTCAGAAACCCTGCCCTATTCACCTTGAAATCTTACATGGAAATGCCAAGACTAAGAGAAAGCCCATAGCACTCATTGGTCTATTCCCTACTCTGGGAAGAGGCATACCAAAATTCCAATCAGCAAAATGAAATAATAGTTTTTTAAACCTTGTAAGTCCTGGAGCTGGGGTTGTAGCACAGTGGACCAAGCCACCACCTGTGAAGCTGCATCCATATTGGCATGCTGGTTTTAGTGGCAGCTGTGCCACTGCTGATCCAGGGTCCTACTAATGTGCCTGCGAAGGCCACCAAGGTGGCCCATGTAGTCAGGCCCCTGCCACCCATGTGGGAGACCCAGATGGAGTTCCTGGCTCTTGGCTTTGGCCTGGCCCAGACTTAGCTGTTGCAGTCATTTGGGGAGAGAACTAACAGATGGAAGATCTCTTTGTCTCTGGTGCTGCCTTTCAAATAAATAAATATTTTTAAAAATTATTAGTACTGGAAAGACTGAGTCAAGAGGAGCAACTAAAAACCTGACTGACCCTTCCACCTGACTGACCCTTCCCCCGCCAATCACTAATGTGAAAATACCTTCATATATAAAGTGTTACATAGAAGACTGACCCTTCCCTAAATAAAATCAAAAAAAAAAAAAAAAAAAAAAAAAAAAGACTGACCCTTCCCCCACCAATCACTAATGGGAAAATATCTTCATATATAAAGTGTTACACAGAAGACTGACCCTTCCCCCACCAATCACTAATGCGAAAATACCTTCATATATAAAGTGTTACATAGAAAAACACAAAGGTAGACAAGAAATTAAAAGGCCAGGAGAGGGAGGCTTTGAAAGAAGAAAGAACAGACCAAAGTGCTTAGAAGATAGGTGTGGCAGCAGAGTAACGCCCCCGCCACGTGCTCCTCCTAATCCCAGTGTCCACGAACAAGTTACATCCGTAGCTGTTATTAATCAGAGGCCTTCAAAATAGGGAGATTGCTCTGTATTATCTGAGTGGCTCCAAAAACAGTCCTTCAAAGCACCAGGAGACGAGAGTAGGTGAGACGATGAACCTCCTATGTGAGAAGGAATCACCACACTGCTGGCTTTGAAAACGGAGGAGGAAGCCACCAGCCACGAAATGCACGTGGCTTCTGGGTGGAAAAGGCAAGGAAGGGGGCCGGGCACAGTAGGTTAAACCACCGCCTGCAGTGCCGGCATCCCATATGGGCGCCAGTTCGAGCTCTAGCTGCTCCACTTCTGATCCAGCTCTCTGCTATGGCCTGGGAAGGCAGTGGAGGACGCTGGAAGAAGCTCCTGGCGCCTACCTTCGGATCAGCACAGCTCCAGCTGTCACGGCCAACTGGGAAGTGAACCAGAAGATGGAAGACCTCTCTTTCCCTCTCTCTGCCTCTCCTTCTCTCTCTGTGTAACTCTGACTTTCAAATAAAAATAAATAAATCTTTAAAAAAAAAAAAAAAAGGCAAGGAAGCTCTGCCCCCCAGGGCTTCCACATGGGAACGCACTCTGGCCAACATCTTGCTTTTAGTTCGACTGCATCCATCTGACCTGCGGACCTTTGGGGAACAACCTGTGCTGTTTTAATCCAGCATGTCTGTGGGCGTGAGTTACAGCTTCCATCAGCCCAGCTCTGGCCACTGCAGCCATCTGGAGAATGAGCCAGTGATGGAAAACATCTCTCTCTCTCTCTCTAACTCTGCCTCTCAAGTAAATAAAAAAAATCTTTAAAAAATAAAAGTAGGGGCCGGCGCCATGGCACAGTAGGTTAATCCTCTGCCTGTGGCACCAGCATCCCATATGGGCGCTGGTTCCAGTCCTGGCTGCTCCTTTTCCAATCCAGCTCTCTGCTGTGGCCCAGGTACTTAGGCCCCTGCACCCGCATGGGAGACCAGGAAGAAGCACCTGGCTCCTGGCTTCAGAATGGCTCAGCTCTGGCCATTGCAGTCATTTGGGGAGTGAACCAAAGGAAGGAAGACCTTTCTCTGTCTCTCTCTCTCACTGTCTGTAACTCTGACTCTCAAAGAAAACTGGCAATGTATCAAATACCAATGAACTGTACACTTTAAAATCAGTTTATGTTAGGTGAATTGTACCTCAACTGGAAAGAAAACCTTCACAACGACCTGATCAGGTGGGCAGTGTGCTCCCCATTTCACAGCTGAGGAAGCAGAACCAGGAGGTGCAGCAATTTTCCAAACCACATACACGATTAAAGAGGTAGCATCATGATCTGAACACAGGTAGCTCAGCTTCAAGTTCTCTCTTAGCCACAACTGCGGTTAAAACTTTTAAAATTTCCTCTGCCTAGGCCGGCGCCGTGGCTCAACAGGCTAATCCTCCGCCTTGCGGTGCCGGCACACCAGGTTCTAGTCTCGGTCAGGGCCCCGGATTCTGTTCCGGTTGCTCCTCTTCCAGGCCAGCTCTCTGCTGTGGTCAGGGAGTGCAGTGGAGGATGGCCCAAGTGCTTGGGCCCTACACCCCATGGGAGACCGGGAGGAGGCACCTGGTTCCTGCCTTTGGATCAGCGTGGTGCACCGGCCGCAGCGTGCCTGCCGCTGTCAAAAAAAATAAATAAAATAAAAATGGGATTTAAAAAAAAACTTAAAAATTTTTTAGTATTTTTATTTTATTTTTTTAATTTTTTAAAATTTTTTTTTATTTTTTGACAGGCATAGTGGACAGTGAGAGAGAGACAGAAAGGTCTTCCTTTGCCATTGGTTCACCCTCCAATGGCCGCTGCGGCCGGCGCGCTTCGGCCGGCACACCACGCTGATCCGATGGCAGGAGCCAGGTGCTTCCCCTGGTCTCCCATGGGGTGCAGGGCCCAAGCACTTGGGCCATCCTCCACTGCACTCCCGGGCCACAGCAGAGAGCTGGCCTGGAAGAGGAGCAACTGGGACAGAATCCGGTGCCCCGACCGAGACTAGAACCTGGTGTGCCAGCTCCGCAAGGCAGAGGATTAGTCTAGTGAGCCGCGTCGCCGGCCTTGAGTATTTTTTAAAAAGATACTAATATAGACACTATTTGACATATCAAAAATGTTTCTGTGGACTGGTCTGAAAACACAGCACACAGCCTGGCATTGCATATGCCCTGACCATGTTCGTGAATGTTATGAGCGCACGCCCCTATAAATCAACTTAATTATCTACAAGAAAACACATTTCAAATGCCAAAATTAAACCTGGAGCAGTTATCCTCTACATTAGGGATTTGCTATACTTGTCTCCTAACCAAGCAAGTACAAGGATGGTTGTTATATGCAGCTGTAACCTGGAGCAAAATATTTATTGTATAATGGCATCTCATGTCAAGCTGTATAAGCCCATGATTTTCACTATTTTAATTAAATTATTTTTACCATAAATACTCATTTTTTCCCCTGAGGACTGTCTGTTCACTTACACAAAAAAGAAGGCACAAAATCCCAAGAAGATAACCACAATGTACAATACTGTTATGCAAAATTCGTTTGCCAGAAAGCAGTTCTATTATTTTAGTCCCACAGAATTCTAACCATCTGAGTGGGAGTTATATTGCTGACAACAGTTGTAATTTTTAAAAGAATCTATTTCCAGAGAGACTTTTCTTTGTATCTTATCAAAAACACTTGTAGTTACAACAGTCTGCCCCACATCCCCACCTTAACCAGTCAGGGTTGAAGAACGAGTACATTCCTACGCTGCACAGGCATGGGGAGCAGTGGGGTCCCTGGGGTACGATCAGGAGACTGGGGTTGGGCGGTCACAGGTCAGCTCTAAGCCTGAGCAGCAGAGAGGGCAAGGTCCAGAACCCCTCCTCCCAGTGGACTCTTCTCAGTCCCTGCCTTTAGTCAACTACCACATCTCTTCCACTCGTGTACACAACACACACACCCCAGAAAAGCCAAACAACAGTGACACCAGCTGAAGGAGAAAATTAAAGGTGGCTTCCATTTCCCTGTTGTGCTTCTCTATATAAGTTTTTAATAACCACCATGTATTAGTTTTAGCTACGAAGTGGGAAAAAAGCAATTAAAAAAAAGACATCAGAATACAAGAGAATAATGTAGTCTAGCAATTTTCAAAGTACAGCTTGGAGATCCCCAGAGGTCCAGAATCTAAATTATCGTCCTAAGAGGTATGAAATAAGACATTTCTTGCCTTTTTCATTCCATTCTCTCACAGTGTAAAGTGAAATTCTCCTGAGGCTACCTAAATGTGTGATATGGCGACAGACTAATGCAGAAGCAGAAGGATCAGCCATCTGTGTGGTCAAACATTAGGGACTGCAAAACTACAAGGGGGCTTCCAAACATTCATGGAAATTAGGCATAGATTTCAAAAATCCTCTTTAAATATTTATTTATTTGAAAGGCAGAGTTACGAGGCCGGCGCCCTGGCACAGTAGGTTAATTCTCTGCCTGTGGCGCCAGCATCCCATATGGGCGCTGGTTCTAGTCCCAGCTGCTCTTCAGATCCAGCTCTCTGCTATGGCCTGGGAAAGCAGTAGAAGATGGCCCAAGTCCTTGGAACCCTGCGCCCACGTGGGAGACCTGGAGGAAGCGCCTGGCTCCTGGCTTTGGATTGGCGCAGCTCTGGCCGTTGTGACCACTGGGGAGTGAACCAATGGAAAGGAAACCTTTCTCCCTGTCTCTCCCTCTCACTGTCTGAAACTCTCTCAAATAAAATAAATAAAATTAAAAAAAAAAAAAAAGAAAGGCAGAGTTACATGGATAGAGAGAGATCTTCCTCCCTCTGGTTCACTCCCCAAATAGCTGCAACAGTCAGGGACAGGCCAGGCAGAAACCAGAGCCTGCAACCACACGTGGTCTCTACATGGGTGGCAGGGCCCCAAACACTTGAGTCATCTTTTGCTGCTTTTCCCAGGTACATTAGCATGGAGTTGGATAGGAAGTAGAGCACCTAGGACTTGAACCAACTCCCATACGGGATTATGCGCCTGGCAGGTGGTGGCTTAAGCTGCTGAGCCACAGGTCAGCCCCTCAAACATCTTTTTGCACCAAAATAAACTTACCTTTTAGCTCCATTTCCCACAAACTTTTTGAAGTACCCACATACATTTATAACTAAGAATTTTACAAAGCCAGCGCCGCGACTCACTATGCTAATCCTCCAACTGCGGCGCTGGCACCTTGGGTTCTAGTCCTGGTCGGGGCATCATTCTGTCCCAGTTGCCCCTCTTCCAGGCCAGCTCTCTGCTGTGGAGGAGAAAGCCAGGAGGAAGCGCCTGGCTCCTGGCTTCGGATCGACACAGTGCCAGCCGTGGTGGCCATTTGTGGAGTGAACCAATGGAAGGAAGACCTTTCTCTCTGTCTCTGTCTCTCACTGTCTAATTCTGCCTGACCAAAAAAAAAAAAAAAAAAAAAAAAAAAAAAGAATTTTACAAACATTCAATGTGTTTTACCCTCCTCCCAAATATGAATTTAATCCATTTACTCCCTCCCAACTTTATGCTACTGTTGTCATGTAGTTTTTTTTTTTTTTTTTTGACAGGCAGAGTGGACAGTGAGAGAGAGAGAGAGAGAAAGAGAAAGAGAGAGACTGAGGGAGGGAGGAAGAAAGAAGGAGGAGCCAGGAGCTTCTTCTGGGTCTCCCATGTGGGTACAGAGGCTCAAGGACTTGAGCCATCTTCTACTGTTTTCCCAGGCCACAGCAGAGAGTTGGATCGGAAGTGGAGCAGCCAGGACTAGAACCGGCGCCCATATGGGATGCTGGCGCTTCAGGCTAGGGCTTTAACCCGCTGCACCACATTGCTGGCCCTCACTTGGGCATCTTACACTGCCAAGGCCATTAGCAGGAAGCTGGGTTAGAATTGGAGCAGCAGGGTTTCAAACTGGCACCCGTACGGGATGTCCATGTCCGTGTGCTACAGGCTGCGGCTTAACCCACTGTGCCACAGCACTGGCCCTTACTGTGACTTTCTTATTCAAAAATGTTATCCACTGAATGACAGTTAATATAAGTCTTTTCCTGACATAACAGTAAAGCTAACACTTACAGATATACACAAATATAAACTAAAGGCCTATGGATAACACACTTGAGTGTTTAACAGAAATGTCATGGGCTTTGGGATAAAACAAACCTAGGTTATAAAATACATAAGTAACTTCAAATCCCCATGCCTCAACTTCCTCATTTGTAACTCAATATCTACCAATATCTACCAAGGTTGCCATGAGTGGTTAAAACTCAATTATGGGGGCCAGCGCTGTGGCGCAGTGGGTTAATGCCCTGGCTTGAAGCGCCAGCATCCCATATGGGCACCAGTTCTAGTCTTGGCTGCTCCTCTTCTGATCCAGCTCCCTGCTATGGCCTGGGAAGGCAGTAGAAGATGGCCCAAGTCCTTTGACCCCTGCACCTGTGTGGGAAGCTCCTGGCTTCAGATCCGCCCAGCTCTGGCCGTTGCAGCCATTTGGGGAGTGAACCAGCAGATGGAAGACCTCTCTCTCTGTAACTCTGCCTCTCAAATAAATAAATAAATCTTAAAAAAAAAAAAATACAGCAAAGAGATGGAAATTAGTGGAGTAAGGTCCCAAAAGATAAATGAAGGTGGGGTGCAGGGGGTGACCAGGATCAAAGTAGCAGAGATTGAATGATTATGTTTTTCTTCTGAGACCAGCATAACATAAGATATATAGGAGGGCTTGGTGGCATAGTGGGCTAAGCCTCCATCTGCAGGTTTGGCATCTCATATGGGTGCCAGTTTGTGTCCCAGCTGCTCCTCTTCTGATCCAGCTCTTTGCGATGGCCTGAGAAAGCAGTGGAAAACGGCCCAAGTGCTTGGGCCCCTGCACCCACATGGGAGACCCGGAAGAAGCACCTGGCTCCTGGCTTCAGATTGGCTCAGCTCTGGCCGTTACAGCCATCTGGGGAGAGAACCAAAGGAAGGAAGACCTTTCTCTCTGTCTCTACCTCTGTCTGTAACTCTAGCTCTCAAATAAATAAAAAATGTTGGCCGGCGCCGTGGCTCAACAGGCTAATCCTCCGCCTTGCGGCGCCGGCACACCGGGTTCTAGTCCCAGTCGGGGCGCCGGATTCTGTCCCGGTTGCCCCTCTTCCAGGCCAGCCCTCTGCTGTGGCCCAGGAGTGCAATGGAGGATGGCCCAAGTGCTTGGGCCCTGCACCCCATGGGAGACCAGGAAAAAGCACCTAGCACCTGATGAGCGCGGTGCGCCAGCCACAGCACGCCAGCCGCGGCGGCCATTGGAGGGTGAACCAACGGCAAAAGGAAGACCTTTCTCTCTGTCTCTCTCTCTCACTGTCCACTCTGCCTGTAAAAAAAAAAAAAAAAGTTAAATAAAAAAATATGGGAACAAATGCAGGTGATTCTGCAATAAGAACAAATGAAAAAGTGAGAAGGCTCATCCCATGCAGTGTGAAAGGTGAGGTCATCTGCTCTGAGGAAGGAATGGATGGAACTGGACACATGAGCCAAGAAAACACTTCAATTTCACTGAATTTCTGAAATTGGGTATGAACACTGGATTTGCAAGAAAATACCTGAGACAAAAATGACTAATTATAGTCTCACTGTAATACTGCAGGCATTATGTTAGGTTCTCCACAAACGTTCCCAATCAACTTCTCATGAGAACTCAATAAGGAAGGTATTCCTACCTGTTTTTTTGTTTTTGTTTTTAAGATTTATTTATTTATTTGAAAGGCGGAGTTGCAGAGGCGCAGAGAGAGAGAGGTATTCCATCTGCTGATTCACTCCCCAAATGGCCGCAACGGCCGGAGCTAGGCCAATGCAAAGCCACGAGCCTGGAGCTTCTTTTGGATCTCCCATGTGGGTGCAGGAGCCCAAGGACTTGGGCCATCTTCTACTGCTTTCCCAGGCCCCAGCAAAGAGCTGGATCAGAAGTGGAGCAGCCAGGATTCGAACCAGTGCCCATACGGGATGCTGGCACCGTGGGTGGCAGCTTTACCCACTATGCCACAGCCTGGGCCCCTTGGGTTTTTTTTTTTTCTTAAAGATTTATTTTATATATTTGAAAGGCAGACTGAGAGACATTCCATCTGCTGGTTCACTCCTAAAATGGCTGCAACAACTGGGGCTGGGCCACAGCAAAGCCAGGAGCCAGGAACTCCTTCTGGGACTCCCACATCGGTGCATGGTCATACGTACTTGGGTCATCTTCTGCTGTTTCCCCAGATACATTAGCAAGGAACTTGAGCGGAAGTGGAGTAACCGGGTCTCAAACTGGAATTCATATGGGATGTCTGTGTGCTGCAGGATGTAGCTTAACCCGCTGACCCACAGTGCCAGCCCCGGAAGCAAAAGATTTTTTTTTTTAAATTTCAGCACTCTATGACTAGATTTTTCCTTTTTCTTTTCTTTTCTTTCTTTTTTTTTTTTTTTTTGACAGGCAGAGTGGACAGTGAGAGAGACAGAGAGAAAGGTCTTTCTTTGCCGTTGGTTCACCCTCCAATGGCCGCCACGGCCAGCACATTGCGGCCGGCGCACCACGCTGATCCGAAGGCAGGAGCCAGGTGCTTCTCCTGGTCTCCCATGGGGTGCAGGGCCCAAGCACTTGGGCCATCCTCCACTGCACTCCCTGGCCACAGCAGAGAGCTGGCCTGGAAGAGGGGCAACCAGGACAGAATCTGGCGCCCTGACTGAGAGTAGAATCCGGTGTGCTGGCGCTGCAAGGTGGAGGATTAGCCTAGTGAGCCACAACGCTGGCCAATAAAGATTTTTTCTAATTACTTCCTTTTTAAGTTTCTAGACCAAAGGAACATGACACCTTGAGATGTATACACATCTTTCCAACTAAGGTAATTCTACATTAATCTGAACAACCAGATTCAAACTCTGGATGAGTCAACTATGGAAAAGAAAACTTTTAAAAGGAACTGAATATTAAAACTGCTTAAAGTCCTCCTGATAAGGATTAGTGGCCAGCTGCCTCTAGTTTGGTTGAATGATGTGTCTACTTAATATTTAATGTCACTTGATTTCCAATAATCCAAGGATATTCACAGCCTAACATTAAGGGATGGAAAAATGGTTCAAGAAGTATGGTGGAGAGGCCAGTGTTGCGGCGTAGTAGGTAAAGCTGCTGCCTTCGGGGCCAGGGCTGTGATGTAGCAGGTTAAGCTTCCACCTGTGGCTCCAGCATCCCATATGGGTGCCAGCGTGAGTCCCAGCTGCTCCACTTTCGATCCAGCTCCCTGCTGACTGTGTGGGAAGGCAGTGGAGGATGGCCCAAGTGCTTGGGCTCCTGCACCCAGGGAGACCCAGAAGAGGTTCGAGGCTCTTGGCTCCTGGGTTCGGAATGGCCCAGCTCTGGCTGTTGTGGCCATCTGGCGAGTGAACCAGCCCATGGAAGACCTCTCTCTCTCTATAACTCTGACTCTCAAATAAATAAATCAATCTTTAAAAAAAAAAAAAAAAAGCAGGCCAGCGCCGCGGCTCAATAGGCTAATCCTCTGCCTGCAGCGCCAAAACACTGGGTTCTAGTCTGGGTTGGGGCACCGATTCTGTCCCGGCTGCCCCTCTTCCAGTCCAGCTCTCTGCTGTGGCCCCGGAGGGCAGTGGAGGATGGCCCAAGTGCTTGGGCCCTGCACCCGCATGGGAGACCAGGAGAAGCACCTGGCTCCTGGCTTTGGATCAGTGCAGTGCGCTGCCTGGAACGAGCATTGGGGGTAAACCAACAACAAAGGAAGACCTTTCTCTCTCTCTCTCTCTCACTGTCCACTCTGTCAAAAAAAAAAAAAAAAAAAGAGTAGAAAAGCTGCTTGATTCTGTAAACATACACAAATCACCCTCGGAGACAATCACATTTTACAAATCAGAATTTGAGTTAGCTGCATCTGGAAATACAGGACTGTATCTCTAATCTGTGACTCAGTGAATGACATCAGGGAAGACGCTTACCTGAGCTTCTTCAAAAGGGGGTTGTGGGAGGCCACATTCACGGAGCACAAAATGGGACAAGTACGATGGAGAATACTCAAAGAGAGGCAGCTAGGCACAGCACAGGGAACTAACAGTGGCAGAGTGAAGCCAAACCCACAATCAATTCATGGCAAATTCATAGTTTACAAGAAGAGTTCCAAGCAATGTACATGGGGCAGGCGCTGCTTCAGACATCCGCATCTCACGGTGCCAGCTCTACTTCTTCTTCTTCTTTTAATATATACTTATTATTTATTTATATGGCAGAGTTAGAGAGTGGGAGTGGTGGGAGAGAGAGGGAGAGAGATACATCTTCCATCTACTGGTTCACTCCCCAAATGGCTGCCAATGGCCAGGCCTGGGCCAGGCTGAAGCCAAGAGTCACAAACTCAACCCAGGTCTCCCATGTGGGTGGAAGGGGCCCACGCAGTGTCATAATGCTCGCCCTTGAATCTGATCAACTTTAACCCAAACTCCTTTGCACAGGCAGCTTCACACCCTCCACTGACATGCCACCATTCACACCAGCTATGCTGACCGTGGGAAGTTCCCTGGACGCTGAACTGCTTTCTGTTCGGACCAAAGTCTTCCATCTCCCTCCTATTTAATGTATCTCAGAAGTGCTTACTTCTGGGCTGGCGCCGTGGCTCAACAGGCTAATCCTCCGCCTTGCGGCGCCGGCACACCCGGTTCTAGTCCTGGTCGGGGCGCCGGATTCTGTCCCGGTTGCCCCTCCTCCAGGCCAGCCCTCTGCTGTGGCCCAGGAGTGCAGTGGAGGATGGCCCAGGTGCTTGGGCCCTGCACCCCATGGGAGACCAGGAAAGGCACCTAGCACCTGGCTCCTGCCATCGGATGAGCGTGGTGCGCCGGCCGCAGCGCGCCGGCCGCGGCAGCCATTGGAGGGTGAACCACCGGCAAAGGAAGACCTTTCTCTCTGTCCCCCTCTCTCACTGTCCACTCTGCCTGTCAAAAAATTTAAAAAAAAAAAAAAAAGTGCTTACTTCTCCTTCAATACCGGGGAGCAACGTGCGAGCCCTGTGGGCTTACCACCTTCACAGGCACAGCTCCCCATTTCTTCCCTGGTGCCACCAGAGGCCTCGCCCACACTCTGCTCTACACTTACTAAGCATTTCTTTTATTGATCTTTATGTCCAGAAGGCCTGCAATCGCAAACGAACGTGTCCTTTCATTTGATTTCTGTATGGTAAAAAATCCAGTGTAACATAAAATGCATGAACTACAGAGTAAGAGAATCAGGCCTAATTTTCTTTTCTGATACCATCTGAAAAAAGCGATTCTGCATAAGCCTGGGTAATGCAGTTGTTAAAAACAGATGTACCTGGGGCTGGTGCCGCGACTCAATAGGCTAATCCTCCGCCTTGCGGTGCCAGCACACCCGGTTCTAGTCCCGGTCAGGGAGCCAGATTCTGTCTTGGTTGCTCCTCTTCCAGGCCAGCCCTCTGCTGTGGCCCGGGAGTGCAGTGGAGGATGGCCCAAGTGCTTGGGCCCTGCACCCCATGGGAGACCCAGAGAAGCACCTGGCTCCTGGCTTCAGATCAGCGCAGCGCACTGACCGTGGCGGCCACTGGAGGGTGAACCAACGGCAAAGGAAGACCTTTCTCTCTGTCTCTCTCTCTCTCACTGTCCACTCTGTCAAAAAAAAAAAAAAAAAAAAAAACAGATGTACCTGGGCCCCGGATAACAAAGTAATGACAGATGAGGTCGAAGGATCAAGGAGGACTCTAATTTTATTATTTGAATTAAAAAAAAAATTTACTTGTAAAACAGAGTGACACAAAGAGAGGGAGGGAGAGACAGAAATCTACCCACTGGTTCACTCCCCAAATGGCCGTAACAGCAAGGTCTGGGCCAGGCAGAGACCAGAAGCCAGGAACTCCAGCCCGGTCTTTTTCTTCCCACACAGGCAGCAGAAGCCCAAGTGCTTGGGTCATCTTCTCTGCCTCCCAGGGCTATTAGCAGAAAGCTGATGGGAAGCAGTGTAGCTAGACTTGAACCGGCATAGCGACACAGGATGCCAGCATACGGACTTTGAATTTTTTAAGAGTCAGTATTTATTTGATGACACGTAATTAAGATATAGATTACACAAATAAAAATATAAATAATAAGAAATCCCCTGAAAGGTACTGATTAATCATTAGCATTCCAGGCATCAACATCACACGACTGGTGAGAGGCCCGGTCAAGACTGTAAGACAGGCTCTCAGGCATTCTCCACCACTGTGCTAAGCTGACTCTCCCTGATCCTCTCTAAGCTTTGGCTGCACATTAGCTTTAGAAAATTTATTAGACATCAGTCATCACCAGAATTTTATACCATCAAATGCAATGCTATTTTTCTTACTAACCATACATCAACTGTTACATTTTTTGTAGTGAAATTTTTCATTTTGGTAGCAACAACAAGAAAATAGGGCCTCTGTGGTATAATCTAACACAAATGTTTGCCAAAAAAAAAAAAAAAAAAACCTTGAGAAACACTCTTCAGAGTGACAGTTTAAAATTATTATTTTATTTTATTTTATTTTATTTTTTGGACAGAGTGGACAGTGAGAGAGAGAGACAGAGAGGAAGGTCTTCCTTTTGCTGTTGGTTCACCCTCCAATGGCTGCCGCGGATGGCGCGCTGTGGCCGGCGCACCGCGCTCATCTGATGCCAGGAGCCAGGAGCCAGGTGCTTTTCCTGGTCTCCCATGTGGGTGAGGGCCCAAGCACCTGGGCCTTCCTCCACTGCACTCCCGGGCCACAGCAGAGAGCTGGCGTGGAAGAGGGGCAACCAGGACAGAATCCGGCGCCCTGACCAGGACTAGAACCCTGTGTGCCAACGCTGCAAGGCGGAGGATTAGCCTGTTGAGCCACGGCGCCGGCCGACAGTTTAAAATTATAACAAAACACAAAGCAACTTCTCATTCAGGTATGTGCTAGGAACAGTACTTTCTTGAGAGGAAGAGAAAAAAATACTCTTATAGATGTACATAAATTAGATAACCTAATACAGTTAATGGGAGGGAAAAAAGGATCAAATCCAAGCTGCATAATTTCAAGTGAAATTTAACAGGAGAAAAAAAAAGGTAGCAAGGAGAAAAGAAACCAAACATCTCTGTAGGTTAACGAGAAATACTTTTTCAACCTTTATCCATCTCTACTCTGAATCACTCTCTGTAACAGAGCTCAGAAAACTGTAGCCCCTGGGCCAAATCCAATCTACTACCTGTTTCTGTAAATGGGGATTTATTGGAACCCAGCTCTGGTCATTCATTCACTTACTATCTACGGCTACTTTCACACCACCATAGCCGTGATGGGCAGCTACGAATGAGGCCAGAGACAAAGCCTAAAATTTACTGTCTACTCCCTTAGAGTGTGCCAACCCTATGTGATTTCTTAACATTATATAAATAGTTTTAATTCTCTTTGCTTACTCATATGTTGTCCAACTTCCTCACTAGGATGAAGAAAAAGCCTGGTGTTCCACTACATTTCGAGCACCCGGGAGAATGCATGGCACACAGAATGTGCTCAGTAAAGGTGGTGAATGGATAGCATTCACGATGAGAAGGACCAGAGAATTTCCCATTTTATAGTAATTCACCCCATCATTCCACCAAAACTCATCTTCTCCCCAACACGGTAAATCCAGTGGCTGACCCTCAGTCTTCACCTTACTTGACCTAGAAACAGCGACCGGCCAGCTGGTTTACTCCATTCTCCCTGGACGCTTTCTCCATGGGGCTTTTGGACACAGCACTGGTCCTTGGTCTCGCTGGTGCCTTCTTACTTCTCCCCTACCTCCTGATGCTGGGCTGCTCCAAGGCTCAGCCACCGAGACTTTCTCCAGTCCGCACACGTGTCTTTGGTGACTTCATCTCATCCCATGACTACCCTTAGGCTTTTTGAACTGAACTAGTCCAAACCAAGACGAGACTCTGGCCAAACCTATTCTTTCACAGCCTTGGCTATCTCAGTGCATGGGAACGCCATCCCCTCAGTGCTCAAGTCAGAAAGTCTTGGAGTTAACCAGCCCACCCCAAACCCTCTATCTCATAAATATGCTCCAGGTTAATGATCAATTCTCACTACCTTCAGCGCTACCATTCTGGTCCCCAGCCAGCAGCACCTCTGGCCTGACATCCCTAGCTCCCTTATCTTCTACTCTCGACAGAACAGCTGCGGTGACGATGTGCACCACATAAATCGCCAAGTTCACAGGCACCTCTCTCCCACTCAGAGTCAGTCTCATCCAATCCGGGCCCTGAAGCCGGTCGGCCACTTCAACCCCTCTGATGCAGACGCACAGGCCTCCGCGCCTGTCCATCGCAGTGCCCTTACGCTGGCTGAACCGAAGGAGCCAGGGCTCCTGAATCAGGCACGTTCGTGCCCTAGTGTGTCATTCATTCCCTGAGGCAGGTGGAGGAGTGAGGTTTACAGGCCAACAGCCAACAAAGGGCGGAGCCGGGGTTCGGCTCGGAGCTGCAGGCTCCGTGGAGCGCCCGCTAGCCAAGGGCAGGAGACAGGGCGGCCAGAGGAAAGTCAGTCAAGCCACGAGTGGATGGAAAGTTCACGGTGAGGGGTGTCAAATGGAACCTAGGCATCCGCACGGCCACGAGCCCAGCGCACCTGCGGTGGGCAGCAGCCCCGCTCTGCATCGAAGAGGCAGAGACGAAGCCCCGTTTCCTGTGCCAGTCAGGCCAGCATCGCTACCTTCCCAGGTATTACCCAGCGGGGGACGCCAGGCGACCCGGGTCTCCTCGGGATGCGCGAGGCCGCCCCCCAGGACCCGACGGCCTGCGGCCAGCACCCTCACGGCGGTCCACGGCCCCCCGGCGCCTCCAGCGCCGCGGCCAGGGCGGGGGGCCGAGCGGGCCCCGACCCGGGCCTCCCGACAACTTCCCACCCGCGGCCTAGTTCCCTCTATCCCACAGTCAGGGCTGCAAACCCCAACCCCGCCCATCCCCCAGCCGCAACGCGGGAGAGGCCCCGAGTCCCGCACCCGCTGCGCCCCGGGCGTGAAGACCCCGCCTCACCACGGCTCCCGCCACGGCGTGGACCAGGCTTTCATAGGACAGCACGGAGGCCATCGGTGCGGCTGCCTGCACACCCAAACTTTCCTCGCCGGCGCCGCAGCCGGCGGAGTTGGGGAAAGAGCGCCGTGGCCGGGGCGTGAACGCCGCGAGCTCCACCCCTCAGGCCTGCCCGCCTCCTTCAGGAAACCACTTCCGGGTCGCAAGGCGCCCCCTGTGGCCGGTGAGCGCCGCGCGGAGGAGGGAGGCGGGCCTGGGAACGCCTCTGGGCGCTGATTGGCCCGCGGCGTGCGCGGGGCGTTCCCGGGCTGGGTGGGCGTTCCCTCACCGGCGCCAGGCCCCCGGCCAGTTAGGCGTTGTACCAGTTGCCCAAACGCTGGGGACTCAGTGATGTGCTGGCGGGTGCTGTGGAGGCTCCGTGGGGCTCGGTCTTCCCTGCGGCCTGACTCCTCTGTCGCTGGGAAGATTCTCCTGAGGAGCCCTAGAACGCGGCGTCGGAGGCCAGAGTGCCGAGAGGACGGAGTGACGTGGAAGCCATTTCGCGTCTCGGGCTCCTCCTCAGACACCGGGCCACCTCGCTGGTTGGCGAGGGTGACAGAAGCTAACTTGTGTAGACCTGCTTTATGAAACCGAACAAAACATTTCCGAGCTGTGAACAGCCAGACTACCAGAGCTTGAAAACGACCGCAGCCGAGCTCCGCTGTCGTCCCAGCGCACTGAACCCGGGAGCAGGCCTCGGCGTCTAAGCGCGTCAACGCGGTGCTGCGGTGCTCACGAGAGCGGAGTTGGGGACATAGTTAACTTTAGTGTGTGTGTATATATATATTTTAAGATTTATTTATTTGAAAGGCAGGGTTTCAGAGAGGAGACACGTGCGCGCACACACACATTCACTCTCAAAATGGCCACCATGGCCAGGGCTGAGGTCAAGAAAACCTGGTTCATCTTCCGCTGCTTCCTGTGGCACTAATCCAGGGAGCTGGATCAGAAGTGGAGCAGCTGGGACTTGAACTGGGGCCCACACAGGATGTTGGTGTCGCAGGCGGCGGCTTTACCTGACATGCGACAACGCACGCACCTAATGGTAGCCTTCTGCATGGATAACTACTACTAGATATAATACAGCCTCCAGGAAAACCTTTGGCACGCCATGGGGTCAGGACACGAATATACAGGATAAGAAGTCAATGATATGACTTTGGCAGTGAAAGGTAGACACAGGCTAGTTGGTTGTAAATTTTTTTTTTCTTATTTTTGACAGGCAGAGTGGACAGTGAGAGATAGAGACAGAGAGAAAGGTCTTCCTTTTGCCGTTGGTTCACCCTCCAATGGCCGCCGCGGACAGCGCGCTGTGTCTGGCGCACCGCGCTCATCCGATGGCAGGAGCCAGGTGCTAGGTGCTTTTTCCTGGTCTCCCATGGGGTGCAGGGCCCAAGCACTTGGGCCATCCTCCACTGCACTCCCGGGCCACAGCAGAGGGCTGGCCTGGAAGAGGGGCAAGCAGGACAGAATCCGGCGCCCCGACCGGGACTAGAACCTGGTGTGCCGGCGCCGCAAGGCGGAGGATTAGCCTATTGAGCCACGGCGCCGGCAGGTTGTAAAATTTGACAACTCGTATCATGGACTCTTTAAACTGGATGCTGTCAAGAACATACTGGATTATGCAACAAGCTGTATTGTAGCACGTCTTGACTTTTCATCTATCCAAATGAAAACATTGCAATACGATGCTTCAGGACAGGTGTTTGGTGCCACAAGATGCTGCCTTGAACACACACATCCCATGAGTCCCTGGGCTCCAGTCCTGGTTCTGCTTCTGATGCCAGCTTCCCACTAATGAACACCCTGGAGGCAGCAGGTGATGACTTCAGTACTTGAGTCCCTGCTACCCACATGGAAGACCTTTGTGGAGTTTCTGGCCCCTGGCTCCATTCCTGGTTATTCACTCCCCAGTTGGCTGCAAACGGCTGGCTGTAGCTGCGTAGATTTGAAGCCAGGAGCTTCTTTCGAGTCTCCCATGTGGGTGCAGGGACCCAAGGACTTGGGCCATTTTCAGCTCCTTTCCCAGGCTATATCAGAGAGCTGGATCTGAAGTGGAGCAGCCGGGACTTGAACCAGTGCCCAAAAGGGATGCCAGCACTGCAGGTGGCGGCTTTACCTGCTACACCACAGTACACCCCGGAATAAATACATCTTAAAAATCATCCTACAGAGTGCAGTAATAAGAAAATTTCATTTTATAGGTTTATCAGCTATTGAACAGAACCCTATAAAGTTGCAACGTTTGATATTTTTTAAAAATTTGAGACAGAGGTCTTCCATCTCCTGATTCACTCCCGAAATTGCCTCAACTGGCTGGAACTGGGGCAATCCGAAGCCAAGAGCCAGAAACTTCTTCCAAGTCTCTCATGTGGGTACAGGGGCCTGAGCGCCTGGGCCATCTTCCACTGCTTTCCCAGGCCATTAACAGGGCGCTGGGTCAGAAGTGGAGTAGCCAGGACTCAAACCAGGACCCATATGGGATGCCAGTACCACAGATGGAGGCTTAACCTACTACGCCACAGCACCAGCCCTGAGACACTTATTTTTGAGAATTCTCACTTCTTCATTCTAAACAAATATTCACTTCCACGTCCATTATAGTGTTCCTAATTATGTATTGAGGGCTCTGTATTACTGAAGCATCAAGTCCTTTGACATTAGAGTATACTGAAAATTTAGGGCCATTCTATGTACTCATGCTGACAATACAGTTACAGTAAGCTTAGTACTGGCATTTTGTTTATGCTGCTTCCATGTCAGCCTGTGGCTAGGTTACCTACATTGCAACCCGAAAATGTCCTAAAAACTTAAGCTATTATTTATGATGCCTAGACCCTCAAGAGTAACACTTACTTATATTATTTCTTCACTTCTCTAGATTCAATACCCAGACCCTAATTTTTTAATTATTTCATATCAAAATTTTCATTGTTGCAAAACTTTGCAGAAAATCATCAATTTACACTCTCACCAGCATTCTATAAAAGGTCTCACTAAATTATTGCTAAAATTTTTAAAGCTCTTCCCAGCATCACATACCATTGTTTAAATTTGCAAAAGCTTAGCAAGGCCAGCATCCCTATTTTGAGAGTCCTGGCTACTCTGCTTTCCATCTAGCTTCCTTGTTAATAAGCCTGGGAAGCAGACGGTGCCCCAAGTGCACCCACGTGGGAGATGATGGATTAGCTCCTGGCTTCTGCTTGGCCCAGCCCTGGCTGTTGCGGCCATCTGGGGGAGTGAACCAGTAGATGTCCCCCTCATTTTGTCTATTGCTTCCTTCCTCTTTATTCTTCAAGTAAGTATGCAAAGGGGGAGGGGGGGTTAAGGGCCCGACTACATTGTGGCCCAGCAGTTTAAACCAGAGCCTATGACACTGGCATCTATGAGTGCTGGTTCACGTTGTGATTACTCAACTTCTGATCTAGCTCCCTGCTAATGTGCCTGGGAAAACAGCTAAATATGGCCCAAACAGTGGGCCTCTGCCACCATGTGAGACACATGTGGACTTCCAGGCTCCTGGCTTCAGCCTTACCCAGTCCCAGCTATTGCAGCCATTTGGGGAGTGAACCAGCAGATGGAGAATGTCTCTAACTCTCCCTTAAAATAATCTAAGGAAAAAGGTTGAACAATTATTACTCTTTATTATTTGGCTATTTTCCTCCACAAACTGAATTCATATGACCTCCCTAAAAATACTGTATTGGTTGTAAATATTAACATACACCAATGGACTCAGAATTCCTGTAATTTTTTGAATGTTTTTTCTTGTCCTTATTTCTAGGCAAATGGACTGTGCACTTGAATTATACGATCTGTCCCTTACTATTCCAGGCCAGCTCTCTGCTGTGGCCCGGGAGTGCAGTGGAGGATGGCCCAAGTCCTTGGGCCCTGCACCCCATGGCAGACCAGGAGAAGCACCTGGCTCCTGCCATCGGATCACCGCGGCGGCCATTGGAGGGTGAACCAACGGCAAAGGAAGACCTTTCTCTCTGTCTCTCACTGTCCACTCTGTCAAAAATTAAAAAAAAAAAAAAAAAAGAAAGAAAAAAAATAGAGAAAAACCTGTTAGCTGTATCAGGCAGATGAGTAATACTCCTTGTCTAACCCAATCCAAATGCACATTTCAGTTTGCAACTGAGCAAAAATCAACCTTAGAAGGGGCCAGCGCTAGCCGGCGCCGTGGCTCACTAGGCTAATCCTCCGCCTTGCGGCGCCGGCACACCGGGTTCTAGTCCCAGTCGGGGTGCTGGATTCTGTCCCGGTTGCCCCTCTTCCAGGCCAGCCCTCTGCTGTGGCCCAGGAGTGCAGTGGAGGATGGCCCAAGTGCTTGGGCCCTGCACCCCATGGGAGACCAGGAAAAAGCACCTAGCACCTGGCTCCTGCCATCGGATGAGCGCGGTGCGCCGGCCGCAGCAGCCATTGGAGGGTGAACCAACGGCAATGGAAGACCTTTCTCTCTCTCTCACTGTCCACTCTGCCTGTCAAAAAAAAAAAAAAAAAAAAAAAGAATGGGCCGGCTCTGTGGCTCAGCAGGTTAATGCCCTGGCCTGAAACGCCAGCATCCCATATGAGCGCCGGTTCGAGACACAGCTGCTCCACTTCCAATCCAGCTCTCTACTATAACCTGGGACAGCAGAAGATGGCCCACGTCCTTGGGCCTCTGCACCCACGTGGGAAACCCAGAGGAAGCTCCTGGCTTCAGATCGGTGAGCTCCAGCCATTGCAGACAATTGGGGAGTGAACCATCGGATGGAAGACCTCTCTCTCTCTGCCTCTCTGTGTAACTCTTTCAAATAAAACAAGTAAGTCTTAAAAAAAAAAAAAAAAAGATAAAAGAGTAAGAGAAAGACCTCTGAACCAAGCAGCCCAGGAATCCAGGCTTTACAAATACTCAGCTGTGTCATCACAAGTAATCCACAGGAGTGCTCCAAGTACTCACCCATACAATGGGGAAGTGGCAGTAGGGGTACTTACCCTTGGTCATTACACAGCTGACAAGACTGGCAGAGAGTCCCTGGCATAGACCATTTGCTACCTGCTTTATAGCTGTGCATATTCAAGTGCTTTAGTTTTAGCTATCAGCAACGTGGACGTTGTTTCCCCTTCGCCACCATACCAGTATTTGCTGGTACGGCCGACTGTCATTCCAAGGCTTTTCTTCCAATTTTGTTGTTGTTGTTGGCCATATAACCACACAACTGTGGACTACATACTTCCCATCTTTCCTTTCAACTAAGTACGACCAATGGGATACGAGAAGTCATGAAATGTTAATTCCACCTTCCAGCCTCGGAAGCTGTCCTGACCACCACTCCTGTTTCCTCGGGGTGGAGGAAGAGCGCCAGAGCCAACAGCTCTGGACGCAGAATCAGAGCTACCTTCTCAACTATAGCAAAACTGCTCAACTCTAGGCCAGCGCTGTGGCTCACTCAGCTAGTCCTCTGCCTCGCGGCGCTGGCACACAGGGTATCTAGTCCCGGTCGGGGCACCAGATTCTGTCCCGGTTGCCCCTCTTCCAGGCCAGCCCTCTGCTGTGGCCAGGGAGTGCAGTGGAGGATGGCCCAAGTGCTTGGGCCCTGCACCCCATGGGAGACCAGGATAAGCACCTAGCACCTGGCTCCTGCCATCGGATGAGCGCGGTGCGCCGGCCGCAGCAGCCATTGGAGGGTGAACCAACGGCAATGGAAGACCTTTCTCTCTCTCTCACTGTCCACTCTGCCTGTCAAAAAAAAAAAAAAAAAAAAAAAAAAAAAGAATGGGCCGGCTCTGTGGCTCAGCAGGTTAATGCCCTGGCCTGAAACGCCAGCATCCCATATGAGCGCCGGTTCGAGACACAGCTGCTCCACTTCCAATCCAGCTCTCTACTATAACCTGGGACAGCAGAAGATGGCCCACGTCCTTGGGCCTCTGCACCCACGTGGGAAACCCAGAGGAAGCTCCTGGCTTCAGATCGGTGAGCTCCAGCCATTGCAGACAATTGGGGAGTGAACCATCGGATGGAAGACCTCTCTCTCTCTGCCTCTCTGTGTAACTCTTTCAAATAAAACAAGTAAGTCTTAAAAAAAAAAAAAAAAAAGATAAAAGAGTAAGAGAAAGACCTCTGAACCAAGCAGCCCAGGAATCCAGGCTTTACAAATACTCAGCTGTGTCATCACAAGTAATCCACAGGAGTGCTCCAAGTACTCACCCATACAATGGGGAAGTGGCAGTAGGGGTACTTACCCTTGGTCATTACACAGCTGACAAGACTGGCAGAGAGTCCCTGGCATAGACCATTTGCTACCTGCTTTATAGCTGTGCATATTCAAGTGCTTTAGTTTTAGCTATCAGCAACGTGGACGTTGTTTCCCCTTCGCCACCATACCAGTATTTGCTGGTACGGCCGACTGTCATTCCAAGGCTTTTCTTCCAATTTTGTTGTTGTTGTTGGCCATATAACCACACAACTGTGGACTACATACTTCCCATCTTTCCTTTCAACTAAGTACGACCAATGGGATACGAGAAGTCATGAAATGTTAATTCCACCTTCCAGCCTCGGAAGCTGTCCTGACCACCACTCCTGTTTCCTCGGGGTGGAGGAAGAGCGCCAGAGCCAACAGCTCTGGACTCAGAATCAGAGCTACCTTCTCAACTATAGCAAAACTGCTCAACTCTAGGCCAGCGCTGTGGCTCACTCAGCTAGTCCTCTGCCTCGCGGCGCTGGCACACAGGGTATCTAGTCCCGGTCGGGGCACCAGATTCTGTCCCGGTTGCCCCTCTTCCAGGCCAGCTCTCTGCTGTGGCCAGGGAAGGCAGTGGAAGATGGCCCAAGTCCCTGGGCCCTGCACCCCATGGGAGACCAGGAGAAGCACCTGGCTCCTGCCATTGGATCACCGCAGCAGCCATTGGAGGGTGAACCAATGGCAAAAAGGAAGACCTTTCTCTCTGTCTCTCTTTCACTATCCACTCTGCCTGTCCAAAAACCAAAACAAAACAAAAAAACAAAAAAAAAACTGTTCAACTCTAGACAGTACCACTAAGAAAAGCAAACAGCTATTTTTACTAATGCCAGTGTTTCTTGAGGGGTCCTCGGTAACACTTCCTCATCTGTATCCTACTATGTAGACATAAAATAGACGATGTGGAAAAAAGGGGGAGGGAAGTCAGCAAGCAGCTTGAAACTGTATTTTAATGTAGCTAGAGATATCCAATAATCATAATTTCAAGTAGAAAAAATATCCCTTTTTCTTGACTTACAGCATCAGTAGCACAAGAAAGGAATGCTTCTGGTTTGGTTTAGAAGCGTAACAATCTCGATGGAACTGAAGACAATTTCACATGTGGAATTTGAAAGTCTGAAAGCACATGACCCGGTTCCAGAAGAACAAGTTTACTTTTACCTGTTTATGCTGACACTGAAATACTGGAATACACTCAGGTAACATACAGTTCAGAAAATCAAGTAAGGAATCCAAATTAAACTGCTCTTGAATTAAGCACAGCACACACTGTAAGTTTTAGGAAAGAACACACATTAACAAAAAAAAAAACACCAGCAAACCCAAATTCAAGTTTAGTGTTTTTAAGAGATTTATAAAAAGCATGCTCTATTAGCACACAACTTTTTCTTAGTAACGTAACAGATGTATTTCTGTCTGCTTGTGAACAGCAAAGAGTAAGAACCTGAAAAGACTTATGATTTCAGAAGAGTACCATTTCAGAAACGTACTCCATGGAATTTATTCTCATTTTACCTTTGCAGAAGGAAGGAGAGAAAGCAGAGGTGGCACTATGGCTGCATTGTTTAAGGAAAAGCTTGCATAGGAAGATAATGGCTCCTCAGGGAATAACTCATGAATAACTCTGGCTCTCAACTGTGTTACAACTCGACGATGGGTCAAGAGATCAGGCTCCCCTCATAGCCAAGTAACTCAAATCTTAACACTATTCCAAACATGGAGGTGAATACCACAAGATGAACTCCAACTGTAGTAGATAATTAAGCAGAGGACTAAATACCCAAGGGGATCCCTTCTTCTAATGTCTTCAGATAAAGAGATTTTGCCAGAAAATCACTTCACCAGGTGATCTGGTGCCAAGTGTGAAATCACAGCTGTTAAGTGCATTACTCTACAATCACTTTGTATACTACATATCACATTAAACCCAGCATAAATATGCTTGCACAATTACAGTGTAAATAATGCAGTTGTGAGGTTACCAGTGAAAAATCTTCTTGAGCTCAAGATTATGAGGAAAAATATGACAAACAGAAAATGGACACAGAGTTTGGAAGTTTTTGATCAGGAAAGGTAATTTTAAACACAGAAATATAACAAGTACTCCTGTATTTTATCTGTGGAAATAATATGAAGCATTTATTTGATATACTGGACAAGAACAGAGCTAAGTAATCCAACACTACTGCAGCATTACAGAAGAATCATCCCCTCACCACAGTGAGATTTCAGTGTAATCTGCTCAAGGGTGCGTCATATAAAACATGGTAAGACTGCCGCTGCCCTGCCAAGTGCTTCCAGTCCCTACCCAGGTCCTACAGAAATACTGGTGGTCCCAAATTTTATTGAAATAAATCACTTTATTTTTGAAAAATAAAGCATTTAAGGACAAATCAAAATGCCTCAGTAACCATATATCCAACTAAACCTTCATCTATTTAAATGAGTTATATATGCTGCCAACTACTAACCTTTATTTCACTCACACTAGAGCAATAAATCTTCTGTACTTATGTATCTTCCTCGCCCAATTATTCAAAGGAAAAAAAACTCAAAATGATTAGCAAAGAAAAATGGAGGAATTAACACCCTTTTTAATTTGTTTTAAACATTTTTAAGGTTTAAAAAGTTTAAAGTTTGTAATTCCTAGTAGGAAAACATTATCTGAATGAATACCCTAATGACAAACCACTGTCAAATGCTTCAGCTGCATTTGGTGCAGAGGGGTAGGGATTATCTTCAAAGCACCCCAGCTCTCTGATGAGAAGGTCAGAGGTACACTGGTTTGTATTATTGCGACATCCATTAGGTGATCTGGGCTGCTTTTCCTTCAGCAAGGGCTTTGTCAGAAGGGCATTATGCCTGACCTCCAAATTTGGCTGACAATTTACTGATAAGATTCATAACCTTGGGGTTACTCTGGTATTTCGACATATTTGCAGGGTTCTGGGCCACATCCTGGAAAGCCACCATAACTTCTGGATCCTGAAAAAAAAGAGGGAGGGGTGGAGAGTTGGTTTCTCTTTTAGATTTTTTTTTTTTTTTTGAAAGGCAGAGGTAGACAGAGAGAGAGAGAAAGAGTTATAGATAGTGAGAGAGAGACAGAGAGAAAGGTCTTCCTTCCACTGGTTCACTCCCCTAATGGTCGCCATGGCCGGCACTGCACCGATCTGAAGCCAGGAGCCAGGTGCTTCTCCTGGTCTCCCATGCGAGTGCAGGGCCCAACCACTTGGGCCATCCTCCACTGCCCTCCGGGGCCACAGCAGAGAGCTGGCCTGGAAGAGGAGCAACCGGGACAGAATCCGGCACCCCAACTGGGACCAGCACCCGGGGTGCCGGCACCACAGGCGGAGGATTAGCCTAGTGAGCCACAGCGCCGGCCTCTCTTTTAGATTTTTAAAATGTGTCTTGTTCGGGGAACAAGTTTATTATTCTATTGCCAGATGTTTAGACGTGCAATTCTGTCATTGCTAAATTAGTTGGGGTTTAGGCAACTTCCTGAAGTATAAATATTAATGCACACTTCAAAAAAGTAAAGTTCAGTTGTGCCACTTGAACTGGAAAATGAAAAGACAGTATATCCAATTTTAATGCAAGAGGACAAACGGATACAATTACCAACTATTACTGGACTTCCTATAAGCCACTTTTAAAAACTTAACCTACTCGAGGCAACCTCTGTGTGCCAGTGGGTTAAGCTGCCATCTGAAGTGCCGGCATACCATATAGGTGCTGCTCTACTTCCTAAATAACTCCCCGCTAATGCACCCAGGAAAGCAGAAGATAGCCCAAGTGCTTGGCCCCTGCACCCATGTGGGAGACTAGCAGAAGCTCCTGGCTCCTGGCTTTGGCCTGGTCCAGCCCTGGCTGTTGCAGCCATCTGAGAAGTGAACCAGTGGATCAAAGACCTTTCTCTCCCCTCTCTCTATGTAACTCTGCTTTTCAAATAAAAAAAAGTAAAATTTTAAAACAAACAATAAAACCTACTCATTCTGAAAAAATGAAATTTCACACCTGCAAAATTAACTGGCAACTGGTAAGAAAACAATGGCTGGGACTGGCGTTGTAGTGAAGCGGGTAAAGCTGCCACCTACAACACCAGCATCCATATGGAGGCTGGTTCCACTCTCAGCTGCTCCACTTCCCATCTAGCTCTATGCTAATGGCATGAGAAAAGCAGTGGAGGATGGCCCAAAATTTGAGCATTTGCCATCCATGTGAGGGACCTGGAGGAAGCAACTTGCTTTGGCCTGGCCCAACCCCAGGGCCTTGCAGCCATGTGGGAAGTGAACCAGTGGAGTGAAGATCTCTGTCTTTCCCGCTCTGTAACTCTTTTAAATAAATCTTAAAAACAACAACTGAAAACCAACAATGACTGAGAATGACCTCTACTCCATCAGGAAATATCAAAGAAATACCTTAAATATATTAACAGGGGGAGCAGCACTGTGGCATAGCACATAAAACTGCTGCCTGGAGTGCCAGCATCCCATATGGCCTCAAGTTCAAGATCTGCCTGGCTCTATTTCCAATCCAGCTCTCTGCTATGGCCTGGGAAAGCAGCATAAGATGGCCCAAGTGCTTGGGCCCTGCACCCTCAGGGCAGGTAAGAAGCTCCTGGCTCCTCATCAGCCCAGCTCTGGTGGTTATGGACATTTGGGGAGTGAGCCAGTGGATGGAAGATCTCTCTCTGCCTCTGTGCCTTTCAAATAAATAAATCTTAAAAAAAAATATATATATATAATATATATATTATGAAGTTCAAAGATCTTACCTGCATGGCTGCAAGAACCTCTGGATCACTAAGGATTTCATTGAGGCCAGGCATTCCTGCCATTCCAGGCATGGCCCCTCCCATTCCAGGCATTCCTCCAGGAAAGTTACCAGGCATACCCCCAGGAAAGCCACCTGCAAGAATAATCAATGTGTACAGAAATCAGACAAACTCTCAATTAGTCTGACACAGAGACACATGTATACAGAGAACCAAGTATACAGAAACCAAACGTACTCTCAAATAGTCTTGACAGACACACACACACACGCATACAGAGAACCAAAGGGCCACTGAATTTTTAATTTCTAATTTTCTCTTAAAAATAAGGCTGTAAATGAGACTTTACTAACCTTCTGGATTCATGTTTTCCTAATAAAACTGCCAAACAGGCCGGCGCTGCTGCTCACTAGGCTAATCCTCCACCTGCAGCGCCGGCACTCCGGATTCTAGTCCTGATTGGGGCGCCAGATTCTCTCCTGGCTGCCCCTCTTCCAGTCCAGCTCTCTGCTGTGGCCTGGGAAGGCAGTGGAGGATGGCCCAAGTGCTTGGGCCCTGCACCCGCATGGGAGACCAGGAGAAGGCACCTGGCTCCTGGCTTCAGATCGGAGCAGCACTGGCTGTAGTGGCCATTTGGGGAATGAACCAACGGAGGGAAGATCTTTGTCTCTCTCTCTCTCTCTATAACTACCTTTCAAAAGAAAAGAAAAAGAAATGTCTCTCTGTCGGTATGCCTTTCAAATAAGTAAATAAATCTTAAAAAAAAAAAAAAAGTATTTTTAACAGAATTCCCATTCTATCTAGTGCACTATCATGAACATCACTGTATAAAGCAGCAAAAATTCCATTATCCAGTTAATTACACCATAATAACTTATTTATTTACATATAATAAAGCACATTGTTCAGGCTCCCATAAATAATAAAAAGTATAGAATGCAGGGGCAAGCAGTTAAGACTGGTTAAGATGTCTGTATTCTGGGGCTGGCGCCATGGCTCACTTGGTTAATCCTCTGCCTGTGGCGCCCTATGGTGCCGGCATCCCATATGGGCGCCGGTTTCCAGTCCCAGTTGCTCCTCTTCCAGTCTAGCTCTCTGCTGTGGCCCGGGAAGGCAGTGGAGGATGGCCCAAGTGCTTGGGCGCCTGCACCCACATGGGAGACCAGGAGGAAGCACCTGGCTCTTGGTTTCAGATCAGCATAGCTCTGGCCGTTGAGGCCATTTGGGCAGTGAACCAATGGAAGGAAGACCTTTTTCTCTGTCTCACCGTATAGCTCTGCCTGTCAAATAAAAAATTTAAAAAAAAAAAAAAAAAAGAAAAAGAAAAAAGATGTCTGTATTCCCAGTCAGACCACAGGGATTCAAAATCCATTTCAGGCTTTTAACTCCAACTTGCTGCTAATGCAGATCCTGGGAGATGGTCGTGATGGCTGAAGTAACTGGGTCCTGTCATTCACATCAGAGATAGTGGCTCTTCCCCTTGGCCAGCCCCAGCCATTGTGGGCATTTGTGGAGTAAACAAGCAGATGGGAAGTCTCCCTCGCAGTTTTTTTAATACAACTCAAACTGTTGTTTGAAAGGGAAGAAAACACTAGTCCCACTAACATAAAGTTTCTAATGGAAACAAACCTTTCTAGTGTTCCAGGAACTTAAGTTCCCAAATACATTTGAATTGAGAATACTCTTTTGCTCCATCTCCAAATCAGAATACATCGTAATTATTTATGAGGCCAGAGCTGTAGCACAGCGCGTAAAGCTGCCGCCGGCAGCGCTGGTATACTATATGGGTGCTAGTTCAAGACCCGGCTGCTCCACTTCCAGTCCAGCTCTCTGCTGTGGCCTGGGAAAGCACTAGAAGATGGCCCAAGTCCTTGGGGCCCTGCATCCGCATGAGAGACCTAGAAGAAGCTCCTGGCTTCGGATCAGCGCAGCTCCAGCCGTTGCAGCAAACGGGAGTGAACCAGCAGATGGAATGACCAACCTCTCTCTGCCTCTCTTTCTCTGTGTAACTCTTTCAAATAAGTAAATAAATCTTTTAAAAAATTATTTACAACAGTAACAGCTTAATATTTTCTTTAAATGTACCTGGAAAAGAGCCATACTGAGCTCCTGATTGTCGTCTGGCTTCTTCCTCCTTTAATACAAAAAAGAAATAAATTACATAGTAAGAGAAAAAGTGATGTCCTCCCTTAACACATCTATGAAAAATCCCTTTAACAAGAACGACACATTTCAATTCACAATACTGAATAATAAATTTTCTACTTAGGTCCACAATGAGTATTAATGAGCAATGATTTTAGGGACAGTACTTTACCCTAGAAAATGAACAAAACTGCAGAAGCAATTTATAGTAATGATATGCCCTGTAAAATTTTAAACTTAATATTTTTAAAACTTCAAACTAAAGGACCAGACTTATTACTAAGACTGCTATGACATTTGTAACAGATGTTCATCTTTTCTACATTTTCCCTAACAAAACTCTTAAGACACTTATAGATTTGTTTTTGGCGTTTTATAAAGACAAAAGGGAGGATAAAAACTTACCCCACAGCAAAATATAATACTATTAAAGAGCTAAACATAAAAGTTACTTTTTATTTTTTCAATAGGCAGAGTGGACAGTGAGAGAGAGAGAGAGAAAGGTCTTCCGTTGCCGTTGGTTCACCCTCCAATGGCCGCCGCGGCCAGCGCACTGCGGCCGGCGCACTGCGCTGATCCGATGGAGGGAGCCAGGTGCCAGGTGCTTCTCCTGGTCTCCCATGCGGGTGCAGGGCCCAAGCACTTGGGCCTCCTCCACTGCACTCCTTGGCCACAGCAGAGAGCTGGCCTGGAAGAGGAGCAAACAGGACAGAATCCTGCGCCCCGTCTGGGACTAGAACCCGGTGTGCCAGTGCCGCAGGCAGAGGATTAGCCTAGTGAGCCGCGACGTCGGCCAAAAATTACTTTCAAAGATTACAAACTATAACCTTAAAAATCAAAAATGATGTTGAATAAATAAAAAACAGGGCCGGTGCCATGGCTCACTAGGCTAATCCTCTGCCTGCGACACCAGCATCCCATATGGGTGCCGGGTTCTAGTCTCAGTTGCTCCTCTTCCAGTCCAGCTCTCTGCTGTGGCCTGGGAAGGCAGTGGAGGATGGCCCAGGTCCTTGGGCCCCTGCACCTGCATGGGAGACCAGGAAGAAGCACCTGGCTCCTGGCTTCGGATTGGCGCAGTGCCAGCCGTTAAGACCATTTTGGGGGGTGAACCAACGGAAGGAAGACCTTTCTCTCTGTCTCTCTGTCTCTCTCTCTCTCACTGTCTGTAATTCTACCTGTCTAATAAATAAAAAAAAAACCCTAGGTGTTAATGTTATGAAATTATACTAGAGCATTACATCTTTCATTCAACAATGCTAGAAACACGTAAGTGAAAATTGATAGAATAAACCTAGAGAGTAAATACAGGCAAAAACTGGCAGCAATTGAAGTGCAGGAACAATATTACAAAAGGATTGGGGATAATCCTATTTGTAATTTCTATATACAACAGGACTTTATAACTAAACATATGAAATCTATTTTTAATACCTATGAACCTATTGTTGGAACAGGAGAAATCATAAAACTCATAAGGCAAGCATTCTCAAAAAAACAAATATTATTGCCAAATTTTTAATTACTTGACCAGGAAGAATTCCTGATTTTAGATGAACATGAACAAGAATTTAAGATGGTAAAATACAAGTTCACTTAAAATCTGAAGATTTAAAAATATCTCCACAGGCCGGCGCCATGGCTCAGCAGGCTAATCCTCCGCCTTGCGGCGCCAGCACACCGGGTTCTAGTCCTGGTTGGGGCGCCGGATTCTGTCCCGGTTGCCCCTCTTCCAGGCCAGCCCTCTGCTGTGGCCGGGGAGTGCAGTGGAAGATGGCCCAAGTGCTTGGGCCCTGCACCCCATGGGAGACCAGGAAAAGCACCTGGCACCTGGCTCCTGCCATCGGATCAGCGCGGTGTGCCGGCCACCGTGCGCCGGCCATGGCGGCCATTGGAGGGTGAACCAACAGCAAAGGAAGACCTTTCTCTCTCTCTCTCTCACTGTCCACTCTGCCTGTCAAAAAAAAAAAAATATATATATATATATATATATATCCCCTCAGAAACTAGACACAGCTAAGAGACAGACTTTTAAGTAGTATCCTCAGTTCTACAGAACTGCAGTCCGCATTAAACACAGCAGCAAGGACTCAAACAGTATCCTGAAAGCGCACTATCCTCTGCATTTGCCTTTCCATCACAGCTTAAACTCCAGAAACGTTACCCTCTGGGCTCGCTCATGCTCTTCTCGAGCCTTCTTAACTCTCTCCATTCTTTCTTTGATCTCTCGTTCTTCACGTTTTCGCTCATACTTTCTCCGATGTTCTGCGATTTTCTGGGCCTAGATAAAAAGAGCCATAGAAAATTAAGTCTGCTCCAAAAGTAGTAAGGTCAACTGAACAGCTTTGTTAAGAGTTCCTTTTCTGGGGGCTGGTGCTGTGGCACAGCAGGTAAAGCTGTTGCCTGCAGTGCCAGCATTCAATATGCACGCTGCTTCAAGTCCATTTCCAATCTAGCTCTCTGCTATGGGAAAGCAGAAGATGGTCCAAGAGCTTGGGCCCCTGAACCCACGTGGGAGACCTGGAAGAAGCTCCTGATTCCTGGCTTTGTACAGGCTCAGCTCCAGCCATTGCAGCCATCTGGGGAGTGAACCAGCAGATGCAAGACACCTCTCTCTCTGCCCTTCAAATAAATAAACACATCTTTGGGGAAAAAAAAAAAAGCAGATTCCTTTTCTGGGGACTGGTCCTCTGGTGTAACAGGTAAAGTGGTGCCGGCATCCCACACACACGGGCACTGGTTTGAGTCCTAGCTGCTCCACTTCTGATCCAGTTCTCTGGTAATGTGACTAGAAAAGCAGCAAAGGAACGGCTCAAGAACTTGGGCCCCTGTACCCACAGGGCTGTCTTGGGTAGTTCCTGGCTCCTGGCTTTGGACTGACCCAACTCTGGCCATGGGGCCATTTGGGGAGTGAACCAGCAAATGGAAGACATTTCGCTCTCTGTAACTCTGCCTTTCAAGTAAGTAAATAAATCTTAAAAACAAACAAAGGAGGAAAAAAAAAACTAAAGGGGGAAAAAAAAGACAGAAAACCACCTGATACAAACTCAGGCTTTAACAAGACCAATCTCAACTGTACAAAGCACTGTTAAAAAGATTCTAGAATGTGAAGTCAGACACAAAGATTATGAAACAAGTAACTATGCTCACTCAACATTAGCAAATTCAAATAGCAAGACAACAGCTGCTGAGAGTTTCTACAGCTGCATAGTGTTATGGATGCAGAAGTTACAGCCCAGTGCTGCAGAAGCGATCATCAGTGATTCTGCCATGAGAAGGCAGAGACAGGAGACACAGCTATCTGCCAGTCTTGCTGCATTTAAGTTTCTTTATCCATAAAACAGAGGAAGACACACACACACACTCTTATCAAATCCCTATGGGGATTAAGGAAAACATATGTAAACACATATAAAAGGCATTAGTATATTGTACAGAATGCTGTGGATCTCTCATTTATTAGGAGAATAAAATAACTATAAGGGACTTTTATTCAATTGTTCTTTTAGCTTGTTCGAATTATTATTAAGAGCTTTCCATTCTGGAATATCTTGTACAACTTGGCTGACTTAGCCTTATTATGAGAAGGAAAAGAAAATCAACTGAAGTCTCCAGTGGTAATAAGTTAATTCAGTAAGACTTCCACTGTGCTAAAACCTTTGGGAACAAATTCCTGGAAGTGTAACTCCCAACAAAGCCGAAGGATTTACCATGTATACTTATAAAATAATTTTAACTAATTAGTTTACATAGAGATTATCTTAAAATAGAATTTCTAGGGGTCTGCACTGTGCACAGATGCCTGCAATGCGGACATCCCATACGCACGCTGCAAACCCTGGCTGCGCCACATCTGCTGACATGCCTAGGCAAGTAATAGAAGATGACCCAAGTGCTTGGATCCCTGCAGCACCTGGGAGACCCAGATGGAGTTCCAGGCTCCTGGCTTCAACTACTGTGGCCATTTGGGGAGTGAACTAGTATTCAGAAGCTCTCTAATTCTGCCTTTCAAATAAATAAACCTCTAAAAGCATGAAACCCAAACCTTTAACAAGCATAAAGCAGAGTGGTTTAAAAAAAAAGTTGTTCTAGTTTTTGGACTCAGTATTTTTACAAGGTTAAAACAGAACTTCCAAAGTGAACGAATATACCTTCAAAGTATGTAAGGACAGCCCAGACTCAAACCTACGGTCACATTTTATAGATTTTTTCCCTTTCTGCCCTTGTAACCAGGTAGTCTTTCCTTTCTGACTTTTGGTTATAATTACACTGTGGTCTCACAGCAGCCACTCTACCATACAGCACAAGAAAGGAAAGCATGCAGACCTAACGAGACTTCCAGAGCTGAGTAAGCTTCAGTGGTCCCAGACCACAACTTGCAAATGTGTATTTCTTTGCACCTGTTTTTCAGGTAATTTATGGCTACCAGAGTGTAAGTGCCAGAACTAGGCAGTATTACAGCCGTGACGACTCCTTGCTGCCTGTAACATACCCTGGGTTGAACTTCCTTCAGCACTGCACTGGCATCTTCGTCATAATCCAGTTTGCAGGCAAGGGCCAGATCATGGGCGGCTTCTTCCCAGTGGCCCAGAAGTCTGAAACAGATTTAAACGCACTTAGGAGACATTTACAATATGTACCTATTACATTACAATAGACATTAGACATTTACAATACATTCACCTATGTAGCCTGGTATCTCGCTTCCTCATAAAACAGGACTGTGGGGGACTAGCACAGTGGCCTAACAGGTTAAGCTGCTGCCTGCTGCGCCAGTATCCTATATAGATGCCAGTTTGAGTCCCAGCTGCTCCAATTCTGATGCAGCTCTCTGCTATGGCCTGGGAAAAGCAGCAGCAGATGGCCCAACTGCTTGGGCCCCTGCTCCCACGTGGGAGACCTGGAAGAAGCTCCTAGCTTCAGCCTAATCCAGCACTGGCTGTTGCAGCCACTCTGGGGAGTGAACCAGCAGATGGAAGACCTCTGTCTGTCCCTCTCTCTCTGTAACTCTGCCTTTCAAATAAATAAATCAACCCTTCCCCCCCAAAAAAAGGGAGACTGTGACAAGTTTAAGTGGTTAAATATTCTGTATCATCAATCAATTCAATTACTGTTACAGTGCTGATTAACACTACGGAAACTTGAAGGAGTTTAAATTTCCTCTATGACACTGATAAAGCTGCTCTTAGATTAAAAAAAAAGCTTTAAACACACACATGCTGAAAATGTTAAGAACACCCCGTAAGGGGCCAACATTCTGGCACAGTGAGTTACGCTGCAGGCTGCTGTGTGCCATCCCAAATCAAAGCGCTGGCTTGAGTCTCTGCTCCTCTGTCGAAGCATCTGAAAAGCAGACGGTCCAAGTACTTGAGCTACTGCCACCCGAGTGAGAGACCCAGATTGAGGTCCGGGCTCCTGGCTTTGGCCTGGGCCAGCCCCAGCCATTGTGGCCATTTGGTGACTGAACCAATGGGTGGAAGATTAATCTCTCTCGTCACCTTTATCACTCTGCCTTCCAAATAAACAAACTTTTACGTTTTAAAAAAGTCATATTTTAAGGGTGGGCACTTTGCCTACTGAATAAGATACCCACATTGCACACCAATATCAGAGTGCCTAGATCAATCCTCAGTATGCTGATTATAGTTTACTGCTGAAGAGGAATCTGGGCAGTAGGGTGAGGGTTCAACTAACTAGGTTCCTGTCACCCAAGTGGGAGACATGGACTGTCTCCCGCTCCCACCTTCAGCACTAGGCCAGACTTCTTCTTTTTTTTTTTTTTTTTTACAGGCAGAGTGGACAGTGAGAGAGAGAGACAGAGAGAAAGGTCTTCCTTTTGCCGTTGGTTCACCCTCCAATGGCCGCCGCGGCCAGCGCACTGCGGCCGGCGCACCGCGCTTGTCCGATGGCAGGAGCCAGGAGCCAGGTGCTTTTCCTGGTCTCCCCATGGGGTGCAGGGCCCAAGCACCTGGGCCATCCTCCACTGCACTCCCGGGCCACAGCAGAGAGCTGGCCTGGAAGAGGGGCAACTGGGACAGAATCCGGCGCCCCGACCGGGACTAGAACCCGGTGTGCCGGTGCCGCAAGGCGGAGGATTAGCCTGTTGAGCCACGGCGCCGGCCTAGGCCAGACTTCTGAGGAATAAACCAGTATATGGAGCTCTCTACAACTCAAATAAATTTTAAAAAAAAGCACGTAGTTCTAACTTTCAAACTTAACAGTCACAGGATTAAGGATGGGTCTTTGGCCATAATGGTTAAGACACCACCTGGGACAGCCATATCCCATATCAAAGAACTGGGTTTGAGTCACAGTTCTTGGGTTTCCCATTCAGCTTCCAGCTAATGAGCACTTTGGGAAGCAGAAAATGATGGCTGAAGTACTGCGGTCCCGAACACCCACAGGAGACCCAGACTGAGTCCTGGGTTCCTGGCTTCAGTCTGGCCCAGCTGCAAATGTTCTGGAGCATTTGGGGAGTGAGTCAGTGGACAGACAATATCGGTCTCTTTGTCTTTCAAATAAAAAATGAAAACAAAAAAATGCTTAAGTACTCAGAAGCAGTATTAACATGATCTATATTTAGAATGCTAATTTCTGTGCACTATGTAGCTGTACTTTATGGAAAATAATGACAAAGGATGAATCAGAAAGGAAAGGCTGGCAGGGACAAGTAAGAACAGGGTAGAGGAAGACAGCAATGGGACCGAGAGGACTGTGGGTGCACCTGTGACTCCAATGGGACCGAGAGGACTGTGGGTACACCTGTGACTCCAATGGGACCGAGAGGACTGTGGGTGCACCTGTGACTCCAATGGGACCGAGAGGACTGTGGGTGCACCTGTGACTCCAATGGGACCGAGAGGACTGTGGGTACACCTGTGACTCCAATGGGACTGAGAGGACTGTGGATACTCCTTTGACTCCAATGGGACTGAGAGGACTGTGGGTACACCTCTGACTCAAATTTGAGTGTTTTACATACTGAACAAAATTAAATCAGAAAGGATGGGAAGCCCTAAACCTGAATACAAACTTCAGTAAGAGGATAACTTAACTGTATGTATAAACTGACAACAAAAACTACATTAAAAAAAATTCAAGAAACTCTTAAAACAGGTTCCTTGTAAATCTTAAGTGGGACATATTTTAAGGATAAGAAATGCCACCAAACCGCACACACTTTAACAGATATTCTGCTTTTAAATATTATAATCATGAGGGCCGGCACTGTGTAGCAGGTAAAGCTGCCACCTGCAATGGCGGCATCCCACATGGGCGCCGGTTTGAGACCCAGCTGCTCCACTTCTGATCCAGCTCTCTGCTATGGCCTGGGAAAGCAGAAGATGGCCCAAGGACCTGCACCTGCGTGGGAAGAAGTTCCTGGCTCCGGAATGGCGCAACTCCAGTGTGGCAGCCAGTTGGGGAGTGAACCAGCGGATGGAAGACCTCTCTTTCTGCCTCCCCTTCTCTGAGTTAACTCTGACTTTCAAATAAATAAATCTTTAAAGAAAATTATAAAACAATTCTGTGTGTATAACAGGATGATACAAGTAGGCACATTACTGGGAACAAGATTTGACTGTGGAAGAACAGTGTCAAAAACAGAGAAGTCCAGTGTTGTGATGTAGCTTTCTGTATCTGGGTTAAATCCACCAGTTTATTTTCCCATTTTCCTGATTTTTCAGGGACCCTTGAGGTGACTAAAGTAGTTTCAGACTACTATATTCTTTCTTCTGGAATGTATCGGTTGTTCAATGTAAAGCTTCAAAGAGAAAGTCCAGAAGTAAGAAAAATCTGTAAAGGACACTGATACAAGGTTATTTTTTCTTGAAACTAATTTCCAGATTAAAAAAACTTTACCTTACACTTAGTGGTGAAAATTATTAATTTGGATTAAAGAAGTAAAAAGAATATTTTCTTATTTGTCTTTATATTCTCTCCAGTCTCCATACTGAGTTGAGTACATATGACACTTTGAAATGAAGTCCTTAGGCATTTTTTCCCTCCAAATGAAGCATATTAAAACATCACATTTAAATTTTAAAAGTTCTGAAAATTTCCATTGTTTACCTGTGTGCTTTCCCTCGCCACTTGTAAGGCTGAGCTGAATCAGGATTTATGTCAATGGCTCTGTCACAGTCTCGGATGGCGGCATTTGGCTTCTGTAATTTGACGAAGACACTAAGAGATATATTAAAAATATTCATTTCAAACTATAAAATAAAACCTTTGAGATCATAACAGAAGCAATTTTATTTAAACAAATGAGCAAGAATTACTCCCCAGCACAGCACATAGCTGGCTGTTTACAGCTCTCACCTTGCTCTCTTGGCGTACAGAATGGCCAAGCGAGGATTTAGCTTGATGGCATCTGTGAACAGGTCTATGGCTTTCTGCAGTTCACCTGGAGTGAAACAGAAAGTACTGAGTAGATAAAAATAGGGACTGGCAGGTAAAGCTGTCACCTGGGGCACTGGCATCCTATATGGGCACTGGTTTGTGTCCCAGCTGCTCCACTTCTGATCCACCTTCCTGCTAATGGCTTGGGAAAAGCAGTGGAGAATGGCTAAAGTGTTTGAGCCCTTGGCACCCATATGGGAGACCCAGAAAAAGATCCTGGTTTGACCTGCCCTAATGCTGGCTGTTGCAGCCGTTTCTTTTTGTAACTCTTTCAAAATAAATTTTTAAAAGAGGATAAAAATTAAGAAGAAAAAATTTTGATCTCTTTTCCAATTGAAGTGTTTTAAATTCTTTTAGTTATAAAAAAGCCTAGTGTCTTCTCTCTCTCTCTATATATATATACACATATATGTCACAGTCTCGGATGGCGGCATTTGTGAGATAAAATTAGCTCTTTAAAGCAAACCTTAAAGAACCCCCTCTGCTTCCCCAGTGCATCAGCAGGGAGCCACACTGGAAGCAGGACTACGTCCCAGGCACTCTCATGTGGAATGTGGGTGTCCCAAGCAGCAGCTTAACCCACCATGCTCCAAAGCCCACCACTGTTTTGTCTTTATGTGTATTTTCATTTTACGTGAAAGGCAATGACAGAGAGAGAGATCATCCAACTACTGGTTCACCCCTCAAATGCCCCAAACAATTGGTGTTGGGCCAATTCTTAGCCAGGAGCCTGGGATTTGATCCAAGTCTCCCAGAGTCCCAAGTACTTGAGCCATCTCGGGATGCCCACTAGTAGGAAGCTGGAATTGTAAGCAGAGCTGGCACTTGGAGCCAGATCTCCAGTGAATGTGGGCACCAGAAAACTGCTGTGCCAAGTGCCTTTTCCAGAGTTAGTTTCTTTATTAGTCAATGAAGTCATTCAACAAACAATACTACAGAATCAGAGCAATTTTTCTTGGGGAAACAAGACAAACAGAATTTTAGAATGTTTTACCCCCTACCCCCCTTCACTCTTTCAGATGAATAAATAAAGTTTAAAGACAGATACACTATGACCCAGTCAAGAAAGGAGACATTGATTAAGATCAGGATGTGCCCACTGAGGCAAGGTAACTGACGAGTACTTCCAGCCTCTATTAACAGGAGAAGACATCGATCTGCTCCAGTGTAAGATACTCAATAAATCTAAATTTTCTTACACTTTCCCACCAGTTATCAGTTCCTGCAGTAGAGAATATGCAGACTACTGAAGAAAGGCAGCACAGAAAATGAGAAGGACTCACCATCATTTAGGGCTTCAATGGCAGCCCCTTTCTTCTCATTTGCCTGGTCCATCATCTCCTCAGTTATCTAACAGAAAGAGAAACTCAGCTAGAGGCAGCAGAGCAAGCAATCAGGACCCACCTTTTTCATTCGTCCTCTGATCTCCAGAGAGCAAAGATGACAATCATTATGACTGACGAGTGAGAGAGTAGGAACAAAGAACTTTTTACCTTTCACACTAAACAAATTAAACTCCCTAACACTAGAGAATCCTAGACATCACCTTTGCTTCCTCTACCCTAGCTGATGTGTTCTGTTCTGCCCTAGTTATCTAGTTCCTTCATAGCTATCTGTAAATACTAAAGCCATAAACTCACAAAGAGGTACTAGTTATTCTCAGCTTGAATCCTGAGAACAGGGTGAGGAACATGTTTTCTGCAAGGGCCATCTGACTATTTGTAACATCATCCCCAAGCCACACAAAATCACCAACTTACAAACTGACCGGCTGCAGGTATCCTGAATCTACAGTCCCACCTGCCCTTGCCTTGACAGGGCCAGAACAAATAACTTAGCAGGCCTTAGACAGCTCGAGGGCCACACTGCCCCAACCCTGCTTTAGAAGAAAAAGATCTCATTCCTTTGTTCCCTTAAACATCTATTGAACACTTATACTAGATAGCCAGAAAAAATACTATACAAGATTGCTAACAGTGCAGTGCCTAATAAGAACAAAAACATAGAAGCAAATATCTTTCTTAAAATGCAAGTTCACCATTGTGTAAAATATTAACTGGAGATGCTGGTTAACTCATTAAGAAAATTCTTGGCCAGCACCGCGGCTCAATAGGCTAATCCTCCACCTTGCAGCACCGGCACACCGGGTTCTAGTCCTGGTTGGGGCGCCGGATTCTGTCTCGGTTGCCCTTCTTCCAGGCCAGCTCTCTGCTGTGGCCGGGGAGTGCAGTGGAAGATGGCCCAAGTGCTTGGGCCCTGCACCCCATGGGAGACCAGGAAAAGCACCTGGCTCAGCGCGGATCAGCGCGGTGCACCGGCCTAGGCGGCCATTGGAGGGTGAACCAATGACAAAAGGAAGACCTTTCTTTTCTTTTTTTTTTTTTTTGACAGGCAGAGTGGACAGTGAGAGAGAGAGACAGAGAGAAAGGTCTTCCTTTGCCGTTCGTTCACCCTCCAATGGCTGCCATGGACAGCGCGCTGCGGCCGGCGCACCGCGCTCATCCAATGGCAGGAGCCAGGTACTAGGTGCTTATCCTGGTCTCCCATGCGGGTGCAGGGCCCAAGCACTTGGGCCATCCTCCACTGCACTCCTGGGCCACAGCAGAGGGCTGGCCTGGAAGAGGGGCAACCGGGACAGAATCCGGCGCCCAGACCGCGACTAGAACCTGGTGTGCCGGCGCCGCAAGGCGGAGGATTAGCCTGTTGAGCCATGGCGCCGGCCAAAAGGAAGACCTTTCTCTCTCTGTCTCTCTCTCTCACTATCCACTCTGCCTGTCAAAACGACAAAAACAAATTCTTTCACAGGCTTATGAACTGGCAAACTTGTATCTAGTGACATAATTCTATAAAATTGTCCCATATGGGCTCCCGCTTGAGTCCTGGCTGCTCCCTGCTAATGTCCTGGGAAAAGCAGTGGAAGATGCCCCAAGTGCATGGGCACCTGGCCACCCATATGGGAGGCCCAGAGCAGCTTCAGGCTCCTAGCTTTGTTCAGGCCCAGCCCTGACCTTTGCAGCCATGTAGTAAGCAAACCAAAGGATGGAAGACCTCATTCTCTCTCTGTAAACTCTGAATTCCAAGTCAATAAATAAATCTTTCCTAAAAAAATTTTTTTTTTTTTTAACAGGCAGAGTGGACAGTGAGAGACAGAGAGAAAGGTCTTCCTTTTGCCGTTGGTTCACCCTCCAATGGCCGCCGCGGCTGGCGCGCTGCGGCCGGCGCACCGCGCTTGTCCGATGGCAGGAGCCAGGAGCCGGGTGCTTTTCCTGGTCTCCCATGGGGTGCAGGGCCCAAGCACCTGGGCCATCCTCCACTGCACTCCCGGGCCACAGCAGAGGGCTGGCCTGGAAGAGGGGCAACCGGGACAGAATCCGGCGCCCAGACCGCGACTAGAACCTGGTGTGCCGGCGCCACAAGGCAGAGGATTAGCCTGTTGAGCCACGGCGCCGGCCAAAAATTTTAAGTTATAAAAACAACATACACACAAAAGTTTCTCGAACCAGCAAAAATCATTAGTAAATATAATATAAAAATATATTTAGAACATCAATTAAATGTATAAAGCACCGTTTCTAAGACCACAATACTTCCATAGGAGGGGGGGCACCACTAAGTAACATAAAAAACGTTTCAAGAACTTTTAGAATATATGCCATGTTTACAGAAAACATTTTAAATACTTTAATCTACTACTAAGTTTTGTAATAAATTCAAAGCAATTTCAACAAAAATTCCTAGCAGTTTTTGGCAACCTTTGGGAGGCAGGTATTTGGCACAGTAATTAAACCTGTTTGGGACAGCATCCTACAACAGTGCCTGGGTTTAAATCCTGGTTCTGCTTCTGATCCCAGCTTCCTGCTTAATGCTCACTAATGCTCACCCTGAGGAGAAGGGGACTTAAGTACCTGTGTCTTGCTACACATGTAGGAAACCTGGATTGAGCTCTGGGCTCCTGGATTCTACCTGGCCCAGCCCTGACAGTCTCTGGCAGATCCATCTCTGCTTGCCTCTCTCTCTTTCAAATAAACAAAAATGAATAAAATTTTTTAAAGATTAATTAATTCATTGGAAAAGCAGAGTTAGAGAGAGGCAGAGGCAGAGGCAGAGAGAGAGGATCTTCTATCCACTGGTTTATGACCCAGATGGCCACAACAGCCAGAGCTGCACTGATCTGAAGCACCGATAGAGATAAAACTTAGCAGTGAAAAAGGTCGAACATAAATCTAGTCAGGGCTCCAAATGACAGAGTAGAGAGAACAAGAAAAAGACAACATTCAAAAAACAACAACAACAAAACATAAAAAGTTAAAAGTGCTCTAGGGCCAGGGCTGGCACTATGGCATATCAGGTAAAGCCGCCACCCACAGCGCTTATCCCATGTGCGCACTGGTTCTAGTCCCGGCTGCTCCTCTTCTGATCCAGCTCTCTGCTATGGCCTGGGAAAGCAGATGATGGCCCACATGGGAGACCTGGAAGAAGCTCCTGGCTCCTGGCTTTGGATCAGCTCAGCTCCAACCTTTGAGGCCATCTGGGGAGTGAACCAGCAGATGGAAGACCTTGCTCTCTCTCTTCCTCTCTGTGTAACTCTGCCTTTCAAATAAATAAATCTTAGAGCCAAAGAACATTACTGCCCTATAGTGTACGATTCCCAATGAATTACAAGTAGGCTATACAAAAGTTAGGAATGTACACAGACACACGAAGTCACATATAACCAATGATAAACAGGAACTCCTCTGTAAACTTTAACTCTGTAAACTGTAACTCCTCTGTAATTTTTCACAGTGACAGAGTACTCATGTTGCTTATTGCTAATAATCTCTAAGACTGAAAAAAATTGTTACTGAAAGACATTTTTAGAATATGTAAAAATTAGATACCACATTCATGGACAGCTGACCTGAATGGTTATATCAATATTCTACCTAAATATTTAGCTATAGGGTAATTCAAGTAGGGAGGTTTAATAATCTAATTCTAAACTTTACACAGAAAAACAAATAGCCAAGAACAAGCAAAATACTCAAGTTTTGGTGTCCCTGTCCCCCCAGATAATAGGATTTACTATACAGCAGTATAATAATGTGACATCAGTATATAGGAAAACTAGGCAAGGCCTCAAGCACACCCAACATATATGAGGGTCCTTCAAAAAGAAGGGAAAGATAGGAATGAAGATGAGCTATGGGTGGGCACTTGGTCTAGCAGTTAGGATGCCAGCGTCCTGCACCACAGTGACTGGGTCACTGTCCTGCTTCAGCTCCTGATTGCACATCCCAGTGCAGACCCTCGGAGCAGCAGGGACAGCTCAAGTGAACCAGCTCTAACACTCACAGGAGACCTGCTGCAGGCATCCGGGGAACGCGTGCATGGGAGCTTTTTCTCTCAGAAAGCAAAAAACCATGAGCTTATTTTGGGGCAAAAACTTTGAAATCTATGCATATGTAGGGTGTCCAAAAGGTTCATGGATAATGTATACTATGAAGAACCTGTGTACGGATTTTAACTACACCTACGCATATTTCCAATTTCTTTCTGCTCCCAAATAAACTTACCTAACAACTACATTATTCCGAACTTTTTGAAACAGAAACTGAAGATCATTCTAAAATTTTTCCAACCCTCCCCAGTAAGAAACACTTTCCACCCCCGTCAGAGCCCACAGTTAAAAACAAGAGAACATCAGAGGCAATTCCATCTGGAACACACTTTAGGGGAACACTAAAGACCAGTGAAGGAAGAGAAGAAGGACGCAACCTTAAAGAAAGCTGCAAAACACAAAGTGCAGGGATTTCAGAGGTGAATGTTGTAGAATATGCTTAAAAACATGAAAATTCTCCCAAGTATTTTAAGCGATGAAATAAAATGCTCTCCCAGATGCTTTAAGGCAGGTAGATTCAAAATGTGCTCTTCCTGGAAGAGCTTAAATAACTGGCAGCGGAGGCCTTCACATTTCTTACACTAAGCAAAAGGGTCCTTACCTCTACGTTTTCATCTCCCATTTCCTGAGGCGCATCAGTGTCTGGTTCAATTACACCTTCATTGTCAATTTCTGCCAAGGTGAGAAGATGATGGTAAGAGTTGTGCTGTGCAGAGACAGTAGCCACTAGACACGTGGAACAAAAACTGAAGTACTATGGCTACTGCCACTAACAAACTGAATACACAGTTACAGTTTAAATGTTCACTGCAAAGTGTTTCCCCACTAAACACAATTTCATTGCTTTGTTAAGACATTTCATTTAAACCAAAACATCACATTAAGACAGTTATCATCAGATTGCAGTGGACTGTGGGTGTATGCATTGTTTAGAATCACACATAAATACACCACTCATTTAGTCAGTGTCAAAAACTTGATTCAGTTCAAATAATTTTCCACACACTGAAACACTATAATGTGCCTTGAAAAATATTTTATGTCGGGGCCGGTGCTGTGGTGCAATGGGTTCAAGCCCTGGCTTGAAGTGCCTGCATCCCATATGGGCACCAGTTTGAGTCCCGGCTGCTCCTCTTCTGATCCAGCTCTCTGCTATGGCCTGGGAAAGCAACAGAAGATGGCCCAAGTCCTCAGACCCCTGCACCCACATGAGAGACCCAGAAGAAGCTCCTGGCTTCGGATTGCTACAGCTCCGGCCATTGCAGCCATCTGGAAAGTGAACCAGAGTATGGAAGACCTGTCTCTACCTCTCTCTGTAACTCTTTCAAATAAATCAATCTTTTATAAAATTTTGTGTAAGGGCCATTGTCATGGCATAGTGGGTTAAGCCACCACCATTCCATAAGGGTGTCAGTTTGAGTCCCAGCTGTTTTACTTCCAATCCAGCTGCCTGGTTATATGCCTTAGAAAGCAGTGAAAGATGGCCCAAAGTGTTTGGGCCTCTGTGCCAAATGGGATACCTGAAGAAGCTCCTGGCTTTGGCCTGGACCAGCCATGCTGTGGAAATTTGGGGAATGAACCAGTGGACAGAAGATTTCTCTGTATCTTCCTCTTTCTCTGTAACTCTTTCAAATAAATTAATGTGTGTACACCACAAATAAATTAATCTTTTAAAAAATGCTATCATTGTAGTATAGTGGGTTAAGCTGTTGTCATCTGCAACAGTGGTGTCCCATGTGGGTGCCAGTTTGAGTCTAGGCTGCTCCACATCTGATGCAGGTCCTTGCTAACAAGCCTGGGAAAGCAGTGGAGGATGGCCCAAGACCCTGGGCCCCTGCACTCATGTGGGAAACTCAGAAGAACTCCTGGCTGCGGGCTTCTGCTTATCCCAGCCCCAGCTGTTGTGGCCATTTTTGGAGAGATCCAGTAGATGGAAGATCTCTGTTTCTCCTCCCTCTTCTCTGTAACTGCCTTTGAAATATATAAATCTTAAAAAAAAATTAAAATACATAATGAAACACTAATTTTAATAATTTTCATTTTTAAAAGCAGTAAGGGCAAATTTAATTTTAAAATAAAGTCAAACTATTGATGAAGAACTGAGTCCCAAGGCTAGTACTATAACCAAAACAGTGAACTGAAAAGAGGTATCATTTGAGTTTCACATTGAATGTCAACTATAATTTCCCACAGCAGAGGAAACAAAATAACTGTGATAAACATCACTAAATAATAAAGTGAATAACACTGAGATTTGTGGCAAAAAGTGAATCTGACAAGTAGTTTCCTCTTAACAGTCAAAAAAAGAACCAATGAAATTACAATTAGCCATCTGAACTGAGAACTGGCATCTACAATAAATTGCTTTTTTTTTCTTTTTAATCAGGCAGAGTGGACAGTGAGAGACAGACAGAGAGATAGGTCTTCCTTTGCCATTGGTTCACCCTCCAATGGCCACTGCGGCCGGCACGCTGCGGCAAGCGCACCACACTGATCTGAAGCCAGGAGCCAGGTGCTTCTCCTGGTCTCCCATGGGGTGCAGGGCCCAAGTACTTGGGCCATCCTCCACTGCACTCCCTGGCCACAGCAGAGAGCTGGCCTGGAAGAGGAGCAACCGGGACAGAATCAGTGCCCTGACCAGGACTAGAACCTGGTGTGCCGGCGCCGCAAGGCGGAGGATTAGCCTGTTGAGCCGTGGCGCCGGCCTTCTTCTTCTTCTTCTTTTTTTTTTTTAAGATTTATTTATTTATTTGAAAGGCAGAGTTATGGCCGCAATGGCCAGAGCTGGGCTGATATAAAGCCAGGAGCTTCTTCCAGGTCTCCCACAGAGGTGCAGGAGCCCAAGCACTTGGGCCATCTTCCACTGCTTTCCCAGGTGCATCAGCAGAGAGCTGGATCGTAAGTGGAGCAGCTGGGAATCAAATCAGTGCCCATATGGGATGCTGGAGCCAACCCAGTACACCACAGTTCCAGCCCCAACAAATTTCTTAATTGAAGCATGATTGACAAATAAATACTGTATATATTGAAGATGCACAACATGGTATTTTGAGGTAAGTATACAATGTGAAATGAGTCATCCAAGCAGTTCATCAACATTTTCATCATCTCACCTGTATACTCATTTTATTCTCCCTGGTGAGAATACTTAGTTTCTTAATACTTTTCAAGTACATAATACATTAACTAGTCACCACACTGTACATTAAATCTCCACATATGTGGATCATAACTGAAGTCTGTATCCTTATACAAGGGTAGCAACAAAAAATTTAATCAAATTTTAACACAAACAGCTTGCCTAAGTTTGAATTGTACACAAAAAAATACTTCATGATGGAAAGTTGGTAAAATATTATTGGAAAACTTTTAAAGCTGTTTAGGACAATGTGCATATGTGATGACTTTTTCAAATATAAATGTTATGAAGTCTAAATTATTTCCAGTAAAATTAACACCTGAACTGACAGGAGCTCTATTTGTAAAGTACACAAATTTTAGACTTAGGGGAAGAAAAATAACTCATTAACAGCTTTTGAAATAATGATTCTATTTATGTAAACATTTTAACCATGGTGTTATTGATTTACATAAAATGTGAATTTCAAGATTACTTTTAAAAATACGAGGCTACCAGAAAGTGTCACTTTTTATGTTAGCTCACATTATACTTGTATCAGTGATTTACTTTAATAAAAATCAACACAGAGTTCTTGTAAGATTACCAAACAAACCACCACCTCCTCACCTAGATCACTTTCCTCACTTGACGGCTCATCTGTCTGTATGGTCTCCTCCGCCTTCTTACTATCTGTTTTTTCTTCCTAGCAAAGGAAGGGAAACAGTGCTTTCAGTACTGAGTAACACACTCAATATATATATATATATATCAATTTAGACAAATTTATGCAAAATCTGTTCATACATTACATTCCACTTGTTAATGCTTCCCTCCTCATTATAAACTAGCCTTAGTTTTGAAGCACAATGTTTTTGAACCTAAAGCCCTGCAGACAGCACGTATTATGGAACACCGTCAATGGGCACAGCAGCCCACAACTCTATCGTCAGGCACATCAACATTTCTGCACAGTCAAGTCTGGATATTCACAATCAGTGATATAAAAACTACAAAGCCTCATGTCCATTCAGATGTTTTATCACCAGGTTTATTAAAAATCTTTGCTTTTCAAGAGTTCTTGAGTTTTGGAATTGTAAATGAAGATTTATGAAACCGCAGTATATTAACAATGAAAACAAAGAATCTGAAAATATACATGATGGAATGTAAACTCCCCATCCTACAAGTATCAAGAATTCTAGAGGCTGCTGACATCCCATATAAGCAACAGTTCAAGTTTCAGCTACTCCACTTCCAGGTCCCTGCTAATGCCACCTGGGAAAGCAGTGGAAAATGGCCCAAGTGCTTGGGCCCCTGCACCCATGTGGGATGGAACTCCAGGCTCCTAGCTTCAACCTGGCCCAGCCCAGGCTGTTATGGCCATTTAGGAAGTGAACAGTGGATGGAAGAGCTCTAACTCTGCTTTTCAAATAAATAAATAAATCTTAAAAAAATAATAATTCTAAGGGCTGGCATTGTGGTACAGTGAGTTAAGCTGCCACCTGAGATGCCAGCACCTCCTAGGAGTGCAAGTTCCAGTCCCTGCTGTTTCATTCTGACCCAGCTCCCCATTAATGTACCCAGGAAAGCAGTAAAAGACTGTCTGGGTACTTGGGCCCCTGCCACCCACATGAGGGTACTGGATGGAGTTCTAGTCTCCTAGTCCCAGCCCAGCCCCAGCCTTTGCAGCCATTTGGGGAGTAAATCAGTAGATGCAAGCTCTGTCTCTTCCTCTTTAATTCTGCTTTTCAAATAAAAATTTTTTAAAAAGAATTATTTTATGTGAAAGGCAGAGTTACAGAGAGGCAGAGGATGGGAGAGAGGGAAAGAAAGAGGGAGAGAGAGGGAGAAGAAGGGAGGGGGGTGGAGAGAGAGGTCTTCCATCTGCTGGTTCACTTATGGCCGCAATGGCCAGAGTTGGGCCTATCCGGAGCCAGGAGCTAGGAGCTTCTTCACTCCCGGGTCTCTCACACAGGTGCAAGGGTCCAAGGACTTGGGCCATCTTCTATTGCTTTCCCAGGCCACTGTAGAGAGTTGGATCACAAGTGGAGCATCTGGGCCTCAAACCAGCTCCCATATGGGATGCCAGCACTGCAGGCAGCAGCTTTACTCGCTACGCCACAGCACTGGCCCCCAAATAAAAAATTTCTGAAAAAGTATTATTTCTCTCTTCTTCTCTAAATTTCAGCAATTGGCAATCCCTTCTTGCTGTATCTTTTCTGCAAATATGCTAAAACAATACCATGAATCGTAGTCACAAACAACTCTCAGCTAGTATGGCGAAGCAATTCAGCAGTGCTAATCTGGACAACCTGTTAGTTTACTTTGTAAATATTAATGAAGTAGCTACAAAGCATAAGACACAGCACTAGGTACTAAAGAGAGAGACACAATTTTAAAAGGTATTATTTCCAAGTGATCTTGAAGAAATCTGGAATGTAATTTGAGAACAGTTAAAAGTAGCCCCTAAGAAACTTTATGGTGTTTGATCACTAAATATACAATTGAAAGTAAAACTCACCTTGATATTTTCTTCTGATTTAGCTTTATGGGTAGCAGGTGGTACTTTACCCCCCATGCTTGAGGAAAATAAAAACAGCAATTATTTAGAAAATTAAAATTCACTAAGTCATGCCTAAAAAAGAAGCTACAACATTTAGATAATTACCTTTCCAAAACTTAATAGTAAGCTCTCATTTAATTTGAATTCCTTGATATTATCATTTCACCTCAAAATTTTACTTACTTTCTTAGCACACTGGTTCACAAAACCTTTGCCCTGGCTCAGTAAGCCTAGTAACCCTAATTATAGTTCCTCTGTGCCCATTCCTGGAGGGAAATGAGCATACAAATGAAAATGCAGTGGCAAAACCATTTACAACAATCATCAGCTTAGATTCCAGTTGGTATACTCAAATCCAAACTTGAAATGTGACGTTCAGCAACAGTTCAGTTAAACAGGCAACTCATGAAATAATTATGTAGTCATAATAAAATTCAAAATGTTTATGCTTCATCTGGCTGTGAGTAGAAGGATTCTTCTTGCTTATATTCCCACTCCCCTCAAAACTGAAGACTTTCTTTCTCGGGCTGGCGTTGTGACACAGTGCATAAAGCTGCCTCCTGTGATGCTGACATCCCATATGGGCACCAGGTCAAGTTCTGCCTGCTTTTAAAATATAAAAAAAAATTATAAAAAAAAAGATTGTCTCCTTCTCATCCCCTCTAAGCTTTACCCACTAATTTCTTTTTTTTTTTTTTTTTTTTGACAGGCAGAGTGGACAGTGAGAGAGAGAGAGAGGCAGAGAGAAAGGTCTTCCTTTGCCGTTGGTTCATCTTTTAAGCTGCACTCCCGGGCCACAGCAGAGAGCTGGCCTGGAAGAGGGGCAACCAGGACAGAATCCAGCGTCCTGACTTGGACTAGAACCCGGTGTGCCGGTGCTGCAAGGCGGAGGATTAGCCACGGCGCTGGCCCCCACTAATAACTTTCTCTTGGCCTTCCAAACCCTTCCTTTCCAAACAGTCCAGGGGAATACTATAAATCATATGAAAATAACTTAAAAATAAAGACAAATAGCCCAGTGATTAAATGTTTGGTGAACTTAAGAACACTACACAACAGTAAAAGTTGGAAGGCACAAAGACTACTAAAATTTGCTTAAAAACATGAGGGGCAACAACAAAGCCATCAACTCTTGTGCAAAACAAGGAGAGATATTAATTTAGAAAACAGGAACCTACCTCTTCCAAAATGCCCTTAAAATGTTGACATTTTTAACTAGAGTTGCCATATTCACATTTACATTCATTTAAATTGTGTCGAATTTGCAAACACAGTATGTGTATGCTGAATTTAAATGGCTATCAGTTTTTTTTTTTTTTTTTTGACAGGCAAAGTTAGACAGTGAGAGAGACACAGAAAAGTCTTCCTTCCGTTGGTTCACCCCCAAAATGGCCGCTACAGCCGGCGCACTGCACCGATCTGAAGCCAGGAGCCAGGTGCTTCTTCCTGGTCTCCCATGCGGGTGCAGGGCCCAAGGACCTGGGCCATCCTCCACTGCACTCCTGGACCACAACAGAGAGCTGGACTAGAAGAGGAGCAACCGGGACAGAATCTGGCACCCCAGCCAGGACTAGAACCCAAGGTGCTGGCACCACCGGCAGAGGATTAGCCAAGTGAGCTGCGGAGCTGGCCAATAATGTAATTTAAACATAAGTTTATTTTGGTGCAGGGCCCAAGCACTTGGGCCATCCTCCACTGCACTCCCGGGCCACAGCAGAGAGCTGGCCTGGAAGAGGAGCAACTGGGACAGAATCTGGCACCCCAACTGGGTCTAGAACCTGAGGTGCTGGTGCTGCAGGTTGAGGATTAATGGCTATCAGTTTTCCAAAGCTGTCTTTGCCAAGTTACATTCTCACCTAGCTACTGTTAGCCATGCTGACAGGGGTGTACTGATAGCTGTGTGGTGGCGTCTCGTTTTAGCTGAGTCTCTTTCCAACTATTTACTGCCCGACTGCACAGTCCTTTTAGTAAAGTTCAACTCTCATCCAGCTTTCTATCAGGCAGTCTTAATGTGTAAGCATGTCAGTTTTATGTGTCCCAAATATCTTCTGACACCCATGGTTTGCCTTTTCACAGTGTATCTTTTGATGAACTCAACTTGAAGCCAAAATATCAATGCAAAGCTGCAAATGGAATCAAAAAGTAACTCTGGAATTTCCTATAAACACAATTTACTGGAGAAAATTGTGTACACCTTTTCCATTCTGCCTGACAGTTACCAAAGATCTTCAATGACTCAGTACTTGTAAGTAACGGCTCCTCTGTGACAAAAACAAGTACACGATCCAAAACATCCTTAACTGGCCATTCCACACAGTAAAATGTCTTAATAAACAGGCATGCAAACATCACAAAATTCTTTTCTATGGGAAAAACTATTTTTCAAAGTGTACAGAAATCTAATACTAATTCTTTACAGTTAAGATATAAATGAAAACACAAGGCTTCTGAAACTGTGCTTTTCCTAAGCTTCAAAATGTAGCATCAAGAATGAACACAGAGTGACATCCAAACACATTTACAGCAGTCTAACTTTGGGAAGTGATATTCCTGCCAAGAAATATACTAACACTAAATCTAATTCTAAGATCAGATAAATATAAGATAAGGGAAAGTCTACAAAAATAACTAGACTGTAATACTGGATGTCAAGACCTTCAATGAAAGTAAAGGCTGCGGGAACAGAGGATGACAACTAATGCGATGTGTAATCCTGAGGAATACAGCATCAACCCAGCAACACTGGCTTCCCCAGTTCAATGGTTGCATTATGGAAACTGTAGGACAAATACACTCAGTGCTGCTGGAGGCATAAGGTTGGCAGCTTAGTAGTTGAGGATGAAGTTTCTCACATTCCAAATTCTACTTAACTACTGAGAGGTAACACCCATTTATACATTCAGAAACTTCCATGAATGCTTCCCAGATTCTGAACAAGCTAGTTTCCATCCAAAAATTCTCACTTGGATTTTGCTCGAGTGTGGGCTTTCACATTACAAAATCAAGTGGGCTGGTGCAGACTTTCCTCACGCTGGATCACAAGACTTCATTCATAATTTTCTTAGAAAATTAAAACCTTCACTCTGCTTTGTGCTATTTATACACATGTCCAAGTACAACAGAACTGGATGTTATGTTCTAAATTCTCTGAGGGCAGAAATGTCCTGTTAACTTCATTTAATGAATTTACTAGAAGCCACATGCTGTGCTGGGGAGGAATACAATGTTACTGTGCTGGGGAGGAATACAATGTTACTTATTTTGAACTTAGTTAAATCATCAAGTAAAACCGTAAAACACATATAAGACACAAACTGGACAAAGTTATTACAGGAGAGCAGGTGTCAAATAATGCTTCTTCCTCAATAAAGACATTTCAAAATACATTTGAGGAAAAGAACACAGTGGGGTCAGCACTGTGGCGCAGTAGGTTAAACCTCTACCTGCGGCACCAGCATCCCATATGGGCGCCAGTTCCAGTCCTCGCTACTCCACTTCCCTTCCAGCTCCCCGTGAATTGATCTGGGAAGGCAGAGGACCCAAGTACTTGGGACCCTGCACCCACACAGGAGGCCTGGGAAGAAGCTCCTGGCTTGGGATCAGGCCAGCTCCAGCCATTGCTGCCATTTGGGAAGTGAGCCAGCGGATAGAAGACCTATCTCTATTTAACTGTGCCTCTCAAACAGGAAAGGGGAGGGCAGGGAAGAGAAGTCGCTGGATCCAAATTGACTGTTAGCTCAGGTTTTCTCCCCTGTGGTTCACAAGACTGTTAAAGGTGAGGGTCAGCACTGTGCTGTAGCAGGTAAAGCTACCACCTGCAAGGCCAGCATCCCCTATGGGCGCTGGCTGGAGTCCTGGCTGCTTCACTCCCATCCAGCTCCCTGTTAATATGCCTGGGAAAGCAGTGGAAGGCCGCCCAAGTGCTTGGAACCCTGCACCCACGTGGCAGACCCAAAGAAGCTCCTGGGTTCGGATCAGCCCAGCTCCAAGCTGTTGAGGTCATTTGGGGAATGAGCCAGCAGACGGAATACCTCCCTCTTTGTCTCTCCCTCTCTCTGTAATGCTCTCAAATATTTAAAAAACAAAAACAAGAACACAATGTCCCTGGATCCCCACCCACTGTTGGTTCAGGTTTTTTCCCCCACGGTTCAAGATTGTTGAAGGTGAGAGACAGCACTGTGACGTTGCAGGTAAAGCCACTGCCTGCAAGACCAGCGTCCCATGTGGGGATTGTTTTGAGTCCCTGTTGCTTCATTTCCCATCCGGCTCCCTACTAATGTGCCTGGGGAAGCAGTGGACTAGCCCAAGGGCTAGTGCCGCTGTAACCACGTGGGAGACCCGGAAGAAGCTCCTGGCTTCTGACTGGCCCAGCTCTGGCTGCTGCAGCCATTTGGGGAGTGAACCGTGGATGGAAGACCTCTCTGTAACACTGCCTCTCAAGTAAATAAATCTTTTCAAAAAAATAAAATAACCTTTTGAAATTAAAAGAATCTATTAGTTCAGCATTTAAAAAAAAAACATTTACTTGAGACATAGTTACAAAGGGAGAGCCAGAGAGGCTTCCGCCTGCTGGTTCATTCCCCAAATGGCTGCAACAGCTGGAGCTGTGCCAATCCGAAGTCAGGAGCTTCTTCCAGGTCTCCCACACAGGTGCAGGGGCCCAACCACTCGGAGAATCTTCTATTGCTTTTCTAGGCCACCAGCAGGGAGTTGGATTGGAAGTGGAGGAGCCAGAACTTGAACTGGCGCCGAAATGGGATGCCAGCACCACAGACGGATGCTTAACCTACTACAGCCTCTGAACTAATAAATCCTCACATCAAAATAATTTTAGCAAATAAGCTGTTCCTCCACATCTAAGCCTGGGTACCTGTAACTAATTTGTATGAATGAGAAAACTCTAAAATGGTCTCAACTCAAGGAACCCTAACAGTAGGAATAGTTGTAGGACTGTTTCTGGACCTCAAAGTCTCCACACTCACCCAATCAGCTATAGTCTTGGACTGCTCTGAATCCTATGAAGGCAAAGAAAACACCTAATGCAAACTTCAAGATCCCTGGCTGGGTTCAAAGCCAGGAGGCAGTAACTCCTGTCTCCCAGCGACTGTCTACATCAATAGGCAGGTGGAATAAGGGAGTGAAGATGAGCCTGGAACCTCAAGCACTCCAATATGGGAAATAGCTTTTTTTAAAGATTTATTTAGTTACTTGAAAGGGTTACACAGAGAAAGAGAGGCAGAGAGAGAGAGGTCTCCATCCGCTGGTTCACTCCCCAATTGGCTGGAGCTGCGTGGATCCAGAGCCAGGAGCTTCTTCCAGGTCTCCCATGTGGGTGCACGAGCCCGAGGACTAGGGCCATCTTCTACTGCTTTCTCAGGCCACAGCAGAGAGCTGGATCAGTAGTGGAGCCGCTGGGTCTCAAACTGGCGCCCATTTGGGATGCTGGTGCTGCAGGCAGCAGCTTTATCTACTATGCCACAACACCAAACGCCCACCCCTGGATTTAAATCTAGGATCAAAGACGGAGAAAGTTCCTACCTTAATATGTCAATTTACATTTAAAATAAGACCACTGGACCGGGAGTTTAGTGAAAGCCGTGAAGACACAGCTTGGGACACCCACGACACCCATATCCGGTATCACAGTGCCTGGGTTCTGGTCCCAGCTCTGCTTTCTAGCGCAGCTTCTGCTGATGCACACCCTGGAAGCAACAGGTGATGGCTCCCTGCCATATGTCGGACACTGGGACTGAAGTCCTGGCTCCTGGGTTCCACCCGGCCCAGCCCAGGCTGTTGTTGGCATCTGGGGAGTGAACCGGTGGAAGAAGACAGATCTTTTTGCCTGCCTGCCACCTTTTCCAAGATGCTCTGCTCCATGCGTAAACCAACAATTTAGAATGCCATGATAAAAATACAAACGGAACCACAAAGAAAGACCGGAATTAATGGCCATTCTGGGGGAGGAGCAGCGTATGACAGGTCACTCTGCAGGCCTTATGTTGGAATTCTTCGCATGGCTATAATCACTCCAGCCCAGCTACAACACTGTTCTCAGGCAGCACGTTTTAATGGTTTTTCTTCAGTGTCCCCTATTCCTCTCTGGTAGGAACGGAGAAAAACATGGTGACCACCGACACAATGCCCCCCCCCCTTACTCCTTCCTGTGGTGTACACCTATTTTATTTCAAATTTTAGGAACAATTTATGAAGGATGGGCTCTTTCCTGTAACAAGTAGGTACTGACACTTTTGGATCGACTAATTAAAAAAGGAAAACATGACTGAAATCTCGCTGAGCTCCTGGCTGATGTGACTTCCCCTGGCCAGGTCTCTGAGAGGCAGCGAGCTTGTCAAATAGGATTCTTGTCCAAGGCTGTTAACTACAAAGTTTCTACAATAACAAATTTTAAGTGTTCTCAGAACTCCTCACACGAGTAAAAACCTCACAGTAGGCAGAAATTCGGTAGGGAGAAAAACCTAAAAAAAACCAAAAAACAAAAAACTGAAGCCACCGTAAACAATATCCAGGGATTTTAACTGAAGTTTCCTCCTTAGGGAGCAGACGTGTAGAAATACTCGCCCCGCATCTGGGTGGCTCCAACAGCAGCAATCCCGTGGAATAAACACGGCGCTCCTGGGCGGACTCGCGCCTTCCCTGGGGTCCCCTGGCGCCCCCCGCGCCCCCGTCTCGGAGGCCCCGCGGCGTGCAGGCCGTCACTACTACACACCAGCGCGAACCTCCGCCTGCACTCGCGCGCACCCGGCGCCTGGCACGGCGCCTGTGGAATGAATTCCCTGCACGTAGCCAAGAACAGACCGTGGGAACATTCTGGTCCTCGGCGGGGGAGGAACCCTTTGCTCGCACGTTTGCTAACGGGGCGGACTCCGCGGGCAACCTCGTCTACGCAGTCAGAACCTCGGCGAGGCGACGACCACCGCCCAACCCGCGCCCGGCGTCCACGGGCGACCGCGGCCTGCACGCCTGGCGACCCTCGGGGTGCGGGGGGGAGGTGGTCGGGACGCAGCGCTGCCCGCCGCCGGGACCCCCGGCTTCTCCCTCGGGCCCTGCAGGTCGCCGCCCGCGCCCCGAGGGGCGCCCGCCCGCCGCCAACGGTCCGACCCCAGGCCCGGCTCTCACCTCTCCACCCACTCCCTCAGGAAGCGCATCTCCTCCGTGTGCAGGACGCTCGGGTCCTGCTTACATAACTTCACGAAGGCCCGGAGCTCGTTCACTTTGCGGGGATCCATGGCCGGCGGGCGGCCCCGATTCCAGGCCCGGGCGCTGGCTCAACGTGACCGCGCTAGTAGGGGGGCGGCTGCCGCGAGGCAGAACAGACTGGAACCTCCCCGGCCGCCGGCTCCGCCCACCCAACGGTCTCGTGACCCCGGGTCCTTCGCTAGCTCGCGGCTGCCCGCTGCGCACTGCTCAGAACCTTCTAGAAGTGTGGGTGTTCGTGCCGTTGCCTGCCTCTCGCCGCACACACCTCCGAGCCGGCTCCCAGGAGAGGCCGGCTCCCTACGTGGGTGCCCTCAAAGAAGCGGGAGACGGCCCCTCCGGGCAGTCCTTCAGAATCCGACCTTCGGGGGACGTGGGCATTAAGTGGAGCCTGACCGCAGGACCGCGGCACGGGCCTTCCGGCTGGAGCGAAGGCCCCAGGAGGGCGTGACGTCATCGCCGCGCGCCCGCGCGAGCGGCGCCCGCCGGAAGGGGCGGGCCGGTTGGCCTGGTTTCCTGGCGACGCGGCCCTGCTGCCGGCGGCTCCCCGGGGCGCTGGGCCTCTTTTCCTGACGCGTGGGCTGGACCGTCATGCCGTGGCTGCTCTCAGCTCCCAAGCTGGCTCCCGCCATAGCCGGCGCTCGCGGCCTCTCAGGTCAGACCTCTGCTCCCACGGTGTCCCCTGCGGTGCCGGCCCCGAGAAGCTGGGGCGCGCTAGAGGGGATTCAGGGTGGCCGCAGGCGGGCCCTGGTGTGTGCGGACGCTTCTGCTGGGGCCCGCCGCCCTACACCGCGCTGTGCGTTCTCTGCGGACGTCTCCGTTCCCGGCTGCGCCTGGGAGAGGGTGGGCTCGTGCGTTGTCGCTGCGGTGACTGCGAGCGCGGGCCAGCCCCGAAAAGGGGGGCTGCCTCCCGGGGTGCTGCGGCCCACGCACGTGCAGTCAGCGGTCGCCCTTTGCTGAAGGCCAGGTGGCTGCAGATTCGGTGAAGTCAGCGTAAATCCCGTTCGTCCTCGGGTTGACTTCAGCACGCACAAGACCCAAGCCTCTCTGAACAGGCCCGGGCCGCCCTGTCGGTAGAGACGAGAGGATAAGGGGGACTCCCTCTGTCCGGCGTGCTGTTTCACCTGCTGGACGTCCGCCTTAGAGAGTGGAAGCCGCACCTTCCACCTTCCAGGCGGATCCGCCGTGGGGTCGGATTTCAGTTTGGGAGGGGGCCGCAACAGGCATATGGTATTTGACAGCAAATCCGTGTCCCTTGGTGCGTGTGCATACGGAGTCCTGGACAAACGGACCCACCTCCTCCTCCTCCTCGCTCCCCAAGAAGAAAAGCCGGTGCCCAGCGCGCCGAACTCGCCCTTGCGTTCTGTAGCACGGCTGCGTGGAATTCCGTGACAAGGCAGCCGTGCGACTGAGCGCTCACCGCAGCGGCCACACTGCAGCTGGCTGTGTGCTTCTGACTTGGGGAGTTCATGATTAATTGAGACTTAGGGCTAGATACTGGTTCTACACGCCCATATATTTGAAATATGGATTGTTTGCTTCAGTGGAATTAGCAAGTTTAACCTCTTTTATTAGAAGATTTGTTTTATTTATTCGAAAGAGAGGGAGAGACGGAGGCATCTTCCGTCTGCTGGTTTACTCCCCGGATGGCCACAACAGCCAGGGCTAGGCCGGGCCGCACTAGGCCAGAGCTAGGAGCCAGGAGCTTCTTCCAGGTCTCCCACATAGATAGCAGGGGCCCAGGCGTTTGGGCTATCGTCCGCTGGTTTTCCCAGACCATTAACAGGGAGCTGGATTGGAAATGGAGCAGCTGGAAGGCGAGCTGGTGCCCCTATGGGATGTCAGTGTCACAGGTGACTTTACCCGCTAGACTGTAACGCCAGCCCCTAGCGTAACCCCTTATGTCATGAATATATATCAGCTTTTGAAACGCAGTGAGTGATCTTGAATTGTCCAGTAAGGGCAGAGGTACTTGTTTTACCAGTGAGGAGCTGAAACACAGGGTCACAATGAACGAGTCGGGAGTCCTTTTTCTTAGGCCTCTTCTAGGTCTTACCCTGGCTAGGTCGAGTGCCTTTGGAACTTCCTGTTCATTGACGTAGAAGGAATGCAGTTTCATTCAGCAAGTTTTGAGTTCCTGTGACTGGATTCCCTCTTCCCTGGAATTACTCCCAGGCCAGGCAGGGAAGAGGGACAGCAGATGACGTCACAGCCAAGTGCAGTAGTCTGGACCGGTGGCACTTCAGAAAGCACTCGGGAAAGGCGGGCGCGAGTTGTAAATATTATATTATACTGAGATTTTATTAAGTTTTAAAATTTGAAAATTCCACACTTGAGGCATTCATAAGTAGGGTTCGGAATATCTGTGGTGGTCTTGGTTGCTTTTCTTTTTCTTTTTCTTTAAGATTTATTTATTTGAAAGAGAATCTTCCACCCACTGGTTCACTCCCCAAATGGCTGCAATGGCTAGAGCTGGGCCGAACTGCAGCCAAGAGCCAGGAGCTTCTCCCTGTCTCCCACACAAATGCAGGAGCCCAAGCACCTGGGCCATCTTCCACTGCTTTCCCAAGCCATCAGCAGGGAGCTGGATGAGCTGGGTCTCAAACCAGCACCTATATGGGATGCTGGTGCCACAGGCAGATGATTAACCTACTCCACCACAGCACCAGCCACCTGCTCTCTCTCACTCGCTCGCTCTCTCTCTCTTTTTTAAGAAATTATATAATCAAGAGGCAGAGAGTGAGAACCCTAGCATACACAAGCCTCACGCTCTAGTTCACTCCCCAAGTGCCTGCACAGGCCTAGCTCGGCCATGGTTAGAGCGTGTTTCTGGGAACTCAGTCCAGGTCTCGCACATGCGTGGCAGGGACCCAGCTACTTGAGCCGTCAGCTGCTGCCTTCCAGAGTCTGCATCAAAGGTATGTGGAATAGGAGGCAGAAGAATCACTGTGGGACGTGGTCATCTTGACCGCTAGGCCAAATGCCCATTCCTTGCTTGTCATTTAGAAAGCCTCAAGTCCATGTCTGTCTGTCTACCTTTCAAAATAACAATTAAAAAAAAAATCAGAACGTTAATCTGAAGTTTGAAAGACTTCTAGCAAGCAGGCTAGAGGAATGGAGCTATCCTGGTAGAGGGAACATCTGCAGAGGCACAGAACTGAAACAAAATGGCTGATCGTTTGGGTTGCAGCCATTGGTGTGGCTGGAGATTTTGTTTTTAAAATAAAATATGTGTTGCACCAAAAGGACCCACATGTGGGCAGTACTGTGTTTCTTAATGTCCATAACAGTGTAATTCTCAGTCTCTGAGAAGATGTATGTGGCAATATGTATTTGACCGTGGATTCTCTTTTCTGTGGTGAGTCTTGAACTGATATCCCTGGAGCACGTTTTGGAAAAATTAACTAAAGCATGAGATTTATGGGAAGAAGTGATGGAAAATGAAGTTGGTAAGCTAGTGGTTAGTTCATGGAGGGCCTTGCTTATTATTTTAAGAAAAAATATATTCTCGGGCTGGCGCTGTGGCTCACTTGGTTAATCCTCTGCCTGTGGCGCAGGCGTCCCATATGGGTGCCAGGTTCTAGTCCTGGTTGCTCCTCTTCCAGTCCAGCTCTGCTGTGGCCCAGGAGGGCAGTGGAGTATGGCTCAGGTGCTTGGGCCCTGCACCCGCATGGGAGACCAGGAGGAAGCTCCTGGCTTCAGATCAGTGTAGCGTGCCGGCCGTAGCAGCCATTTGGGGGGTGAACCAATGGAAGGAAGACCTTTCTGTCTCTCTCACTGTGTAACTATCTGTCATAAATTTAAAAGAAAAAATATATTCTCTAGGCACCAGGAAACCATTGAAGAATTTTAAGCTAGTAAGTAATGATTAGGTGTAAATTTTTAGGTCTCTATTATGAGTGAAAAATGGACTGGAGAGCATATCGTTGTAGTATTAAATTTTCTTTTTCTTTTTTTTCAGTTTGAGGGGTTCAGTGTTGTGGTACAATATGGGCACCAACTTCTCCACTTCCGATCCAGCTTCCTGCTAATGTGCCTGGGAAAGGCAGTGGAAGATGGCCCCTACAACCCATGTGGGAGACTTCGAAGAAGCTCTTGGCTCCTGGCTTTGGCCCGCCCCAGCCCTGGCCTTTAACAACCATCTGGGGAGTGAACCAGTACAAGTGGGGATCTCTCTCCCTCTCTAATTCTGCCTTTCAAATAAATAAATACATCTATTAAAAAAAGATTTACTTGCCAGCGCCGTGGCTCAACAGGCTAATCCTCCGCCTTGCGGCGCCGGCACACCGGGTTCTAGTCCCGGTCGGGGCGCCGGATTCTGTCCCGGTTGCCCCTCTTCCAGGCCAGCCCTCTGCTGTGGCCCGGGAGTGCAGTGGAGGATGGCCCAAGTGCTTGGGCCCTGCACCCCATGGGAGACCAGGGAAAAGCACCTAGCACCTGGCTCCTGCCATCGGATGAGTGCGGTACGCCGGACGCAGCGCACCATCCGCGGCAGCCATTGGAGGGTGAACCAAGGGCAAAGGAAGACCTTTCTCTCTGTCTCTCTCTCACTGTCCACTCTGCCTGTCAAAAATAAAAAAAATAAAATAAATAAAAAAAAAGATTTACTATTAGCAGGAATCAGAAGCAGGGTAGCTGGGTCTTGAACCAGTGTTTATATGGGATGCCAGCATCACAGGTGCACTGCACCAGCCGCCCTTTCAGTCTTAAATTTTCTGAAGAGTTGGTTATGCTTTTGTGGGAAAATGCAGTGTTTCAACTCTGATACCATATACATGTTAACAGATAAACACTGCTAAGGCACGTTTTATCTAAGTAGCATTTAAAATACCCTAAACTTTTATGATTTTTATTTTGCTTTTGGTTTGATGACTTTAGTTTTTTGAAAGGCAGAGAAATGGAGGAGAGAGCAATAGAGACAGAGGGGTTTTGTTGTTTATTTTTTGTTTTTAAGATTATGTATTTGACACAGAATGAGGGAGAGAGAGAGCTCTTCTATCCCCAGATGGCTGCAACAACCCGGGGTTGGGCCAGGCTGAAGCCAGGAGCTTCTTGCAGGTCTCCCACATGGGTACGGGGCCCACGCACTTGGGCCATCTCTGCTGCTTTTCCCAGGCTTTTAGCAGGAAGTGGATTGGAAGTGGAGCAGCTAGGTCTGGAACCAGCACCCATATCACCTGGATAGGGAGATGAAGGCAGGCAGTGGCTTTACCCGTTACGCTACAACACCAGCCCTATAGAAGAGATCTTTCATCCACTAGTTCCCTCTTCAAATTCCTATAGCATGGGGACCAGTACTGTGGTGTAGTGGGTTAAACCTCTGCCTGAGGCGCCAGCATCCTTCTGATCCAGCTCTCTGCTATGGCCTGGAAAAGCAGTAAAAGATGGCCCAAGTGCTTGGGCCCCTGCACCTGCGTGGAAGACCTGGAAGAGGCTCCTGGCTTCAGATCAGCCCAGCTCCAGCCATTGTGGCCATTTGGGGAGTGAACCAGTGGTGGAAGAGCTTTCTCTCTGTCTCCCTCTCTCTGTAACTCTACCTCTCCAATAAATGAATAAAATCTTGAAAAAAAATTCCTGCAGCAGCAAGGACTGGGCCAGGCTGAAGCCAGAACTCAGTCCAGGTCTCCTACATGAGTGGTAGGGATGCAAATACTTGGGCCATCACCTGCTGCTTTCCAGGGTGCGCGTTGGCGAGAAGCTGCAATCAGAAGTGGAGTGGTTATTGAAGCCCAGGCACGCCAGTGGAATGCAGACTTCTCAAGCAGGGATGCAGATGTCTTAACCACTGCACAAAGTGCTTGCCCTATAAGTTCATCTTCTGGTAATAAACTTTAAATGCTAATTGTTGCCAGTGCCTCTTAGAGAATAAATGACCTTTCCTTCCCATCTGCCAATCCACTAAAATCAGACAACACAAAACAAAGCACACACTTTACTATGGCAGTCATTTAAAAAACAGATTTCTGGCTCCCAGTTTTGTGTTGGTATTTGGCTAAAAGTGATGGGTTTTAGTGCTGCTGGATTATTTGCTTACATCATACAGTAATCATACTTTTAAGAGATAAAAGTAAAAATTAGGATCATTAAATGTTCTTGCCAAAAATAAAAAATTGAATAACTGGACATATTCAGGATCCAAGTCAATGCAAGGAATTCTTAATAAATGCTTAATAGATTGAAATATCTCAAATGCAGCTCAACGCCTGCTCTACTCACCCTTGTCAGCTTCTTCGTCTGATTGCCAGGTTGTGCCACAAGGCTTGTCATCCCTGACTCCTGTCAAAGCCAGCATCCAGTCTCACAGTGATCCTGTTTGTACCTTTAGAATCTCTAGTTTGATGCCTCTGCATGGCCTGTGCTGCCACCACCCAGGGAACTAGAATCTCTTGTCTGTAGTGTAGCTTCCACCTCTTCTGCCTCCCTGCTTCTTCTCTGACTTTGAGACTGTTTTCAACAACAGCAGCCACAAGATACATAGATTATGTCACCCTGTTCTTATAAACGTCTTGTGACTTCTTATCCCCTGCATGATTGCCACCATGCACGCCGTGAACTGAGTCTCAGTTCTTCATTTGAACCTTTTTGATGTCCTCTGCTTACTATGGTTGGTGTAGCAATAAGATGCCAGCATCTCGTATGGGAGTGCTTGGGTTAGAGTGGGCTCTGCTCCTCATTCTGGCATACTGCTAATAATACCCTGGGAGGCAGCAGGTGATGGCTCACTTGGTTTGGGGTCTGACCCCCACATGGGAGACCTGGATTGAGTTCCATATTTTTGGGCATTTGAGGAATGAACTGGAGCATGTAGGAAGCTGGGGATCTTTTTCTCTGTCTCTGTCTTTCTCTTTCTCTGTCACTGTCTCCCAAAATAAGGAGAAATTCTCAGTTTTCCTCAAAAATACCTTCTGCAGCCTGCTATTCCCTCTGCTTGGAATTATCCACATGACTGACTCTATCCCTTCTTAAAACCATCACTTTCCCTGGCTTTTAGCTAAAATTACAGTCTACACCCCACAACTTCTATCCTCTTTTACTTTTTGTTCCCTTAGCACCTATGACTAACAGATTATATTTTATTCAGTATTTGTTCATGTCTGTTTCAAGTTGGTAAACTGACATCTGATACTTTCATACTCTGCTGTACCTCAGATTCCTAGAACATTGCCTGACAAATATAGTAGGTGTTCAAGAAATATGGTTGAATGAGTGACAGTGAATAAAAATAAGAGATTGAAGTTATACAGAAAATTAAATCGTTACAGGAAGCTAAGAAGTAATTGTATTGAAATCATGGTAAATTGTTTTAAAGGAACAAATACATGCAAATATTTAGTTCAGACCAGTTGCTTGGAATCTGATGTGTTTGTAACTTATCTATTTTTATGAAAACATGACCCTAAAATGACTATAAATGGTATTTTTAGAGTAAATGTGTCTGTGGATCCTGTGTACAAATTACAAGAAAAGGAGAAAACTTCCTATCTGAAAAGATTCACTGATGTTCTGCCACACATGTTGTAGCCAGAAAGCTCTGAGGAATCCTGGATGAGACTTGCTCTTTTTAAAATTGTTGTGAATTATACATTACATAAACTATACCATCTTAACCATTTTTAAATTTGCAGTGGTGATAAATACAGCCAAATCTGTGAAACAGATACTCAGAATTTTTTTATCTTGTAAATCTGAAACTCCATTCCCATCAAGCTTTTCCTCTTTCCCTCCCACCCCAGACCCCTAGCAACTGCCATTCTACTTTCTGTTTCTTTGAATTTGACTACTTTAGATATTTAGGTAAATCATATATTATTTGTCTCTGAATAACTCTGTTATTTCACCTGGTATATATCCTCAAGATTCATCCATGTTGTAGCATATGACAGGATTTTCTTTTGCAAGCTGAAGATAATTGCATTGTATATATAAGTAATCTTCAAAAAATTCATGGGAAATATATCATATGAAAAATCTATCCATTAAATTCAAAATGCTTTTTGCAGCAAAGTGAACTTACCTTTCAATCCCATTTTTCCATGAAATTTTTAAAGTGCCCCCTGTATGTGTTGATGTGTGTGTATCATATTTTGTTTATCCTTTCATCTGTTGATGAACATTTGGATTGTTTCCTCCTCTTGGCTATAGTAACCAGTGATGCTGTGAATGTGTATGTACAAATATATCTAGAATAATTTTTTTGTGTGTGTGTGACTGGCAGAGTGGACAGTGAGAGAGAGAGAGACAGAGAGAAAGGTCTTCCTTTGCCGTTGGTTCACCCTCCAATGGCCGCCGCGGATGGCGCGCTGTGGCCGGCGCACCGCGCTCATCCGATGGCAGGAACCAGATGCTAGGTGCTTTTCCCTGGTCTCCCATACGGGTGCAGGGCCCAAGCACTTGGACCATCCTCCACTGCACTCCTGGGCCACAGCAGAGGGCTGGCCTGGAAGAGGGGCAACCGGAACAGAATCCGGTGCCCCAACCGGGACTAGAACCCGGTGTGCCGGCGCCGCAAGGCGGAGGATTAGCCTATTGAGCCACGGCGCCGGCCAGAAGAAAATAATTTATATTCTAATTTTTAATTTGTAGTGTATGTGTCAGATTGCCTCAATTGGAAAAAAATCATTTCATGAATAATTATATGGTCTGAACCTATATGTTTTAATGCATTTTTCTTTTCTTTTTTTCCTTTTTTCTTTTTTTTTTTATTTTTGACAGGCAGAGTGGACAGTGAGAGAGAGAGACAGAGAGAAAGGTCTTCCTTTGCCGGTGGTTCACCCTCCAATGGCCGCCGCGGCCAGCGCGCTGCGGCCGGCACACTGCGCTCATCCGATGGCAGGAGCCAGGTGCCAGGTGCTTTTCCTGGTCTCCCATGGGGTGCAGGGCCCAAGCACTTGGACCATCCTCCACTGCACTCCCTGGCCACAGCAAAGAGCTGGCCTGGAAGAGGAGCAACTGGGACAGAATCTGGCGCCCCGACCGGGACTAGAACCCGGTGTGCCAGCGCCGCAAGGTGGAGGATTAGCCTGTTGAGCCACGGTGCCAGCCAATGCATTTTTATTTTCTAAATACTATACATATTTAAGAAGCTTATATGGTAGTTTTGATTAGCTGAAAGGAATGAAGTAGATCAGAAATTCTACTAAGGAAAAGTTCTGTAGGCAGACAGCTCAAAACCAAAATGTAAAAATATCTGCAGTTTTCCAGATTCTTGACATCACCAACTGTCCCCACAAACTCTCCCCATAAACTCAACTTTCTTTGGCTTGCCTCATCCAAACCACTACTGACCACTTGCCCAAAATATTTCTAAAAATGTTAAAACCTAATCTTAGTATAGTATTAAATGTTATCCACGACCCCTGTGATGAACCAAAGCACACCAAAAGTCATGTTCAAATGTTATATGAACATAATGTGTCTAGAGTCAATTTAGTGATTCCTTTTGGTTGACTTCTTCACCACTTTGTGCTTCTTTTTTTTTCTCTTACCACCTTCTTTGAACCCTGGTGAGGAGATAGAGGGGTCCCAGTAGCTGGTGACCCAAGGTACACCTTGCTTGTCATTGTCCACAAAAGTGTATTGACACACATGTGTGGGACAATAGCACTTGGGTGAGTAATGGTTGAATGATGGTCTTCTCCAGCTGAGTTCTTCTGCAAAGCCCTCTATATCTACCACACCATTTGCAAGGAAGGAGTTCAACTCCCCATAATCTTCAACTTCTCTTTCTTGATCACTCCCAGTTAGTTTTGTGTTGATACCTATGTCATGAATAATTTGGCCTGAAGTTGTGACATAGATGTGGTTGTCCATCCCATTATCATCAAATGCCAGTGAAGAGAATGAAGTAGGGCCCTCCTGCCCCAGAGAACCGTATGGTGAATATCCTCTACCATATGAAGAAAATCTCTCCCAAACTGGACATTCACTGGGGGTGGAGAAGAAGGATTCTGCGCCTGTACTTCTGCTCCCATAGGAGCTTCTTGGAATGTTTAAAAGTTCCTCAAATGAATCTTCAAAAAAGTGAAATGAAAATGGGTCCCTTTTACCAAATATTTCTTTGAAGACATCATCTGGCTTACGAAATGTGAAAGTGTGCTCACATTCATCATCAAAATGACTTCTGTCTTCACCATTTAATCCTTCTTTGCCATATTTATCATAAATGTCCCGCTTTTCACCATCAGATAACACCTCATATGCCTCAGCTACTTCTTTGAATTTTCTCTCTGCTTCTTCTTTATTGTCTGGATTTTTATCAGGGTGCCATTTAAGTGCCACTTTATGATAAGCTTTTTTAATGTCCTCAGGTGAAGCATATCTCTGCACTCCTAGAACTTCATAGTAATCCATCATGCTTTAACAGATTATTGGAAACAAGTGTGCTGCTGGTGGTGGTAGAAGCAGTGACTGCAGATGGGCACATTTTAAACTGAGGACAGTATTCATACCTTGGGCCCCTGCTAGGAGATGTTTGAATACTGATTATGTGGCAAGCAGAGTTACAAGCTTATGTCAGAGGTGGCTGCATTGTGGTGTCATTCCAGGGTGGGGGAGGGACTGGACCTTCCTGATGGAGCTTGTCCAGAGCAACCCTAACCCATTCTGAATCCTCTGGATCATTTCCCCCATGTTTCCCTGGGAGCCTCAGACAGTGCCTCGTACCAGTGAGAAGTATTGCTAATGCCACTGCATCACCTTATGTCATGTGACCGTGAGCCTTAGTTACTTTCCAGCTCTTCCATGTGTTAATGAATTATGTAAAAAAAATTCAGTTAGTGAACATGTTTATTACAGTAAAGAGACAGTTCAGGCTGGTGCCATGGCTCACTTGGCTAATCCTCCGCCTGTGGCGCCGGTACCCCGGTTTCTAGTCCCGGTCAGGGTGCTGGATTCTGTCCCGGTTGCTCCTCTTCCAGTCCAGCTCTCTGCTGTGGCCCGAGAGCGCCGTGGAGGATGGCCCAAGTGCTTGGGCCCTGCACCCCATGGGAGACCAGGAGGAAGTACCTGGCTCCTGGCTTCGGATCGGTGCAGCACCGGCTGTGGCAGCCATTTGGGGGGTGAACCAACATAAGGAAGACCTTTCTCTCTCTCTCTCTCTCTCAGTGTCTAACTCTGCCTGTCAAAAAAAAAAAAAAAAAAAAAAGAGTTCAGTAGGAGACATCTCAGTCACAGTCACTAAGGACTTTGATAGGGAAAGCGCTGATTGCTAAAGAATCATGGGACAGACAACCTGGCTAGACAAGGGGTGCCAGGGAATACATGCTTCCCAGAGGAAGTAGTCTATTGTGCAAGCTTTCTGCGTGCCAGTGGGTAGTCTTCAGAGAAGATGACTTTGCCCCCTACAGTTTTTTAAATTTTATTTATTTTTTGAAAGACAGAGTTCCCATTCATGAATTCACTCCCCAAATGTCTGCAAGAGCTGAGGATGGGCCTGGACCAAAGCCAAGGGCCAGAAATATAATCCACATCTCCCTTGTGGGTGGCAGAAAAACAGTGATGAGTTACCACTGTCTCCCAGAATCTCTAGGCCAAACACCCACTCCCCCACCTAAAGTTTGTGTAAAGATTTTGAGAAGTGTGTGTTTATGTACTTGGAGTAGCTATCAAATACCTACTTTGTGCCAGGCACAATTTGAGTCACTAATGATAACAGTATTCAATAAAAAGTTCCAGTTTTCATGGTGCTTACATTTTAATAAAATACAAATAATAAGATATTTTCAGATAACTTGGAACAAATATTTGATTAAGTTGCTGCTTTGGATGTCTGCATCCTGTATCATACTGTATAGGTTCAAGGCTTGGATCAACTCTCCATTCCAGCTTCCTGTTAATGAGTACCCTGGGAGACAGCAGGTGATGGCCCAAGTGGTTGGATCCCTGCCACCAACATAGGGGACTTAGATTGATTCTGGGCTCCTGGCTTTGATCTGGTTCAGCTCCAGCTGTTGTGAGCATTTGGGGAGTACTGTCTGCCTTTCAAATAAATAAAAATTATTTTTAAACAAATTTAAGAAGATAAAATGTGATAGGTGCTGCAAGAAAAAAATTGAGTAATATGAAGAGAGCAGAGCCACTTTAGATTGGTTTTAGAAGGCTTCTGGGGGTCAGCACTGTGGTGTAGTGGGTAAAGCCGCCACCTGCAGTGCAGGCATCCCATATGGGTGCTGGTTCCAGTCCCAGCTGCTCCACTTCCGATCCAGCTCTCTGCTATGGCCATGGAAAGCAGTAGAAGATGGCCCAAGTGTTTGGGCCCCTGCACCCACGTGGGAGACCTGGAAGAAGCTCCTGGCTCCTGGCTTGGAATTGGCCCAGCCCCAGCTGTTGTGACCATTTGGGGATTGAACCAGTGCATGGAAGACCTCTCTCTCTGCCTCTGCCTCCCTGTAACTCTGCCTTTTCAAATCTTTTTTTTTTTTTTTTTTTAAGGCTTCTGGGACCAAATGGCAGTCAGCCACATAGTGATCTAATACGGTAGCTACTAGCCACACTGATAGACATTTCAACAGATCGGTGCTACTGCATATAAAACGAGTATTTGTTTTAAGTACAGTGGTAAGCCATCAAAGGGGATGTAAGAGTTTACTGATCTGATTTAAATTTTAAGTGAATGAGTGGCTAGTATGTGAATAATGAGTTGTATGTGAGAAAATAGAATTAGCCTGCTTAGAAGCAAATTAGATCAAAGCTGATTTTCTTTTGTGATGATTTAAGTAATCAATAGGCTAGTCCTGAATTTAAAAAGATTCACTCCTGGCTCATTTTATCATTCCAAAAAATTCTCTAAAATCAGTTGTCTCTGTTTTTCCTTTAAATATTTATTATTTGAAACAGGAGAGAGAAAGTGAGACAGAGATCTTCTACCCAGTGGTTCATTCCCAAAATGGCCACAACAGCCAGGGCTGGGCTGGGCTGAAACCAGGAGCCTAGAACTCCATCCAGGTCTCCCACATGGATGACAGGGACCAAAATACTTGGGCCATCTTCTGCTAATTTCCAGGCACTCTAGAAGGGAGCTGGATCAGAAGTGGAACAGCTAGGATTCAAGCCTGCGCTCATATGGGATACCAGCCAGTGTTGCCTGCCCCACAACGTTGGCCCCATCCCCCTCTGTCTTATATTTGTTTTATTTACCATTGTATTTATACATCTCTCAATTAAATAATACTTCACTGAAATAAACTATAGTGTATGTTCCTAGATAGGGTTTCAAGATCATTTGCCAGATCTGAATGTTTCTGTTTGAATATACCAAGTGTCTAATGGTATTGTAAAATGCTTAAGACTGAATAAATTCTCTTCAGTATGTGTGCTTCCATGTATTTGTGTGTGGCATACATGTGATTGTATTTGCCTGCCACTGAAGATAGTCATGCTAATATTGAACATTGTTTGAGTTCACCCTGAGTCACACACTACCAAGTAATTTACATGCAGTGTCTCCTGGAATTGACAGCACTCCTGTAAAATAGTTTGTGTCCATAAGAAATGGAGGTTCTGAGACATAATTTGCCTAAGGCCACATGACTTGTTAGTGAAGATTGAGTTTGAGTCCGAATTCTGCCCTTTCCTTTTTACCCTAAACATCTTGGACCAAAACTTTATTTTATATTACTATTTTTTCAAAGATTGATTTATTTGAAAGGCAGAATGATAGAATGGTTCTATTTGCTGGTTCACTTCCCAAATGGCCACAACATCCAGGCTGGACCATGTTGAAACCATGAGCCAGGAACTCCGTACAGGTGTGCCATGTGGGTCACAGGGATCCGAGTACGTGGATCATCATCTGCTGCCTTCCCAGGCAGATTAGCAGGAAGATGGGTAAGAAGCAGAGCAGGGCGGATGCCATGGCGTAGTGGGCAAAGCCGCAGATGCAGTGCTGGCATACTATATAGGCCCTGGTTTGAGTCCCAGCTGCTCCACTTCCAATCCAGCTCCCTGCTAATGGCCTGGGAAAACACCAAAGGATGGCCCAAGTCCTTGGGCCCCTGTACCCACATGGGAGAACCAGAAGAAGCTCCTGGCTCCTGGCTTCAGATCGGCCCTGCTCCGGCAGTCGCAACCCTTTGGGGAGTGAACCAGTGGATGGAAGATCTCGTTCTCTCTCTGGTTCCCTCTCTCTGTAACTCTGCCTTTCAAATAACTAAATAAATCTTAAAAAAAAAAAAAAGGCAGCAGAGCAGCCAGGCCTCAAACCAAGCACTTCCATACGGCATACCAACATGGCAAATGGTGACTTGATCTGCTACTCCACAGTGCTGGCCCTGGACCAGGGCTTAAGAGAGTTCAGACATTTCACAAATAAATACTGAGAACCTATGAAACCGAGAAAAACTCAAGAATGAAAAACTTTGCTCAGTAGAATGCATTTGTAAAAGTGTGACACAAGGATCTGCTTCTGCAGTTACCCCCTTCCTTTGACCTTTGATCCTTGCCTCTTTCTCTGCTACCTTTTTTTTTTTTTTGAGATTTACTAATATTTGAAAGTAAGAGTTACACACACACACACACACACACACACACACACACACACACAGAGGGAGAGAGAGAGAGAAAAGTTTTCCATCCACTGGTTCACTTCCCAATAGGCTTCAATGGCCGGAGCTGCGCCAATCCAAAGCTAGGAGCCAGGAGCTTCTTTCGGGTCTCCCACACAAGTGCAGGAACCCAAGGACCTGGGCCATCTTCTGCTGCTTTTCCAGGCCATAGCAGAGAGCTGGATTGGAAGTGGAGCAGCCGGGTCTCGAACCGGCGGCCATATGGGATGCCAGCGCTTCAGGCCAGGGAATTAACCCGCTATGCCACAGCGCCCAGCCCCATCTCTGTTCCCCTCTCAACGAAACTTAAAATTGTTGTCTTGGTGTCCGAACTTCGACATCCCATTCTCTCTGTTGCATACCCCAGTCTGGCTTCTGGCTTCTGTGTTCTGCTAAAATTGTCATTTGGGTCTCCAGTGATTTTCATTTTATTATTTTGAGACACTTTCCATAGTTTGAGCCTGTCCTTCTTAAATAACTATTTTTCTAAATATCACATTCTTCTTTTTCCTGTGTTTGTCAGGCTTAGTCTCCCTAGGGAGACTTAAGTCATAACCAGTCCCGTGGCTTTGATTTTACCGTCTCTGTGCCTGTGACACTAATAAAGTCTGTCACTTTCCCCCTTGAACTTAAGACTGACCATTTGGCCTCTTCATTGTAATAAGTATCTGAAACTTTCCTCTTATTTAACAGCACGACCCTTGGACCCAATTGTTTGAGCCAAAAATTGTACTTCATTCCTGTGTTTTCTTTTCTCCCTGCATCCAGTCATAAGCCAGACTCGTTGACTTTTTACCTTCAAAATATAGAATAAAGACAACTAACAAATCATCCCTGCTTTCTGAAGGTTTCTAATAGACTGTCAAACTAATTAGCCATTATGTGTGGTACAGTAGGATTAAAATAGAAACAGGCATAGGCACATTGAGGAGAAACATCCAGGTTCGGAGCAGTAGGTGCGGGAGTGTAAGAGATGGCTTCCTGCGTAAGTGGTGTCTGAGCAGAGATTTTAGAGATGTCACAGAACCTGGCAAACTATTCTGAAGACAGATGCTGTTATGATACAGAATGACTGGGGTTCTTCAAGGGGATTGAGTGTGGCCACATTGTTGTTTAAGATTTATGCCAGACTAGAGAGCAAAATCATGAATGGTTAACCTCAAGAGTTTGAAGCTTATAGCATTAATGTGGATAATTTGAAAGTTAGGACGGATCTTGAAGAAACTTCTGAAGAATTTGAAGCAAAAGACTGCAATACAAGTGGTCTCTTTGGAAATAGCTTACCACAAGGAGGATGAATTAAAAAAGACAAGATTCAAGACAAGCAGAGCAGTTAGGAGAATAGTGTAGCAATTCAGCGAATTGAGGAGGCCTAAACTAAGGACATGGTGTTGAGAATGAATTGGCTATTTGAGAAGTGGGACTCGAGTCACCAGCTTTGCTAGTAATTATATGACAGTGGGCAAAAGATCCTGTTCTCTTGAATGTAAGTTAAAAGCTGTTGAGACTTGATTTTTTTAGTTTACTGAGAATAAACTCAATTTATAATTTATATTTATAAATGTCTGAACTCTCTTATGTGAGAGTGTTACTTGTTTTAATTTGTTAGGGTTAACCTTCCTCTACTTGTGAGTGTCCAAATCACAAACATTGAACATGCTAGTGTTCTTTGACCTGAGCATTAAAAAAGCGAATTGGTTAACTTTATTAAAAGTATTTATTTATTTATTTGAAAGTCAGAATTACAGAGAGGAGAGAGAGAGAGAGGTCTTCCATCTGCTGGTTCACTCCCCAGTTGGCCCCAATGGCCGTAGCTGCACAGGTCTGAAGCCAGGAGCCAAGAGCTTCCTCCAGGTCTCCCATGTGGGTGCAGGGGCCCAAAGACTTTGGCCATCCTCCACTGCTTTCCCAGACCATAGCAGAGAGCTGGATTGGAGTGGAGCATCCAGGATGCAAACCGGCCCCCATATGGGATGCCGGCACTGCAGGCAGCGGCTTTACCCACTATGCCACAACGCCGGCCCCAAATTTTTTTTTTAATATTCTGTTATTTACTGCTGAAGTGAGAGTGTAGACAGTGAAGTCTAGTGGTTATAGGCTCTGGAAATAGACTGCTGCTTGAATCTTTGTTCTATTTTATGTTTCATCTTAAGTCTTAAATTACTTAGCCTTTCTGAGTGTCTTTTTCTCATCTTTAAATGTGAAGTACTGTGATAATATCCATCTCAAACATAGAATGCTACTATTGGTTTTAAAATAGATTAGTTTTATGTGGATAAAATAAGTGTAACAAAAATGATAATATTCATTGCCTCAAGAAAGGGTAACAGGGTAACTTGCAGACAGGTATGGAAAGAAGGCTTTTTCCTGCGAATCCATCCTATATCTTGAGTTTTGATCCATGTAAATATGTCACTAATTCAAAAATTGATTTAAAATAATACAGCTACAAAGATTCAGTAAGTTAATACTACATTCAGTGTTTACTTTCTGGAACATGATGAAAAACTGAACAGCTGTTTGCTACCGTGATCATTATGATGCTGACCAACAGTGGTTTGAAAGGACTAAATATACTACGCTTCTGCTGTTTGTTTTAGTAAGGAAAAATGGAGCTCTATCCAGTATGAGAACTTCCATAGGATAAGAGATTGTTTACTGCTGAATAAGCCTGAGGCAACTCTGCTAAACTTTTAAGATTACTCCTTTTCTTCATGCTATTCCATTTCATATGCACTCACTGTCCTCTCTTCCCCATGCCCTCTCTTCCTTTAAGAAACATGTTTGTTAAGGGTCAAGCAATAAATGTGCTATTCTTTGGAGAAGGTTATTTCTGTAGGTGCTTGCTAGTAAGAATATAGGAAGTCTCATCTTTGAGGGGGCTCGGGGTTGGTCTCAGGATCTGTTTATACTCTGAAGGCTTGTGTAAGGGGGAGATGTGTGACCCAGCAGTTAAGACACTGGGTAAGATGTCTGCATCCCACATCAGATTGCTGGATTGGACTCAGGTCTGGCTCATGTTTCCAGCTTTCTTTTTCTAGAAGGCAGTGGCGATAGCTCAAGTAGTTGGGTTCCTGCCACCTATGTGGGAGACCTGGATTGAGTTTCTGGCTCCCACCTTTAGCCCTGACCCAGTCCCTCCTCTTATGGGCATTTTGGGAGTGATCTGGTGGGTGGGAGCACTCTGAATCTATCTCTCTGCTGCTTAATTTAGTTAATTAGTTGAAATTATTGAGGATCCTCTCCCTTGCTCCACATCCCCCAGCTGGAGTTGATCTCAGTATAGGGACACAGACTTCTTCAGTGTGTCTGAAACTGCAGGGCGTAGTCTTAGTAGGTCATTCTGTTGCTATTAGCCTAACTTCACAACTGAATTGGTTCTCTCTCTCTCTCTCTTTTTTTTTTTTTGACAGGCAGAGTGGACAGTGAGAGAGACAGAGAGGAAGGTCTTCCTTTGCCGTTGGTTCACCCTCCAATGGCCGCCGCAGCCGGCACATTGCGGCCAGCGCACCGCACTGATCCAAAGGCAGGAGCCAGGTGCTTCTCCTGGTTTCCCATGGGGTGCAGGGCCCAAGCACCTGGGCCATCCTCCACTGCACTCCCTGGCCACAGCAGAGAGCTGGGCTGGAAGAGGGTCAACCGGGACAGAATCCAGCGTCCCAACCAGGACTAGAACCCCGGGTGCCGGCGCCACAAGGTGGAGGATTAGCCTGTTGAGCCGCGGCGCCGGCCATGTATTGGTTCTCTTGAAGCTGCCAAAACAAATGATCCCCAATTTGGCAGCTTAAAGCAATAGAAGTCGTTTTGTCGCAGTTCTGGAGGCCAGAGGTCCAAAGTCGATGTACCAGCAGAGCTGCACACCTGCAACAACTGTGGAGGACGATCTGTGCTTCCCCGTCGCGGCCTCCAGCGGCTGTGGGTGCTTGTTGGCTTATCTGCATCACTGTTGCCCCTGCCTCTGATCCTGTTGTGGCTTCCCCTTCTGTCTCAGATCTCTCTTGGAGAGGGACACTTACTAGGTTTAGAGCCTACTCACATAATCCAGATAATCCTCTCATTTGAAGATCCTTAATCACTGTTCTTCCAATAAAAGTGACAGTCACAGATTCTGGAGATTAGCATATGGGCTTACCTTCTTGAGGCCACCTTTCAAGCCATTACAGTAATGAAATTATTTGGGGACATTGAAAACAAGCTTTATAAACATGGAATAGGGCTAGGCCGGCGCTGTGGCTCAATAGGCTAATCCTCCGCCTGCGGCACCAGCACACCGGGTTCTAGTCCCAGTCAGGGCGCCGGATTCTGTCCCGGTTGCCCCTCTTTCAGTCCAGCTCTCTGCTGTGGCCCGGGAGTGCAGTGGAGAATAACCCAAGTGCTTGGGCCCCCGCACCCGCACGGGAGACCAGGAGAAGCACCTGGTTCCTGCCATCGGATCAGCGTGGTGCGCCGGCCGCAGCGCGCCGGCCCCAGTGGCCATTGGAGGGTGAACCGATGGAAAAAGGAAGACCTTTCTCTCTGTCTCTCTCACTGTCCACTCTGCCTGTCAAAAAAAAAAAAAAAAATGGAATAGGGCTAGCACTGTGGCGTAGCGGGAAAAGCCGCCGCTTGCAATGCCAGCATCCCACATGGGTGCCGGTTTGAGTTCCGACTGTTCAACTTCCAATCCAGCTTTCTGCTATGGCCTGGGAAAGCAGTGGAAGATGGTCCAAGTCCTTGGGTCCCTGCACCCAAATGGGAGACCTGGAGGAGGCTCCTGGCTCCTGGCTTCAGATTGGCACAGCTCCAGCCGCTGGGGCCAATTGGGGAGTGAACCAGCAGATGGAAGGACCCCCCCACACTTCTCTTTCTCTCTGTGTGTAATTCCGACTTTCAAATAAATACGTGAATCTTTTTTAAAGATTTATTTATTTATTTATTTGAAAGTCACAGCTACTGCCCCAATAAATAAATCTTTTTAAAAAATGGGATAGGGGGCCGGCGCCGTGGCTCAACAGGCTAATCCTCCGCCTTGCGGCACCGGCACACCGGGTTCTAGTCCCGGTCGGGGCGCAGGATTCTGTCCCGGTTGCCCCTCTTCCAGGCCAGCCCTCTGCTGTGGCCCGGGAGTGCAGTGGAGGATGGCCCAAGTGCTTGGGCCCTGCACCCCATGGGGAGACCAGGAAAAGCACCTGGCTCCTGGCTCCTGCCATCGGACAAGCGCGGTGCGCCGGCCGCAGCGCGCCAGCCGCAGCGCGCCAGCCGCGGCGGCCATTGGAGGGTGAACCAACGGCAAAGGAAGACCTTTCTCTCTGTCTCTCTCTCTCACTGTCCACTCTGCCTGTAAAAAAAAAAAAAAAAAAAAAAGGGATAGGACAGAAAAAGAAGTGAAGAGTAGTATTTAGTGGCATTTTTACATATTGTGAGTGTGTGTATGTTTTTGAGTGTGTGTGTTTTTTTAAAGAGTTATTTTTAAGGTAAAATGATAGAGAAGGAAAGGGACAGAAAGAGGTCTTCCATCTGCTGGTTCACTCCCTAAATGGCCACAGCAGCCAGGGCTGGGTGGGGCTGAAGGCAGGAGTCTGGAACTGCATCCAGATCTCCCCTATGAGTAGCAGGGGCCCAAGCACGTGGGCCATCTTCCACTCTTTTGCAGGCCATTAGCAGGGAGCTGGATCAGAAATGGAGCAGTCAGGACTCAAACCAGCGCTCTGATACGAGATGCCAGCATCACGGGCAGTGGCTTAACCCGCTGCACCGCAGCGCTGGTGCCACGTTAGTTTATTATCTAAAATGTATTTCTTACTGTGGATCTTTGGCAGAGAAGCTTGAAAGACACTTCCTAATACAACTACTTTTTTTTTCATATATAAATGGGTACAAAAGAATGATAAAACTGCCAAGATCACATAGATGGTAGAACTAAGCTAAAACTAACACTCTGTACTATCACGTGCTGCTTTTAACTCACAGATTTCCTATCAGAGTATATACTCACTGCCTTCGTTTTTCACTGTAATTACATTGTCTTTTTCTTTTAACTGTTTATTACAGAAAATTTCAAACGTACACATGAGCAAATGGAGTAGCATAATGAACTCCCAGTGACCCATCACTCAGCTTCAACAGTTATCAGCTCTAGGCAGGCATTTAACCTAGTGCTTATGACACCCATCTCGCGCACCACATCACCTAGGTTCAGTTTCCGGCTCCAGCCCCTGATTCCAGCTTCCCACAGCGCAGACCCCAGGAGACAGCAGTTGTGACTCAGGATTTGGGATTCCTGCTGCCCATCTAGGAACCTGGATTGAGTTCCCAGCTCCTGGTTTCACTGCTAGCTGGGGACCACTGTGGGCATTTGGGGAGTAAACTAGCAGACGGGAGCTCCCTATGTCTTCCTGCTTCTCAAATAAATAAATAAAAATATATTTTAAAAAATTGTCAGCTCTTGGGCCGGTGCTGTGGTGCAGCGGGTTAATGCCCTGGCCTGAAGCGCCAGCATCCGATATGGGCACCAGTTCAAGGCCCAGCTGCTCCACTACCAATCCAGCTCTCTGCTATGGTGTAGGAAAGCAGTGGAAGATAGCCCAAGTCCTTGGGTCCCTGCACCCACATGGAAGACCCTGAAGAAGCTCCTGGCTCCTGGCTCCAGAACGGCACAGCTCCGGCCGTTGCACCCAACTGGGAATGAACCATTGGAAGGAAGACCTCTCTTTCTCTCTCTCTCTGTGCCTCTCCTCTCTGTGTAACTGACTTTCAAGTAAAATAAATAAATCTTAAAAAATACAAATTAGCTCTGCAGCCAGTCTCACATTTTCCAAACCTTCATTCATCTCTTCCTCAATTCACCCTATCCCTGTATTACTTTTAAATAAATCCCAGATCACATCATTTATTCTATAAATGTTTCAGTTTATGTCTCTAGAAGATAACATAACCACAGCACCATTGTCACACCTGTGAAAAAAAACTGCTCCCAGGAGCTGGCATGGCACAGCCGGTTAAGCTGCCTGTTGCAATGCCGGCATCGCATAGGAGTGCCAGTTCCAGTCCTGGCTACTCCACTTTTTTTTTTTTTTTTTAAGATTTATTTATTTGAAAGGCAGGGCTGACATAAAGATGGAGAAACAGAGAGAGATTTCCCATCTGCTGGTTCACTTCCCAAGTGGCTGCAATGTCTGGAGTTGGGCTAGTCTGAAGCCAGGAGTTTCTTCGCATCTCCCATGTGAGTGCAGGGGCCCAAACACTTGGAACATCTTCCGCTGTTCTCCCAAGTGCATTGGAAAGGAGCTGGATTGGAAGTGGAGCAACAAGGCTCAAGCTAGATGTCAGCACCGCAAGTGGCTGCCCAAAATGCTACACCACAGCATTGGTCCCACTGCTCCTTCTAGTGTGCCTGGGAAAGCAGTGGCCACCCACACAGGAGACCCAGATGGAGTTTCAGGCTCTTGGCTTTGACCTGGCCCAGCCCTGGCTGTTGTGGCCATTTGAGGAATGAATCAGCACTTGTAATATCTGTCTCTGTCTCTCTCTCTTTTTTATTTAAAAATTTATTTTTATTTTATTTATTTGAGAGGTAGAGTTATAGACAGTGAGAGAGAGACAGAAAGGTCTTCCTTCCGTTGGTTCACTCCCCAAGTGGCCGCTACGGCCGGCGCTGCGTCGATCCGAAGCCAGGAGCCAGGTGCTTCTTCCTGGTCTCCCATGCAGGTTCAGGAGCCCAAGCACTTGGGCCATCCTCTACTGCCCTCCCGGGCCACATCAGAGAGCTATACTGGAAGAGGAGCAACCAGGATTAGAATCCGGCGCCCATATGGGATGCTGGCGCTGCAGGTGGAGGATTAACCAAGTGAGCCACAGCACCGGCCCCTCTCCTCTGTGTAACTCTGCCTTTCAAATAAATACATAATTTTTAAAAAATACTGCTTTTGGGGGCCAGGCTGTAGTGCAGTAGGTTAAAGCCCCAGCCTGCAGTGCCAGCGTCCCATATGGGCGCCCATTTGAGTCCCAGCTGCTCCACGTACCTTCTAGCTCTCTGCTATGGCCTGGGGAAGCAGTAGAAGATATCCCAGCTCCTGGGTCCTGGCTTCAGATTAGCTCAGCTCTGGCTTTTGCCATCACTTGTGGAGTAGACCAGAGGATGGAAGACCTCTCTCCCTGTCTCCAGCTCTACCTCTCTTTGTAACTCTATGTTTCAAATAAATAAAATACATCTTTAAAAAAAAAGACTGCCTTCATAGTAATGTCAAATATGGTATTGCCATTCAAAATTTCATTTATCTCGTAAATATAGTAAGTAGTAAGAGTGGCTGTTTGATGCGTTGCTTGAATCAGGAACCATATGAGAGCTACGTATTACGATCAAGTATGTCTTGTAAGGTTTTCTTAATCTATAGTTTCCACTTCCATCTCGTATTCCTTTCCAGCTGCCTGGCCCAGGCCCCAGCCCTCTCTGTTGTGTGGGCATTTGGGAAGTGAACCAGTGAATAATCTTCTGTCTTTCTAATAAAATTATAGATAAAAATTTTAAGTAAATGTTTGTTATCTTTTCCTGCATTTTGATACAGCCTCAAGCTACCTTTGTGAAGCGCTTCCTGAATCCTCCCCTGCCTGTGTTCGTTCCCTTCCTCTGTTGTTCTAGCGCTTTCTTTGTACCTTTGCCGTGTGTGTGTGTGTGTGTGTGTGTGTGTGTGAATACATAAATAAAGATGGATAGCAGGCTGAAGTATAGGGTACAGTTGATCTCATTCTGTTTTCCTGTAACACAGACTTTGGCACAGAGGAACAGTCTTTATATATATATTAAAGGACAGAAGAAACAAATACTAGTTTTCATTTTTCTAAAGCATCCAAACTGGAGATAGATAAATGTATGTGTGTCGTGAAGACTTGGTAGAGCATTGCTCCATTTCTTCCTCTTCCTCCTTCCTCAGGTTGTGTGTCATGTTCACAGCGGAGGTACTCCCTCCAGCCTGTCCCAGAGAGGAAGATCCCAAACCGGTACTTGGGCCAGCCCAGCCCCTTGACACATCCACACCTTCTCAGACCAGGTAAGGCCTTTTAACTAGCACGCCTGTCTCTCCATTTAGGTGCTGTGTTTAGCACAATGCTCATCAGTAGGATTTTTTGCAGAAATGGGAATGCTTTAGATCTGTGCTAGTAAGGTAGCCACATGTAACTGTTGTACACTTAATCATGTTGCTGGTGCAACCAATAGAATTCTTAATTAAATAGAATTTTTTATTTAATTAAGCTTAAACTTGGGGTGGGCATTGTGCCACAGTGGATGAAACCACTGCCTAGTATCAAAAAGGGCCTGGGATTGAGTCCTGCCTCCACTTGCAATCCAGCTTCCTGCTGATATGCACCCGGGAAATGACAGGTAATGGCTTAAGTGCTTGGATCTCTACTGTCTACACAGGAGACCCAGATAGAGTTCCTAGCTCCTGGCTTCAGCCTGGCCAGGACCTGGCTGTTGCCACCGTTTGGGGAATGAACCAGTGGATGGAAGATATGTCTCTCTCATTCTGTCGCTGTATCTGCCTCTCTCTGGCCTTGCTTTTCAAATGAATAAGATAATTATGTTTTAAAGATTTATTTATTGAGGCCGGCACTGTGACGCAGCAGGTTAACACCCTGGCCTGAAGCGCCAGCATCCCATATGGGTGCTGGTTCGAGGCCCGGCTGCTCCACTTCCAAGCTAACTCTCTGCTTTGGCCTGGGAAGGCAGTGGAGGATGGCCCAGGTTCTTGAGCCCCTGCACCCATGTGGGAGACCTGGAAGAAGCTCCCGGCTCCTGGCTTTGGATCGGTGTAGCTGACAGTTGCAGCCAATTGAGGAGTAAACCAGTGGGTGGAAAACCTCTCTCTCTCTCTCTGCCTCTCTACCTCTCCTCCCTCTCTGTAACTCTTTCAAATAAATAAATAAATCTTTTTTTTTTTAAGTTATTTATTTATTTGAAAGGCAGAGTTACAGAGAGGGAGAAAGAGGTCTTCCTTCCACTGATTCACTTCCCAAATGGCCTGGATGGCTGGAGCTGGGCCACGTCGATGGCTGGAGCTGGGCCATGTCGAAGCCAGGAGCCAGGAGCCTTTCCCAGGTGTTCTATGTGGGTACGGGGGCCTGAGAGCTTAGGCCATCTTCCACTGCTTTTCCGGACACTTAGCAGGGAACTGGATTGGAAGTGTAGCAGCTGGGTCTTGAACTGGCACCCATATTGGATGTTAAGCAGTGGTTTAACCTGCTGTACCACAGCGGTGGCCCCAAGATAAATCTTTAATAAAATAAACTTCAGTAGCCACAGGTGGCTACTGGTACTGTATTGACAACACCAGACTAAACCAATACAATAAACCTTATAACTTAGAAGAACTGCTGATATTTATAAAGAAAAGTTGTATTGCTTTCTAAATTTCTTTTTTTGAATTTTTATTTATTTCACTTTATATGAAAGGCAGAGAGAGACAGACAACAATCTTCCATCAGTTCATGTACTCCCTAAATGCCTACAACAGCTGGAACTGGACCAGGCCCAAGTCAGGAGCCGGGAATTCAATCCAGGTGTCCCACGTGGGTGGCCGGGATTCAGATGCTTGAACCGTCTTGACCGCTTCCCAGGATGCACTCTATCGGGAGCTGAGTGACTGGGACTCAGCCTGGACTCCAGCATGAGATGAGGGCATCCTGAGCAGTGGTCCCTGCCCCGCCCCCACAAGTCGTCGTTTCTAGAACTGTGTTCTAACTCTTGGTTCTGTGTGAGCTACTGCATTAAAAGTACTTTAGGAAATGTGGTTTCTTGAAAATGCAAAATACTCATTTCAAAATTTTATTTATCAAAAATGTCTCTATGTAGATTAAGCAATATTTCCATATTTGTCACTGTTTTGAGAGGTAGTATCTTGTTTAATAAACATAATGCAGAAAACTGAGAGAGGTTTATTGCACTAATTTTTTTCTGCTGTAAGATTTCAGTATTGCTGCTATTTAAAGATACGTCATCACTTTTTATTTTCTTTTTGACAGGCAAAGTGGCCAGTGAGAGAGAGAGAGACAGAGAGAAAGGTCTTCCTTTGCTGTTGGTTCACCCTCCAATGGCCGCCGCGGCCGGTGCACCGCGCTGATCCGATGCCAGGAGCCAGGTGCTTCTCCTGGTCTCCCATGCGAGTGCAGGGCCCAAGCACTTGGGCCATCCTCCACTGCACTCCCGGGCCACAGCAGAGAGCTGGCCTGGAAGAGGGGCAACCGGGACAGAATCCGGCATCCCGACCGGGACTAGAACCCGGTATGCTGGCGCTGCAAGGCGGAGGATTAGCCTGTTGAGCCACGGCGGCAGCCTACGTCATCACTCTTACTCAAACTAAGACTTAAGTGTTTTTATTTTTGTTTTTAAAGGCAGTTAAGGAGCAAGCCATGGTAAATGAATATCATTGCAGAGATGTGGGGAGGCGGGGTAAAACCAAAGGCTTTGTAGGAAAGCAGTCAGGTTGTCAAGGAATATGGGTTGTTCCTTCTGCATGGGAGGGATTTCCTGTGTATTGACTCTGTAATGAGGTGTGTGAATTGCCCTTAGAACACATTGCTCTTTCACTGTCTCCACTCAGTGAACGACACCAGTATGTCTCAGTGAGGGCTTCCTTTTGTGATTCTTCACCAGAGTGCAGTTCCTGCTGGGAAGGCGGCTGAGGCTCAGGAAATGCAGCTCACCACTGGCCCACACGAGAAATCAGAGTTTTTCAAAGCTGTAAGGTAAGCTTCATAGCAAGCCAGTTAATTTTAAGTATTGCTCTATCCTGTCAACCTAACTGTAGCCTTGATTTAAAACAAAAAACAAAACAAAACAAAACTGGAATTGATACTGTTACCAGCTTTGAAAATGATTGATTTATTGTGGTGAGGTAGTTTTCACATGGTGAGCTGCATTCTTCCAGGCCTTGAACCTAGTAATTGTATTGTTGAGATAATGGCCTTTATACCTGGGCTGCTTACTAGGTTAACTATGTGCATGTTAACTATATTTTTTAAAATAGATAAATACGCAGACATACATGTTCATATATTTACATATGTATCTTCTATGGGGGAGAAGGAATACTCTTCTGAGTTTTACTCTCCTGGATATAGGGTTATGGACATTGGAGTAAGAAAGGATGGTATCAAAGAAATTTTAAAGCAGAATATCAGAATTTTAAACTTCATAGGAACCATCAGGCATACTATTAAGTATACAGTTTTACAGGCAAAAAACGATTTCCAAAGTATGAATCATTTGTCTTTCTCTATCCAGAGATGCAAAATTTATGGAAGTGTTAAGATGATTGTAGGGTGCAGAAAGTAAATTTTTGAGTAAAGACATATATTATTATTATTATTTTTTTGACTGGCAGAGTGGACAGTGAGAAAGAGAGACAGAGAGAAAGGTCTTCCTTTTGCTGTTGGTTCACCCTCCAATGGCCGCTGCGGTCAGTGTGCTGTGGCCAGCGCACCGTGCTGATCCAAAGCCAGGAGCCAGGTGCTTCTGGTCTCCCATGCGGGTGCAGGGCCCAAGCACTTGGGCCATCCTCCACTGCACTCCCGGGCCACAACAGAGAGCTGAACAGGAAGCGTAGCGACTAGGACAGAATCCGGCGCCCCGACCGGGACTAGAACCCGGAGTGCCGGCGCCGCAGGTGGAAGATTAGCCTGTTGAGCCATGGTGCCGGCCTAAGACATATAATACTTTTTTAAAAACCTCTTTTGCACATCTGAAGTCAGTTTACTAAATGGGGTATAAAATTATAACATCCCGCCTGGCACCGCGGCTCAATAGGCTAATCATCCACCTGCGGCGCCGGCACACCGGGTTCTAGTCCCTGTCGGGGAGCCGGATTCTGTCCCGGTTGCCCCTCTTCCAGGCCAGCTCTCTGCTATGGCCCAGGAGTGCAGTGGAGGATGGCCCAAGTGCTTGGGCCCTGCACCCCATGGGGAGACCAGGAAAAGCACCTGGCTCCTGCCATCGGATGAGCGCGGTGCGCCGGCTGCAGCGCGCCGACCGCGGCGGCCATTGGAGGGTGAACCAACGGCAATGGAAGACCTTTCTCTCTGTCTCTCTCTCTCACTGTCCACTCTGCCTGTCAAAAAAAAAAAAAAATTAAAAAAAAAATTATAACATCTCTTGTTATTTGTTTGTTTGCTTTTAAGATATGTTTGTTTGAAAGAGGAAGGTAGAGAAATCGTCTGTTTTCCAGTTCACTTCACAGAATGCCCACAACATCCAAGACTGGGCCAACCCAAGCCAGGAGCTTAGAACTCCATCCTGGTCTCCCACAAAGATTTCAGGATTCCAAACACTTAGGCCATCTTTCTTTGTTTTCCCAGGTACGTTAGCAGGCAGCTGAATCTAAGAGGAAGAGCTGGTACCCCGACTCAGGATATGAGATTCCAGCATTGAAAGCTGCAACTTAACCTGCTGTACCGCAGCACTGTCCCCTGTGTCATCTAGTACTTGTTTGCTCCAAAAGATTTTTTGTTTGATGTGGTTAATTTTCCAACACATGACAGTATTTAAAATTTGTGGGGGCAAGGCTGTGGCTCAGTTAAAGCGCTGGCCTGAAGTGCCAGCATCCCGTATGGGCACTGGTTCTTGTCCTGGCTGCTCTTCTTCAGATCCAGCTCTCTGCTATGGCCTGGGAAAGCAACAGAAGATGGCCCAAGTCCTTGGGCCTCTGCACCCATGTGGGAGACCAGGAAGAAGCTCCTGGCTCCTGGCTTTGGATTGGCCCAGCTCTGGCCATTGTGGCCATTTGGGGAGTGAACCAGTGGATGGAAATCCTTTCTCTCTGTCTCTCCCTCTCTCTTGTCTGTAACTCTGCCATTCAAATAAATAAATAAAATCTTTAAATTAAAAAAAAAAAAAAAGGACACTCTATAGTTCCCTGGTGTTGCCATAAGAGTAATGTTATTAGCAAAACACCAAGGTATTTAGCTCAGAGAAACTCCAAAATTTATCAGAAATGAATGAGAAGAATCAGTGGGATGTCTCATGAAGCATTATTTTCAAAAACCTGTGTTTTGCACATTTTTACATTCCTAAGCAAAACTAATGTGTATCTAGAGCTACTTCTTGATTTTTTCCTTTCTACTTATTTAATTTTTTTACTTTTTTTTTTTTTTTTTTTGACAGGCAGAGTGGACAGTGAGAGAGAGAGAGAGAGAGAGAAAGGTCTTCCTTTGCCGTTGGTTCACCCTCCAGTGGCTGCCGCGGCCGGCGCACTGCGGCCGGCGCACCGCGCTCATCCGATGGCAGGAGCCAGGTACTAGGTGCTTTTTCCTGGTCTCCCATGGGGTGCAGGGCCCAAGCACCTGGGCCATCCTCCACTGCACTCCCGGGCCACAGCAGAGAGCTGGCCTGGAAGAGGGGCAACCGGGACAGAATCCAGCACCCCGACCGGGACTAGAACCTGGTGTGCCGGCGCCGCAAGGTGGAGGATTAGGCTGTTGAGCCACGGCGCCGGCTATTTTTTTATTTGTTTGACAGAGTGACAGGGAAAGACAGAAAAAGAGATCATCTGTCTGCTGGTTCACCCCCTAAATGGCTAACCACAACAGCTATGGCTGTGCCAGGCCACAGCCAGGAGCCTGGAACTCCATCCTGGTCTCTCTCATGGGTGGCAGGGGCTCAAGTACATGCCTTTGCAGGCACATTAGCCGGAACCTGGATCAGAAGCTGAGTAGCCAGGACTCGATGCTGGTGTTGCAAGCAGTGGCTTAACCCCTGTGCTGCAGCCCCAGCCCCAGTCAGCGACTGTAGTGACCAAGTTCACTGGGAAGTGATCAGAATGAGCCGTGTAGACATAATGTAAAAGAATTATTGTACCGTTTACCTTTTTTCCTCTATCATCAAAAAGACATAGTTATTGAAAGATGTAATATTTAAAATGATAGCTTGGTTCTAGAGTGGGTTATGATTATAATTTCCAAATCTTCTTCCCTTCAAAGTCTCAAGATCAGTTAGATACTCATCTTTCAGTGATATTTAATTGTAGTTCTTCTTTGAACAAGGAATGCATTATTTTTTAAGTTGTTAAACATGATTGGCCTCAATGATATCTAAAAGGCAGAGATACTATTTTGGTGGTAGTGAGATTTTTATACAGTTGAAAAGATTATATGTCTAAGAAATGACAAAGATGGAAAATAATTTGAATTTCTCTAGACTTTTGGATGAGGTTTTGCAAAATATACAAAAGAACCTTCAAAAAGTTCATGGAAAAATGCATGTGAAAGGCCGGCGCCGCGGCTCAATAGGCTAATCCTCCGCCTGCAGGGACGGCACCCCAGGTTCTAGTCCCAGTCGGGGCACTGGAGTCTGTCCCGGTTGCCTCTCTTCCAGGCCAGCTCTCTGCTGTGGCCTGGGAGTGCAGTAGAGGATGGCACAAGTGCTTGGGCCCTGCACCCGCATGGGAGACCAGGAGAAGCACCTGGCTCCTGGCTTCAGATCAGCGCAGTGCGCCAGCAGCAGTGCGCCGGCCGCAGCGGCCATTGAACCAATGGAAAAAGGAAGACCTTTCTCCCTGTCTCTCTCTCTCTCACTCACTGGCCACTCTGCCTGTCAAAAGAAAAAAAAATGCTTGTGAAAAAAAACTGAATGGATTTCAAATTTTTCAGTACTGAAATAGGCATCTTTTAATTCTGCATATATTGTTTTGTATACACTGTCCCTATTTAATTACGTAATCATTTGAAAGGAAATTACGGGGGAGGGGGAGACAGAGTGGAATCTTTCATTTGCTAGTTCACTCCCCAAATTGCAGTGACTTCAGGACTGGGCCAGACTGAAGCCAGGCCTGGAACTCCCGTCTGGGGCTCCCACGTCGGGGGCAGGCCATCTTTTGCTAGTTTCCCAGACACATTAGCAGTATCTAGAACAGAAGTGAAGCAGCAATAGGGGTGCTGCTGTAGGCACCATTTTCCACAGTGGGGCCCTCCACAAACATGCCAGGACCCCACAGAGAGGGCAGGGTTAGAACACAGGTTTTGAAGCACTCCCTGTGTGTTTCCCATGTACACTGCTGCTCAGGTTGTTAGTCCTTTAGCTGGTGCATGAGAAGCTTCATGGTTCATGAGGACAAGCCAGAGCTGTGGGCATTGGCTACACGTGGTAATAGAGAAAGGGCCTCCCCAGACCTCTCAGATATCATCCCCAGCAAACATTTGCCAAATAATGACTTTGCGCACACTTTAACAGCATACTAATCGAGTGGTACGCTGAAAGTTTTATTTTCTATAAATCTTAATTTAAACTCAAGGCCTATTTTTTCCATAAACATTTTACCATAAAATCTACTTATTTTCTTATTTATTTATTTATTTTTTGGACAGGCAGAGTTAGAGAGACAGAAAGGTCTTCCTTTCCTTTGGTTCACCCCCCAAATGGCCGCAACGGCTGGTGCACTGCACCGATCTGAAGCCAGGAGCCAGGTGCTTCTCTTGGTCTCCCATGCGGGTGCAGGGCCCAAGCACTTGGGCCATCCTCCACTGCACTCCCAAGCCACATCAGAGAGCTGGACTGGAAGAGGAGCAACCGGGACAGAATCTGGTGCCCCAACTGGGACTAGAACCCAGGGTGCTGGCACCGCAGGCGGAGGATTAGCCTAGTGAGCTGCGGCACCGGCCAATTTATTTTCATAAAGTAACTTTTTTCCCCTCAACCCTTTTTCCCCCTCTATTCAAATTGATTATGTTTTGCTCTTCAGCTTCTGGATTAAATTCTAGTGCAAAGTAAAAACTGTATTATCTTTATGTATATAATTTGGTAGATGAATAAACCTACTTTTTATTACCTGTATGTGTGACACATGTTGACTATCTGTTTCAATAAACCATTATGGGGTCAGCATTGTGGTGTAATGGGTTAAGTTGCTGCCTGCAATGCCAGAATCTTGTTGGTCACCAGTTTAAGACTCAACTACTTCACTTCTGATCCAGCACCTTGCTAATGCACCTGGGAAAGCAGTAGAGGATGGCCCAAGTTCTTGGGCCCCTGCACCCATGTGAGACCTGGAAGAAGCTCTGGGCTCCTGACTTCAGCCTGTTCCAGGCCTAGCCCAGCCCTGGCTGTTGCAGCCATTTGGGGAGTAAACCAGTGGATGGAATATCTTGCAGTCTCTTTCTTTGCCTCTCCCTCTGTAACTCAGCCTTTCAAATAAATAAAAATAAATCTTTAAAAAAAGGGGAGGGGGGCAGTGCGGTGGCATAAGAAGCTAAACCTCCACCTGTGGCGCTGGCATCCCATGTGAGTGCTGGTTTGTGTCTCGTCTGCTCTTCCAATCCAGCTCTCTGCTGTGGCTTGGGAAAGCAGTGGAAGATGGCCCAAGTGCTGGGGCCCTGCACCCCATGGAAGACCTGAAGAAGCTCTTGCTTCCTGGCTTCAGATCAGCCCAGCTCCGGCTGTTGTGGCCATTTGGGGAGTAAACCAGTGGATAGAAGACTTTTCTCTCTGTCTTTTCCTCTGTCTATAGCTCTGTCTCTCAAATAAATAAATAAAAATCTTAAAAAAGGAGATACCATTATACTGAAAACTAGTTTATTAAAATTCTATAAACTGTCATCTAGTGCAGCATTGCAGTGGACTTCTCCAGTTTTGTTTTTATTTGTTTATTTTGAAAGTCAGAGTTACAGAGATCTTTTTTCCACTGATTCATTCCCCAAGGTGGCCACAACGGCCAGGACTGAGCCAGGCCAAAACCAGGAACCTAGAAACTACTTTTGGGTCTCCCACATGGATGTCAGGGGACTAAACACTTGTGCCATCTTCTGCTGCTTTTCCCAGGCCATTAACAGGGAACTGGACCAGCAGTGGAGCAGCTGAGACAAGAACCAGTGCCCATATTGGATGCTGGCACTGCAGGCAATGACTTTACCCACTATACCACAATGTCAGCCCCTCTCCTTTTGAATAATGGAGGAAAATATAAAATCTTGAGATACAATAGTAGTTTTCTCGTGGTTTAAATACTAGTGTGTAGGGGCACGCATTATGGTACAGTATGTTAAGCCACTGCCTGTAATACCAGCATCCCATGTGAGTGCTGGTTAATGTCCAGGCTTCTCTACTGACCTAGCTCCCTGCTAATGTGCATGGGAAAGCAACAGATGATGGCCCAAGCACCCATGTGGGAGAGCCAGATGAAGTTTAAATAGATAAGTAAATACTAGTGCCTTAAATGACTTGGTTATTTCTCTTTTTTAACCTTTGTGCATGTTCTTATTAATATGGAGAAATTCGAGTTAAAGATTAGCAAGAATTAACCCCAGACAAGAATCAGTAATATTACAACGGACTGAGTAACAATGCAAAGCTCCTGACTGGCCACTTGGGATTCATGAGCCTGTTGTGTAATGAAGCCAAAGACTTCCAAGGCTCTATGTAAATAATGACTGCGATATGAATGGTTGTTGTCCATGGATATTTTACTCTTCCAAGGTCTTACCTGGCTTTGGATTACCAAGATGACAGCCTCTTCAAGAATAAATTCTTTATTTTGGTAGTAATTATAGCTAATACTTACATGGTTCCTACTGCTTTCAGTGTTAACTTATTTAATCCTGATGACAAGTTTATAAAGTAGGTGCCATTTAGCTGATGAGGAAACTGAGGCATAGGGAATTTTGGTTACTCTTCCCAAGCTCACCATTGACTGACTATGATGCAGTGCCTGGCACCCATCACAGAAAGTAGTCATCTGGGAATTTTTACAATCTCATTATATATATATGTGTGTGTGTGTGTGTGTATTGTAAGGTTTATTTATTTATTTGAAAGAGTTAACACTGAGATAGAAGGAGAGGTAGAGAGGGGTCTTCCATCTGCTGATTTACTTCCCAATTGACTGCAATGGCCAGAGCTGGGCCGATCCAAAGCCAGGAGCCAGGAGCCAGGAGCCTCCTCCAGGTCTCCACATAGGTGCAGGGGCCCAAGGACTTGGGCCATCTTTTACTGCTTTCCTAGGCCACAGCAGAGAGCTGGATCGGAAGCAGAGCAGCTAGGACTCAAACCAGCACCCATATGGGATACCAGCACTGCAGATGGCGGCTTTACCCACTACGCCACAGCGCTGACACCAAGTCTCACTATTTTGATAAGAAGAAATCCAACTGAGAGAAGTCTTAGTGTAAAAGTTATTTCAAGTTTAGAAAGTAGTATACTATGTTTGTAAATGAGGTGACATTTATCTAGAATGAACTGCACAAACTTCCATGAGTTTGACAAACATATATACCAGTACAACCTGAAATTCAGTCAAGATTAGATCATTTCCATTACCCCCAGAAAGTTCCTTTGTGTACCTGCCAGTCAGTCCTTACCTCCACAGGCAACCACTCCTATGGTTTCTGTCCACATAGATTATTTTGCCTGTTCTTGATGTTATTATATAAGAATCAGAAGAATCATACAGTCTGTATGTATGTTCTCTGTCTGGCTTGTTTTGTCCAGTGTTTGTAAGTAAAATCCATTTAAAGTATTTTTATTATTTCATTTTTTAAGAGAGTTCTATATTATAGGTTCTAAAGAAAATACTAGCTTTTCCTTTCTCTTCATTCTTCAACTAGATAATAATTCAGTTTGTGAACTACTTATATGCAGTAAAAACTATATTAAACATTGTCTTCAAAATCACAGCATATTAAAATCCTAATCTGTTTAGTTTGATGAAATAATTAAAATACATTGATAAGGAGCGGATTGTTTGCCTCGTGGTCAGACACCTTCATCCCCTATTGGAGTGCCTGGGTTGGAGACCTGGGTCTGGCTGCTGACCCCAGCTTTTAGCGACTGCAGACCCGAGAGGCCGAGGCCGAGGCTCAAGTGATTGGGTTCCGCCGCCCTCAAGGAGATCTGGGTAGCACTTCCAGCTGCTCGCTGTGCTCCAGCCGCACTCCAGCCACCCCCGTTACTCTGGGCCTCTGGGGAGTGAACCCACTCTCTCTCTCAGCTCTCCTTCCCTCTGCCTCTCAAAAATAATTAATACTTTAAAATACGTACCTAAGTTGTAGCAAAATCTGTACCTTCCCATCCATTTCCAGTCTTACTGCACTTTTGTCTCGGTTTTCTGCTTGCCTGATAAAAAGTGGAAAACATTGTTCTCGTTCTCTTAAGAAGTCCGGTCTGCAGTGTCCTGGAAGAGCTCTTCTGGGCTGCAGATTCTCGGAAGTCTGCAGGAAGATTGTGAGACTGCTGTGTGCAGAACCTGTCTTATGACAGCCAGCATTCTGATTGGTTAATAAGCTTGTCAAAACAGCCCTCCATCCTTAACTGATTCCACAGGATAGAATACTGGCTTGCTTTCTTAATACTTTACAACCTGACAGAGTTGCCAGAAAGTCTGTTCAGATGGAGTTTTATCAGAAGAAATTCAGGCCAGATTGACTGTAGTGATTATGTCTGTGGTCAAAGGCCATAACAACTGCCAGGTTTACTGCTAGGGTTCAGAGTTCATTGCTTTATCATGCCTTGTCTTCCCTCCCCCAGGTGAAAAGAAGGTTTTTTTTTTTTTCCATCAGTGTTTGTGTTGTGATAGAGAGTTCTTTATTACTTAGTGATTTCAGAGGTTTGGAAGCATTTGGTTAATGATCACTCCACAGGGTTGGTAATTACTGCTAGACTTAGGAAGACACAACCAGTATTTTCACAATTTCTCATATAGTCATTTGGATGACATTGGATTCAGCAAAAAAGAGGAATGTTTGAAGGCTTTCCAATCCCACTTTAATTTTCAAATAATTCTCTTTTTTCAGAAGTTACTTCCTGACATATGTTAATGTATACTTTGTTATTGGTGAAAATGAGAGCTAATATTAAAGGTTATTAGAATTATGAATTTTCATATATCCTGAAATTTAAAAATATCACAAAATAATTTCTTATTTCTTTTCATTTCTGTAACGAAAAGCAAAGCTCAGTAAAGGGGGAAAGTAAGAAGAAAAAGTAAAAAAGGAGTAAAAAAGAAAGATCAGATAATCTGCCAATTGCAATCAGCCCCTGCTTTTATAAAAGAGTTTTTACTGCTTTCACGGATTAGGAAATTTCCAGTGCTGGGTGACAGTGGCAGACTCAACATGAGTAATTATCTGTGAGTTAAGCTGTTCTTTAGCTCTGGAACAAAGTTCAGTGTTTTGCTCAAGAGTCCTGCAGCGTCCCTTAGCCAGCTCAGTCTTGGAAGAAAAGTGTGGTCGGGGCTCTTCTCAGCCCTTCTCCGTTGCTTTGCCAGATTCGAAGAGGCCTGTTAGGCCCTCCATTACCACTTTCTTTTATTCTTGCCAATTTCATCAATAAAAGTATACATTTTCCTCTGCTGTAGATGTTCAAAAAGTTAGGTAAAGATTATCATTTTATTAATGGAATGCACACTTCAGAATTTACTGGAAAGATAAACTATACATGGGAAAACAACTAGACAGTTCCAAACAATCAAGTTACAAGTGTGTACTAAATATAAGATTACTAAGAAAATTCAAGGGTCCTTGACCCAGCGACTTCTCTCCTGGAACTATGCCATAGAAATAGGAGCACTAGTATGTAGGACATAAAAGTACCAGAATAGGAGCACAGAGATACCTATTGTAACAACAAAAGCTGAAGACAGAATGAAATTTCTCAGTAAGTTATAGTACATCTACCCCCAAGAAACGCTACAGACACAAATGCATCAAAGCTGGCCAGAAGACTTGGATGGTCCATTGGTATCATTATGTTAGAAGAGCAAGATGCAGAAGAACGTATAGTATTTCTTTTTTTTTTTTTTTTGACAGGCAAAGTGGACAGTGAGAGAGAGAGAGAGACAGAGAGAAAAGTCTTCCCTCTATTGGTTCACCCCCAAAAATGGCCACTACGGCCGGCACGCTGAGCTGATCCAAAGCCAGAAGCCAGGTGCTTCTCCTGGTCTCCCATGGGGTGCAGGGCCCAAGCACTTGGGCCATCCTCCACTGCACTCCTGGGCCACAGCGGAGAGCTGGCCTGGAAGAGGGGCAACCGGGACAGAATCTGGCGCCCCGACCAGATCTAGAACCCCATGTGCCGGCACCGCAGGCGGAGGATTAGCCTAGTGAGCCACGGCGCTGGCCTACTATTTCATTTTTGTAAAGCACTGGTGATTAGAAAAAAGGAAACGTGAATGAGCAGGGAACTAGATGAGACGTGGAGCAGCCAGAACTCAAATGGACGCTAATAGTGGATGCCAGCTTTGCAGATGGTGGCTTAACCTGCTGTGCCACAACACCAGTCACCAAGCACTCATTCTTAATGTCAGCACCTAGGAGACTGCCTGGCAGCTAGCACAGTGATAACTGGGTGAATGCTTCCTGTAGTAAGTGAAAATTATGGGGCCAGCACTGTGGCATAGCAAGTAAAACCCCTGCATATGGGCACTGGTTCCTGTCCGGCTGTTCCACTTCTGATCCAGATTCCTGCTGATGGCAGTAGAAGATGGCCCAAGTGCTTGGGGCCCTGCACCCATGTGGGAGATCTGGAAGAAGCTCCTGGCCTGGGCCTGAGCCAGCCCCAGCCATTGCAGTCATCTGGGGAATGAATCAGTGGATGGAAGCGCTCTCTCTCTCTCCTGTAAACTCTCTCTCAAAAAAAAAAAAAAAAAAAAAAAGGTGGAAGATTCTCTCTTTCTCGGTCATTCTGCCTTTCAAATAAATAAATAATAAAAAAGAGGTAATACTTCATAACAGAGGTTCTTAATCTGGGTTTTTGGGGTGATTGTAAGGAAATCTAAGGCTCTTGAAATTCTCTGTCGAACGTTTATACGTGCCTATAAGCAGTATGGTGAACAGAATGAATCCGTAGCTTAAAATGATTATTAGGGAGCCTTCAATCCTTAGGAACCACATGCTTTATCAGATTTTATTCTCTTAACAACCTCAAGAAGTAGATAGTATTATTTAGGGCTTTTGGAGAATACAAAGATAGCCCCCCAGAAACTTACACGTATATCCAGCTCAATGCAAATTCAAGGTGGAGAGTGAGAAGTCTTATTAGAATGGTCTTACTGTGTCTTGGGAATTCAGAAGGGGAAATTATCCTTAAACTCTATTCTGTTTAACACTGTAAGTCATTTAACAAATATTCATTAGATGCCCACTATTTTCAAGTTATTTTTCTAAGCTCCGGGAATATAATATTGAACAAACAGAAAAAAAAAAAAAATCTATGTCCTTAGAGTGGGCATTTACACAGCAGTTAAGACACCCTCCGGACACCTACATCCCATACAGGAGTACCTGGTTCAAGTCCCGGCCCACTTCCCATTCCAGCTTCCTGCTAATGCACCCTGTGAGGCAGTGATGTTGACTCAAGTACTTGGTCCTTGCCGCCCACATGAGAGACCTGAATTGAGTTCTGGTCTTGCTTTGGTCTGGCAGTTGCAGCTGTTGCAGGCATTTGGGAACTGAACCAGAAAATAGAAATGCTCGCTTGTTCCCTCTCTCTCTCTCTCTCTTTCTTTTTTAAAGATTTATTTATTTACCTGAAAGAGTTACAGAGATGCGGAGAGAGAGAAGTCTCCATCTGCTGGTTCACTCCCCAAATGGTCACAACAGCCAGAGCTAGGCCAGTCTGAAGCCAGGAGCCCGGAGCTTCTTCGAGGTCTCCTACATGGGTGCAGGGGCCCAAGGACTTGGACCATCCTCTGTTGCTTTCCCAGGCCATAGCAGAGAGCTGGATAGGAAGTGCAGCAGCCAGGACTTGAACTGCTGCCCATATGGGATTCAGGCTCCAAGATCTCTCTATCTCTCTGTTTCTCTGCCTTTCAAATAAAATGAAAATAAATGAAGAAAATGTTCAAATAAAAAATTTTAATTTACATCCTCACAGAGCATGTGCTTTTCTGGTTCTTTTATTTTATTTTATTTATTTATTTTTTTTTTTGACAGGCAGAGTGGACAGTGAGAGAGACAGAGAGAAAGGTCTTCCTTTGCCGTTGGTTCACCCTCCAATGGCTGCCGCGGATGGCGCGCTGCGACCGGCGCACCGCGCTCATCCGATGGCAGGAGCCAGGTGCTAGGTGCTTTTTTCCTGGTCTCCCATGGGGTGCAGGGCCCAAGCACTTGGGCCATCCTCCACTGCACTCCCGGGCCACAGCAGAGGGCTGGCCTGGAAGACGGGCAACCGGGACAGAATCCGGCGCCCCGACCGGGACTAGAACCCGGTGTGCCGGCGCCGCAAGGCAGAGGATTAGCCTGTTGAGCCACGGCACCGGCCAAGTTCTTTCATTAAACGATTTATTTTCTTTACATACAGAAAGAATGAGAGAGAGAGCGAGATCTAACATCATCTGGTTCACTCCCCAGTGAATTGGGACTGGGGCAGGCCGAAACCAGGAGCCAGGAGCTCCCATGTGGGAGCAGGGCAGGGCCCCAAGTAATTAGGCCATTTTCCACTGCTTTCCCAGGTGCATTAGCAGGGAGCTAGGTTGGAAGTGGATCTACCAGAACTTGAACTGGCTCCCATATGGAATTCTGGCACTACAGGCAGAATCTTAACCTAGTATGCCACAGTGCTGGCCCTGGGCCTATGTTCTTTTAAGAAAGTCATACACAGATATTGGAACCTTTCTTCTTGTCTAATATTTTCGAACTTTTAAGATAACTTTGATTAGGGGGCCGGCACCATGGCTCACTTGGTTAATCCTGCACCTGAAGTGCCAGCATCCCATATGGGCACCCGGGCTCTAGTCCCGGTTGCCCCTCTTCCAGTCCAGCTCTCTGCTGTGGCCCGGGAGGGCAGTGGAGGATGGCCCAAGTGCTTGGGCCCTGCACCCACATGGGAGACCAGGAGGAGGCACCTGGCTCCTGGCTTCGGATCAGCACAGAGCACTGGCCATAGCGGCCATTTGGGGGGTGAACCAACGAAGGGAAGACCTTTCTCTCTGTCTCTCTCTCTCACTGTCTAACTCTGCCTGTCAAATAAAAACAATTTAAATAAAAACCACTTGTTAAAAAAATATAACTTGGATTCTATAACAGTGCCTTACACATAATAGTGTTCAACAAGTATTTGAATGACTGAAAGAACGAACCAAAGAACTAGAAGAGATATTAAGGGCTCATGATCCCTGTTTTCACAAAGGACCATGTTTTAACTGTCATTTTTTCCCCAAATTTTTGCAGTGAACAGAAATTTGAAACTTCAATTATCTCCTTAATTCTCCCTGTGCTATGAGGAAATTTGGCATAAACTGAAGAGATGGTTGTCTCCATCTACTGTTAAGCTTCCTTAAGGACTTTGGCATTGTAGAAGCGCAAAGCATAACTTTTATTTGTTATTTCTAGGGGAGGTGACGCCAGGACTATCTCAGGTAGAATATGCACTCCGCAGACACAAACTGATGTCTCTGATCCACAAGGAGGTCCAAGGGCAGAGTGGAACAGACCAGACAGTGGTCGTGCTCTCCAACCCCACGTACTACATGAGCAACGACATCCCCTATACCTTCCACCAAGACAACAACTTCCTGTACCTGTGCGGATTCCAAGAGCCTGACAGCATTCTGGTCCTTCAGAGCCTCCCTGGCAAGCAGTTACCATCGCACAAAGCCGTGCTTTTTGTGCCTCGGAGAGACCCCAGTCGAGAACTTTGGGATGGTCCACGCTCTGGCCCTGATGGAGCAATAGCTCTGACCGGAGTGGATGAAGCCTATACGCTGGAGGAATTTCAACATCTCGTCCCCAGACTGAAAGGTAACAAGTGGGAGCAGAAGGCAGTCACACAGCAGACTAACAGCCTCCCTGCTTGGTAGACACAAGTCTTGATTTCCTAAAGTGATCGAGGCGGCATTTCTCGGAGCTTCACGAAGGACACGAGAGTCTCCACAAGACCTAGCTACTTTACAGACTCGACTCACACGTTTGCCAAATCTTCACTGAGTTACTAAGTGACTGGTAACTACCCTAGTGTGAAATCCAGAGAGAATTTCCTTGTAAGGATAGGAATAGGCCACTCTTCAAAGTGTCTAACCTGTCTGCTGACCTTTCTGTTGCTTTGCCAGCCTATCAGAAGGAGGCGCTGTTCTCAAAGAATGGTCCATGTGCCCGTCAGAGTCACCAGTGATTCCAGTGATACATGTTAGAGTTGTCAATCAGAATAGGTACTGGAAATGTCAAATCTCATACCTACGGAACCGTAATCTGTATTTTAACAGGATTCTAAGGGGACATTTTACGGTTGAATTCTTGTCCCCTCAGGACCGTTACTTTTCCTGTTTTTATTCTGGTGGATTTTGGTCACTCAGAATGTTTTAGGATTCCTTTCTGGAACTTTGGTCAGAATCTACGCCACATCATAAACTATCCTTAGTAGTTCTAATAAATCTTCTGCTCAGGGAAGCATTTTATTTTTTGAAGTGTTCAGAAGTTACTTATAACCAAATATAGTAAGTAAGAGATGATCAAGTTGAAAGATGCTCCTTTAAGACCAAAATAATACCTGATTATAAAGTCTTAATTTGCTTTTCTTATATGGCTTATGAAGCATTTCTGAAGTCAGTTTCCAAAAGAGAATTGCAAAATGCTCCTGACAGGCATGGAATGTATTAGAGTTGTTTCCTAAAAAGATTTCTTTGCAAAAGAAATACTCATTTAAATATATCCATCCAGGTATGCTTGATGAAATTATTTTTATTACTTTATGAGAATATTTTCTATTTTACCAAAATAATTATCTGGTTCAAGTCATCAAAGTTTCTTAAAACTTCAGGGTCCACATAATGTAGGGCACGGAATTACTGTCTTTGTGGCTTTTGATTTCTTATATTACATTTAGACAGTCATCTTCAGTCTAACTGTCATTAACCCAATATAGTTAAACCCTCACATAAATAAAATGTTTCTCAAAAATACTTCTCATCTACCATCCTTAATATTAGTAACTTATCAGATAAAAGCAGTAGACAATGAGAAAATTAGTGAAATAATAGTTATGTAACAGTTTAAAAATCTAAAGAAGGTAAGCTTTGGTTTCATACACTGAGGACAGAGAGTACAGGTTGTTTTACTTTTTCAAAAATCTAACAAATTCCCATCTGCTATAAATTGGATAAATGTTTCCCAAGTTACATACATGTAAAATGGTTTTTTATTTTAAAGTGTTTAGGATGTAGTGCTACTAATACATATCCAGAGTTTTCTGAATTTTCTCGCTAATACTGTTTCAAAGTACTTTTTAAGCACATGAAATACACAATTCTTCAAGCTTAGATTGTTAGGGATACTGTTCATAGTCTACTATTAGGAAAAAAATTTACAGCCAACACTGTGGTATAGTGGATTGGGCTGCTGTCTGCAGTGCTAACATCCCATATGGATGCCTGTTCGATTCCTGGCTACTCCACTTCCCATCGAGCTCCCTGCTAATGTACCTGGGAAAGCAGCGGGAAGATGGCACAAGTCCTTGGGCCACTTCACCCCCATGGGAGACGTGGAAGAAGCTCTGGCTCCTGGCTTATGCCTGGCTCAGCCTCATCCACTGCAGCCATTTGGGGAGTGCACCAGTGGAGGGAAGATGTCTCTTCTCTCACTCTTTATAACTCTGCCTTTCAAATAAATAAATAAATCTTTAAAAAACAAAAAAGAAGAAGAAGAAAAACAGCACATATAGACCTAGTGCTAAGGGCAAATAATTTTTATAATGAGCCTTATTATACATCTCAAGCAAATGCTTTAGTCTCCAATGTTGAAGGTGAACCATGAGTATTTACAACACAAATACTTGTCAGTAGCAGATCTGAGGGAGAAGTGTGGAAGTGTGGATTAGCATGTATTATCAGCTGCGCTGTTTGTGCAGCAATGAGTAATTAATTGCTCTAAAGTGAGAGAAGAACCTTGTTCCACCAGTACTGAGATCATTTTGTAAAGCAGTGAGACCCTTTAACCATAAAGTTATGATGTGAGTCCTTTTTTCTTTCTTTTTGTGTACAATTATTCAACTATGCCTCTCGCTTTATAGTGAGGTAGAGAACAACTGTAATTGTTCTTTAATGGTAATAAGTGAAATCAAAGCTCGAGTAAAGCTTTAGTTCTGCCTATCATGTTTATAAGAAACACTGAAATTTGGGAGCAGAAAAACCATATATTCAGTCCCAGAATGTCTTGCCATTTTCAGAAAACAGCCTTGGCAGTGTTCTATGATCAAGCCCATCAACTACTTCAGACCTGAAAGAGTTTGGAATAACCTGTAGAGACCCACACTATAGATTTTATAGTTTTGACTGTTGTTCAAGTCATTATGACAGTTGGTATTGGTGTTGCTGTTAGTTTCATTGTAAACGTATTTTTTGGCTTCTCATCGTCAGCGGAGAGCAGCACGCTGTGGTATGACTGGATGAAGCCTGCTCACGCACAGCTTCACTCTGACTACATGCAGCGTCTGACTGAGACCAAAGCCAGGAGTAAGAACAAGGTTCGGGGTGTCCAGCAGCTGGTACATCGCCTCCGGCTGATCAAATCTCCCGCAGAAATTGAACGAATGCAGATTGCCGGGAAGCTGACATCACAGGTACAGTTCCGACCGAAAAACTTTTTTCTAAACTAAAAAAAATCACAAGGCTTTTATGGTTCATTTGGCACCTTGAGGTCATAGACTCAATACAGTAATCGCGTCACAAGCAGATCATCATCTGGCTTCTACTTCAGTATGTTTAATTAACATATCCAGGGACATGCTCAATTCCTTGCAAGACAGAATTAATCTACCTTCTTCTAAAATTGATCTTTTACCCATGAAATGTAGTTGTTTCTCCTGAGAACATTAATTCCACTTCTTTTCCTTATGATGACTGCACTAATAGTGGAAGATAAACAGAAATTGGTTACTAAAGAAGACTCAATACCCACTCGTGTCTTGATGGACATTTGGGTTGTTTGCTTCTTTTGGTTGTTGTGAAATATGATGATTATATAAATCCCTATTGTAGTCTCTTTTAATTCTTTTGGGCATGTACCCAGAAGTGGAATTGCTAGGTCTAATGATAAGTTTTGTTTAATTTTTTGGGGACTGTCACAGTTTTCCATAGTGGTTGCAGCATCTCACACTCCCAGCAGTACACAGGGTTCCCGTTTCACCACATCTACACAGCACTTTTTCTGTTTGTTAAGTTATGGCATTGTGATGAGCATAAAATGATATCCATTTTGGCTTTGATTGGCATTTTACAACCAGACGTGGGCCAGCCTGAAGCCAGGAGCCAGGAACTCAGTCTGGATGTCCCATACAGGTGGAGGGACTTGTTACTTGAATCATCATCTACTGCCTCCCAGGGTGTATGTTAGCAGGAATGTAAACCTAGGCATCTCACGTGGCATCCTAACCCCTGCGCTGAACACCCACCTCCATTTTTTAATTGCCTTTTTTGTCAAGTTGTTAAAATTCTCTATATAGTCTATATTTCTATCCCTTATTAGAGGTATATATGATTTCCAAATTTTTTCTCATTGACAGATGGCTTTTTTTCTCTCTTAACAGTATCATTTGGTAGACAAAAATGTTTTTTATGAAGTCCAATTTATCTGTCTTTTTGTTAAAGATTTATTTATTTGATAGGCAGAGTTACAGGGAGAGAAGAAAGACAGAGAGACAGACTTCCATCTGCTGCTTCACTTCCCAGTGGCCACAACTACCAGGGCTGGGCCAGGCTGAAGCCAGGAGCCAGGGGCTTTTTCTAGGTCTCTCACCTGGCTGGCAGGGGCCCAGGGACTTAGACAATCTGCTGCTTTCTCAGGGGCATTAGCAGGGAGCTGGATCAGAAGTGGAGCAGCTGGGACTCGAATCACCGACCATATGGGATGCCGGTATTGCATCCAGTGGCTTTACCCGCTATGTCACAGTGCTGGCTCCCAGTTTATCTTTTTGTAGCCTGTGCTTTTGGTCACATATTCACAAAATCAGATCCAGTATCACAAAGATTTTCCTCTGTTTCCTTCTAAGAGTTTTGTGATTTTAACTTCTGAGTCTTTGATCCATTTTTTAAAGATTGATTAATTAATTAATTTGGGAGTCTAAGCAACAGAGAGAGAGACACAGACAAATCTTCCATTTGCTGGTTCACTTCCCAGGTCAATGCCCTGCAATAATGACTGCAATAGCCAGGTGTAAGCCAGACCGAAGCCGGGAACCAGGAATTTCCATCAGAGGTCTCCCCGCTGGCGGACAGGGACCACTTGGACCTGAATTGACTCCTTTCCTAGGTGCATTTAGCAGGAGACTGGATCAGAAGTGCAGTAACTGGGACTAAGCCAGCTCTCTGATAATGGGATATCACAAGCAGCCACAGTACCACACCCCTTTGATCTACTTTGAGTTATTTTTTGTGCATGCTGTAAGATAATACCTGGGGCCAGCGCCCCAGCGCCGCAGCTCAATAGACTAATCCTCTGTCTGCAGTGCTGGCACACCACATTCTAGTCCTGGTCAGGGCACTGGATTCTGTCCCGGTTGCCCCTCTTCCAGGCCAGCTCTCTGCTGTGGCCCAGGAGTGCAGTGGAGGATGGCCTGAGTGCTTGAGCCCTGCACCCACATGGGAGACCAGGAGAAGCACCTGGCTCCTGGCTTCAGATCAGTGCAGTGCGCCAGACACAGTGGCCATTGAGGGGTGAACCAACGGCAAAGGAAGACCTTTCTCTCTGTCTCTCTCACTGTTCACTCTGCCTGTCAAAAAAAAAAAAAAGATAGGACCTGACTTCATTTTTTTATATCCCTTTTCTGGACTTCATTTCTTTTGTAAAAATCTCAAACTTACTATTATTTTTTTGTCCCAGAAGTTGGTGTGAATGTTTTCTAAACTGCCTTTTTATATATCTTCCTGAGATCCAGCAGCAAAGACATATATCAAGTCCATGTTGGTGGTACTTTTATCACAGTGTCAGTTATAACTTAGGAGAGGGGCACCTCACGAGGGAGCTGGTTTCTGTCTTGTAGCCGGTACAGTACTGTCTGCATCCATAGCATTTCTGCAGCCTCAGTAGGGGCTGAGTGTTTGCCAAGGGAGGGGCGGGATAATTGCCCGACTTGGGAATATATGTGGTTGACCCCTCCCTTACTCCATTTTGGTATGCTAGGGATTTCCCTGTGACTAGGGTGAGCCCAAATGTACCCACTTACTCAGCTCTGTTCAAAAATCAGAGAGAGAAGGGGAAAGATTGAGAGATCTCCCATCTGCTGGTTTACTGCCCAGATGGCTACAATGGCAGAGGCTGTTCCAGACTGAAGCCAGGAGCCAGGAGCTTCTTCCAGGTCTCCCACATGGGTGAAGGGGCCCAAGGACTTGGGCCATCTTCCACTCCTTTCCCAGGCACATTATCAGGAAGCTGGATTGGAAGTAAAGCAGCTGTGTCTTGAACCAGTGCCCAAAAGTGTTGCCAGCATTGAAGGTGGCAGCTTAACCAGTTATACCACAATGCTGGACCCTGATCACAGTTCTTAATTTTTAATAAGAATTCATTAGGACATTCATATGTATGTAATAATGTAGGAAAATGGCCTATTTCCTTCACTGAATATCCTCTACTTCTTTGGCTTCTTACTCTCCATCATTATCTTGCCTCCTGAATTATTTTAGTTGTAACAAATCTCGCTGGATGGCTGGCTCATCTAAAATTATGGTGATCCAGGTTCTTTTGGTTGGAGCTCTCTCTGTTGACCAGAGAGTCACGTTCCTCTTCAGGAGCTCCTTAGCCATCACTAAGGTAGTAATCACACCACTGAATATTTAGCAGATCTGCCTTCAATTTTTAGTTTCCTTCCAATCCATTTTGCTACCTTATGAAGTTCAGATTCTGTCGTTTTGAGATTCCATTGATTGTGAAATGTGCTACTTCAAACCAAGGATGCTTGGGACATCATTTCATTCTTATCTCCTTTATCAGAATCTTTTTTTTTTTTTTTTCAAAAAAAAAATTCAGCCATGTTTGTGATTAAGAATGAGTCAGGTATTAAAAGATGAAGAAAAATAAAAATTTTTAAAAAGGATGAGTCAAGTGTGCTAGGGCAACTGGATTTCCATATGAAAAAGAGTCAAGTTGTACCCCTGCATGACATCATGTGCAAAATTAACTGAAAATGATCAGTGACCAGACAGTGAGAGGAGAGACAGAGAAGGTCTTCCATCCCCTGGTCCACTCCCCAAATGGCCACAAGGGCTGGAACTGGGCCGATCAGGAGCCAGGAGTTTCCTCTGTGTCTCCCACATGGGTGCTGGGATCCAAGGACTTGGGCCATCTTTCACTGCTTTCCCAGGCCATGCTAGAGAGCTGGAGCAGAAGTGGAGCATCTGGGTCTTGAACTGGTACCCATATGGGATGCTGGCACTGCAGGTGGCGGCTTTACCTGCAGTGCCACTGTGCTGGCCCCTGGGGATTGACTTTCAACATGAATTTTGGAAGGGACACAATTTGCATGTGGTTTATCCTGGCATTCGATGTCTATTCTGAGTGGGAAGGTTGGATGCCCCTCAGTGAAACCTGTCATTAGTGAATTAGTCTTCAAAGCAATATTTTTTCCCTTCAGAAAACTGTTCCTACAGAGTCACAACTTCAGGTTGGCAAAATTGGAACAAAAGTGCTTTTTATTTGAAGTGTTCTGAATGTTTGAGTAAGTAGCATAGCTGACTGTTTTCTTTTCTTACTCCTTTCTTTTTGCAGGCTTTCGTAGAGACCATGTTTGCCAGTAAAGCCCCCGTGGAGGAGGCCTTTCTTTATGCGAAGGTGAGCCTCAGAGGGTTGGAAGGGTATTGCTGGAGGCCAGTGTGATGCAGTGCCACCATGTGCAGATGGCATGCAGTTGACGTGGATGGTAGTAGCCAGCATGTCCTTGGGGAGGATTTGGTTCTCAGATGTCTTTGATAATTTATTAGATGAATGCATTGCTACAGATTACAGGGAGAACGTGGCAGAACAGAGCAGGTGGAGGAAAGACTTACCAAGATGAGATGGGAAGAATAAAGCTTTGTCCAGGCATTTTGAACTTCGAGATTAGTAATTTAAAACTATTGTTAAAAATGTCAGCTATATTTCAGTGTTTAAGAATAAACAAACAATAACCATACATTATGGTATCTCTGGACTCAGCCTTCATGGATTTCCTGTCCTCTTCTGGACCTAATTTGAAAAGCATTGGAAATATAGGGAACACTCGGTAGGAACAGATTTGTTCATGGAGTTTAGCACAGTGGTTAAAATGTCTCTTGGGATGCCCACATCTCATCTTGCTTTCTATCCAGCTTTCTGCTCCTTTCCACCTGGGAGGCAGTAAGGGATGGTTCAGGTACTTGGGTCCCTGCACCCATGTGGGAGAACCTGAGTGGAAGTTCCAGGCTCCCAGCTTCAGCCTGCCCCAGCCCTACGTGTTAGAGGCCATTGAGGAGTGAACCAAAGAGCAGAAAATTGATCTGTCTCGCTCTCGCTCTCTCTGCCTTTTGAATAAATAAAAAATATAAATTTAAAAGTAATAATGTTTGGCACAGTCATTAAGCTTCCCCCTGGGAAACCCACATCCCATATCTGAGTGCTAGTTCAACTCCCAGAACCTCTGCTTCCAATCCAGCTTCCTGCTAATATATCCTGGGAGGCAGTAGAAGATGACCCCTGTCACCCACATGGGTGACCAGAATGGAGTTCCAAGCCTCTAGCTCCAGCCTCGCCTAACCCTGGCTATTAACAAGCATTTGGGCAGTGAACCAATGGATAGAAGATCAGTCTCTGTCTCTCTCTCCCTCGTTTTTCTTCTCCCCCCTTTCCCTCTCTAATTCTCCTTCTGCTGCTTCCTCTCCCTCTCTTTCTGTCCCTCCTTGTCTCTCTCATTCTCCTTTTCTCCCTCTCCCCACATCCCCAAGTCACTCAGCCTTTCAGATAGATGAAAATACATAAATCAACATAAACAATAATAGCGATAATGAGATTGAAGAACAGGATTGATGGGAGTAAGACTATATATAGCATAGGTTATAGTGTGTGGGGTGGGAATAAAATAAATGGTCTGCAGTTACAGCATAAGAAGTTGGCTTAGCTACGATGACTAGTGTTCCAGTCGTGACTTGGGATAAGTGCCAGGTTGGAGGTACAGCTGTGGAAGAGAGACTGGGCTGGAGAGGCCCTACAGAAATCCTTTGAGTCATCCCTCCTTGTTGTTTCCACAGTTTGAATTTGAATGCCGGGCTCGGGGCGCTGACATCTTAGCCTACCCACCCGTGGTTGCTGGTGGTAACCGGTCCAATACTTTGCACTATGTGAAGAACAATCAGCTCATCAAGGTACACGAAATGTGCTTCAGCACTGCTCCCGCTCGGTCCAGGTCTCCCAGCGGAAGCCACTAACCTCACTGCACCCTGACCGGCAGCTCCCGCTCGGTCCAGGTCTCCCAGCGGAAGCCACTAACCTCACTGCACCCTGACCGGCAGCTCCCGCTCGGTCCAGGTCTCCCAGTGGAAGCCACTAACCTCACTGCACCCTGACTGGCAGCTCTCACAAACTGAGTACCATTTGAAAAGTATTTTATTCTTTATAAATTGTTCTGTAGACATTATCTCATCTGATCCTCACATTGGGCCCCCTGCACAGAGCCACATATTCCCCTCTAACTCGTCTGTTCATTTCATCACACTCCTCTAAGCACTTGCATCCACAGTGGTGGGCCAATGTGTTTTTGAGGTGGGAGGATTTTAAGAAAACATTATTGGCTGTGAGGAAACATACTTTTTATAGTTTTCTTCCCATGGGACTCTGCAAGTGAATAATTGTGTATTCCTTTAAGCTTCCTAATTATCTATTTTAATATTCAGTTAATTCACAAACATAAATGTAGCAGACAGATAAATTATATGGCATTTGTTTTTAAATTTATTTATTTATTAATTTTTTTTTACAGGCAGAGTTAGAGAGAGAGACAGAAAGTCTTCCTTTTTCTGTTGGTTCACCCCTCAAATGGCCACCACGGCTGACATGCTGCAGCTGGCACGCTGCGCTGATCCAAAGCCAAGAGCCAGGTGCTTCCTCCTGGTCATCACATGAGGGTGCAGGGGCCCAAGCACTTGGGCCGTCCTCCACTGCCTTCCCGGGCCACAGCAGAGAGCTGGACTGGAAGAGGAGCAACCGGGACAGAATCCGGCGCCCATATGGGATGCCAGTGCTGCAGCCGAAGGATTAGCCAAGTGAGCCACAGTGCCGGCCAATAGCATAGTTTTTTAAAAAATGAGTACTCATGGGGCCGGTGCTGTGGCGCAGCAGGTTAAAGCCCTGTCCTGAAGCACAGGCATCCCATATGGGCGCCGGTTCTAGTCTCAGCTGCTCCTCTTCTCATCCAGCTCTCTGCTATGGCCTGGGAGAGCAGTGGAGGATGGCCAAGTCCTTAGGCCCCTGCACCTGCGTGGGATACCCAGAAGAAGCTCCTGGTTCCTGGCTTCAAATCAGCACAGCTCTGGCCATTGTGGCCATCTGGGGAGTGAACCAGCGATGGAAGACTTTCTCTCTCTCTCTTTCTCTGTAACTCTGTATTTCAAATAAATAAAATAAATCTTTAAAAAAAAATTAGTACTCATGAGCCAGTTACTCATCCTTAGAGCCAAAACATTTTAGCAACATTGTGCCTACTTATGTACCCTATTCTATGCTATCCCACTGTGACTGTTTTTTTAACTCATAATAATTTATTTTTCTGAGTATTGGTACTGTTTATGCTTCCACCATATGTGTGTAATTGGTTGACCACATCTTCTTTACCCCCTGGTATTATCAGACTTCTTAATTTCTGCCATTCTAGTTGGCATAAAACAACATCTCATTGTAGTCTTAATTATCCTAATTACCAGTGAAATTGAGCATATTTTATTAACTTTAGCACTACTAGTTTTAATTTAGTGATATTTTATTTGTGATTTTAAAATATTTTTCTTGGCCGGCTCCGTGGCTCAACAGGCTAATCCTCCACCTTGCAGCACTGGCACACTGGGTTCTAGTCCCAGTCAGGGCGCCGGATTCTGTCCCGGTTGCCCCTCTTCCAGGCCAGCTCTCTGCTGTGGCCCGGGAGTGCAGTGGAGGATGGCCCAAGTGCTTGGGCCCTGCATCCCATGGGAGACTAGGAGAAGCACCTGGCTCCTGCCATCAGATCAGCGCAGTGCGCTGGCTGTAGTGCACTGGCTGCGGCGGCCATTGGAGGGTGAACCAATGGCAAAGGAAGACCTTTCTCTCTCTCTCTCTCTCTCTCTCTCTCTCTCTCTCACTGTCCACTCTGCCTCTCAAAAATTTTTAAAAAAATTTTTCTTTATTATATTTATTTGAAAGGCAGAAGCAGAGATCCCCCATCCAGTGGTTTACTCCCCAAATGCCCACAACAGCCAAAACTGGGCCAAGCTGAAGAGAGGAGATAGGAACTCAGTCTAGGTTTCCTGTATGGATGGCAGGGACCCAAGGACTGGAGCCCTCTCCGCTGCCTCCAGGGGGGACATTAGCAGGAAGCCAGCCTGAGGCGTGGAGCCAGGACTCGAACCAGGCGTTCCAGCATGGGATGCAGGCATCCCTAGCCGTGTCTTTTTAAAAATTTTTTAAGATTAATTGATTTGAAAGCCAGGGTTACAGAGAAAGAGGTAGAGACAGAGATCGTCATTCTACTGGTTCACTCCTCAAATGGCTGCAACAGCCAGGGCTGGGCCAGACTGAAACCATGAGCCAGGAGCTTCTTCCAGGTCTCCCACATAAGTGGCAGGGCCGCAAACACTTGGGCCATCCTCCATGGCCTTTCCCAGGCCATTAGCAGGGAGATGGATCAATCAGAAGTGGCACAGTTAGGACACAAACCAGTGCCCATCATATGGGATGCTAGCGTCACAGGCAGGTTTACCCTCAATGCCACAATACTGGTCCCCCAAGCAGTGTCTTTTTTTTTTTTTTTTTTTAATTTGAGAGGTAGAGTTACAGACAGTGAGAGGTAGAGACAGAGAGAAAGGTCTTCCTTCCTTCACTCCACAGATGGCTGTAATGGCCAGAGCTGCACCGATCCGAAGCCAGGAGCCTCCTGGTGTCCCATTTGGGTGCAAGAGCCCAAGGACTTGGGCCATCCTATACTGTTTTCCCAGGCCACAGCAGAGAGCTAGATTGGAAGAGAAGCAGCCAGGACTAGAACGGGCGTCCATAGGGTATGCTGGCACCGCAAGTGGAGGATTAACCTGCGCCATGGAGCCAGCCCCCCGAGCAGTGTCTTAACCACTACATCAAACACCTGCTCCAGGACATCTGATCTGTTCATGAGTGAGACTGGTGTATAATTTTTCTTTCTTACAGTGTCATTTTGTGGTTTTCTTAGCAAAATCAAACTAAGCCCATATGAATAGTCTCTCCTTTTTATAACGTTATGAAATAGTTTGAATTAATGTTTCTTGAAAATTTCTTAGAACAAATCTCTATAACCATTTGGCCCTGATACTCTCCTTTGTGGACTTTTCAGTAAATTCAGTATCTTTGCTGTATTGAGCCCCACCCCCACCCCTAACCTCTCTACCACTTTCCTTTCTTCATATGGTTTTTATTATAAAATGTAATTTTCCATGGATGGTATTGTGGCTCCTCTGTCTGCAATGCTGTTATCCCATATGGGCACCAGCATGAGTCCTATATGCTCTTCTTCCAATCCAGCTCCCTGCTAATGTGCCTAGGAAAGCAGCAGAAGATGGCCCAAGTGTGGGAGACCTGATGGAGTTCCAGGCTCCTCACTTCGGCTTGGCCCAGCCTAGACCATTGCAGTCATTTGGGGAGTGAACCAGTGGATAGAAGATCTTTCTTTCTCTGTCTCTCTCTGCCTTTCAAATAAATAAATCTTTACAAATAAATAAAATATAAATTTCCTACCAGAAAAATAAAGAATAAAACATTAATTGGTAAATTATAAAGTGAACACCCATCTAACCGTCACCCAGCTCTAAGACCCCCCCTCACCAAATCCAGCCTGCACCTGTTTCTGTCATAAAGTTTTCTTGGAACGCAGCCATTCCTGCTTCCTGACTACAGTGAGATAGTTGACTAGTTCCACTGGAGACAGCATGGCCCACAAAGTAAGCTACGTACTGCCCACCCTTTGCAGAAAAGTTCATAACTCCCAAAATAGGATGTTACTATCTCCTCCACTGCCAAGAAGCATTTCCCACAGGATAACCACTGTACTTAAACCATTGATAATCATGATAATTGTTTTTGTTTTTATTTTGCAATGAATAAATAATAGCTTAACATAGTTGGGTTTTTTTTTTCTTTTTTGCATTTTATTTGAGAGAAGGAGATGTCCCATCTCTTCATCTGCTGTTTTACTACCCAAATGCCCACAGCTTCCAGGACTGGGCCAGGCTGTAGCCAGGAACCTGGAACTCAATTTGCATTTCCCAAGTAGGTGGCAGGGACCAAAGTCCTTGAGCCATCATCTGCTCCCTGTCCAGGTGTTCGTTAGCAGGAAGCTGGACCTGAAGCAGAGGAGCCGAAACTCAGACAAGGCACTCTGACGAGCAGCGCGGGATCCCAAGTAGCAACCTAACCTCTGGGCCCAGTGCCTGCCCTCGTTTTGCTTATTTCTGAATTTTGTATATTTGAAATCTGGTTTTGTCTTTTTTCATACAGTAATATATTGTGGTACAGAGCTGTAGTGTGCTCATTTTAATTGCTATATGTATTCCATGAAGTTAAACATACTTTCACAAGTACACCAAGACAGTGTGTGCCTCCTCCCTCTCCTCTCAAAGGTGCACAGTGGAGGACCCGGAGGCTTTAGGATAACAGAGCAGACTGAATGCAGGAGCAGCTGTCTTCCGTTCCACTAGACAGAGATTTACAAAAATGTAAAGTAATGCCTCTTTCGTAAATATTTTTGTAAATATTTGTTTATTTGAAAGGAAGAGTTAGAGAGGGAGAAACAGAGATCTTCCAGTGCTGGTTCACTCCTCCAAATAGCTGCAGTGGCCAGGACTGAAGCCAGGAGCCTGGAACTCTATCCATGTTTTTCACATGGGTGGCAGGGGCTGAAACACTTGAGCCATCTTCTGCTGCTTTCGCTGGCACATTAGCGGGGAGCTGGATTGAAGTGGAGCAGCTGGGACTTGAACCAGCGCTCCAGTATGGGATGTAGCATTATAAGCAGCAGCTTAACCCACTGAGCCACAATGCAGCACCCTAACTAAATATTTTTGTTTAGGAAAAACAGTTATTTTCCAGGACCAGCATTGTGGCATAGTGGGTACAGCTGCGGCCTGTGATGCTGGCATCCCACTTGGAAACCAGTTCATGTCCTGGCTGTTCCACTTCTGATTTAGCTCCTTGCTAATGGCCTGAGAAAAGCAGCGGAGGATGGCCCAGGTGCATGGGCCCCTGCCACCCACGTGGGAGATCTGGAAAAAGCACCTGACTTCTGTCTGGCCCAGCTCCTGCCATTGCGTCCATCTGGGAAGTGAACTGGCCAGGAGAAGTTCCCACCCTCTATCTCTTCCTTTGTCTGTAACTCTGCCTTTCAAATAAATAAATCTCTAACAAATAAAAAAAGAAGAAAGAACACATCTGCATTAAGGTCTGTTGCTGATGAACATCTTCTGGTTTTGGTTAGCTGAAAATACTTTTGTTTCATTCTTTCATGAAAGATGGCTGTGCTAAGAAAACCATCCTAGATTGACCATTATTTTTAGTCATCAATTTGAATATATTCCCTTGTCTTCTGACTTTTCAAGTTGCTGATTTAAAAAAAAACTATCTGTTGTTGCTTTGACTGCTTCAAAAAATTATTTATTCAAAAGGCAGAGTTACAGAGAGAAGAAGAAACAGAGAGAGAGAAAGAGAGATCGATCTTCTGTCTGGGGGGCTCACTCCCCAAATAGACAAGTGAACCAGGGCTGAGCCTGGCTAAAGCCAGGCACCTGGATCTCCATCTGGTCTCCCATGTGAGGCACAAGGACTTTAGTCCGTCCTGTGCTGCTTTCTTGGGCCCAATAACAAGGAGCTGGATCAGAAGTAAGGGACTGGAACTAAGTGCCCATACAAGACACCGGCTTCGCAGGCGGTAGCTCAACTCACTGCACCAGAATGCCAGCCCCACTTTGATTGCTTTTAAAATCTTTGATATTCATCAGTTTTATTATGTATTTTAAAAGATATGTAGATTTATTCTTGTTTCCTCAGTCCGTCAGCTTATGTCTTTCCTCAGTTCTATAAAATTCTCAAACACTGCCTCTATTTTTGTTTGTTTCGTTTTAAAAATGTATTTATTTGAAACTCAGAGTTACAGAGAGAGAGGGAGAAAGATCTTCCATCTGCTGGTTCACTCCCCAGATAGCCACAACCAATGGCCAGGGCTGGGCCAGGCCAAAGCTAAGAACCAAGCACTTGATCCAGGTCTCCCACATAGGTTCAGGGGCCCAAATACACAAGTTGTCCTCTACTGCTTTTCTCAGACCGTTAGCAGGGAACTGGATGGGAAGCAGAACAGCCGGAATTCAAACCAGCACCCATATGGGGTGTGGTATCACAGGTGGCTAACCTGCTGCACCACAGTGCCAACCCCCATAGGCTGTCTTTTTATGAAGAGCAGCAAGGGGCTGTGCTGTGGTGCAGTGGGTTAAAGGCCCCGGGCTGCACCATCAGCATCCCATATGGGCACCAGTTTGAGTCCCAGCTGCTCCGTTTCTGATCCAGCTCCCTATTAATTCTCCTGAGAAAGCAGTGGATGATGGCCCAAATTCTTGGGCCCCTACATCCACATGGGAGACCCAGAAGAAGCTCCTGGTACCTGGTATCGGATCAGCTCAGCTCTGGCTGTTGCAGCCGTTTAGAGAGTGAACCAGCAGATGGAGGACCTTTCTCTCTCTGTCTCTGCCTCTCCCTATAACTCTTTCAAATAAATAAAATAAATCTTTTTTTAGAAAAAGAGCAATAGGTCTTTAAGACATCAGTTATATGTATAATGTCAGCATTTCGTAAAATATTTTTATATTATATCTGGTTATTTTCTAATAGGAAATATGTTCTTACTGAAATAAAAACTACATCCATTATTTGAAGTTGCCATTACTATATATGTACTCATTTGACCGTGATTCTGTTTTGTCCAAAATTTGTACTTATTTAGATATAAATAAGATTTGTCTTTGAGGACATGGATCATTTATTTATTTTTAAGATTTTAGATATGTATTTATTTGAGAGGTGGTTCCACAGAGAGAGAGAGAGACAGAGACAGAGAGAAAGGTCTTCCATCTATTGGTTCATTCCCCAGAGGGCCACAACGGCCAGAGCTGGGCCAGAGCCAGGAGCCAGGAGCTTCTTCTGGGTCTCCTCACTAAGTACAGGGGCCCAGGTTCTTGGGCCATCTTCTACTGCTTTCCCAGGCCATAGCAGAGAGCTGGATCCCAAGAGGAGAACCAGGACATAAACCAGCACCGCAGGTGGAGACTTAGCCTGCAACATAGATCGTTTCAATATTACATGAATAGTAGTAAGACAGAAAAACCCCCAAATTTTTTTCTTTCACCATATGTATTATGAGAGAGAACATGAGTAGAACTGATATTCCAAAGTTAAATGGTAAAGGTAATTATATTTGAATAAGGCCCAGGATACCAACTTATATAGCAATATTAAAATTAACAATGAGGGGTCAGCACTATGGCATAGCAGGTAAAGCTGTCACCTGCAGTGCTGGCATCCCATATGGGCACCCGTTCGAGTCCTGGCTGCTCCACTTCCAATCCAACTCTCTGCTGTGGCATGGGAAAGCAGTACAAGTTGGCCCAAGTCCTTGGGCCCCTGCACCTGCGTGGGAAGATCCAGAGGATCCTGGCTCCTGGCTTCAGATCAGCGCAGCTCTGGTCATTGCAGCCATTTGGGGAGTGAACCAGCAGATGGAAGACTCCTCTCTCTCTCTCGCTCTCGCTCTCTGTCTCCTTCTTTGTGTAACTCTGACTTTTAAATAAATAAATAAATAAATCTTTTTTTAAAAAAAATTAACAATGATAGGGGCCAACACTGTGGCACAGAGAGTTAAAGTCCTGGCCAGCAGTGCCAGCATCCCATATGGGCCCTGGTTCAAGTCCTGGCTGCTCCATTTCTGATCCAGCTCTCTGCTGGTGTCTGGGAAAACAGTGGAAGATGGCCCAAGTCCTTGGGCCCCTGCACCCACGTTGGGGACCTGGAAGAAGCTCCTGGCTCCTGGCTTCAGGTTGTCTCAGCTCTAGCCATTATGGTCATTTAGAGAGTGAACCAGTGGATGGAAGACCTCTCTCTCTGTCCTTAGCTCTCTCTGTAACTCTGTCTCTCAGATGTATAAAATAAATCTTTAAAAAAGATTAACAATGATAACTTTTGTGATATGCTAATATTTTTACCTAGTAATTCAAACCCAAGCATGATTCCAAAGCCTAGGTACTTAACCACTCTACAGTGCCACCTTTGAACAGTATGAATTCATTTGAAAGAATTATCTGATACTTTCTTTCTGTCTCTCTCTGTCTGTAACTCTGTCTTTCAAATAAATAAATAAAATTTTAAAGAATTATCTGGGGCTGCGCTGTGGCGCAGTGGGTTAATGCCCTGGCCTGAAGCGCCAGCATCCCATATGGGCGCCGGTTTGAGACCCAGCTGCTCCACTTCCTGTCCTGCTCTCTGCTATGGCCCAGGAAACCAATAGAAGATGGCCCAAGTCCTTGGGCCCCTGCACCTAAATGGGAGACCTGAAGGAAGCTCCTGGCTCCTGGCTTTGGATCGGCACAGCTCCGGCCATTGCAGCCATCTGGGGAGCAAACCATCAGATAGAAGCTCGCTCACTCTCGCTCTCGCTCTCTCTCTGTTTCTCTGCCTCTCCTCTCTCTGTGTAACTCTTTCAAATAAATAAATAAATCTTAAAAAAAAAAAAAAAGAATGATCTGACGTGGTTCTTATGAGAAGGAAGCAGAGGTAAGTTTCCTCTAGACTAGAGCTCTGTTAAATAAAAGGCATAGTTTAGATTAGAAGGAAATGGCGTATGGTCATGAGGTCACTCACTTCTGCTGTCTTTGTTCCAGGATGGGGAAATGGTGCTTCTGGATGGAGGCTGTGAGTCTTCCTGCTACGTGAGTGACATCACCCGTACGTGGCCTATCAATGGCAGGTAGGCATCTATAGAATAACACGTCTCACTGCTTCATGAGGGTCTGAACTGGAATATGAATATGCTTGGTACGGACATCCAGAAATACATAAAACCTTCTAGAGACTATTTTGTTCTTCATATCACTTTTTTCCTTACTTTTTAATAAATTCAGGTATTTTCTAATTCCATTAGGTTATTAATATTAAATATTAGGTTATGATAGAATAACCTAATGGAATTAATCTAATCAAGTTATTATATTAATATTGATTAATGTTAATTAATAGGTTTTTCTATTTAATATTAATATTAGGTTATGATAGAATAACTTGATTGGATTAATTCTCCTTAGATAACAGTAGTTGTGAAATATAGACAAAATTAAAAAACAACTATTTGAAGGTGTTGTGGGCTAGATTGGGCCTAAATTAATATCCTAGGCTCTTGCCTTTCACTGAGAGAAGAGTTCTAAGTATAGGCACAAACACGGCATGCAGTGTGATCAGGTTTATTTACAAAGTGAGAAGAATACACAGGCACATGAGGGCTTCATTTAGGGAGAGTGGGCCAGGAAAGGTAAAAGGGGATTCCATACCCTGCTCTGCTCATCCTGGGTCCTGGGTCCACGAGGTGGAGAGAAAGAGAACCCTCTCCCCTTCATCAAGCTTCTATGAGCTTTGAAAAGGGGAGTGGTTACGTAGTACTGCCCCCAGGTCCCAGGTAAGAGGTATATTCTGGGGAGGGGTTAGTGGAGTGACAGGTGGGTTGATAGGGTTACATGGACGTGGGGCTGGTGTGGCCTTCAGTTTATGAACAATCTGTGACTTTTCCTACATCAAAGGCACCAGAGAGTTTTCAAAAAATAGTTAGAAACTATGTAAATCTGCCCCTGAAAGATGATAAATAGAAATTATCTGGTTGACGAAATAGAAATATCACTGTAGAAAAATGAATGAAATCTAAGAGACTGCTGATGCATACCTAATTGGAGAGAATAGGGCAGAAAAGATGTTTGAGAAATAATGGTCAAAAACATCCCGGCTTTGGTAAAAGACACCAACTTATGGATCCGAAAAGCTCAACATGCCCTAAGCAGTATAAACACAAAGAACACCCACCCACTTACCATCATAATCAAACTGCTGACTTCATAAAGACAAAAAAATAATCTTGGAAATAGCTGGAGAGAAATGGAGGAGAGATGCCAGAAACAGCAGAGGCCAGAAGACACTGGAAGCACATCTTTAAGTCAATGTGGTATTCTGTTCAGCAAAAGAATCTTCCTTCAATGACAGCAAAGTAAAAGCGTTTTCTGAAAAAACAAAACCTGTGGCTGTTGAGGACGGGCATCCTGGCGCGACAGGTTAAGCTGCTGCCTTGGAATGACCTTACCCACATTAGAGTGCCAGGTGGGGTCCCGGCTCCTCCATTTAGGATCCATCTGCCTGCTAATCCACCTGGGAACGCAGCAGATGAAGGCCCTAGTACTTGTGCCTCCGCCACCTACTGGGAGACCCAAATGGAGTTCCTGGCACTGTGGCCATTTTGTGAGTTGAACCAGCAGATAGAAGATCGATTTCTCTCTTGCCCTCTTAGTCTCTCCCTTTCTGTTACTCTGCCTTTCAAATAAATAATTTTTTAAAAAGAAATTATTTAAAAATTTGAAAAAATTTGCTGCCAGAATAAGAAATTAACAAATGCTATAAAAATGTTAAAGAAGTTCTCAATCTAGAGAAGATAGATCACTAGAAATGGTAATATTTTAGTAATTATAAAATACTATGTATTTTCCTTTTTCGGCCAGCACCATGGCTCAATAGGCTAATCCTCCGCCTGCAGCGCCAGCACCCTGGGTTCTAGTCCCAGTCGGGGCGCCGGATTCTGTCCCAGTTGCCCCTCTTCCTGTCCAGCTCTCTGCCGTGGCCTGGGAGTGCAGGGGAGGATGGCCCGAGTGTTTGGGCCCTGCACCCGCATGGGAGACCAGGAGAAGCACCTGGCTCCTGACTTCAGATCAGCACGGTGCGCCAGCCGCAGTGCGCCGGCCACAGCAGCCATTGGAGGGTGAACCAACGGTAAAGGAAGACCTTCTGTCTGTCTCTCTCACTGTCCACTCTGCCTGTCTTAAAAGAAAAAAATGTATTTTCTTTTTTAAAGATTTAATTATTTATTTGAAAGTTAGAGTTATACTGAGAAAGGAGAGGCAGAGAGAGCGTCTTCATCCGCTGGTTCACTCCCCAGTTGGCTGTAACAGCCAGAGCTGTGCTGATCTGAAGCCAGGAGCCAGGATCCCCTGGATCTTCCCATGCAGGTGCAGGGACCCAAGGACTTGGGCCAACTTATGCTGCTTTCCCAGGCCACAGCAGAGAGCTGGATTGGAAGAGGAGCAGCCAGGTCGTGAACCGGCACCCATATGGGATGCTGGCATTGCAGGTGGCAGCTTTACCCACTATGCCACATCGCCAGCCCCTGTATTTTCTCTTAACTTAATTTATTTAAAGCCATTTGGGGTGGGCAATTGTACTACCAGTTAACACAACTGCTTGGGATGCCGGCATGCCCTATCAGATGCCTGGGTTTGAATCCTGACTCCACTCCAATTCCAGCTTCATGCTAATGCACTCTCTGGAGGAGAACAGACGAAGGCTCCAGTACTTGATTCTTTGCCACCCATGTGGAAGAACTGGGGATCCTGGCATCAGCCTGGGCCACCCCCAGCTGTTGCAGGCAGTTGGGGAGGGAACCAGCAGATGAAAATTCAGTCTAATAAATTATTAAAAATTATTAAACGATATTTTATTGTTTAAATAAAAATTATAGTATTCAACATATACAATTCCACAATCACAAGAGTTTTTAACATGTGTTTCTTAATAATTTATAGAAAAACTATAAAAATTTAAAAGAATATAAAAGATCTGAATCACATTAACTACCTTGATTGTGTTGATGTTTGTAAAATACTCTACCCAGCAACTGCAGTACACACGTTTTTTAAAGTACACATAGAGCATTCACTAAATTAGATTTTTGCTGATATACAAAACTAAGCTTCATTAATTTCAAAAGGCTCAACTTTTGCAAAATGTTTTTCAACTATAGTGGGATTAAATTAGAAAATCATAACAATAAGTTATGTTGTTATATCTCCAAATATTTAATTCATAAATAATCCCTGGGCCAAAGAAGAAGACACTACAGTGTGATTGCAATTGAAAATCCTAAACATATCAGCATTTGGGGGATTCAGCTAAAACAGAAATCTATAGCTTTAGCTTTTTATATTAGACTGAAAAAGATTTAAAATTAAGAATGCATCCTTCCACCTCAAAAAGCTTTTTAAGAGATTGAGCAAATGAAGCCAAGAGTTAAAAAGGAAGAAGGAACTAACAAAGACAAGACCGGGTATCAGTGAAGTAGACAAAAGGCAAACAATAGAAAAAATTTGTAAGGCCAAATAGTTGTTCCCTAGAAAGATAATTGAAGGTGATAAACTGTCTAGCAAGGGAAAAAATTTATCATAACCTGCAATGGAAGAGGAGCTGTCACTACAAATCTTAGTTATGAAATGGATGATGCTATTAGGAACAACTCTGTGTCAAATGGCAATTGAAATGAAATGGACAGATCTCTTGAGAAACATGTTTAACCAGCATAACTGTGATACCAAACCTGAGTAAAAGTATTACCAAAAAAAGGCATTTTAACCAAAATCCCTCATGAAGAAAATAGACACCGGATTTTTTTTTTTTTTTTTTTTTTTTTTTTGACAGGCAGAGTGGACAGTGAGAGAGAGAGACAGAGAGAAAGGTCTTCCTTTGCCATTGGTTCACCCTCCAATGGCCGGCGCACCACGTTCATCCGATGGCAGGAGCCAGGTGCTAGGTGCTTCTCCTGTTCTCCCATGGGGTGCAGGGCCCAAGCACCTGGACCATCCTCCACTGCACGCCCGGGCCACAGCAGAGAGCTGACCTGGAAGAGGGGCAACTGGGACAAAATCCGGCGCCCCAACCGGGACTAGAACCCGGTGTGCCGGCACCGCAAGGCGGAGGATTAGCCTGTTGAGCCACGGCGCCGGCCAGACACCAAAATCTTAACAAGGGCTCGGCGCTGTGGCGTAGCGGGTAAAGCCACTGTCTGCAGTGCTAGCATCCCATATGGGCGCTGGATCAAGTCCTGGCTGCTCCACTTCCAAACCAGCTCTCTGCTATGGCCTGGGAAAGCAGTAGAGGATGGCCCAAGTCATTGGGCCCCTGCACCCACAAGGGAGGACCCAGAGGAAGCTCCTGGTTCCTGGCTTTAGATCAGCACAGCTCCAGCCGTTGCGGCCAATTGGGGAGTGAACCAAGGGATGGAAGACCTCTCTCTCTCTCATTCTCCTTCTCTCCCTGTATAACTGTAACTTTCAAATAAATAAATAAATCTTTTTTAAAAATCTTAACAAAATATTAGCAAATTAAATATAGCAACATACTGGTTTATAACCAATATAAATATATAACCAAAAATATTTATACAAGGTTAGTTTCACATTCAAAAATCATTATGGTCCATCATCCAAAATACAGCAAAAAAAAAAAACAAATGATAATTTCAGAATTTATAGAAAAAGCTTTTAATGAAATTAATCACTCACTCATGATTTGTAAGAACTTTTTATTTTTCATTTTTATTTGCAAAGCAAAAAAAGCCCTGGCTGTGCTTCCAATCCCAGTGTCTTAGTAATGTGGATCCTGGGTGGCAGCAGTGATGGCTCAAGTGCTTAAGGCCCCACAACTCCTACGTAGTGCCTGGATTAAGTTCTAGATTCCTTCCTGGTTTTGGCCTGGCCCAGGCCTGGCTGTTGGGGACATTTAGGGAGTGAACCCACAGGTGGAAGATCGCTTTCTCTCTCGCGCGCTCTCTCTCTCTCTCTCTTTCAAATAAAATGTAAAGGGGGAAGAATATCAGAAACAAGAAATCCACAGTTCTCATTTCTGTTTAGCTTTGTACTGGAGGACCAAGTTTGGATAATAAGGTAAGCAAAGGAAGTAAAAGGAATAAAGATTGGGGGTCGGCACTGTGGCACAGTACGTTAAGCCTCCACCTGCAGTGCCAGCATCCCATATGGGCACCAGTTCCGTTCCCAGCTGTTTCACTTCTGATCCAGCTCTCTGGGAAAGCAGTGGAAGATGGCCCAAGTGCCCAGGCCTCTGCACCCACATGGGAGACCCAGACAAAGCTCCTAGCTCTTGACTCTGTCCTGGCCCAGCCGTCTGGCAAGTGAATCAGTGGATAGAAGTCCTCTCTGTCTCTCTCCCTCTCTCTATCTGTAACTCTGCCTCTCAAATAAATAAACGAATCTTTATTTAAAAAAAAAAAAAAGAACAAAGATTGGCAAGAAGTGTCCCTGAGCACAGAGGCATACCAAGATCTCCAGTGTAAGGTCGGCTGGACGTGGCACTGCTGCAGGCAGGAGGGCGTCGATGCAGAGCGGGAGGGCACAGTGGTGCACAGGAGGGACTGGACCTGCACAGTGTGCTACCCCGAAAGGCAGCTTCAGGCACCCAGGAAGACCCTGATTCAGTCCCTTCTGTCACCAACAAGCAGATAGTGACCTGCGACTGTGCCATCATCTGGTCCTGCCTGCACACAGGCGAAACCCAGTGAAGCCCTGGCTGTGGAACCCATCATAGCCCCTCACCAACCTGATCGAAATGTGCTATGACATTTCCAATAAAGATTGGCCATTATATTGGCTCTTTTCTCTCGTAAAAACATTTTTTTTTACACAAAGAATACAAGGTCAGGTGAAGGCAGTTGACCCAGCACTTAATTCAGTGCCTTCTAATTCAGTGCCTTCTTATCAGAGTACCTGGGTTCCGTGTCCAGCTCTGACTCCTGACTGGCTTCCTGCTAATGAAGATCCTGCGAGGCAGCAGTGATGGACCAAGTAGTTGGATTCCTGCCACCCACAGGGAGACCTGGATGAAGTTCCAGCTCCTGGTTTTGACCAACCCATTCTTGGCCATTTCAGGCATTTGATAATGAACTAGCAGATGGGAGCTTGCTTGTACTTGCCCTCTATTACTATAAAATACAGTAATCAAGACAATGTGGTATCAGCATAAGAATAAGTAAATGGAAGGGTGGGCATTGTGGCATGGGGGTTAGACTACCACTCGAGATGCCCGTACCCCAAATTATAGTGGAGTTTAAGTCCTGGCTTCTCCATTTCCCATTCAGCTTCCATTAATGCATCTGGGAAGGCAGCAGAGGATGGCCCAAGTGATTGAACTTTTGCCACCCACATAAGAGAACTGGATGGGAGTTCCAGGCTCCCAGCTTCAGCCTGGCCCTGGCCTGGATGTTGTAATTTTGTAAGAACTCATAGAGTAACCGCAAAATGGAATTAATAAAATAGACCATCAAAATAGAATGTTCTGTGTATTGAAAGACTCTTAAGAAAATAGATAGCCAGCAACTGGGATAAAAGTTTCATTAAACACGTATCTCACAAAGAGACTTGAAGGACACTTCTAACAGAACATACACAAATGACTGTACACACTGTAAAAGTAGTCCTAAGTTGCTTTTTTTTAAGATTATTTTTAAATAGACTTATTTATTTATTTGAAAGCAGAGAGAGACAGAGAGCGCTCTTCCATCTGTTGGTTCTGGGCTGGAGCTGGACCTCTCCAGAGCTAGGAGCCAGGAGCTGTTTCTGGGTCTCCCACGTGGGTCAGGGGCCAAGCACTTGGGCCATCCTCTGATGCTTTCCCAGGAGCAGTGGTAGGGAGCTGGATTGGAAGCCAGCAGCCAGGACTGGAACTGGCACCCAGATGGGATGCTGGCACTGCAGGCAGCGCCTTTACCCAGTAGGCCACAGCACTGGCCCCTTGAGATTTATGTATTCATTTTTTTGAAAGGCAGAGTTAGAGAGGGAGAGACGGAAAGAGATCTTCCATCTGCTGGTTCATTCCCCTAAATGAACAGCTAGGGCTAGGCCAGGCCAAAGCAAGGAGCTTTATTTGGGACTCCCACATGGATGGCAGGGGTCCAAACACTTGGGCCATCCTCCGCTGCTTTCCCAGGCCCACTAGCAGGGAGCTGGATCAAAAGTGGAGCAGCCAAGACTCAAATCAGTGCCCATATGGGATGCGGCCAGCACAGGCAGCGGTTTAACCCACTATTCCACATTGAAGGCCTCTCATCAGTGTTAGTCGATTTGCTACCATTACACATTGACTAGAATGAACAGAATTAAAGACTAACCATACCAAGTGTTCACAGTACTGCAGTATAACTGAAACTCTTATTCATTGCTCATGGTAATGGAAACTGTTAGAACTGTTAGAATTTGACAGTTTCTTCTAAATTTAAGTAAACAATGAGCCATTTACCTAGATCTTCCACATAGCATAGGTCCATAAGAGAAGAGTTGTACAAGAATGTTCATGACAGCATTATTCGTAATAGCCAAGAGCTGGAACAGCCTAGATGCCCATCAACAGGAGAGTAAATATCTAAATTGTGGTCTGTTCATACAGTGGGAATTCCACTCAGGCATTAAAAAGACTTGGCTGAAGTAACACCATGGATGAGTTGCATAGACATGTTCCATGAAGGTAGCCAGACACAACAGGGGACATATATGGTTTCATTTATATGATGCTCTAGTGTACATAAAACTAAGGTGAATGTAATCAGAACAGCATTTGCTTCTGGAGGTAAGTGTATTGAAGAGATACAGACAAACGCGGATTTTCTGGGACAGTGTAAATGTTCTGTATGGATCGGTATCAGTCAGGATTCTCTAGAGGAAAAGAAAGTTTGCAGTGCATTTGTTGGGGCTGGCATATCTGAATGCTGTGGGGCAAAGCAGCAAGCTGGGAATCTGAGGAAGAATTGCAGTCGTAAGTCCCCATCTGGGCAGGCCTGAAGGTGAAGCAGGATTTGTGTTACAGGACTGAGGCAGAGTCCCCTTGTATACCAGGAAGTTCTGGCATTCGACTTTGTTTACCTTAGGCTACCTTTTAACCCGTGTTTCAGCCAACCAACCTCCAAACTGTTAGAGCTACTCAGACCCTTAAAGCTATGACATTGAGTCCAGAATCTGTTTAGTGGACCCATAAAACCCCACACTGTAGATCTCCATTTGTCCTGTGTATTTTGCTGTCTTTCGTCCATATAAATTGGAACAGTCATTCATTTGGTTTTGAGTTATGCTGTACCTCCGCATGGGTCTCACTTTTGGAGCCTGCTGGGACTTGAGTTTATTTACAGGTCTAGAGGCAACCGAGGCCACTACTTGCAGGAAGGTTCTCAGGCAAAGCAGAGTTAACTTCAAACATGGCAGGAGAGCTGCTTCTAGGGATGCGATGACTCAGCAGAATTTAGGCATTCAATGTCCCCAGCTTTATCAGGATTCGAACATCCATTTGTCAGAATTGTACAGCTCAGATTTGTGCATTTCAGTGTATGTGAATTTCATTTTAAAAGAGAACTGTTGGGGGCTGGTGCTGTGGCACAGCGGGTTAACGCCCTGGCTTGAGGCGCCAGCATCCCATATGGGCACTGGTTTGAGACCCGGCTACTCTACTTCCGATCCAGCTCTCTGCTGTGGCCTGGGAAAGCAGTGGAAGATGGCCCAAGTCCTTGGGCCCCTGCACCCATGTGGGAGACCCAGAAGAAGCTCCTGGCTCCTGGCTTCAGATCAGTGCAGCTCCGACCATTGTGGCCAACTGGGGAGTGAACCATTGGATAGAATACTTTTTTTTTTTTTTTTTGACAGGCAGAGTGGACAGTGAGAGAGAGAGACAGACAGAAAGGTCTTCCTTTGCCATTGGTTCACCCTCCAATGGCTGCCGCGGACGGCGGCCGGCGCACCGCGCTCATCCGATGGCAGGAGCCAGGTGCTAGGTGCTTTTTCCTGGTCTCCCATGGAGTGCAGGGCCCAAGCACTTGGGCCATCCTCCCCTGCACTCCTGGGCCACAGCAGAGGGCTGGCCTGGAAGAGGGGCAACCGGGACAGAATCCGGCGCCCCGACCGGGGCTAGAACCCAGTGTGCCGGCGCCGCAAGGCGGAGGATTAGCCTGTTGAGCCACGGCGCCGGCCAGAATACTTCTCTCTCTCTTTCTCTTTCTCTTTCTCTCTCTCTTTCTGCCTTTCCTCTTTGTGTAACTCTGACTTTCAAATAAATAAACAAATCTTATTTTTTAAAAAAAATTCACTGTTGGCGCCAGTGCTGTGGCATACCAGGTAAAGCCACCACCTGGGGTGCCGGCATTCCATATGGGCACCAATTCAAATCCCGGCTGCTCCACTTCCGATCCAGCTCTCTGCTGTGGCCTGGGAAAGCAGTGGAAGATGGCCCAAGTCCTTGCCCCTGTACCCACGTGGGAGACCATGAAGAAATTCCTGGCTCCTGGTTTCAGATCGGCACAGGTCTGGGCATTGCGGCTATCTGGTTAGTGAACCAGAGGATGGAAGATCACTCTCTCTCTCTCTCTGTCTCTGCCTCTCTGTAACTCTACATTTCAAATAAAAATAAATAATGTCAAAAATTAAAGTGAACAGTTAAAAAATAATTGTTTAGGGGTGCTAATTGTTATGGTGCAGCAATTTAAGCTGCCATCTACAGTGTTGGCATCCCATACAGGTGCCAGTTGGAGTCCCGGCTGCTCTGCCTCCCATCCAGCCAGCTCCTTGCTAATGTGCCTGGGGAAGCAGTGGAAGATGGCCCAAGTCTTTGGGGCCCCTGCACTCATGTGGGAGACCCAGAAGAAGCTCCTGGCTCCTGGCTTCAGCCTGGCCCAGCCCCTGCTGGCTGTTGCAGTCATTTGGGGAGTAAACTAATGGAGAGAAGATCTCTCTCTCTCTCTCTCTCTCTCTGTAAATGTATCAAATAAATCTTTTAAAAATAATTACTATTTAATAATACTGTCTGGGACAGTAAAATGATGGCAGTACTGATCGTGGTGGAGCCTGGGAGATGGGAATATAGATGTTCATTATCCTACTGTTAAATTTAACCATTCTGCTAGGGGACATTTAGAAGTTGTCTGATGTCTTCCAGTCACAGAAATCACAGTGCACATTTTTGTGCATTCAACCTTTTCAAACTTAAAAATATTTTCGTAGGCACATCCGTAGAGCACAGTCACTAGCTCAGATTCCGGGAGCAGCCTCAGGCCTTGGGTTTAATCGCTGTGCTAGTTTACATCCGCATCAGCAGTGGATGGAAATCCTGCTAAGACAGCTCACCTCTTTCTCACCTGATTGCTAAAGAGAGTGTTACTCTGAGGATACTTAGGTAAGTTGCTGGTACCTGAGATCCTGACTGGTTTATTCCGTGACATCTGTTTCAGCTGTCAGAGTGGATCCCAGGCTTTCCTGCTTTTCTTTCTCTCCTCCAGTGGTCGCCTGTACTCTAAGGTATTAGAAAGTATCAAGAGTGCGCCTAGCCTGGCCTGGCCTTCTGACTGCATTCCCAGCCAGCTGCACCTGCCAGCCTCAGCCGCTGAGTGTCTGCTGGTCACTTGGATTACTGCACTTCCTGCTGAGCCCCCAGGGCATGGTCAAGATCCTGTCCGCAGAAGTGCATCGTGTTTACTAGAGAGCGCCTGTTAACCCACTCTGCCTTGTCATCACCCTCCTGAGACAAAAGCGAACGTCTTGCAGTAGATCGTTCTGAGTTCGGACTTCTGAATTGGTTCTGCTCTCCCCAGGTTCACCGCCCCGCAGGCAGAGCTCTATGAAGCTGTTCTAGAGATTCAGAAGAACTGTCTGGCCCTGTGCTCCCCTGGGACAAGCCTGGAGAACATCTACAGCTTGATGCTGACACTGACGGGACAGAAGCTGGAAGCGTTGGGGATTGTGAGGAACACTAAGGAAAATAGTGCCTTCAAGGTACTGCACGTCTGTGGACCCCCGTTCTCACTGACGCCTAACACGCTGTTTGGTTTTTACCTTATATAAAGCTAATTAGACTTAGAAATGGTCTTGGTTTTCTTTCCCTGCAAGGATTTAGCTTCAACAAGGATTAAAACAAAGAGAATCAGTACTCATTTCTGCCAGAAGATGGCAGCACATTCTGGTTCATTGCAGAGTGCATAACCAGCTTCGTATTCAGAAAACATAAAATGAAGTCTGGTGCAGACAGGATAGAGAAAGACAAAAAAAGGAAGCGAGGAAGAGAGGTGCATCCAGCTTTTGGCCAGCAGTTTAGCTACTGGTTAGTATACCCACATCCCACATCAGAGCACCTGGGTTCAAAACCAACTCTGCTTTCAGCCCCAGCTTCCTGCCAAGGCTCACCCTGGGAGGCAGCAGGTCCCTGTCACCCATGTGGGACACACAGACTGAAGTCCTGCTTCCTGGCTTAAGCCTAACCCAGCCCTGACTGTTACAGACATTTGGAACGTGAGCCAGTAGGTGGGGAATCCCTCCCTTTCTATCTCTATTTCTCTTTCATATAAAATGTAATAAATATTTAAAATTGCATTTAAAAGCAACAAGAAAAGAGAAGTTAATGTTTTAAAAAAATTTATTTTAAGGAATCATGTATTTATTTGAAAGAGTGTCAGAGAAGTGAAAGAGATCTTTCATTCACTAGTTTACTCTCCAAATGCCCACAGTAGCCAAGGCTAGGCTATGCCCAAACCAGGAGCTAGGAACTCCGTCCAGGTCTTCCCATGGGTGGCAGGGACCCAAGTACTTGGCTGTTATCTGCTGCGTTCCCAGGGTGTGTTAGCAGGTAGCTGTATTGGAAGTGGAAGAGCCAAGACTTGAACCAGCACTTTGATACAGGATGCAGGTTTGCGGCTTAACTGCTGTGCCACAGTGCCCACCCCTAGAGGTGAACTCAATCCTTTTGTGGATTCTGAAGGCCAAATGTTTGTTGCATATTACTGAGACTTAATAGTATGTTCAGTGACCAATGTCTTTGAATGAATTTTTTCTGTACCGAGATTATAATGGTGTTCTGTAAAACCTTAACTTTAAAATTAAAATGCAAGGGGCCAGCATTGTGGCACCATGGATAAAAGCTACCTCATGTGACAGCAGCATCTCATATGAGCACCAGTTTGAGTCCTGGCTGCTCCACTTCCAATCCAGCTCCCTGCCAGTGTGCCCAGGAAAGCAGTGGAAGATGGCCTAGGTGCTTGAGCCCCTGCACCCATGTGGGAGACCCAAAAAAAGCTCCTGGCTTCAGTCTGACCCAGCCCTAGCTGTTGTAGCCATCTGGGAAGTGAACCAACAGATGAAAGATACCTCTGTGTGTGTGTGTGTGTGTGTGTGTGTAACTGTGCCTTTCAAATAAATACAAAATAAATCTTAAAAAAAATAAAAAATTAAATTAAAATGTCAGGTGGTCAAGCCAGACAGACCATTGGTCATCCTCCACCTCCAGCTTTAGGCTGCCAGGACTTCTGTTATCAATGGAAAAGCAGCTCTAGATTTCCTGTTGCTTAGTCCAACAAATCTCCAGCTGACTTACAGAAGCTTCCACACTGGTAAAACGCCCAGTCCTTGTGCCTCCCCCACAAGGTGCTCTGAGATATTTAGGGTCTCCAGAGTAGGCTTCCTGAGGGGGTGTGTGAGCACTGAAAAGACGATTTATTCTAACATCTTCATCTTCCCCAAGAAAGATTTTCATTTGCCACGGTCATTACTGGGATTCCACAAGTTAGCATGTGTGTAGTATATTTATTAGGGAGAACGGAAATGTGAATCATTCAAAATTCCACTGGTGTGCTGCATACGAGAGGTAGCCGTTTTTTGTTTTTGTTTTGTTTTTTGATAGGTAGAGTTAGTGAGAGATAGAGACAGAGAGAAAGGTCTTCCTTCCGTTGGTTCACTCCCCAAGTGGCCGCGATGGCCAGTGCTGCGCTGATCCGAAGCCAGGAGCCAGGTGCTTCCTCCTGGTCTCCCATGCAGGTGCAGGGCCCAAGCACTTGGGCCATCCTCCATTGCCTTCCCGGGCCACAGCAGAGAGCTGGCCTGGAAGAGGAGCAACCGGGACAGAACCGGCGCCCCAACCGGGACTAGAACCCAGGATGCCAGCGCCACAGGCGGAGGATTAGCCTAGTGAGCCATGGCACCAGCCAAGAGGTAGCCGTTTATCTTTTAATCATCTGCCCAAAAATAGCTTAAACATAAGTGGCAGGTGGGAGGCATTTGGTGCTCAGGACCCCCCGGAGACACCCACATCCGGTGTCACAGGGCCTGGGTTCAAGTTCCAGCTCCCCTTCTGATTCTGGCTTCCTGCTACTGGGCACCCAGGGAGGCAGCAGATGATGGCCGAGTGCATGAGTGCCTGCCGCCCCACACGAGTCCCAAGTCGAGTTCCAGGCTTCTGACTTCAGCCTGGCCAAGCTCCAGCAGTTGTAGCCAATTGTGCAGTGAGTGAGTAGATGGACGATCTTTGTCTCTCTGTCTGTCTCTCTGTCTAGCTTTCTAATAAATAAACATTGAAAAACTAATTGACGGGACCATGGGGAAGGTATATCAACACGTGCTCATATATCCGTATGCTATGTGGAACTCTCCCCTTTAGGAGTTATTGCTCTATTAATACTGTGATAATTATTTCCAGGCTGCTCGAAAATACTGCCCTCATCATGTTGGCCATTACCTTGGGATGGACGTCCACGACACTCCAGACATGCCCCGTTCCCTCCCTCTACAGCCGGGGATGGTGATCACGATAGAACCAGGTAAGGGGAGGCGTTAGCAGCCTCCGGTCCTGTGGAACACAAAGTAGTGTGACGTGAACATTGTCCATTTTTGCCTGAGCCGACATAATTAAACTAGAAGAGACAGGAGAACAACCGCACGAGTGTAGAAAGTAACTTCATTTTAGGTTTATCTTTAGCTTTCTTATTTAACATCACACAGTTTGTTTAATTTGACTGCTTCAATAAACAACAGATGGGGAATACTTTCTGTGAGTAGATATTAAGAAATGAATCTCTTTAATCCTGCCTTTGCCGAGGCTGGTTTGTCCTAGTCTCCCGGTTAGCGGTGCGGGCCCTCACAGCTCCGAAGCCCAGGGCTTGCACGCAGGAGACGCGCAGTCTCCCTGCCTCACTTGCAGCACCGCTGCACCCTGTGTTGCACTCCCCAGCGTTGCCCCAGCCCCGGCACCCAGGTCCTTTCTCAGGAGCTTCACCGAAGGCCAGCAATCAGTGCACTGCCTGACGGCGACAGTCCTGGGTGTTGAGCCGGCAGCAGGAGGGCAGTGGTAGCCACGGTGGAGTATGGAGATTGGCGTGGCAAGAATTGATTTTCAAACACTATTGCTGCTCTTGTTATCAAAACAGATCTCAGTTGTAGCTTTAAAATGTTCTAACCTCACATTCTACAACTTAGGGCTGGGAAAACTCTTTTACACCCCTTTGAGCATGGTCGTTCTTGTTGTCTGTGGCCTTAGGTGTGATTTTGCCCAGCCTAGTCAGGATATGCTTGTTTCATTAGATTTTGTTTGGTTGGTTTTTTTTTGTTTGTTTGTTTTTTGTTTTTTGTTTTTTGACAGGCAGAGTAGGAGTGAGAGAGAGAGACAGAGAGAAAGGTCTTCCTTTGCCGTTGGTTCACCCTCCAATGGCTGCCGCAGCCGGCGCACCGCGCGCATCCGATGGCAGGAGCCAGGTGCTAGGTGCTTTTTCCTGGTCTCCCATGGGGTGCAGGGCCCAAGCACTTGGGCCATCCTCCACTGCACTCCCTGGCCATAGCAGAGAGCTGGCCTGGAAGAGGGGCAACCGGGACAGAATCCGGCGCCCCAACTGGGACTAGAACCTGGTGTGCCGGCGCCGCAAGGCGGAGGATTAGCCTGTTGAGCCACAGCGCCGGCCCATTAGATTTCGAATACACTTTTTTCTTTCTTTCTTTTTTTTTTTAACTGATCTTTTTATCACAAAGCAGTTCTGTGGGGGGTAGTGGAGGAAGTTTATAATTTCTTTAAAAGGAAAAGCCTTAGGGGCCGGCATTGTGGCACAGCAGGTTGAGCTGCTGTCTGCAGTGCCAGCATCCTATATGGGCGCCAGTTGAAGTCCTGGCTGCTCCTCCTCTGATCCAGCTCCGTGGTGATGCACCTGGGAAAGCAGCAGAGGGTGGCCCCAGTGCTTGGGCCCCTGAACCCACATGGGAGACCTAGAAGAGCCTCCTGGCTTTCAGCCTGGCCCAGCCCTGGCTGTTGCAGCCATTCAGGGAGTGAACCAGCGAATGAAGGATCTCCCTCCCTCCTTCCCTCCCTTCCTCTCTCTCTCTCTCTCTTTCCCTCTTTATGCTTTTCCTTCTGTCTCTGTAATTCTGACTTTCAAGTGAATACATTTTATTTAAAAAAAAAAAACAAACAGGAAAAGCCCTGGTATTTGTTTGACCTTATGATTAGGGAAGCTTCTACCTGGGGCTTGTAGATTTTTCCAAACGTACATTAATGTCTTTCTGTTTCTCTTTTATTTTACTGTTTGAGGAGGGGACAAATTTATTATGACAATTTCGGCAGCTTCTGGTCATTAAAGCTAAGACTATATAAATGTTTAATGCATTTAAAACCTTCTGAAATACATTTTGTCTTCATTTGACAAAGTGCCCTTTTCTCAGGAGACTGTCATGCAAAAGAAACCTAAGACAGCCTGCTGCACCCCAGCATACAGTGACACGCTCATTCACTAAGTCATTTTTTTTAATTTATTGTATTTGACAGACAGAGTTAGAGAGAGACAGAGAGAATGGTCTTCCATCCGCTGGTTCACTCCCCAAATGGCCACAATGGCCAGAGCTGGGCCGATCTGAAGCCAGGAGCAAGGAGCTTCTTCCAGATCTCCCACGTAGATGCAGGGTCCCAAGCACTTGAGCCACCTTCTACTGCTTTCCCAGGCCACAGCAGAGAGCTGGATCGAAAGTGGTGAGGCTGGGACTGGAACCGGTGCCCACATGGGATGCTGGCACTGCAGGCGGCGGCTTTACCCACTACGCCACAGCAGTGGCCCCTAAGTCATTTTATATGGGCCATTTAAGACTCTAAAATATGACAGACTGATGATCGACATTATCACTGTGGTATAGTGGGTGAAGCCGTCACTTGGGATGCTGCCTCCCATATCGGAGTGCCTGGGATCACGTCCCACCTCTGCTTCCGATTCGGCTTCTTGCTAATGTGCCTAGGATACAATAGATTATGGCTCAAGTGCTTGGGCCCCTACATCCCCTGTAGGAGACCCAGATGGAGTTCTTGGCTCCTGGCTTCAGCCTGACCCAGCCTTGACTGTTGCAGGTATTTGGGGAATGAACCAGTGGATGGGGGATATCACTCTCTTTCTCTGTCTGTCCTTCGCTGTTTATTACTTTGCCCTTCAAATAAATAAAGAAGACTTAATCAATAATAACAGCTGTAGTAATGGTAGCTTAGCATTTATGGACCATTATGCACCAGACATTTTTGTGTGTATTATCTCATTGGCTCCTCACAGCTGGACTCAGTACTACAAGTGAAGGAGTTGTAACAGAGAGGTGAACTTCCCTGCCCGACTCGCTCAGTTGCCATTGCTGATCGGCACATTCTCCTTCTTGCTTCTCAGGCATTTACATTCCAGAGGATGACAGAGATGCACCGGAGAAGTTCCGGGGCCTGGGCGTCCGCATCGAGGACGATGTGGTGGTGACGCAGGACGCGCCGCTGGTGCTCTCTGCAGCCTGTCCCAAGGAGCTGAGCGACGTCGAGCACATCTGCAGCAGGGCCTCTTGACCGCCGCTGCCCCCGCGTGCGTCTCGGGCCACCCCTGCACGCGTGCCCCTGAGGGGCTCCTGTGTGCCTTTCTACACGCCTTCCTTCTGGAGTGCAGCTGTTTGGATGTGTGTAGTCACGTATGTGGGATTTTATTTCAAGTAGAGAGAAGTCTGGAAAAGAGAATTTTCAAATGGTATGTTACTGCCTCTTGGGTAACATGAATTCTGTAGAGTTCAGGACCTAAGTGAGTTTAATTTATCAGCATTCAAAAGGGTGTTGGTTACATATGTCCATGCATTCCAATTACACATTTAAACAGGGAGAAAATTATCTTATTTTTTCAGAGTATTTTTTGCACTTTGCTGAGATCCTCCTGCTATCATGCAATGTTTGTACGATGCCTGTGTTTGGAGCTAATCACCAAAGTTTCTACCTGTGCTGAAGGCCGCCTGCCTGTACTGGCGGGTGGCCGTGCGTGTCCTCACTCCTGCCTGCCTGTTGCAGACCCTGCACATCTCCTGGAGCCGCGCCTGCCTCACCATGCGGCCACAGTGCCAATTCCAGCACCGGCTGCGGAGCGAGCTTTTCCTGCTGCTGGGCTGCCTGGGACCTAAAAAGTGTTTAAATTCTCGGTAGGAAAAGAAAGAGCAGAAGAGCAGGTGTGTGACTGCTGCAGATCCAAATTCCAGCATCTGTTCTCAGTTTAAAGATGAATCCTGGGGGGCCACCAATGGAGACGTCTACAACACACAGAGTGCTGGGCTCAGCTCCTGCTTCTGAGTACTGAAGACACAGGAGGCAGTGGCTCTGGCTCAGTAGTTGGGATCCTGCCCGTCTTGTGGGAGACCTGGATTGAGTTCCTGGTTCCTGGCTTCAGCCCAGCCCAGTCCCAGCTGTTGCAGGCATTTGAGGAATAAACTAGTGGATAGAAAAAATATCTCTCTCTCTCTCTCTCTCTGTCTCCTTTTTCTCCTTCTTTCTGTCTCTCACATAATTTTTTTTAAGATGGTTCCTTTCCTAGACATCCTCTAGGTTCTGATCAGGCCACTCCTGGAGCGTCTGCACTGGCCTGAGGCAGATGCTTGACTGGCCCTGTTAAGTCAGAGTCATGGCACCCTGTTTTCAGAGAAGCACCCCTGTTGTCTACCTGTGATTTCCTCTAGTTCTGATTTAAAAAAAAAAAAAAAGAGGCCGGTGCTACGGCTCACTAGGCTAATCTTCCACCTGCAGTGCTGGCACACCAGGTTCTAGTCCCGGTCAGGGCGCCAGATTCTGTCCCGGTTGCCCCTCTTGCAGGCCAGCTATCTGCTGTGGCCCAGGAGTGCAGTGGAGGATGGCCCAAGTGCTTGGACCCTACACCCCATGGGAGACCAGGAGAAGCACCTGGCTCCTGGCTTCAGATCAGCACGGTGCGCCGGCTGCAGCACGCCAGCCTTGGTGGCCATTGGAGGGTGAACCAATGGCAAAAGGAAGACCTTTGTCTCTCTCACTGTCCACTCTGCCTGTCAAAAAAAAAATATGGGATCCACCCAGTACTTGTAGGCATCCTCTATTCCTTACCTGTCCTGATGTAGCACTGGGAGGGCAGTAGTAGAGAGCTGTACCCAGCACTGGATACAGTTACAGCGACCAGGCTTGTGTGGGGGGAGCAGGCTGGGGGGCTGCAGATGGTTTACTCAGAGCGTCTCTGGGAAAGGGAAGCACTAACAGCCAGTGTGTTCACCTCCCTTCCACGTAGATATGAGCCTAAAATATGCAAAACCTGCTAACTGGTAGAGCATGAATTTGAAGTGGGTTTTCGGTTTTGTTTTTTTCCATATTGAGGTTAGGCACAAGTTGAGGGATTAAGAGTTTCTGCAGTGTTAGAAGTTTGCTCATTATTTCAGGAAAACACAGTATAGGTCCAGAAGCAGACAGGAGACAAAGATACTGTAACCAGTGTGGTAGAAATCGCATCCTGACAGTGCTCATGCAGATCTGCGCGGCTTTGCTACCCCTGGCGACGCGGCTGGGGCTTCACCCCCCACAGCTGCCCTGATCCCTCCAACTTCTCAGTCCTGTGCTGTTCCTAAAAGAATAGGCGAGAAGGAAGTCCACAGCTCTGACTTGTCACTTCCCAGGCCTCTGTGCCCCCCACAGCCCCCTCGGGTTGTTCCCCTTCTGTATTTCCAGTCTTGGAAAGAAGGACTTTCCCTTTGTTCCTGTAGGTCGTATTCTGCGGCCCTCAGCCTTCCAGCTCAAAGCCTCCGTGGCTTTTATGTAAAGCAGCATACTTGGACGTGGTCCAGGGTGTGGTTAGGTTCCAGTCAAGTTCTTCTGCAGATGTTACTGGTAGTGAGTGTGACTGGTGACTTTTAGTTCCTCCCTCACCTAGCTACATTGTTCTTTGAATCTCAGATTAACCACAGCAGCTGAGCGTTTGAGTCAGGTGACACAGTGAGCCTCCGTGGCTGTCTGATACACGCGGGATGTGTTGTGCTACAGAGAAGTACGCACGGCGCAGTGATCTCCTTCATTCATTCATGAGCCGCGCCACAGCCACAGCCACAGCCCAAGTATCATTCATTCATGAGCCATGCCACAGCCATGGCCCAGATGTCATTCATTCATTCATGAGCCACGCCACAGCCACGGCCCGAGTGTCACTCATTCCTGGGCCGTACCGCAGCCGTGGCCCGAGTGTCACTCATTCCTGGGCCGTACCGCCGCCGCGGCCCAAGTGTCCTCTGGCTCAGGAGTCTTCCTGGTACTTCACACGTACACCGGGTGTCCTACTGAAAGCCTTCATCGTGGGAAAGCGTCTTCCAAAGTTACCACTGGGGTTTTCTCCCTGGATTGCGGAGCTGTGGCTGGATCATGAGCAACACCATCTAAATGGCAGAAGCTTATCCGACTGGCCAGTGCCGCTCACTTGTATGTGTTTCAGGAATCGCTCTTCCCTCCTGAGCAGGTGACCAGGACTGTGTTTCTTGTTTGAGCACAACAGCAGAGATGCTGGGACAAGAGTTCTCTTTCGCTTGCTGTGGCCTGCACGCTGAGAGGAGCTCTGGTGATGACTTTAAAATGCTTCCTGTGCATCATCCTTCAAAACATTGGGTTTTTCCTCACGAATGTTTGTTAGTTCAGAAAGGAGAACCCTCTCACATGAAGACATTGCTTTCTGCATTGAGATTAAGATCCACCAAATAAATCTCTAGATAAAGACATTATATATCATTAAAACAAAAAATCGGGCCTTGTTGCGTTGTTCAGAATACCGGTAACCAACACCCTCGTCAGCATTGTTAATGGTACAGAGGCTGCAGGCGTGAGCCTGGCTGCCAGCTCTCCCCTCCTGGGGTTGTCAGGATCAGGAGCAAAACGCAGTGCACTCCTCCTCCAGCACTGGGAGACCCTGTGTCCTCTTACAGTGTTCCTGCTGGCTGCTGCCAGAAAGACCTGGGACTTGAGTTAGCTCCTATCTGCCAACCTCAGCTAGTGTGGTGGGTGGTAATGCAACGTGTGTGTGTGTAAGAGAGAGAGAGAGAGGGAGGGAGGGAGGGTAAAAGGCCACAGATGGTGGCACGCAAAGGACCCAGCTTGGAACAGATTTTTAAGGTGTGCTTCATTTTTTTGTAGTTTTAGTTTCCTAAAGTACAATTTAAAGTAGACAGTGTATGTTTCGAACCTGGGCAAATATTTTTTAAACTGAAGTGTTTTTAATGTTTCTAGAGTAATGAGCAGACGAATGCATCATTAAACCCTGACATAGCAACATTTCACAGTCACAAACCACACAGTGTTCTGGTTGCTCTGGTCTCTGCATGTGTGGCACCAAGAACGTGGGGTGAGCTCAGTGTTGTTTGCATCAGATGAACTGGAATCAAGGACTCTCGGGGTGTGTTCCATGAGGATCTGAGGAAGCTTCCTTCTTTGTTGGCATTTCTTAATGCTTTGTGTGACTTCTGTGCAATTATATATAAGTTCAGTTTGGATAAAATGCTGTTACTTTTTAAAGCCTTATTCGCTGAAAATAGATGTATCATTCCCCAGCAAGGGAAAACCATTTGTTACTGTCATTTTAAAAATAAACTTACAAAATAATATGGAAGTGTAAGGTGTATGTGTAATTTGAGAATCTCGAGTTACAGTTTTAAAGGTAAGAACATTTGTGTTTAAAAAATATTTTGATTCCCAAGTATTCATTAACTGTTGTCACAAAATCATGATGTCAGACTCAAAACAGTCTTAGCTGTAGGAGGAGACCCCGTGTATCTGATCCAGTCTGTTAATAGACTGACTCTTCGTAGAACTGACCCCTGCACCTATGGGCAGCCCTATAATCTCTCAAGACTGTAAGTCATAGCCACGCGTGTCCTAGAGTGGATTGCATGAGGAAGTGGATCCGTTTGCATGATTGTGACTTTGTGAACTTTGTCAGTCATGACATAGGAGTCATGAGTACAGCTCCCCCCCCCCCCCCCCCCCCCCCAGTAGGTGTTAACCTTTAAACTCACAGACTCTGGAGCCAGAGTTGTGGTGTAACCAGTTAAGCTGCAGCTTACAATGCAGGAATCCCATGAGGGCGCCTGTTCAAGTCTGGGCTTCTCCACTTCTGATCCAACTCCCTGCTGATATTCCTGGGAAAACAGGGAGGATGGCCCAAATCCTGGGGCCCCTGCCACCCACAAGGGAGACCCTTAGGAAGTTCCTAGCTCCTGGCTTCGGCCTAATGGAACACTGGCCATTGTAGCCATCTGGGGAGAGAGCCAGCAGATTCAAGATCTTCCTGTGTGTCTCTGATTCTCTCTCTGTGACTGCCTTTCAAATAAATAACTCTTTTTTAAAAAATTTACTGTTAGGGGTGGGCACAGTAGTACAATATGTTAAAGCCCGCGCCTGCAGCACCCGCATCCCATTTGGGTCCCGGTTTGAGTCCCGGCTGCTCCACTTCTGATTCAGCTCCGTGGTAATGGGCCTGGGAAAGCAACGGAAGATGGACCAAGTGCTTGGGCCCCTGCATCCACGTGGGAGACCCAGAAAAAACTCCTGGCTCCTGGCTTCAGCCTGGCCCAGCCCCGGTTGTTGTGGCCATTTGGGGAGTGAACAGTGGGTGGAAGACCTCTTTCTCTCTGTCTCTACCTCTCTCTGTAACTCTGCCTTTCAAATAAATAAAGTTTTTTTTAAAAAAACTGTTATTATCAAACTGATGAATAAACAAAATGTGTTTGTATCCATCCAGTGAAATACTACTCAACCTTAAAATGGAACGGTTAATGCTACAACCTGGACAAACTTTAAACACGTGCTAAGTGAGAGACCAGACATAAAAGACTCCATGTTGTATGATTCTGTTTATGTGAAATGTCCAGGATAGGCAAATCCATAGAGACAGGAAGTAGATTGCTGACTGGGAGCTGGAGCAGGAGGAATGAGGATGAGCCCGTCAGGCATGGTCTCCTGCAGGTGATAGAAATGAGGAGTCAGATGGTGCTAATAGTTGTACAATAGGATATACTCACAACCATACAGTTGTGTGCTTTGTGTGAGTTAACTCTTAAGTGATAGTTTACAATTGAAGCTAAGTTTAAAGACTCTACTGACTTTTCCTTTCATTTAAAATCAGTGTGGGGGCCAGCATTGTGACAGCAGATTAAGCCACCGCTGAAAACATTACCTGCCATATCAGAGAGCCAGTTTGAGTCCTGGCTGATCCACTTTGGTTCCAGCTCCCTGCTATTGCACCTGGAAAAGCAATGGAAGAAGGCCCAAGTACTTGGGACTCTACAGACAATGTGGGAGACCCGAATGGAGTTCTGGCTTCTGGCTTTGGCCGGCCCTGGCCCCAGCCATTGGCAGCCACCTGGGTAGTGAACCAGCAGATGAAGATCCCTCTCTGTGTCTCTTGTCACTATGGCTCTGCCTTACAAATAAATAAATCTTTTTTTTTTAATTATATTAAAATGACAATAGATTTGTAATTCAGTTGAATCCCTTCATATCAAATATTTGAAAATTATCCAGCTATAATTAGCAGAACGTCCACGTATTGCTAGAACTGTCACGCTGCTCACAGCTGCTTGTGCAGAGGGGAGAAGTCACCGGCACTGGGGGAGCAGAGATCTGTGTCGTGTGCAGCTGCACCTGCAGGGAACCTTGTCCGTGACACCCATGGCTAGCGGCTCCCACGTATCAAACACCAGCTGCTCCAGAATCTCCATGCCCCTTGTCTTTGATGTGTAACAGCACTCGAAGCTGCTGCTAAGCAAGCAGACCAGGAGTGGTGCCATCCCTCCTCGCCTGTGTGTCTGGGTCTCAGGCCCATCCTGACAGGCAAGGGTGCACCAGCTGCACAAGCTCCAGCTCTGGCCGTTCCCAGGATGCACTGAGGCCCTCGGTGTCTCCCAGCGCGGATTTCAAGGCACATCGCTTAGGGTATTTAAAAATCACTTAGAGCCATAAAACCTAGAATTGTGCTGATGAGGACTTAATCTGGATGAACATATTGATCCAGAATTCCACCAGTTTTCAAACCCCATTGGTTCTGGCTACTAGCCACTAACTATGCTTTTCTAGGAAAACAGTTGAGATTGGGAAGACTACAGATATATAAAAATATCTGTCTTGAGGGGTGGGCGTTGTCGCATAGGGGATTCCACCATCACTTGCAATGCCTGCATCCCGTATTGGAGTGCTGGTTTGAATCCCGGCTACTTTGCTTCTTATCCAGCTCTCTGCCAATATGCCTAGAAGCAGAGAATTTTGGCAAGGACTTGGGCTCCTGCCACCCACATAGGAGACCCAGATGGAGTTCCAGGGTCCTGTGGTGCCATGTCGCAGTAGGTTAATCCTCTGCCTGCGGCGCCAGCATCCCATTTGGGCACTGGTTCTAGTCCCAGCTACTACTCTTCCAATCCGGCTCTCTGCTGTGGCCTGGGAAGGCAGTAGAAGATGGCCCAAGTCCTTGGGCCCCTGCACCCACATGGGAAACTGGGAAGAAGCTCCTGGCTCCTGGCTTTGGATTGGCATAGCTCCAGCCGTTGTGGCCATTTGGGGAGTGAACAAGCAGATGGAAAATTTCTTTGTGTCTCTCCCTCTCACTGTCTGTACTTCTCAAATAAATAAATAAAAATTTTAAAAAATATATATATTCATCTTGAAAAAGTATTTTGTGTGCCTCTGTATGCTACATAGATTAACGTCTCTAATATACTTCATCCAATTCCTGCACTGATTATCATCCTGGCAGTGGCCTATACATTATACTTAAGTGATTCTCCTTACCGTAGGGATCATTACACATAATAAATTGTCTTCAACATTTCATAAAATAGTTAAAACAGGCACAGAGTCCACTTGTAAAAGGCTTGAGAAAGATCTCTTGACAAAGATAGTTACAGTGGTGTGACAGTTCCAAAAAATTAAACAATTCCCATATGAGCTACCAATTCCACTTCTGGGTATACACTCCAAAGAATTGAAAGCAGAGACTCAAACAGCTGTCCAGCAGTATCCGCAACACTCACAATGGCCAAAGGTGGAAAGAACCCAGACGTCCATGGAAGGACCAACAGTTAAGCAAAAGGCTTTAGCTCGTACGATGGAGTATTATTCGACTTCACAATGGAGTGAGATTCTGATACATGCCACAACTTGGGACGAACCTTGAAGACATTATGCTAAGTGAAATACGTCAGGTACAAAAGGACAGATGGGATCTGGTTCCGCTGAGATGAGGTGGCTAGTGTAGTCGGCTTCACAGAGCCTGGGCGGAGAACCGTGGGTAGCAGGAGCCGGGTCCCAGGAGCTGGAGAACGTAGAGTTGTTAGTGAACTGGAGTTTGGGAAGATGAACGAAGAGGTGGTGGTGATGGTGGCAGAACAATGTGAGTGTGTGTGCTGTCACTGAGCACACTCAGAAGTGCCGAAAATGCTCGGTGTTATGCTATGCATATCTTGTCACATTAAAAATATTTTAATAAAGAACTGTATTAGCATGTCGCCACAGGAAGAAGAAGGCTAAAAGCCTATTGCGGCTGGCAGTACTTAGGTGATTCAGCTAATGAAAATGCTAACTCAGTGTGGAGTTTGTGGTCTCACGGCTGCCTGCAGTGGTGGCGGTGTGGAATGTGCACATAGCTGTCATGAAAATGGCTGGAAGAGCAGAGGCTGTTCCAGTGGAGAAGAGAAGAGTAAGGGGGTGCGTGCTGGCTGGTCCCAGCGTTGGGGAGGCTCCCGTGTGGAGCCCCGCGTTTTATGCTGCTCCTTTAGGCAGACGCGGAGCCAGTGAGTGGAAGCGCTCTCAGACTCGGAATTCCAGAGGCAAGAATGGTGCTGGGGCTTTGTCCACGACCCTTTCAAAGGGGCCTGAGATCACGCACTGGTGAGCACAGGCAGGTCTGCGCCAGGTGTCCTCCCTCGGCGTCCAGGGTGCTTTGCGCGATGACATGCTAATAGCCACAGCCTATTCCAGTTTCCACCTCCAGCCTCTCGCAGCGTTCCACGTCAGCCCTCAGACGTGACCTGCCTGCCTTCCAGTGCCGTGCAGGTCCACGTGTCTGTTTCCTTCTGTCTCTCTCCCAGGTCCTCACTTTGTCTCTGCTATGACTCTGCCTCCCCAATAATGCTCCTCCCCTCACCCACCAAGGCTTTTCCTCAGCCTATCAGCCGGAGAGTGCTGTGTTCCTGAATTTCACTCAACCGTTCTGAATTCTCTACAGTTTGGTTACTCTTTTGTAGTCACATTTTTTACCTTCTTTTTTAAAGATTTATTCATTTATTTGAAAGGCAAAGTTATAGAGAGAGGGGAGAGAAAGCAAGAGCGAGAGTGAGAGAGCGAGAGTGAGAGAGAGAGAGAGAGCGAGAGAGAGCTCTTCATCTGCTGGTTCACACCCCAGACGGCTGCAGTGGCCATCGCTGGGCCAGGTCTAATGGAGCCAGGAGCCAGAAACTTCCCTCCTGCCTCCCACGTGGTGACAGGGACCCCAGGACCCTCCCTAGGCGCATTAGCAGGGGCTGGATGGGAAGTGGAGCAGCCAGGACCCAAATGGCGCCCATACGGGATGCCGGTGCTGCAAGTGGCAGCTTAACTCACAGCGCCACGGCACCAGTCCCATCTGGGTTTTTGTTTGTTTGTTTTTTGCTTTTTAAGATTTTTTTTTTAATTTGAAAGAGTTATAGAGACAGATGGAGAGATGGAGAAGAGATCTTCATCTGCTGGTTCGCTCCCTAAGTGGCCACAACAAACAGGACTGAGCCAGGCCGAAGCCGGGAACCAGAGGCTTCTTCCAGATCTCCCACGTGGGTGCAGGGACCCAAGCACTTGGGCCATCTTGTGCTGCTTTCCCCAGGCCGTTAGAAGGAAGCTGGATTGGAAGTGGAGCAGCCGGGGCAGGAGCCCAGGGTCCCAGGCGTCAGCTACCGCCGCACCACGGCGCCAGGCACAGCCCATCTTTTCTCTCCACGTTTTGCAGCACAGTTTTTTTTTTTTTTTCACACATTTAGGATCGCTGTGTCTTCTTAGTCAATTGACTCTTTTATTTTAACATATTAAATGCCTCATTTTTTATTCTAATTTTTTTTTGACAGGCAGAGTTAGACAGTGAGAGAGACAGAGAAAAAGGTCTTCCTTCCATTGGTTCACCCCCCAAATGGCCACTCCAACAGGCGCGCTGATCCAAAGCCAGGAGCCAGGTGCTTCTCCTGGTCTCCCATGGGGTGCAGGGCCCAAGCACTTGGGCCATCCTCCACTGCACTCCCGGGCCACAGCAGAGAGCTGGACTGGAAGAGGAGCAACAGGGACAGATTCCGGCGCCCCAACTGGGACTAGAACCCGATGTGCCGGCACTGCAGGCGGAGGATTAGCCAAGTGAGCCGCAGAGCCAGCCTATTTTAATTTTTAACAGTCAATATGATTTGTAGATATGAGTCTAAGAACATAATGACATTCCCTTTCTCCCTCCCTCCCAGTTGATTGGCTCTTGAAACATCTAATTTCTGTCTCATTTCCTTTGCTCCAAAGTCTACATTATCTGATACTAATATAGGCACTCATCCTGGCTGCTCCATTTCTGATCCAGCTCCCTGCTAATGAGCCTGGGAAAGGAAAAGAAGACAGCCCCAAGGGCTTGGGCCCCTGCACCCATATGGGAGAGCTGGATGGAGTGTCTGGCTCCTGGCTTCAGCCTGGCCCAGGCCTGGCTGTTGCAGCCATCTGTGGAGTAAGCTAGTGGATGGAAGATCTTTAATTTTTTAAAGATTTATTTATTTATTATTTGAAAGGCAGAGTTACAGAAAGGCAGAGGCAGAGGCAGGGAGAAAAATGTCTTTCATCCGCTGGTTTGCTCCCCAAATGGCCACAGCAGCTGGTGCTGCACCAATCGGAAGCCAGGAGCCTCCTCCAGGTCTCCCACGTGGGTGCAGGGGCCCAAGGACTTGGACCATCTTCTACTGCTTTCCCAGGTCACAGCAGAGAGCTGGATCGGAAGTGGAGCAGCCAGGTCTCAAATCAGCATCCATATGGCATGCCAGCACTGCAGGTGACAGCTTTACCCGCTATGCCACAGCACTGGCCCCAATAAATAACTTAAAAATACATATAGGCACGCCTACTTCCCTTTGATAAATGTTTGTATGAAATATCTTTCTTATTTTTTTAGAAAAGATTTATTTATTTGAAGGCAAAGTTACAGAGAACAGAGCCAGAGAGAGAGAGAGAGAGAGAGAGAAGTCTTCCATCCACTGGTTCACTCCCGGAGCGGCGCTGATCTGAAGCCAGGAGCCAGGAGCTTCTTCTGGGTCTCCCACGCGGGTGCAGGGGACCAAGGACTTGGACCATCTTCTACTGCTTTCCCAGGCCACAGCAGAGAGCTGGATCGGAAGTGGAGCAGCCAGGTCTCAAATCAGCATCCATATGGCATGCCAGCACTGCAGGTGACAGCTTTACCCGCTATGCCACAGTACCGGCCCCTGACATATCTTTCAGTCCTCTTATTTGTAAACTTTCTCTACATAATCCTTGACGTGAGTCTCTTGTAGACAGCATATAGTCGGGTCATACTGTATTCACTCTCCTATTCTCTGGTTTTTAATTGTTATATTTAGATAATTGATATGTAATTTATATGTAATTATTAATGTGTTGATTCTATCATTTCATGTTTTGTTTTCAGTTTTTCTCTCAATTTATTCATCTGTTCTGTTTTCCCCACCCCTCATGGGTTAATCTAATCCTTTTTAGAATTCCAGTTTGACTTACCTGTAGCATTTTTCAGTGTCCCTTTCTTGTGTAGCTTTTATTGTTTTTATTTACATAACTTGTGAGCGTCTACTGGTGTCAACGTTTTATCAGCTTGTGTGAAACACTGAAGCTTCACCTGCTTCCCCACGCCATCCCCGTTTATGGTTATCTTAACTATTTCCTCTCTGCAGATCAAGAACCAATCAGGGCCGGCGCCACAGCTCAACAGGCTAATCCTCCACCTGCGGCGCTGGCACACCAGGTTCTACTCCCGGTCGGGGCGCCAGATTCTGTCCCGGTTGCTCCTCTTCCAGGCCAGCCCTCTGCTGTGGCCCGGGAGTGCAGTGGAGGATGGCCCAGGTCCTTGGGCCCTGTACCCATGGGAGACCAGGAGAAGCACCTGGCTCCTGGCTTCAGATCAGCTCAGTGCGCCGGCTGTGGCGGCCATTGGAGGGTGAACCAACGGCAAAGGAAGACCTTTCTCTCTGTCTCTCTCTCTCACTGTCCACTCTGCCAATCAGAGAGTGCGCTGACTTTACTACAACTGCCAAACATCTAACCAAGCTCATGGGTAGAAGAGAAAATCACTGTATTCACCCCTATTTTTTTGCTTACTATATTCTCTCTTCCTTCCTAATATTCCAAGTTTCCTTGTTTTATTTTTTTCTCTCAGAGAACTTCCTTTAGCCACTTTTGGGGATAAGTCTTCTGGGGACAAATTCTTTTAGCTTTCCTTTGTCTGAAAATGTCTTGATTGCCTCTTTCATCCCTGGAAGACATCTTCACTGTGTGTAAGATCTGGGTCGACAGGTTTTTTTGGTTTGTTTCCTCACTGAAAAAATTATTTTGGCTACTTCCTTCTGGCCTTCATGGTTTCTTTCTTTTCTTTGTTAAGATTTATTTGATCATTTATTTATTTGAAAGTCAGAGTAACAAGAAGAGAGAGAAAGAGAGAGAGAGAAAGGATCTTCCATCCACTGGTTCACTCCCCAGATGGCCCTCAATGGCCAGGGCTAGGCCAGATTGCAGCCAGGAGCCCAGAAATCTATCCATGTCTCCCATGTGGGTGCAGGGACCCAAGCATTTGGGCCATCTTCTGCTGATTTTCCAGGCCATTAGCAGGGAGCTGAGTCGGAAGTGGAATAGCTGGGACTCGAACCAGGGCTCAGACAGGGTGCCCGCATTGTGGCTGGCAGCTTAACTCACTGGGCCAAAACTCCAGCCTCTATACTGGAATTTTCTTTCTTTCTTTTCTTTTCTTTTTTCTTTTTTTTTTTTTTTTTTTTTTTTTTTGACAGGCAGAGTGGACAATGAGAGAGAGAGACAGAGAGAAAGGTCTTCCTTTGCCGTTGGTTCACCCTCCAATGGCCACCGCAGCCGGCGCACCGTGCTGATCTGAAGCCAGGAGCCAGGTGCTTCTCCTGGTCTCCCATGGGGTGCAGGGCCCAAGTACTTGGGCCATCCTCCACTGCCTTCCCTGGCCACAGCAGAGAGCTGGCCTGGAAGAGGGGCAACCGGGACAGAATCCGGCGCCCCGACTGGGACTAGAACCCCGTGTGCTGGCGCCACAGGCGGAGGATTAGCCTAGTGAGCCGGGTGCCGGCCTGTACTGGAATTTTCTAATTCCGTTATTAAATTTTTTAATTCTAAAACTTCCATGTAGTTCTTCTTTGAATCTTCTATTTCTTTGCTGGGGATTTCTAACTTCTCCTTTGTTTCACTCACGTGTTTCTCTCATTCAAGCATTTTTATCATGGCTGCTTTAAAATCTTTGCCAGATAATTCTAAAATCCCTGTCAACTCAGTGTGATACCTGTTGATTGTCTTTTTTTTAAAATTCGGGTTAAGATCTCATAATTGTTGGTACACTGAGTGATTTTATAATTGAAGGTGAACGTCGTAATGCATGGACTTTGGCTCTCTTCCAACCTTCTGTTTCAGTCGGCTTGCTTTGATGCCGCTCCGGCAGGGAAGCGTGGCTCTGCCTCACCGCTGTCAGGTGTTGAAGGCAGGGTCTGTCACTTAGGGAAGGGGTGTTCCGCCTTCCTCAGGAGCAGGGTGGAAGCTCCAGCTCCTCACACGCTCTGTTTTGGTGCTGCACTGGGGGTGACCTCACGGTTACCCTGTCTCTCCTCTGGTCCCCTCTCAGTGCTAAGCACACAGGGAGGGCCGGGGGAATCTCCTTACTGTGGGTTAGTGGGGGAGTCTACACCGCAGGAGCAGGAGAGCTCATTATCAGCTGGAGGGGATGAAGGTTCTTGTACACCACGGCTCAGATGTTGGGATGCTGGGCCACAAACTTGCCAACTGGGCAGACTCGCCCCATCCAGCTTTTGCTGGAATGAAAGTGAGTGGGGCATGGTTTCTTCTGTATTGTTCAGGGTAATTCTTTTTCTTTTTTTAATATTTACTTATTTTAAAGAATTACAAAGAGAGAGGGAGACAGAGAGAGATCTTCCATCCCCTGGTTCACTCTCCAAATAGCTCCAATGTCCAGGACTGGGACAGGCCAAAGTCAAGAGCTAACGGCTTCTTCCAGGTCTCCCACGCGGGTGCAGGGACTCAAGCACTTGGGCCATCTTCTACTGCTTTCCCAGGCACATTAGCAGGGAGCTGGATTGGAAGTGGAGCAGCCGGGACTCGAACCAGTGCCCGTATGGGATGCCGACGCTGCAGATGGCCTCTTAACCCACTAAGGCACAGCGCTGGCCCCAGAGCAATTATTTTCTAAAAGTTTTCTGGTTGTGAGGTTGTTCTGTCCTTGTCCTTTGACTAGATGGACTTTTTTTTTTCTTGCACTCACTGGCATTTCCAGATTGCCATCTTCTTCAGCTCCAACTTGGGATATATGAGATGAAAACAAAACCTAGAGAACTCACCACCACGTTAGTCTGCAGGGCCTGTGGTCTCTCGCCAGTCTGCCTGCTTCTCTCCATATTCCAGAGTCTTCCTAAGTTTCTGTGTGTTTGTTTGATTTAATTGTATTTATTTATTTGAAAGGCAGAGCGACAGAGAGAAAGATAGAGGCAGACATCTAACTACAGGCACATTCCCTAAAGGCCCACAACAGCTGGGCCGGCCAAAGCCAGAAGCCAGGAACTCCATGTGGGTCTCCCATGTGGGTGGCAGAGACCCAAGAACTTCCACCATCACCTGCCACCTCTTGGGATGCACATTAGCAGGAAGCTGGATTGGAAGCAGAAGCAAGACTCAAAGCCAGGCACTCTGATATGGTATGCTGGTATTCCAGACAGCTGTTCAACCCAGTGCCACAATGCCACATGCCCACTTTTTTTTTTTTTTTAGCATAGCTTGTCCAGGATTCTTTTGTAGCTGATGAGAGGAATAGGGAAAGGTACATCAATGCCATCTTCCCAGAAGTGTAAATCCTGCATAGCACTTTTTAAAAATATTGTTAACACTTTTATTTGCTTATTTATTTTTCACTGGAAAGACAGAGAGAGAAGGATCACCCCTCAGAATTCTTTTTTTTTTTTTTTTTGACAGGCAGAGTGGACAGTGAGAGAGAGAGACAGAGAGAAAGGTCTTCCTTTGCCGTTGGTTCACCCTCCAATGGCTGCCGCGGTCGGCGCGCTGTGGCCGGCGCACCGCGCTCATCTGATGGCAGGAGCCAGGTGCTAGGTGCTTTTTCCTGGTCTCCCATGGGGTGCAGGGCCCAAGCACTTGGGCCATCCTCCACTGCACTCCTGGGCCACAGCAGAGGGCTGGCCTGGAAGAGGGGCAACTGGGACAGAATCCGGCGCCCTGACCGGGACTAGAACCTGGTGTGCCGGCGCCGCAAGGCGGAGGATTAGCCTGTTGAGCCACGGCGCCGGCCTACCCTCAGAATTCTTGTTAATGGCCAGGGTTGGGCCAGGCTGAAGCCAGGAGCTAGAAATTCAATCCAGGTCTCCAAATGGGTGTCAGGAGCCCGATTTCTGCTGCCCCCTCCAGGGTCTATGCTTACAGGAAGCTGAAAAAAGGAGCCGGAGGTGGCTAAGTGAACTCAGGCAGTCCAACGTGGGAATCAGGCGTCCCAACTGGCAGCCTAACAGCTAAGCCAAATGCCAGCCCCAGTGCCTGGCACATTTTTAAAAAGATTTATTTATTTTTATTTGAAAGGCAAAGATACAGAGGGAGAGTCAGGGAGAAAGAGAGAGAGAGAGAGAAAGAGAGAGAGAGAGAGAGAGAGAGAGAGAGAGAGAGAGAGAGAGAATCTTCCATCTGATGTTTCACATTCCAAATAGCCACAACAGCCTGGGCTGGGCCAAGCCAATACCAAGAGCCTTGCACTCCATCCGGGTCTCCCATGACGGTAGCAGAAGCCCGAGCACTTGGTTCATCTTATTCTGCCTCCCCAGGTGCATTAGCAGGAAGCTGGATCAGAAGTGGAGCAAGGCCCTGTGGAGTAGTGGGCGGAGCTGCCGCCTGCAGTGGTGGCATCTTTATGGGTGCTGGTTCGAGTCCCGGCTGCTCCACCTCTGCTCCAGCTCCCTGCTATGGGCTGGGAAAGCAGTAGAAGATGGCTCAAGTCCTTGGACCCCTGCACCCACGCAGGAGTCCCAGATGAACCTCCTGGCTCCTGGCTTTGGCCTGGTCCAGCCCTGGCAGTGTTGGCCATTTTGGGGGTGAATCAGCAGATGGAGGACCTCCCTCTCTCTCTCCCTCTGTGCCTCTGCCTTGCCCTCTCTATAACTTTTTCAAATAAATAAATAAATCTTAAAAAAAAAAAAAGTGGAGCAGCTGGGAGTCGACTCAGCACTCATATGTGATATCCAGCATTAGCAGGAGGAGGCTTAACCCTCTCTGTGCCACAATGCAGCCTCACGCCTAGCACTTTTTGAAAAGGCACTTCTTACCCTGCGATTCCCTGGTTAACAAACTCCCATGGCATCGCATCCCCGCGAACGACCCAGCACGCATTTGGCACAGCTGTTAAGATGCTGCGGGAGACATCTGCAGCCCGTGCTGGAGGGCCGCAGTGCAAGCCCAGGCTCTGACTGTGATTCCAGTTCCTGCTAGCAGGCAATGGCTCAAGAGGTTGAGTCCCTGCCACCCACATGGGGAGACCCCAACTGAGTTCCCAGCTCCCAGCGTCAGCCTCACCCTGCCCTACCATTGGCAGGCATTTAGAGGTGAACCAGAGTGTGGACGATCTCTCTGTTTCACTCTGTCTGCCTTTTTTTTTTTTTTTTTTTTTGACAGGTAGAGTTATAGACAGTGAAAAAGAGAAACACAGAGAAAGGTCTTCCTTCTGTTGGTTCACTCCCCAAATGGCCACTACGGCCAGTGCTGCGCTGATCCGAAGCCAGGAGCCAGGTGCTTCTCCTGGTCTCCCATGGGGTGCAGGGCCCAAGCACTTGGGCCATCCTCCACTGCCTTCCTGGGCCACAGCAGAGAGCTGGACTGGAAGAGGGGCAACCGGGACAGAATCCAGCACCCCAACCGGGACTAGAGCCCAGGTGCCCATATGGGATGCCAGTGCCGCAGGCAGAGGATTAACCAAGTGAGCCACGGCGCTGGCCCCCCAGACTGCCTTTCAAATAAATAAAAAAATAATTAATTTTTTAAATAGGCAGTTAATATTTTTAAAAATGCAACATTCTTTGTATGGCTTCGTTAAGAGATTTTCCATGGCCTGGCCCCTAGTGTGGTGGTGATAAATAGTTAAGCAACTCTGGATGGTGGGGGCACTGTGATTTGTAGCTTTTGTTTATTTCCAGGGTGTAAATTCTATTATGGCCAATCTCAAACTACCACTGACTTTTTAAAAAAAATATTTAAAAGCTAATCATTGACTTTTTAAAAAAATATTTCTTTATTTGAAGGCATTATAGAGAGGCAGAGGCAGAACGAAAGGGCTTCCATCTGCTGGTTCACTTCCCAAATAGCGGCAACAGCCAGAGCTGGGCTGATCTGGAGCCAGGAGCTTCTTCTGGGTCTCCCGCACGGTGCAGGGGCCCAAGCACCGCACCAACCTCTACTACTTTCCCAGGCCGCAGCAGAGAGCTGATCAGCAGAGGTGCTGCTGGGACACAAACTGTGCCCGTGTGGGACGCCGGCACATGGGAGGGAGCTTGGGCTTCTATGCCACAGCGCTGGCCCCCATGCAGACCCCTTTAAGGGTGCACCGTGTATGCACCCTCCAGCTTCAGCCCCTCTGCATGCTCTTCCGTCTACATGGAATGCCTCAGTGTGTGTGTACATGTGTGTGCATGTGTGTACATGTGTGTATGCATGTGTGCATATGTGTACACAAAGGTTGTATTTTGCATGTGCACATGTATGTGCACACATGTGCATGTGTGTGTACATGAGTATACATGTGTGTACGTGTGTGTGCATGGGTGTGTGCATGTGTGTGCACATGGGTGTATGTGCGTGTGTACATGTGTGTGCATGAGTGTGTACATTTGTATGTGTGTACATGTGTGTGCGTGCGTGTGTGCGTGCGTGTGCACACACTCCAGAACCAGCTTGCCTCTAGTTCACAAGGCCAATTGTGAAACTCGTGGAAATGTTGTATGCGATGGTTAAAGCAGCACATCAGGGCTTTGTGTTTTAAGAGCTGGTATTTATAAGATCTGTCTGCATACCACTGCAACCACTCCTTTTTTGTCTCACTGGCTCTTAAGTCTCCAATCACTTCCTTTAAGCAGAGATCCCTTCAAACCTCAGACTTTTTGTTTCCAAATATCCTGTATTTATCTTTCCTTAAAATTCATTGAAATGGCGCCAGAATTGTGGCATAACAGATAAAGCCACTGCCTGCGATGCCAGCATACCACTTCTGATCCAGCTCTCTCCTAACCTGCCTGCGAGAGCAGCGGAAGATGGTCCAGGTGCTTGGGCCCCTGCCATCCACGTAGGAGACCTGGAAGGAGCTCTTGGCTCCTGGTGTCCACCTGGCTCATCCCTGACTGTTGCAGCTGTCTGGAGTGTGAACTAGCAGATGGAAGATTTCTCTCTCTCTCTCTCTCTCTCTCTCTCTCTGGCTATTTCTCCTGTAGACCTTCCAGGGGACAAGATGTGGACATGGGAGACAGTGACACTGATGATTCTGATCCCTTGTAGGCCTAGAACAATGTGTGTTTGTGTCTTGGGTTTTTCCTTTTTTTTTAATTTAACAAAGATTTATTTATTTTTTATTAATTTGAAAGAGTTACAGAGAGGTAGAGAGAAAGAGAGAATGAGAGAGAGGACTTCCATCCACGGTTCACTCCCCAAATGGCTGTGATGGTAGGAGCTGCACTAATCCGAAGCAGAGAGCCAGGAGATTCTTTCAGGTATCCCACACAGGTGCAGGACCCCAAGGACTTGGGCCATCTTCTACTGCTTTCTCAGACCATAGCCAAGAGCTGGATCAGAAGTGGAGCAGCAGGGATTCGAACTGGCGCCCATATGGGATACTGGCACTGCAGGCCTGGGCTTTAACCTGCTTTGCCATAATGTCGGCCCCAGGGTTTCTCCTTTACGATTTTTTTTTTAATTTATTTTCTTGAGATAGGGACAGGGACGGAGAAAAAGAGAGCTTCACTCATGGGTTTACTACTCAGAGCCTGCCATGGCCAGGACTGGGCTGGAGCTAAAGCTGGGAGCCAGGAATCCAATCCAGGTCTCCCACGTGGGTAACAGGAACCCAATTGCTTGTACCATCAGCATTACCTGTATTACGGGAGAGCTGGAGAGAAGAGCTGGTACCAGAAATTGAACCCAGGCCCTGGGATATGGAACACAGGCATCTTAACTGGCATCTTAACTGCTGGCCAAATGCTCATTGATGTGTCTTAATTTTTAACACAAAAAGTTTAAAAAGTAAAGAAAAAATGTTTTGGAGATTTAATTTTTATTTGAAAGGCAGAGTTATGGGGCGGGGGGTCTTCCATTGCTGGTTCACTCCCCAGATGGCCACAATGCCCAGAGCTGGGCTGATCTGAAGCCAGGTCCCAGGTGGGTGCAGGGACCCAAGTACTTGGGCCACCTTTTGCTGCTTTCCCAGGTGCATCAGCAGGGAGCTGGATCAGAAGTGGGGCAGCCGGGACTCAAACTGGTGCCCATATGGGATCCTGGTGCCTCAAGCAGCAGCTCTAACCTGCTATGCCCCAGCGCCAGCCCCAGAAAATAAATTTAACAGAAGAAATCTAAAATAAGTATATAAAGAAAAAAATAGGATAGGTGTTGTGGTGCAGTGGGTTAAAGTGTCTTAGAATGCCCACACTCCCTCTCTGCCTCTCCTTCTTTCTCTGTAACTCTTTCAAATAAATAAATCTTTAAAAGGGGGGGGGGGCAGTGCTATGGCGTAGCAGGTAAAGCCTCCGCCTGCAGTGCCAGCATCCCATATGGGTGCCGGTTCAAGTCCTGGCTGCTCCACTCAGCTCTCTGCTATGACCTGAGAAAGCAGTAGAAGATGGCCCAAGTCGGTGGGGCTCTGCACCCGTGTTGGAGACCTGGAAGAAGCTCCTGGCTCTCTGCTTCGGATCAGTGCAGCTCCTACCATCACAGCCATTTGGGGAGTGAACCAGTGAAGACTTCTCCCTATCTCTGCCTCTCCTTCTCTCTCTGTGTAACTCTGACTTTCAAGTCAAGTTACAGGCTCTGCTTCTGATCCAGCTTCCTGCTAATGCACATCCTGGGAGACAGCCGATGATGGCTCAAGTTCTTGTGTCTCTGTGGCTGTTGCCATTTGGGGCGTGAACCAGCTGACTGAAGATTAATCTCACCCCTCTTCCTCTCCCCTCACTGTTCTCTGCCTTTCAAACAAATAAGGTTGTTAAAAAGAAAAATATTTTTTAAAAGAATTATTTACTTGGAAGTCAGAGTTACAGAGACAGAGAACTTTTCCATCCGCCGGTTCCCTTCCCAGATGACCTCCATGACAGGGGCTGGGCCATGCTGACACCAGGGCCCAGGAGCCAGGAGCTTCTTTCAGGTCTCCCATATGGATGGCACAGGCCCAGGGACTTCAGCCATCTTCTGCTGCTTTTCCCAGGCTGTTAGAAGGGAGCTGGACTGGAAGTGGAGCCACCAGGACTTGAACCAGCACCCATACGGGATGCTGGCATCGCAGGTGGCGGCTTTACCTGCTATCCCACAACACTGGCCCCAAAGAAAACAATATTTTGTATAGCTGTACAATGTGACTGTGTTTTAAGCTAAATGTTATTACCAAAGAGTCACAGCCACAGGGGATGCGGCTGTCACATGTGCCCGCCTAATCCATTGTGCCACAACGGCTGACCCCTTACTGCAGTTTCTCTATTTTAGATACACAAATATTTTCCATTGTGTTACAGTTTTCCACGTTTAGAACAGTAACACGTCGTAGTCATAGCCTGTGCACAAAAGGCCATACTATTTGGCCTGGTAGTAGGCCATATATATTTATACCACCTAGTTTTGTCCACCTGCACTGTTCACACAACGAAAGTACCTAACACAACGCTCATTTCAGAATGTATCCCAGTGTTCCTCAGGGTGTGCGTGCGTATGGAAACTGGACAGGGAAGCAGATCACCAGGGCCACTGAGGCCAGGACTCCAGCTTAGATGCCACCCTTTCTAGAGGCCTCACCTAACCACTCCAGTTAGTGGTGCCTCCCCCTCTCCTCAATCTCATGGCCTTGTTTTGTTTTCCCCAGAGCACTTACTGGTACCTAAGATTTCCTTTTGTAATTATTTATTGACATGTACTATTTCCCTACGAGAAATTTGATTCCTTCATCACTGTGTCTCTCCTGTTTTAAAACGGGACCCAGTACCTTCTCAATACCTTGGTTTTTGTTTTTTTAAAAGACTGATCGATCGATCGATTGAGTTTAAAGGCAGTGTTACAGAGACAGGGACAGAGACATTCCATCTCCTGGTTCACTCCCCAGATGGTCACAACACCCAGGGCTGGGGCAGTCCAAGCTAGGAGCCTGGAACTGCATCTGGGTCACCCATGTGGGTGGGATCCTCGCGTGGCAGGTGGCAGCTTAACCTGCTGCGCCACAAGGGTGGTGCAACAGTTTATTGTTGTTACGATTTTTACTTATTGGAAGGTCAGAGTCAAATCTTCCATGGGCTGGGTCACTCCTCCAGGAGCCAGGAACTCTAGGAACCCAAACGCTCGGGCCACCTTCTGCTGCTTTCCAAGGCGCGTTAGCAGGGAGCTGGATGGGAAGTGGAGCAGGCGGGACTCAACCCAGCACCCACGTGGCAGGCGGCGTCACAGGCGGGGGCTTAGCGCGCGGCCACAATGCCTGCCCCCCAGTTGATTTGTTGGGTGATGGATAACCAGGGCCTCGGAAGCTCTGCCGTGGGCCTCGGGAACTCCGGGAAGGGTCCGTAGGCACACATCAACCTGGCAGTTTTACCCCAGACTCCCCAAAGCTTGGGCTAAGGAACTTCGCGGGGTTCCTGCGACCCCCTGGGGGTCGTTCCTGTTTGGGGTTAAGAAGGAAAACATTCCAAGTCCCTCCGGCTTCGCGATGGAGGGGAGAGGGGAGATTTCAAATGGACGGGAGGCGGGAGTGAGACCCCCGGGCGGCCTGGTGCAGGCTCGGAGGGAGGTAGACCAGAAGGCCGGGCGCGGCCAACGGCGGCAGCCGCCTCACAAAGACGCGGGCCCGGTCCCTCCAGGCCGACGGACTCAGGCAGGAGGACGCCTGCCCGGCTGGCCACCGGGAGGGCTCGGGGGTCCCCTCCTCTTGCCCGCCGCAGCCCTGGGCACTCCCCGAACTGGCATCGGGGAAGCCCGCCGGTGCCCGGTGGGCCCCACAGACCCCGGCCGCAGGCCTCGCAGGGTGGCCGGCGCCGGGGCCCGGGCTCCGCAGCGGCACCAGGCCGGTCCGCAAAAGGTCAGTGTGGAGTCCCGCACCGCGGGGCGCCACCCCCGCCGCTGCCCCGCGCCCGGACCGGGAACGGTGCCGCGGCCTCGGCCAGGAAGCAGCCGCCGCCGCCGCCCCGGCCGAAGGCAGTGCGGCCCGGGGGCCTCCCGGGAAGGGCGCCGAGCGCGAGCCCGGTCGAACGTTTCCGCTCGGCTCGCTGCAGCCGCCTCGGCCCCGCCCGGCCCCGCCCCGGCCCCTGCGGCCGCCGCCTCCTCCCCGGCCGACGGGAGGGGGAGGCCTGCGCCAGCGCCTTTAAGAGGCGTGGCCATGGGCTCCGCCTCCGTCGGCCCCTCGCGCGCCAGTCGGGGGGGGTGCGGGGGGAGGCGCCCGGGCGTCAGGGGGTGGGTGGGAAGCGAGGCGCGCGCTACTGCGCAGGCGCGTTGGCCGGACGGCAGATCGTGTGTTTCCAAAATGGCGGCAGCGATGGATGTGGATACCCCGAGCGGCACCAACAGCGGCGCGGGCAAGAAGCGCTTTGAAGTGAAAAAGGTTGGGTCTCGCCAGCGCCTTCCTCGGGGAAGCTAGAGAGGCGCGGATCTGGCTGGCAGGCCCTTGGATGACCGAGGCGCGAAGGAAAGGGCTTCAACTCAGGGCGTTCCTAGGACCGGGTACCACGAAAGGAAGCCGGGGGGCGGGCCTTAGCGTTGATCGGCGTGACGGCGGCCCACTGCGGAGCGCAATGTCGAGTTCGCGTCGAGGCCGAGGGGCCAATCACGGAGGAGCTTGTTGCGATGCGCGGGGGTGCGACGGGGCTGCGGAGCCAAGCGCCGGAGCTGTCACTGAGGCGGCCGAGGGTGGGGGACGGGCCGGGCGGGGTGCGTGAAGGGGAGTCGGAGCGGCGGCGGCGGTGGAGGAGGGGGTGGTGTGGCGGAAGGCGGGAGCTGCGACCTGCCGCCTCGGGGGCCTGAGGCGCCCGGCTGGTGGTCGCCCGCCCGCCCCGGTCGGCAGCGTGGGGGGCCCCGACGTGCTCCCCGACCCCCGCCCGCAGCGCAGCGCTTGGCTCTGGGGCGCGTTTGTCCGTTTGTCACACGGCCGCCCCAGCCTTGTGGTGTCACGTCCAGGATCTCCCTCCAAAAGACATTTAAAAAAAAAAATCATGGTGGAATTTGTGGAGAGGAAAATGCCCCGAGGCCGCGCCGTTCTGGAGGATGGAGTGCTGGCTCCGAGCGGCCTGTGGAGACGGGCAGGCGCCCGTGTGGAGCGGCTGCTGCCTTTTCATTTGCGTGAGGTTTGCCCCCTCGCTGCCTCTCCCGAGCCAGCAGCTCTGGAGAAAAGTGTCGACTCCCACCTGAGGTGAAGTAAATCTGAGGAAAATGAAGCTTCTGGCCTAGGGCAGCTGCGCTCCCTGGAACGGCGTCCAGGCGCGGACACCACGGGCCTCCCAGTGCGCTGCGGCGTCGCATTGTGGCCACCGCTGCCCGCTTGCTGCCAGCAGCCATGTTGAGGACTCGGGGGTCTCCGAGTTGGAGCTGAGGTGTGGAACGTGCTGGAGAAGGTCCTAGACCCCGAAAACTGGCCTGGAGAGAGAGGAGGGCTTGGGTGGCGGCGCCAGACAGTGGGTGAAAGGGGAGTTTGGAAGTTGTTTTTCACAAATTTTTTTTTTAAGGTAAATCCTTACTGGAATTTACTACATGTTAGAGTTGCAACATACGAAAGTTGAGACCATCAGCTTATTTGATAAGAAGGAAAGATTCTACTAAATTCTGCCGTTTTGAAGTGATGGCGTGAGGTTCAAGCGATGACCTTGTTCTGGGTACCCACCCTGGGTCACCAGTTATCCAGCTTATCCCACGATTACCCACTTTATTATCCAGTCGTCATCTTAGTTCATCCTGTTCCTAGCTTCCACCTCCAGCCCCTGAGGTTTATGCAGAGTGTGAGCCCTGCAGCTGCCAGAAAGCCTCCACAGGGATTCAAGTTCGTGCTGCTTCGTCCTAAAGCAGGCACTGAAAAGTAGCCCTACCTTGGCCTCCGTTGATAGGACTGAATTATTTTAAACTGTAGGGAAAAGAAATAAAAAAGTTGACTCATTCATTTCTTGTTCCTCTACCAAAACTTTGGAGAATGGGCTAGCGTACATATAGCTTCCAGTTGTCCCCTAAGATAATAAATGAGAATAATGTAACATCCAAAAACTCTTGTCTGGTGGTCCCTGTGGCCCAGGTGGGTAACTGCAGCTGCAGCAGGAATCGCGTGTGTGCGTGACATTACAAGGAGAGTGCATTGTTCCCCCTTTTTCTCTTTGCAGTGGAATGCAGTAGCCCTCTGGGCCTGGGATATTGTGGTTGATAACTGTGCCATCTGCAGGAACCACATTATGGATCTTTGTAAGTAACTGGAGGAGGGTGGGAGGAGGGTGAGAGGTTACAGGGATTGTGGCCATTCTGGAGTGACCAGTTTGCTTCACCAGGAGACACAAAGCATAGCATGCTTGAGGCCTTTTGCGTTTAGTCCATTGGGGTGTTTGAAGGAAAGTAGTTTTTTCTGATGTCCTACATGCATGCCCAGCTCTTGGAATAAGTCCACTCCATACAATCTTATAGATGGCAAGGACACTTTTAAAGTGAATTTTGGACACAGAGATGCTGTGTACTCTTCTTCTGTCTCTCCCATCTCATACTCATAACTCAAAGGCAGACATAGTGAATGGAAGAAAGTAAACTCTTACCTAAAATATCCTACATGAGCTAATTTTTGCTGGGCGAGATTTACACTCTGCCCTATCTGTGGGGTCAGACAACTGCAGATCAAAAATACATTTTAATTATGTCTGTACTGGACAAATATATCCTTTTTTTCTCTGTCATTATTCCCTAACCCATACAGCTTCACAACTGTTTACATAGCATTTACATTGTATTAGGCATTGTAAGTTACCTAGAGTTGAACTAAAATAAATGGAAGGTTGTGTGGAGCAGCCAAATCATGAACCTGTGCCCATAAGGGATGCTGGTGCCCTGGATTGAGATTTTTTTTGGGTGGCCAGCGCTGTGGTGCAGTGGGTTAATGCCCTGGCCTGAAGCACCAGCATCCCATATGGGCACCGGTTCAAGACCTGGCTGCTCCACTTCCAATCCAGCTCTCTGCTATGGCCTGGGAAAGCAGTAGAAAATGGCCCAAATCCTTGGGCCCCTGCACCCACGTGGGAGACCCGGAAGAAGCTCCTGACTCCTGGCTTTGGATCAGCAGAGCTCTGGCCATTACAGCCAATTGGGGAGTGAACCATCAGATGGGAGACCTCTCTCTCTGTATCTCTCTCTCTCTGCCTCTCTTCTTTCTGTGTAACTCTTTCAAATAAATAAATCTTAAAAAAAATTTTTTTTAAGATTTTATTTGAAAGTCAGAACTGCAGAGAGGCAGAGAAAGAGAGAGAGAGGGCTTCCATCAGCTGATTCACTCCCCAGTTGGCTGCAGCAGCGGGACCTGCGCCGATCCAGAGCCTGGAGCTCTGGGTCTCCCACATGGATGCAGGGGTCCAAAGATTTGGGCCATCTTCTGCTTTCCCAGGCCATAGCAGAGAGCTGGATCGGAAGTGGAGCGGCCGGCACTCAAATCAGTGCCCATATGGGATGCCGGCACTGCGGGCAACATCTTTACCCGCTACACTACAGTGCCAGCCAAGAATTTTTTATGTTAGTCCCAAACACAGTAGAAAGGGCATCGCCAATATCTAAATAGCTAATTAATTGCCTGAAAGAAATTTCTTTACACATAATAGATATGATTATAGCTGGTGGACTGACTTTGTGTCCTTTCAGTAATGGGAAAAGAATGTTGATCACACAGGAAAAGTTGAGGTTACTTTTTTTTTTAAAGATTTATTTATTTGAGAGGCAGAGAGAGAGAGAGGTCTTCCATCCACTGGTTCACTCCCAAATGGCTGCATTGCTGGAGCTGGGCCAATCCAAAGCCAGGAGGGAGTATCTGGGTCTCCCATGAAGGTACAGGGGTCCAAGGACTTGGGCCATCCTCCACTGCTTTCCCAGGCCATAGCAGAGAGTTGGATGGGAAGTGGAACAGCCGGGACTCGAACTGGTGCCCATGTGGAATGCTGGCACTGCAGGCAGCGGTTTTACCCACTGTGCCATAGCTCTTGCCCTTAGGTTACTTTTTCATCCTGGTACTAAAATGGATTATTGAAATCAGGGCAGAGAAATTCTTAAGTTTTGAGAATTTTAATTGTAGGTACTTATTTTTTAGATGGTTCTCTTGCATTTCCAGTTTAATCCTGAGCTACTCTCCTCTGTGGTAGTCTCTTAGGTCTTCTTCCCATGTTTGAAGTATCCATGTTTATTTTTAGAGCCTTCTGATTGGAGTATTCTCCGTTCTTGCTACCCCCATACATGTCTAACCCAGCACTCTCCAATCTAAATAGAAGCCAGAAATGCCAACACTTACATAATTTTAAACTTTCAGGTACCTACATTAATGAAGAAAGCATAAATAAATGCAATTAATTTTAATGTTCTATTTAACTTTTTTATTTTATTTTTTTACATATAGAGTTAGGCAGTGAGAGAGAGAGACAAAGGTCTTCCTTCCATTGGTTCACTCCCCAAATGGCCACCATAGCCGGCGCTGTGCCGATCTGAAGCCAGGAGCCAGGTGTTTCCTCCTGGTCTCCCATGCGGGTGCAGGTGCCCAAGCACTTGGGCCATCCTCCACTGCCTTTCCGGGCCACAGCAGAGAGCTGGCCTGGAAGAGGAGCAACCGGGACTAGAACCCGATGCCCATTTCGGATGCCGACACCACAGGCGGAGGATTAACCAAGTGAGCAATGGCACCGGCCTGTTCTATTTAACTTATTAAAATATTTCCTTTTCAACATGTGATAATTGTAAAAAGTAGGGTTTTCTTTGTACTAAATCTTCAAAATTCATTGTGTATTTTACACTTAAAATGTGTCTCCATTCAGACTAGCTCATTTCAAGTGCCCAGTAGCCTTATGTTGTTTATGGCTAGTTTATTGGGCATTGTAGGACTAACCTGTAGTTGATCTTCAGCTCTTACCTTGAACTTGCTTAAAGAAGTTTACCCTGATCATACACACATATAAGCTGCTATGGTAATTTTGTGAAATATTCCCAGAACGTCCTGTAGTTTGCATTTGTATTAATCATTTAATTGAGTTGGTTTTCAATGTCTGTGTTACCTACTACTACATACCCAGCATCTGTTGTGGTGTCCAGTACTGAATAAGTTCTCAGTAAGTATTTGCTGGGTGAATAATGTAAATTCAGAATACCAGAATATTTTGTGGATACTGCAACTTGGAAAGCACAAATCAAATATTTTGTGTTGGAAAGCAGTCATGGTGTGTGCTGGTGGGTGATCACCCTTGGCTTCTTTGAACTTTGACCCTGTTTCCTTTCACACTATAGTCTAAGCCAATCAGCAGTTGCCATGATATTTACTACAGATGGCAGGAGCCCATCTCAGAGAAACACACGCACGGTTTTAAGTGTGTCTGGGTGGGGTCTTTGATGATGTGCTTGCGGTTCCTGTGCCTTATATTTTCACAAGTGGTGCGTGGAGCCTCTCTTCTGAAAATAGTTAATGATTTTTTAACCCCCCCCCCTTTTTTTTTGCCTCCTATTTAAGCATTGTATGTCTCCATAGATATGAGAGTATATACTTCTTGGAAGGACTACAGAGCACAGATGCTGTCTTCTGTTAGTGTTGAACACTTGGGAGACCCATGCAGACTCTCAGTTGGATGCCTGTGTTATCAGATACTGGCGTTGTGTCGTGAGTAAAGCGCTGCTGTGACACTGGCGTCCCATGTGGGTGCTGGTTTGTGTCCCAGCTGCTCTGCTTCCTCTCCAGCTTCCTGCTGATGACTTGGGAAAAGCAGCAGAAGATGGCCTGCGTGTTTGGGCTGCTGCCACCAACATGGGAGACCCAGATAAAGCCCCTGGCACCTGGCTTCAGCCTGTCCCAGGACTGGCTGTTGCAGCCATCTGGGGAGTGAACCAGCGGATGGAAGATTGATCTCTATCCGTCTCTCTCCGTAATTTGGACTTCCAAAATAAATCAATCTTTTAAAATATTTTTTAAACGTCAAATGAAGTAGAATGTTGAACTCCATAACAAAAAATTATGTGTTTGTTTTGTTTTTAAAATATTTATTTGTTTGAAAGGCAGAGAGAGCACTTCCAGCTGCTGGTTCACTTCCCAAATGGCTGCAACTGCCAGGCCTGGGCCAGGCTGAAGCCAGGAGCCAGGAGCTCCATCCAGGTCTCCCACACGGGCGGCAGGGACCCAAGCACTTGGGCCATTTTCTGCTATTTTCCAGGCACATTAGCAAGGAGGTGGATTGGAGCAGAGCAGCCAGGACTGGAACTGGCCCTCCCGTGTGGGATGCCGGAGTCACAGGCCGTGGCTTCACTGCTGTGTTAGAGCTCTGGCTCTAGGTGTCAGAACTTTAAAAAACAAATTCACAGATTTGTTAAGAGACTTTTGTTAAAGATGAAAACAAGAATCTGGATTGAGCAATGGCCATTTTTCTAGTAAATCTGGTCTAGCATTGGGTGAATAATTAATAAACACTGTTATATGTAAATAACAATCTGCTCTGGCCAGACTTCGAAACATTCTTGGTCTAGAGACTTCCTCTTTAGAGTCTACTGTTGCGGTTGTTTGTTTGTTTGTTTGTTTGAAAGGCAAAGTTACAGAGAGGGAGAGTCAGAGAGAAAGTGAGATTGAGTCTGCCGGTTCATTCCCTAAAGGGCCACAAAGATCAGGGCAGGGAACTCCCTCAGGGTCTCCCATGTGGGCAGCAGGGGCCCAGATACTTGGGCCATCGTCTGCTTTCCCCGGGCACGTTAGCAGGGAGGGGGATCAGAAGCAGAGCAGCCACTGCTGAAACCAGTGCGCATATGAGCATCTGTATCACAGGCAGTGGCTTGCCCACCACACCGCGAAGCCAGCTCCCCTGCTCTTGGTTTATGTTTATCTTACATGATCCCATTTTTGGTTGCTGTAAAGTGTTGCCAAAGCATGTAGCCTGTTAGGTGTTATCTCCTTCGTTATTTCTGGTAATTTTGTTCCAGATGAAGATCTAACTTCATCTTAGATTGACCTTTGCTTATAAGATGGAAGTGTCTTAAATGACACTGCAGAGCTATCCTTTTGTTTGTTTAAAGATTTATTTTATATTTGAAAGAGTTAGAGAGGGGAAGAAAGAGAGCAGTCTTCTATCCACTGGTTCACTCCCCTAAATGGATACAATGGCCAAGGCTGGGCCAGGAGCTTCTTCCAGGTCTCCCACACGGGTGCAGGGGCCCAAGCACTTGGGCCATCTTCCACTGCTTTCCCAGGTGCATTAGGAGGGAGTTGGATCAGAAGTGGAGCAGCCGGTTTTCAGACAGCACCCATGTGGGATGCTGGCATTGCAGGCAGTGCTTTGCCTGCTACACCACAGCACTGGCTCCTCCATCCATGTTTTAGAAGGTGAGATGTGTTTACTCTTGAGATGAAACATTGCTTCCTTTTCGGTCCTGTCCTTTTGCAAAGTATAGAAGCCCCATGCTTTATGAATTACATGAAATAAACTTCTGCATAGCAGGGGGGTGACATGAATCTTCCATGCTGCTCTCTGCTCTGGTTTGACAGTGAACAGTTCCTGCCTTAGGGTTTTTGTTTTTAAAGATTTATTTATTTGAAAGACAGAGTTATAGAGAGAGAGAGGTCTTCCTTTCGCTGGTTCACTCCCTAAGTGACCACAGTGGCCAGAGCTTAGCTGATCCGAAGCCAGGAGCTTCTTCCAGGTCTCCCACACGGGTGCCAGGGCCTAAGGGCTTGGGCCATCTTCTGCTGCTTTCCCTGGCCATAGAAGAGAACTGGATCAGAAGTGGAGCAGCTGAGACTGAAACTGGTGCCCATATGGGATGCTGGCTCTGTAGCCGGTGGCTTTACCTGGTAGGCCACAGCGCCAGCCACTGCTTTTTTTTTTTTTTTTTTTCTTATTTGGAAGTTAAGATTATAGAGGGAGAGAGAGATATCATCATCCATCTACTGGTTTACTCCACAAATGACTGCAATGTTTAGGGTTAGGCCAGGCCAAATCCAGGAGTCTGGAACTTTATCTGGGTCTCCCACGTATGTGGAAGGGGCCCAAGGACTCGAGCCATCTTTTGCTGCTTTCCTAGGCCCAATAGCAGGGAGCTGAATTGGAAATGGAGTAACCGGGACTCAAACTGGAGATCGTAAGGGATGTTGGTGTCACAGGCAATAGCTTAACCCATTGTGCCGTGGCATCCATCCCTTCTGCCTCAGCTTAGCTTGATTCAATCACTATGCTCAGCTGCACCAAAATCCTGAAAAAAAAAATGTATGTGTGAGCACATGTTATATACATGTCTAATCATTTTCCAAGCCATGTCCCTTAGCTGGCATTTAAGGTAGCAGTTTTATCTATCCTATATATTTTTGTTCTTTGTTTTCTGGTAAAGAATAAGTGTATATTTGGCTCCTGTTCTCTCTGTTTTTAGAAGCAGTTTTTGTTTATCCAGGTACTGAGAGCCTTCTTTGCACTTAACATAGGAAGAAAAGGTCCCTGCCCCGCAGGAGCTTTGACTGGGGGTTTTGTGAAGGCACCAGGGGGTCCCTGGATTGTGTTGTAGGAAGTGCTGTATTAGTGACTGAGGGGTGAGACACGAATCTGGGGAGTCAGTAAAGCTTCGGTCCTGAACAGGGATTTAAGCGGGAACCCCAGGATGGGGGGGGTTGAGAGTGAGAGTCTTCCAGATATGGAATAAAGAAAGGCATGGGGGAAGGAGAAGACTTCCACATGAAGGAGCTTGAGGGATTCCACAGCCAGAAAGACCTAATCACAAATTTAAACACGAGGGACCTGGAAACAGTTTTGGTTTTGGTTTTTTTTGTTTTGTTTTGTTTTGTTTTTTGACAGGCAGAGTGGACAGTGAGAGAGACAGAGAGAAAGGTCTTCCTTTGCCGTTGGTTCACCCTCCAATGGCCGCCGCGGCCGGTGTGCTGTGGCCGGCGCACCGCGCTGATCCGAAGCCAGGAGCCAGGTGCTTCTCCTGGTCTCCCATGGGGTGTAGGGCCCAAGCACTTGGGCCATCCTCCATTGCACTCTTGGGCCACAGCAGAGAGCTGGCCTGGAAGAGGAGCAACCAGAACAGAATCCGGTGCCCCGACCAGGACTAGAACCTGGTATGCCGGCGCTGCAAGGTGGAGGATTAGCCTATTGAGCCACAGCGCCAGCTTGGTTTTGGTTTTAAGATATATTTAGGGGGCGGCACTGTGGTGTAGCAGGTAAAGCCACCGCCTGCAGTGCTGACATCCCATATGGGCGCCAATTTGAGTTCTGGCTGCTCCACTTCTGATCTAGCTCTCTGCTATGGCCTGGGAAAGCAGTGGAGGATGGCCCAAATGCTTGGGTCCCTGTACCCACATGGGGAGACCAGGAAGAAGCTCCTGGCTTCTGGCTCCAGATCAGCCCAGCTCCTGCGTTTGCTGCCATTTGGGAAGTGAACCAGCAGATGGAAGATCTCTCACTTTGCCTCTGCCTCTCTGTAATAATGCCTTTCAAATAAATAAAATCAAAGAGAAAGATCTTCCAACTGCTGGTTTGCTCCCCACTTGGCTACAATGATCAAGGCTAAGCCAGGCCAAAGCCAGGAGCTTCCTCTAGGTCTCCTCAGAGGCCCAAGCACCTGGGCCCTCTTCCACTGCTTTTCCTAGGCCATTAGCAGGGAGCTGGATCGGAAGTGGAGCTGGGACTCAAATCTGCGCCAGTATGGGATGCCGACATCTCAGCTGGCAGCTTTACCTACTACATCACAATGCCGACCCTGAAACAGTTTTGGGTTGGTTTGTTTGTTTTAAAGATTTTATTTATTTGAGAGGCAGAGTTACAGAGAGAGGGAGAGACAGAGAGAAAGGTCTTCCATCCGCTGGTTCACTTCCCAAATAGCGGCAACAGCAGGAGCTGGACTGATCCGGAGCCAGGAGCTTCTTCCCGGTCTCCCACGTGGGTACAGGGGCTCAAGTGGTTGGGCTATCTTCCACTGCTTTCCCAGGCCACAGCAGAGAACTAGATCAGAAAAGGAGCAGCCGGGACTAGAATCAACTTCTATATGGGATGCCAGCACTGCAGGCGGAGAATTAACCTGCTGCGCCACAGTGCTGGCCCCTAGTTTTGGTTTTAATACATTATCTTTGTCTAAGTTAGAGGATCCCACTTGAAGAATATTAATGTTAGTTTTTCTGCCATTCTTCCAAACAGTATGTTCACAGCCTCAATTATCAATGGCCTATACTGGATTATCCACTCTATTCAGATGACAAACTAAGTTACACTGTTTGTATTCTGAGTTTGGGTGGTAAAAGCAAGTTCTGTGGTTCAGATCCTTTGTTTTTCTGTTTGAAGGGTGATATAAACCCCTCTGACTCTTCCCCTAAGACCAAATATACCCATTAAAATCAGCATTACTGGAACTGTCACCACTCTCCTAGGATACACATCAGCAGGAAGCTGGAGTAAGGAGGCGGATCTCGGATTTGGACCCAGGGAATTTGGTTTGGGAAATGGCATCTCAACTGCTAGGTCTGACGCTCACCCCTGAAGCTTTTCATTCTTCAGAAGGGGACTCTGTTCTGTCACTGTCTTCATAGAAAGCAAAGTGTGCCTGAATAATTCTTGTTCTTTGAGTATTCATCCCAAATAGAGCTTTGCCCACCAGTACTCAGTCTCAGTCAAATCTTCATTCTATTCAAATTCCCTCCTTTTCTACCCCTATGACATTTTTTCAAAAAAGATTTATGTATTTATTTGAAAGGCAGAGATACAGAGAAGCACAGGCAGAGACAGAAAGGCCTTCCATCCTCTGGTTCACTCCTTTTTTTTTTTTTTTTTTCTTAACAGGTAGAGTTAGACAGTGAGAGAGAGAGAGAGACAGAGAGAAAGGTCTTCCTTCCGTTGGTTCACCCCCCAAACGGCTGCCACGGCCGGCGCCCTGTGCCAATTCGAAGCCAGGAGCCAGGCGCCTCTTCCTGGTCTCCCATGTGGGTGCAGAGATCCAAGGACTTGGGCCATCTTCTACTGCTTTCCCAGGCCACAGCAGAGAGCTGGATCGGAAGTGGAGCAGCCGATACTCAAACCAGTGCCTCTATGGGATGCCGGTGCTGCAGGTGGCCGCTTTACCCACTACGCCACAGCACCGGCCCTGCTTTCCCTATGAAATAGATATTTACGTACAGTTGCAGAAATGTGGTCTACTTCCCAGACAGAATCACTTCAGGGACAATAGTATAACAGTGTTGAGTTCTAAATCTCTAACCCATTGCCCTAGCAAACCTGCTTTGTTTGACAGTGTTTTGAAGGATTTTGAGTTTGTACACAGAGGATACTCTGCATTTGACACAGGTGTCTTCACCCTGTTATTTCACTTCTGTCTCAGTTCACTTTCACATCTGACCCCTTTAGAGATTGGAGCTCCTTAGCCAGTGAGGCCTCTGTGGGCAGGCTGGGGCCCGAGAGGAAGCATTCACCAGGAGCAGAGAAAGACGCCAGTTCTGAGAACATTGAGAGTGAGAAGGTGGCTGTAAGACCACTAGATTTACCAGATTGAAATCACTTCCATTTTAACAGGTCAGCTTATGCTCAGCATTTAAAAGCACTATTCCATTTGTTACTTTTTATTTATTTATGTACTTTAAAGATTTATTTATTTATTTGAAAGGCAAATTTAAGAAGAGAGAGAGGGAGAGATATGGAGAGATCTTCCATCCACTGATTCATCCCCTAAATGGTTGCAGTGGCCAGAGCTAGACTGGTCCAAAGCCAGGAGCCAGGAGTCTTCTGGGTCTCCCACGTGGGTGCAGTGGCCCAAGCTCTTGGACCATCTTCCACTGCTTTCCCAGGCCATTATCTGGGAGCTGGATTGGAAGTGGAGCAGCCGGGACTCGAACAGCTCTCATGTGGGATGCTGGCACCACAAATGGTGTTTTTACCTGCTATGCCACAACCCCAGCCCCTGTTACTGTGTTTTTAAACAAGGCTAGGAAATTGAAGGCACACTGTTAAGTCATACCAGAATGACTTCTCTGTTCTTTTGCCCTTTTATGCACTCATTAAAAAAAAAAAAAAAAAAAATTACAGCTGTCCGGCGCCGTGGCTCAATAGGCTAATCCTCTACCTTGCAGTGCTGGCACACTGGGTTCTAGTCCTGGTCGGGCCACTGGATTCTGTTCCGGTTGCCCCTCTTCCAGGCCAGGTCTCTGCTGTGGCCCGGGAGTGCAGTGGAGGATGGCCCAAGTGCTTGGGCCCTGCATCCCATGGGAGATCAGGAGAAGCACCTGGCTCCTGCCATCGGATCAGCGCAGTGCGCCGGCCGCAGCGCACCAGCCGCGGTGGCCATTGGAGGGTGAACCAACGGTCAAAGAAAGACCTTTCTCTCTGTCTCTCTCTCTCACTGTCCACTCTGCCTGTCAAAAAAAAAAAAATTACAGCTGATTAACCACTTGTGTGTTTTGGTTGTTGCGAGGTCCAGTGATCCTGTTGTCTCTTTCCCGCAGGCATAGAGTGTCAAGCCAACCAGGCATCTGCTACGTCGGAAGAGTGCACCGTTGCGTGGGGCGTCTGCAATGTAAGAAAGCGTCTTCTCCTGTCAGCATGGCTGTAAATGTTCACCTCTCTGCCTGCTTTGCCAGTGTTGAAACGGGAAAGGGACCAGCCCACATTTCTCCCTGTATTACTCCCGGTTAGAGAGTAAAAATGATTAGAATGAAGAGCACTAGTAGTGTTCTGGGGATTCATCTTTTGAATTGCCCTCAACGCCTATGGCACAGTCTTTGGAATATTCCGATATAGAGAACCTTGACTTTCTAAACCGACTTTTCCAGTTGTGTGTCTTGTGGAACTGAGTTTGGTGAGTAAGCTGAATGTTCAGGCCTGTGTGTGCATCTGTGGTGAATGTACTGAGTGAGGTTTTTTTTTTTTTTAACACGGCTCGTGCCAGAAATGTGTATGAAGCATCGTTGGACTGAATGCGTGGCCTTCCCACGCTGTGACAGCTGTGGAGGACAACAGACATCAAATGCGTTATTTCTAGCACGTGTTAAAAATTCCCCCTTACGGCCGTGTGGTCACAGTCACATGAGCTAAAACTGCTGCTCAGACCTCCTGTGACAAGGGGACAGGGGACCCACTGCCCGCAGCAGCACACAGGCCTGGGGGGTCCTGGGGTCACTGCCATTCCGTCTCTGTCTTCCTTACTGAGTGACTTCAGGCTTCTGGTGTGTAGAATGGACTAATGGTAATCACGTAGAACTATAATCAGATGACATGATTCAGTGCTGGCAAGTGCTGTAACAGCTCCTGCATATCGTAAGCATGAGTGTTTGTTAAAGTCTCAATAAATAGAAGTTTGGAGCGAGGGCTTCCTCGCAGTTGGTGGCTCTGAGGACCTTTCCCATGGGGCCAAGGCCCCTTTCCCGCTCACGCCTGCGGGGCACCTTCTTCCTTCTCTGTCAGGACTCTGGCCGATTTCACAGTATTTGCCACGGGACCACTTTCATCATTGATGGAGATAAAACACCGGGCTGTTTGCACTCCCTGGTGCACAGGCTTATCCTGAAAATGACGATCCCTTGTATGGAAGGAGGAGTGAACTGCCCCTTCAGTTTGCTAACTAGAGACTAGCTCAGGGAGTCTGCCACTAAGGAGGGCTGGCCTGGTGCGGCAGACGTCTCGGGACCAGTCCTGAGTTCCAGTTCTGAGTCTTCTGCAGCACAGCTGCATGAGTTAGCACGTCGCCTCCCTCGTCCGGGTTTCCTGCCTGTGAAGTGAAGATAGTGATATCTGCCATGCTTGCAGGGTTGCTGTGAGGCTCAGATAAGGTAGTAAGTGTCAACATCTTCTGTAAAGTATAAAGTACTGTAAGTTTCAGCTCTGTAAATTCTGCTTGGACTGCTGCGTAAGCCCATGAGTGTATCTTGGTTACTAACAGGAGGAGAGCTGGGCTGAGCAGTGCTGGGGCCACTGTCACTGTGCTGCAGCCCCTCGGGCCCTTCAGCACTTGCCATGTCCCAGGGCAGGGTGGTGCAGGGGCTGCGGAATACAAGGTGCCTCACAGGCAGCAGGGGCTCGAGACGGGGCCTTACGTTCTTGTAGGTGGCCTGACCCTAGCACCAGCTGGCAGAGAAAAAATGTCTCTGTCTTCTGCTTTTTGGAATTTCTGTGTTTTTTCTGTCTTTCATAGTGTGTTCTATGAGAGTTAAGAAAGGTATCTAGAAGGCTGTCCCTCAGGGGTAATTCTTGTCCACGAGTACCCAACGAGTACAAGCTCTGGGTTCCACTGTTAGTTACTGAGTTTTATCTACACACAGACACATACATAAATACATATATTTATTTATTTTAAAGATTTATTTGAGAGGCAGAGCTACAGACAGAGGGAGAGACAGGTCCTCTATCTGCTGCTTCACTCCCCAAACACCCACAACAGCCAGAGCTGGGCCGACCCAAAGCCAGGAGCCAGGAACTTCCTCTGGGTCTCCCACATAGGTGCAGGGGCATCCTCCAATCCTTTCCCAGGTCATCAGCGGGGAGCTGGACCAGCAGGGAGCCCACGTGGGCTGCCAGCACTGCAGTTGGAGGCTCAGCCCACTACACCACAGCACCAGCCCCACAGAATTAAGTTTTTGTCTTTGTCAAAATAGAGTTCACAAGATAGAAGTCCGTATTATATGACTGCTTCAGGTCCATGTGTGCTTTGGAAGACTTAGCTGCCCAGGTTTCAAAGCTGCTGTTACACTAAGCCTGCAGAAGCATTTGTTGTTTTGTTGGGGTGTCATTATTTCTCCCCTGTTGCTTATCCCAACCCACCGCAGCTTAAGTGAGGGGGAGCGCCTGCTGCTTCTGTCTGAACGCCCAGTGCAGGGGGGCGGTGAGATCTGCTGCAGAGTTGTGATCAGCATCTGCATGTCTGGCCCGCAGCAAAGCAGTGCACACAGATTTCCTTCCCAAACCTTAGCCAACCCCTAGCTGCCCTCCCTACCAGTGTGCTTAGTACTTTGTGCTTCCTGTCCTGATCAGGAAAGTCGCGCTTGAGGGCTCTATTACTGCTTGTGAGGAGTTTTCCCTCCAAGTACTAAGTTTTACCCTGGTTTTTAAATTCTCATTCCTTTTGAAGACAAAGATCGTCACCCTCTTGAGGTTTGTTATGTGCTGAGCTCTAATAATATCAGTCAATAAGTCTATGGACAAATCTGGAAATAAAGTTCGTTTGAGCAGAGTTGAGCTGGGTATGGAGGTGCCTTGGCTCTGGGTGGGTCCAGCCAGCACTACCCTACACCAGCAGAGGAGGTGAGGGCTTTGCCCTTGGGCTTTTCAGTCTCAGAGCAGGAGGAGGCAAGGGAAGCTGGGGACTAAGCATGGGGAAGTTTGAAGTCTGCTTGTGATCGGGGCTCCTTCCCCAAGAAAGCTGGAAGTATCCGTTACAGGCCAGGTGCCATCAGGGAGCCACACTACATATTCCCCTAAGGAGAGGAAGAGTGAGCTCACTGCTAGAACTCACACCCATGCTTCCTACATAATTTCTCCCTTTAGTAGTAACATTTTTTCCTTAAGTTTTGTTTATTTATTTGAAATACAGAGTTATACAGAAATAGACAAATCTTCTATCTGCTGGTTCACTCCCAAATAGTTGCAAAAACCAGCACTGGGCTAGGCCGAAGCCAGGAGCTTTATCCAGGTTCCCCTGAGGGTGCAGGGGCCCAAGGACTTAGTTATCTTCTGCTGCTTTCCCAGACACATGAGCAGGGGGCTGGAAAGGAGGCATATGGATGCCTGCTTCTCAGGCAGCAACTTCACCTGATGTGCAGCACGCCAGCCCCAGTAGTAACCAACCTCCCTCCCTCCCTCCCTCGGTCTTTCCTTCTAAAAGCACATTTATTATAGTTTTGACCCCTTTTCTTATCCAGGTATTTTTATACAAGAAAACCATAATGTTGCGGGCTAGGTTGGGCCTAAATTCCTATTCCAGGATGTTGCCTATTACTTACAAAAGCATTCTAAATACAAGCACAAATACAAAATACAAAGTGATGAAGTTTATTCAAAAGATGAGGAAACACACACACACACGTGGGCATTGTTCAGGGAGAGTGAGCCAGGAAGGAAAAAGAGAGCTTTCTGTACCCTGCTTGCTCTGGGTCCACCTGGAGAGATGTAGTAACATTTCCAACAGATGCCTTATTGTAGCTACCCTTGTCATCCCCACGGTGTACTCAGTTGTTGAACTTTGAGCTTTGCCTTGTTGTCTCCTTTTCTGCCCCAGCCCACCTCACGGACCTGTTCCTGTGTCCTGTGAGACATGTCGGTGCTGGCCAAGGCTGCCCAGAGTTGCCGTTAATCAAATGTCTCTTTTCTTTCAGCACGCTTTTCACTTCCACTGCATCTCTCGCTGGCTCAAAACACGGCAGGTGTGTCCCTTGGACAACAGAGAGTGGGAGTTCCAAAAGTAGGTGTCTCGAGCTGTTTTGGTGCTGTAAGGCCTCCGTGCCCATCTGACTCACCCAGGCTGCTGGGAACTTGCCTTGTTTGTAAACCTAGCTGTGGTTAATTTTTAAAGGGACTCATTTATGTGGGAAATGAACAAAGGGTTAACCAAAGTAGACATTTGCAGCCCAGGTTTCCTGACCTTCCAGGGTCTGTAAAAGTAGAAATACAGGAATCTGCAAACTACCAAGGCCTGGAGCTGCCCAGTGCCAGGCACCTGTGCTTTGGGCCCAATTTGCAGCCGCCTGTCACATGTTCCATTGGTTTATCCCACAAAGTTTACTTCTGTAAGAGCATTTATGGATGTCCTGATTGAATTTGTGTTATATGTAAATAAACATGACATGGTAATTTCAGAATTTCAAATGCTTGAAAGGGCATTTGCCACAAGAAATAAATCTCCCAACTTAGACCCCAGTCCCATGCACTGAAGGTAACAGGCGGCGGCAGCTTCTTCCTGCTTTTCTGACTGTGTCCCTGGATGTATTGCATGTAGGACCGTGTGGCATGTGTGTATACATATTTTGTCTTAGTGTAAATGTGAGCATCCTGTGTATAATGGTTTGCCATGTTTTGGGTTTGGAGATTTTTCCCTATCTGTGAATGTCACACTTCCTCCTCTCTAGTGATGTAGAGTATTTCTCTGCGTACCATCGTTTTTAAGATCAGTCTCTATCGATGGATGTTTGAGTTTCCAGCTTTTCAGTGTTTAACAGTGTGTAGGGGTGGACATCCTTGTATGTGAATCTTGGTGTATATGTGCAAGTGTCTCTGTAGCAGTAATTCCTGATTCCTTAAAGAATGGTGAACAGTGGTAAAGAAGGATGTACATTTTCTTTCTTTCCTTTTTTTTTTTTTTTTTTTTTACGATTTATTTATTTGAGAGGCAAAGTTACAGACAGACAGAGGAGAGGGAGAGACAGAGAGAGTCTTCCATCCTCTGGTTCACTCCCTAGATAGCCACAACAGCCAGAGTTGGGCCTATCCAGAGCCAGAAGCTTTTTCTTGGTAGCCCACGCAGGTGCAGGAGCCCAGGCACTTTGGCCATCTTTCACTATTTTCCCAGGCCATCAGCAGAGAACAATCGGGACTCAAACCAGCGCCCTTATGGGATGCTGGCACTGCAGGCGGCGGGTTTTACCCGATACATCACAGCACCGGTCCCCATTTTTTGTTTTTTAAGACAACTTCCAGATACTCACTGTCTGACTTGCACTGTGGGCTCCATTCAGCAAAGCGTAAGCTAAGTACTGTGTAAGATGCAAACATGCATCAGACTGTCCTTCCTGGGCCTTGGGGAGCCTGCATTCCAAATGGAACCTGACAGAAATACTGCTCCAGGCAGAAGCACCTCTTGGAGTTCTCAGAGGGCCTCTGTACTTGGCTGTGCCCTAGAGCAAGCTTAAGGTTCCATTTCAGAACAGAGCTCCCACATTGTCCATTACATGTGCCCTGGGCTACGCCTGAGAGCTGGACATGGTGCGGAATTCCTCATACTGAGCTTGGATACTGCCATTTAGTGCTGACTTTCCCAGGTAGTGGTCATCAGTGCACTGGGAAAACAAGTTCAGGAAGAGTAAATTCTAGGTCATTCTCTCCTTTAAGATGTATTTATTTATTTGAAAGTCAGTTACAGGGAGAGAGGGAGAGACAGAGAGACACCTTCTATCCACTGATTCATTCCCCAGATGGCTGCAATGGCTGAGGCTGTCCAGGCCAAAGCCCAGAGCCAGAGGCTTTATCCAGGTCTCCCATGTGGGTGGCAGGGCCCAAGAACTTTAGCCATGCTTCTCCCAGGTCATTAGCAAGGAGCTGGATCAGAAGTGAAGCAGCCGAGACTTGAACTAGCACCCATGGGGATGCTGGTGTTGCAGCCGATAGCTCTCCCTGCTACCCACAATGCCAGCCCCTCTAGAGCATTCTTTAAAACAAATTCTGGGCCGGCGCCGTGCTCAACAGGCTAATCCTCCATCTGCGGCACCGGCACACCAGGTTCTAGTACCGGTCAGGGCGTCGGATTCTGTCCCAGTTGCTCCTCTTCCAGTCCAACTCTCTGCTGTGGCCCAGGAGTTTAGTGGAGGATGGCCCAAGTGCTTGGGCCCTGCACCCCATGGGAGACCAGGAGAAGCACCTGGCTCTTGGCTTCGGATCAGCACGGTGCGCCGGTTGCAGCGGCCATTGGAGGGTGAACCAACGGCAAAGGAAGACCTTTCTCTCTGTCTCTCTCTCTCATTGTCCACTCTGCCTGTCAAAAAATAAATAAATTAAAAAAAAAAAAAATTCTGGACTACTCTGCAGCCATAACACACACTGGAGCACTAACTTGTGTGGAATGTGGCGCAACAGCTTTTTTTAGATGATACTCAAGTGAATGTTGCATGAGAAGCACTCAAAGGGTCTGGTAGAGTGCCCTGATTTCTGTCCATGTACAAATTTTATCAGAGGCTACCCACCCAAAAAAAAAAAAAAAAAAAAACCAGAACAAAAGATTATCAAGATCATAATGAGGGGTATTGTGTTCACAAAATGTTTGTGGAAGAAATGCCCTGGCCGTATTTATTTTTACAACCAGAACCCCCTGAAATCCAAACCCATGCCTGGTTTCTCCACAGTCCTCTTTCCACAATACTGCATGTAATCAGAGCTGTAGTTGGAACTGACGACAGATTCTGAATGTGAAGGCTGTTTAATTGCTGTCCTTACTTGCCTACGACACACCTGCCTGGGTACTGGAGTTGAAGTGGAGATAGGTTGCCTCTGGTAGGGGCACCCAAAAGCTCAGATTCTGAGGCAGAATCCTTTTCCCAGCCACCAGCTGTGACTTCCCTGCCAGGTTCGTAATGTCTCCGTGTACCTGCTGGGAGCCGCCCGGTGGTGTGGTTGAGCCTCGGGGAAGGCCCAGCGCTGGGCAGGGGTTGTAGGTGAGGGGTTACAGAGACACCCGTAGTCGCTCAGTCTTGCCAGAGTTCTCACTAAGGTGGCTCATGTTTAGGCACATTTTACCGTCTCAAACAGGAAACTGCAATGGAATTAATAAAAAATTTACTTTGTCTTTCAGGTATGGGCACTAGAACGAGAATTCTTCCATCAAGCTTCATTGTTTGGTGTTCATTTCCTGACTTGCCCTCCAGTTAATTATAAATTAGATAGAGCTGTGTCTTTTCTGCTTTGTCTTTTCGGTTTGTTGTTCCTGCGGCCATATTGTGTTGTGTCAAATAAAGTCTAGTTGAATTCTAGAACGGGTGCTGCCTCCTGTGTTGTGTGGGAAAAGTGAACACGAATGAAAAGGCTGGAAAGCCAGCTTTGGAGAGTGCAGAGTTTCTTCATCGCGTGCACAGCACAGGTGCTTGGTGAGCCGTCGCTGTCGCAGGAATCAACCAGGTAAAGGGGAGTGTGGATTACTGGCCCCAGAAGTAGCGGTCAGTCCCGTCTCCCTTCTGTATGACAGCCACGGGCAGCTGAGTGGGGGACAAAACCCGCTCCATCCCGATTCTGCAGCCAGCTCCCAACAGCTGTCTTGGGCAAGTCCCCTCTGCCTGGAGCTTGCTTCTGCTGTAATGTGGGTCCTGTGGGTGCAGAGAGGAGCTTTGTTGGACAGATGTTAACTCTGATTATAACATGTGTATAACATGTTGCCTTCTCAGCATAGAAAAAAAGTTTTAAACATCTTAATGTGTAATCTTGGCTGTCAAAAGAATAATTATGAACTTGTTAGAAACTGATGTCATGGCCGGCGCCGTGGCTCAACAGGCTAATCCTCCGCCTTGTGGCGCCGGCACACCAGGTTCTAGTCCCGGTCGGGGCACCGGATTCTGTCCCGGTTGCCCCTCTTCCAGGCCAGCCCTCTGCTGTGGCCCGGGAGTGCAGTGGAGGATGGCCCAGGTGCTTGGGCCCTGCACCCCATGGGGAGACCAGGAAAAGCACCTGGCTCCTGGCTCCTGCCATCGGACGAGCGCGGTGCGCCGGCCGCAGCGCGCCGACCGCGGCGGCCATTGGAGGGTGAACCAACGGCAAAAGGAAGACCTTTCTCTCTGTCTCTCTCTCTCACTGTCTACTCTGCCTGTAAAAAAAAAAAAAAAAGAAAGAAAAAAAAGAAACTGATGTCACTTAAAGTGGAATTAACAGAAGAGTCAAATTTCCTTCACGGCCTCCAACCCTTTGCAGCTTATTTGAAATGTCTTGGCTACAGAAGGAATTGCTCTGCAGAATCGAATGGACAATCAGTGAAGTTTACTGCAGCGGTTCACAAAGTGTGGTCTGAGGATACCCAAGGCTGTGTGGAACCAGCAGCGAATGGATTGAAGCAGGTCTGAGAATCCACCTCTTGTAGTCAGAAAAGCGATTTGCAAAGATGTTAACATTTTATGATGCTACTCTTCCTCACTAATTGTTCTTTTTTTTTTTTTAATTTTTTTTCTATTTATTTGACAGGTAGAGTTACAGAGAAACAGAGAGAAAGGTCTTCCTTCCATTAGTTCACCCCCCAAATGGCCGCCACGGCCAGCGCGCTACACCAATCCAAAACCAGGAGCCGGGAGCTTCCTCCCAGTCTCATGCGGGTGCAGGGACCCAAGCACCTGGGCCATCCTCCACTGCCCTCCCGGGCCTCAGCAGAGCTGGACTGGAAGAGGAGCAACCGGGACTAGAACCTGGTGCCCATATGGGATGATGGCGCCACAGGCAGAGGATTAATCAAGTGAGCCTCGGCGCCGGACCAATTGTTCTGTTTTGAAAAATAGTGGGCCGGCGCCGTGGCTCAACAGGTTAATCCTCCGCCTTGCGGCGCCGGCACACCGGGTTCTAGTCCCGGTCGGGGCACCGGATTCTGTCCCGGTTGCCCCTCTTCCAGGCCAGCCCTCTGCTGTGGCCCGGGAGTGCAGTGGAGGATGGCCCAGGTGCTTGGGCCCTGCACCCCATGGGGAGATCAGGAAAAGCACCTGGCACCTGGCTCCTGCCATCGGACGAACGTGGTGCGCCGGCCACAGCGCGCCATCCGCGGCGGCCGTTGGAGGGTGAACCAACGGCAAAAGGAAGACCTTTCTCTCTGTCTCTCTCTCTCACTGTCCACTCTGCCTGTCAAAAGAAAAAAAAAAAAGAAAAATAGTGAAAGTATTTTTTTTTTAAGATTTTATTTGAAAGGAGAGTTACAGAGAGAGAGGAACAGACGGACCTCACATCTTCTCGTTCACTCCCCAAATGGCTGCAACAGCCAGAACTGGGTTGGTCTGAACCCAGGAACCAGGAGCTTCCGGGACTCCCATGCAAGAGCAGGGGCCCAAGCACTTGGTCCATCTTCCGCTGCTTTCCCAGGTGCATTAACGGTGCTGGGTTGGAAATGGAGCAGCGGGGACTTCACCTGACGACTGTATGGGATGCTGGTGCTTCAGGCAGTGGCTCTATCTGGTATACCACAGCGCCGGCCCCAAAGATGCTTTCTTTATTTTTAAATTTTATTTTTAATTTCTTTTTAACAGGTTCAGTGTGCTTTGTAGATATAATTCTAAGAACATAAATTATATTCTCTTCCTTCCTCCCTCTTTCACCTCTTCCTTCTCCCTTGTTTTTTGTTTTTGATAGCCTTTTAAATTTATATTACAGTAAAAAGGCCGAATACTTTGCAAAAGCAAAACGTTGGGAATGTGGACAACAGCTTTGGACAATAATTGGAGAAATTTTGCCCATGTACAGTAAATTTTAAAGTAATCAAAGTTCATTAACACTATAGTAGTATAACATTTTGCAACAATACTGATATAACAGAATTTTTTTTTTAATTTTAGCTTCCACATATAAGGGACAACGTGCAGTATTTTTCTGGGTCCGGCTTATTTCACTCAGCACGATGTCCTCCAGTTGTGTCCGTTTTGCTGCGAATGGTAGAATTTCACTCTTTTTTACAAATGAATAGTATTCCACTGTGTATGTGTACCAGTTTCTGTATCCATCTGATGATGGCTGTTGCGACCAGTGCTGCTATGAACATGGCGGTGCAGGTGTCTCTGATGAAGTACTTAATGTTCAAGGCTTTCGGGTGTCTACCCTGTAGTGGGATTGCTGGGTCATACAGCAAGTCTATTGCTAGTTGAGAAATCTCCACACTGTCTTCCACATTCCCACCAACGGTGTATAAATGTATAAATGTTCCATTTTGTCCACATCCTCGCTGGCATTTGTTACTCTGTGTTTTGGACTTGAGCCATTCTGACGGGTGGTGGTGATAACCTCAGTGTGGTTTTGATTAGCCTTTCCCTGATAGCTAAGGCCATTTGTATTTGTCTGTTGAGGTCCTTTGCCTATTAACTGCATTGGTTTTTGTTGTTGTTGTTGAGTTTCTTAGGTTGCTGATATATTTTGGATATTAATCCTTTGTCGGATAAGTAGCTGGCAGATATTTTCCCTCAGTCTGTTGGATGTCTCTCCGTGATGTCTATCATTTCATTCGCTGTGCAGAAGCTTCTGAGTTTGCTATAGTCCCATTTGTTTGGTTTTGCTTTTGTTGTCTGTGCTTTGGGGGTCTTGTCCAAGCAGTTGTCCCCTACACCGATGTCTTGGAGTGTTTCCCTTTTGTTTTCTTCCAGAAACTGCATTGTCTCAGGTATTAAATTTAGGTCTTTGATCTATCTTGAGTTGATTTTTGTATATGGTGAGAAGTATGGGTCTAATTTCATTCTACATATATAAATCCAGTTTTGCCAGCACCATTTGTTGAAGACACTATCTTTTCTCCACTGTATGGTCTGAGCACTATAAAAAATCAGTTGGCTGTGTATATGTGAATTAAGTTCTGGGCTCTATTCTCTTCCATTGATCTATGTATTGGTTTTTATGCCAGTATCATGCTGTTTTAATTACTATAGCTTTGTAGTACGCTTTGAAATCAGGAGTTGTGATGCCTCCAGCTTGATTTTTCTCTTGGTCAGGATCACTTTGGCTATTCTGAGTCTTGTGTGATTCCATATGTATTTTAGGATTGCTTTTTCTAGTTCTGTAAAGAATGTTGTTGTATATTGATAGGGACTGCATTGAATCTGTAGATACTTTTGGTAGTATAGATATTTTAATGATATTGATTATTCCGATCCATGGGCTAGGAATCTGTCCAATTTTTTGTGTCCTTAATGATTTCTTTCATCCATATTTGATAATTTTTATTGTAGAGATCTTTCACTTCTTTGGTTAAATTTATTCCTAAATACTTGATATTTTTTGTGGCTATTGTGAATGGGATTTCTTTCTTGATTTATCTTTCTGTGAGTTCAGGATTAGCATACAGAACAGCTACTGTTTTTGTATTTTATTTTGTAACCTAAAACTTTACTGAACTGACTTATCAATTTTTTTATAAGCTTTATTTATTTATAAGGCAGAGTTAGAGAAAGAGAGAGAGTGTGCAAGGTCTTACATCCACTGATTCACTCTCCAAAATGGCTACAATGGCTGGGGCCCAGCAGCCAGGAGCCAGAAGCATCATCTGATCTCCCACGTGGGTGCAGGGCCCTAAGCCCCTGGGCCATTTTCCACTGCTGTCCCAGTTGCATTAGCAGGAAGGTAGACTGGAAGTGGAGCAGCCGGGACTCGAACTGGTGCTCGTGTGGGATACTGCTGCTGCAGGCAGAGGCTTAGCATTCTGTACCACAACACCAGCGCCCAGTCTATCAATTCTAACAGCTTTTGGTGGAGTGGTTAGGTTTTCCCATGTACAATATCATGTTATCTGCAGACATGGATAATTTGACTTCCTCTTTCCCAATTTCAATTCCTTTTATTTATTTCTCCTCCCTAATTTCTCTTGCTAAAACTCCCAGTACTATATTGAATAAGAGTGGCAAAAGTGGACATCTTTGTCTTGTTCCAGATCTGAGGGGAAATGCATTCAGTTTTTTCCCATTCAGTATGATATTGGCTGTTGGTTTGTCCTATATAGCCTTTGTAATTTTAAGAATGTTCCTTCTTTACCTAATTTGTGCAGGGTTTTTATCATGAGGAAGTTCTGAATATTATCAGATGTTTTCTCTGCATCTATTGAAATGAACATATGGTTTTTGTTCATTTTGTTGATGTGATTTATGACATTTATTGATTTGCAAATGTTGAACTACACTTGCATTTCTGGGATAAATCTAATTTTTTAAGATTTATTTATTTGAAAGGCAATTATAGAAAGGCAAAGGCATAGAGAAAGAAAAGTCTTCCATCTGCTGGTTCACTCCCCAAATGGCCACATTGGCTGGAGTTGGGCTGGTCCGGAGCCAGGAGCTACTTCTGGGTCTCCCACACATTGGGCCATCTTCTACGGCTTTCTTAGGCCACAACAGGGAATTGGATCAGAAGTGAAGCAGCCAGGACTCAAACCGGCGCCCATATGGGATGCCGGCACTGCAGGCAGCAGCTTTAATCTATGCCACTGTACTGCCCCCTCCCCTTTTGATGTGGTTTTGGATTTGTTTTGCTAGTATTTTGTTGAGAATCTTTGTGTCTGTGTTCATTAGGATATTGGTCTGTAGTTTTCATGTCATGTCTTTGGTTTTGGTATCAAAGTAGCGCTGGCCTCTTAAAAAGAGTTTGGAGAGTTCCATCCAGTTCGATATTTTGGAATAGTTTGAAGAGTATTGGAGTTACTTCCTCTTTGAGTATTTGTAGAATTTAACATTAAAACCATCAGATCTGGGGCTTTTCCTTGATGGAAGACTTTTGGGTCTGTTTAGTTTGTCTAGGTATCTTCTTGAGTTAATCTTGGTACATTATACGAATTCAGGAACTTACCCATTTCTTTGAGGTTTTCCAGTTTATTAGCATATAGTTCTTCGTAGTAGTTTCTTATGATCCTCTGTATTTCATTGGTGTCGGTTGTAATGTCTCCTTTTTCATTTCTATTTATTTCAGTTTTTTTCTCTTTTTTTCTTTATTAATCTGGCTAGAGGTTTATCTATTATGCCTGTCTTCTTGAAAAACCAACCTTTTGTTTTGTTGATCTTTTGTATTTTTTAGTTTCAGTTTCATTTATTTCTGCTCTGATCCTTATTATTTCTCACCTTCTGATTTTGGGTTGGTTCTTGTTTTCTGCATCTTCAAAACGCATCATTAGATCTTTAATTTGGACATTACTGTTTTAAATGTAAGCACTTAATGCTATAAACTTCTCTCTTAATACTGCTTTTGCTGTATCCTCAGGTTTTGGTATGTTGAGTTTTCATTTTCACTTACTTCAAGAACGTTTTTGATTTCCTTTTTAATTTCTTCCATGTCCCACTGATCGTTCAGTAGCTTGTTGTTTAATTTCCAAGTATTTATGGGTGCTGTATTGTGCTTGTTGATTTCTAGTTTTCTTTCTTTATGGTCTGAGACTTGCTATGGTTTCAGTCTTTTTAGATTGGCTGAGACTTGGCCTAAAACGTGGTTTATCTGAGAAAGTGTTCCTCGTGCCGCTAAGAAGCTGTATTCTGTAGCCTTGGGTAAAATGTCCTGTAAACGTCTGTTAGGTCGGTTTGTTCCATGTTTCAACTCCGATGTATCTTTATTGGCTTTGGTTGACCGGTCCGTTGATGAGTGGGATGGTGAAGCCCCCCACTAGTACTGTACTGGAGTCTCTCTCCCCCTTTAGGTCTGATAATATTCACTGTATATATCTGGGTGGTCTGGTGTTTGGTGCATATATATTTATATTGTTATATCAACTTGCTGGATAGAACCCTCTAACAAAATATATCCGTATTTATCTCTTTTTTACAGGTTTTGATTTCAAGTTGTTTTACCTGATACCAGGACAGCTATGCCTGGTCATTTTTGGCTTCCATTTGCCTGATCTATCTTTTCTTAACCCTTCACTTTCAGTCTCTGTATCTTTGGGAACAGAGTTTCTTGTAGGCATCATGTAGTGGAGTTGTGTTTTTGTTTGTTTTTTTTTCCTTTTAATCTATTCAGCCAACCTGTTTTGGTTGGTGAATTTAATCCATTTACATTCAGGGTTAATATTGATAGATAAGAACTAAGGCTTGTGATTTTGTTGATTAGCTAATGATTCCACCTGCTCTGTCGGTGACTTGGATGGCGACATGTGTTTCCTGTTCATTTCTAATGCAGGATCCCCTTCAGAATTTCTTGTAAGGCTGGTTTGGTGGTGGTGAATTCTCTCAGCCTTTGCCTATCTGGAAAATACTTTATTTCTCCACTTTTAAAGGAGAGCTCTGCTGGATGTAAAAGTCCTAGTTGGAAGTTTTTTTCCTTTTAAGACCTTGACTATATCACCCCACTCTGCTCTGGCCTATAGGTTTCTGCTGAGAAGCCTGATGTTAATCTGATTGGTTTTCCTTTATTTGTAACTTGATGCTATTCTTCTGCTGTCTTGAGGATGTTATAAAAAAATAGTAAAAGTATTTATGTAGGTTTTTTAGAAAAATGTTTTATTTGAAAGGCAGTTCAGAGAGAAAGGCTGGCTCGCTCCCCAGATGAGGCCAGGCCAGAGTCCATTTGGGTCTCCCACGTGGTGGGCAGGGACCGTCACTTGCTGCTGTCCCAGGCAGGTTAGCAGGGAGCTGAATCGCAAGTGGAGCAGCCAGGACTCTAACTGGTGCTCGTCAGGGATGCTGGCATTGCAGGTAGTAGCTTAACCCGCTGCACCACAAAGCCAGCCCTCCAAAGTATTTATGTTAATACGTGATGAGCTTTTGCTCTTTTAAAATCATCTTTTACGTTTATCAGTTTTGATCTCTGTTATGGTAAAAAAAAAAAAAAAAAAAAAAAAAAAACCCTGCAGGTTGTTTGGTTTCTAAGATCATAAGTAGATCCTGAGACTGAGAAGTTTGGGAGTCGAGATGCGTCGTTAGAAGTTCAAAGCAGCAAACCTGGGTCAAACCAGGCCTCCGACTTAACTTCCACCTGGAGCCTGCCAGCAGATAACCCTCACCTGTGGCTGCAGCCAGCAACCCTGCACCGCACCCTGGACGAAATCCCTTCTTTAAAACTCTGCAGTGGGCATCCAAGCTGCATGAACGCTTCATCTCTGAGGAGGACACAGCGCGCTTGGAGGGCTCCGCCTGTGTGTTCATCAGGACGCTTGGTTGCAGGCTGCAGAAACCCGGCCCTGCTTTGGGAAACGGGGCTACACACGCAGTGCATAGGACAAGGGACATGGCGTGTTGAAGACGGTGGAACGGAAGCCCATGCTACAGACTGGCTTCCCACACGACAGGAACTCCATGCTGACACCTCTGCCGCTTCTCCCACAGCTTCTGCACAGCCAGGAGGACCGGCTCCAGGTTCTGGTTGCAGAAATCCAGGTGGGTCAGGTGCCCATCGCCGAACTAATGGGCAGCGTTGTGTAGAAGAGGAGTGACCCCCTCGACAGCCTCATAAAACAGGAACGGTGCAGAGGAGACCCAACGAGCAGCCTGTTTTCTCTGAACATCGAGGCAAAAATGTCTTCTCGTAGCGTCCATACCCAGTTGCTCTTTTGTGGCCACCATACCTGGTGGGCACAGGTGTTCCTTGGAATGGACCCTCAAATATCAGGACAGCTAACGCACCTTCTTCCCCTCCTTTCCTGTCTCTTGCCAACTGTGGAGTCATTCACCAGTTGCCCTGTGCTGTGGTTCCCACCCCTTCTCGTCATCCTCCTTGCTCTGCCCGGAACACCCACCATGACTTCTAGGGTTGCACTATGGACTCAAGGGGAGAGGGCGGCATCACCTCTCCAGACCTCCAGGATTGCAACAAGGATCTTCAGCAAGCTGCCCAAGCCTTGGGGTGAGTATGACCGGGATCTTGTTAAAACCCAGGGTCTGAGTTGGCCTGAGCCATGCGCGAGTGTGTCGTGAGGCTCAGGGACCCAACTGCTGATGTGGTCTGTGTTTCCTTGCCACCAGCTAGATCACCACGTGGCTTTCTGCAGAACTGCGGCCAGGCCGCTCTGCCTTCTCACGGTCCTCTCCAACGGGGACTTGTTTTAAAAACCTAACTGCAGAATTTTGTGTTCTTCTCTGTTAAATTTCCTCTTGCTACTTTAGAACTCTGTGACTTGAATTTAGCATGTCAACATCTTTGAATCTTGACCCAAAGCCATCAGATCTGGGCATGATTTTTTTTTTTTGCAATATTTATTTTATTTATTTGAAAGACAGAATGACAGAGGGAGGGAGAGAGACAGGGAGAGATCGTCCATCTGTTGGTTCACTCCCCAAAACACTGCGATGGGCAGGGCAAGGCCAGGCCAAAGCCAGGAGCCAGGAACTCCATCCAGGTCTCCCACATGGATGGCAGGGGCCCAAGCACATAGGCCATCTTCCACTGCTTTCCCAGGCTACAGCAGAGAGCTAGATCAGAAGTGGAGCAGCCAGGACTCGAACCGGAACTAATCTGGGATTGCCAGCATTGCAGGTGGCGGCGTAGCCCACTGTGCCTCGGCGCTGGCTGACAGGCGTGGTCTTGAAGGGCCCATGCTCTCTCCTGTGCCCTGCAGAATTTCTCTTCATTCTGCCCCTGAAGATTCTGTCCTCAATACAGAAATTCTGTTCTTTCTGGGAGCCTCCACCTCCCTCCTCCCCCTGCCTCCTCCCCTCCTCCCCCTAGTCATAGGAGACCTGGACCCTGGAATGGGCTCCTGAGAGCTGACTGATGCATCTTTCCCCCAGATCCATTTCCAGATTGAAATTGGGCAGAGTGGGCGTGTTTTCCCGATGGGAATCAGAAAGCCACAAAGCAGAGCTAGCTTTCTGTTAGTCACTGACCAGCACATCACTGCCTAGTTGTCATCGTTAGGGAAGTTGCGTCCAGATGTCTCCATGGTGTGTCCCACTGACGTGTCGTCACGTTCCTGCAGCACGCCTCTGTCCCTGGCTTAGTGGCATTGCCAGGCATCCAACCAACCCCTGAAGCCCAAAGGGATGCAAGAGGCGTGACTCTGCTCGCCTCCGCCTCCGCGTCTAATTGAGCCTTCGGCTCTGCTCTGTGTGCTCTGCTCTCACTTCAGTCCGTTCCCTTTCTCCATTCCCACTGCCACCCACAGAGTCGGGACCCTCTGGTTTCTCTCCAACATGATTGCACCTCCCTCTGCTGCACTGTCTAGTCTCTGCTGTGAAGCTTCGTGAGTCTTTGGTTTGGTCTCATCCCCCTCCCCCCAGTTGGAAATGATCAGCCTTGTCGGAAGCAGAGTTCATTTCCCGTCACAGCCTTGGAACTTGCCTGATCCCGACTTTTCCAACTTCCTGGCAGATGGCCGGCGCTGGGGCTCACTTGGCTAATCCTTCGCCTGCAGCGCCAGCACTCCAGGTTCTAGTCCTGGTTGGGGCACTGGGTACTAATCCCGGTTGCTCCTCTTCCAGTCCAGCTCTCTGCTGTGGCCTGGGAGGGCAATGGAGGATGGTCCAAGTGCTTGGGCCCTGCACCCCATGGGAGACCAGGAGGAAGCACCTGGCTCCTGGCTTAGGATCGGTGCAGCACCAGCCGTAGCGGCTGTTAGGGGAGTGAACCAACGGAAGGAAGACCTTTCTCTCTCTCTCTCATTGCCTAATTCTGCCTGGCAAATAAAATAAATAAATGAATAAATAGTCCAAATTACTGGCAGCTGAAGTGATGTGGGTTCCCTACCTGCCACCTACCAGAGTCATTCCCTCTTTCTGCCACTATGGCTGTGGGCACGGCCAAGGCCTAGTATAGGTGACTGAAAGGATGCGACATGCGTCATTTAACACAACCAATAACCAGCGCCTTCCTAGACTGGTCTTGTGGCAGAATTCTGGCTTTGGTCCCAGCTACTACCCGCTTTCTGAGCCTGATTCTCCAACATTCCAACTTTTTTTTTTTTTTTTTTTGACAGGCAGAGTGGACAGTGAGAGAGAGACAGAGAGAAAGGTCTTCCTTTGCCGTTGGTTCACCCTCCAATGGCTGCCGTGGATGGCACGCTGCGGCCGGCACACCGCGCTCATCCGATGGCAGGAGCCAGGTGCCGGGTGCTTTTTCCTGATCTCCCATGGGATGCAGGGCCCAAGCACTTGGGCCATCCTCCACTGCACTCCTGGGCCACAGCAGAGGGCTGGCCTGGAAGAGGGGCAACTGGGACAGAATCCGGCGCCCCGACCGGGACTAGAACCCAGTGTGCCGGCGCCGCAAGGCGGAGGATTAGCCTAGTGAGCCACGGCGCCGGCTCGATTCTCCAACATTCTTTGTGCCGCTGTGAGGTCTCTAACACTTTTAATGCCCATTCTGCTATAAAAATTGAATAGTTAGGACAAGCATTTGGTTAGTGGTTAAGATGCCACTTGGGATAGGGCCAGCACTGTGGCTCAGAAGGTTAATGCCCTGGCCTGAAGTGCCGGCATCCCATATGGGCACTGGTTTGAGACCTTGCTGCTCCTCTTCCAATCCAGCTCTCTGCTGTGGCCTGGGAAAGCAGTGGATGATGGCCCAAGTCCTTGGGCCCCTGCACCCACGTGGGAGACTCAGAAGAAGTTCCTGGCTCCTGGTTTCAATTCCTAATACAGACCCAGGGAGGCAGTCGGTGATGGTTCAAGTACTTGGGTCCCTGCCACCCATATGTGAGACTCGGACTGAGTTCCTAGCTTGCCTGGCCCAGCCTTGGCTCTTGCTGTTGCACACAGTTGGGAGATTTGTGTCTCTCTACCTTTCAAATAAACATAAAAACATGAGAGAGAGAGAGCATGCTTCCATCTGATGGCTCACTCCCCAAATGCCTGCAATAGTCAGGGCGGGGCTAGGCCCAGTCCAGGAGCCTGGAACTCCGTGCAGGTGGCAGGGGCCCACGTATTTGGACCATCGTCTGCTGCCTTTCCAGGCAAGCAGCAGGGAACTGGATTGGAAGTGGAGCCGTCAGGACTTAAACCAGTGCTCCGATATGGGACGCTAGCATTGCACGTGGCGGCTTAACTCACTGTGCCCAAGGCCAGGCCCCAGAAGTTGACATTTTTCACGCATTGACCTCGGCCCACAGTACAGCCTTCTGAGAGCCCTTCTCTTGTTTTCTAGCCCTTGTCTGTGTCCCATGATTAGATCGGGCTCTTCAAATCATGACTCGCTGCAGAGTTGATTCCGTATTATTATTATTATTATTTTATTTATTTATTTATTTTTGCCAGGCAGAGTTAGGCAGTGAGATAGAGAAAGGTCTTCCTTCCGTTGGTTCACCCCCCCAAATGGCTGCTACGGCTGGCACGCTGCACTGATCCAATGGCAGGTGCCAGGTGCTTTTCCTGGTCTCCCATGGGGTGCAGGGCCCAAGCACTTGGGCCATCCTCCACTGCACTCCCTGGCCACAGCAGAGAGCTGGCCTGGAAGAGGGGCAACCGGGACATAATCCGGCGCCCCAACTGTGACTAGAACCTGGGGTGCCGGCGCCATAGGCAGAGGACTAGCCTATTGAGCTGCAGTGCCGGCCGATTCTGTATTGTTGTATTGTTGTCTTTAGGGATCCGATTTTCTTCCTTTTGAACCCATTTTTACTGACTGCTGGGACGTCCTCTGAGAGCCTCTTGCCCCGCCCTGTGGCCTGCAACTCCGCCCCTTGCTCTGCAGAGCCTTACGAAGCCTCTGACTTCCTGCCCTCCCGGCTTCTCTCCCCTCCATCCTCCCTCTACCTGACCCTAGCCAGTTCTTTCTTGTTAGATAGAAGTAACCTCAGAGTGGCACTTTCTTCAACTAATTGCATCTGCATTTTGCATTCTGCGATGTGAAACTGGCCATTACACAAGCGTCGGCCCCGTCAGATCCTGTACTTATAGGGGAATTAAGCTTTTTCAGATGCCTTGATAATTAAACATTTTATTTCCTGGCACACTAAGCCCCCCGCTGTGACTGCAGCCCCTGTCCTCGGAAAACGTCTTAGACCCAGTTCTGTGGCACCTCAAGAGTTAGTCCCTTCAGCAGATTCATATTCCCTGAGTTTTCTATGTTGTATATACTTTACCACAATTTTTTTTTTTTTTTTTTGACAGGCAGAGTTAGCCAGTGAGAGAGAAACAGAAAGGTATTCTTTTTCCGTTGGTTCATCCTCCAATGGCCGCTGTGGCCGGCGTTGTGCACAGATCCGAAGCCAGGAGCCAGGTACCTCTCCTGGTGTCCCATGGGGTGCAGGGCCCAAGCACTTGGGCCATCCTCCACTGCACTCCCGGGCCACAGGAGAGAGCTGGCCTGGAAGAGGGGCAACCGGGACAGAATCCGGTGCCCCGACCGAGACTAGAACCCAGGGTGCTAGCACCGCAGGCGAAGGATTAGCCTAGTGAGCTGTGGCGCAGGCCCTTCACCACACTTTTTACAAATGCATAAATAGGCCGGCACCTGATGGGATTCGCTGTTCCTACTTCCCTGCCTGCCCCCAGCAAAGGTTTAACAGGACCTGTTCCTGAACACCTGCTCTCCTCATCTCTCTCGCTTACTCCCTCCCCTCTCCCCGGCCCCTCGGGCTTCCCCCACCCGACAATAAACCTCTCCTCTAACTCCGTGTTTGGTGTGTGTGGCGACCTTACAACAGCTTGGATCCCTCACAGAGGCCCGATGTTAGGTGAAACAAGCTGGTCTCAAAGGTGGCAGACTCTGATTGTGTTACGTGACATCCTCAGAGCCCCTTCAGGTCGGAGAGTTGAGCAGTGGGCCCAGGCTTCTGCACAAGGCACCCATTCCCCACAGCTGCTGGGGAGCAGGAGGTCACACCTGCCAGCTGTTTCCTGGTTGTTTCACTGATGTGTAAATACCGCTGGATTGTAGGGGTGGCTGTTTGGTGCATTGGTTAAGATGCTGCTCAGGGTATCCACGTCCTATATCAGAATGCCCGGTGTGAGTCCCAGCCCTTCCACTTCTGATTTAGCTTCCTGATAATGCGGATCTTCAGAAGCAAAAGTTGATGATGCCTCAAGTGTCTGAGTCCCTCCCACCCACATGGGAGACCTGGACTGAGTTCCAGGCTCTTGGCCCAGCCCTGGAGGTTGGGGGCATCTGGGGAATGAACCAATGGAAATAAGATCTCTCTCTCTCTCTCTCTCTCTCTTTCTTTCTCTCTCTTTCCGTCCTTTTCCCCTTCAAATTAAAGATGTTAAACATCACTGGATTTTAGAACCTCATTTTCTAAAAGTAGCTTGAAGATACTTTTATGCAATATGGATGACTTTTAGAAATAATTTTTAAGCTGCCTCAAAAGAATACAGATATTCTAATAGTAGAATGTTCTAGCAGCAATCAAGCAGTCTAATGAGGGCTGATGCTGTGGTGCAGCAGGTTAAGCTGCAGTGTGCAATGCCAGCGGGCTGTATAGGAGTGCTGATTCAGACCTGGCTCCTCTGCTTCCTACCCAGCCGCCTCTAATGTACCTGGGAGGTAGTGGAACATGGTCCAAGAATTTGGGACCCTGAGTTCTTGGTGCAGCCATTTGGGAAGTGAACCAGTGGATGGAAGATCCCTCTTCCCCTCTCTCTCTGTCTGCCCTTCAAATAAATCAGTCCTTTTAAAAAACCCAAGTGGCCTAATAATCAGATAATGTGACTTCAGTAGGGATAAACATTATTTTTAAAAATTGTGAAAACTGATAAGAAACAGAAAAGAGTTTATATAATGCCAAGAGGGAAGAAAATTATGGACATTTTGATTGCAACAATGTAAAAAATATGCAACATGCAGAAATGAAAATGCAGTTTGACAGGTTAAATTATAGGTCATTTATAACACTGTTTTCATTCCTGTACAGCGTATTTCCTGTTATATTCTAAAGAAAGAACAGTAATAGCCCCAAGAAGCTGAGCTGTCCACAGTCTCTGTTGAGGGTTTATCCTCACAGCTCACCCCTCCCCTCAACACAATGGCGTTGGATCTGCCTAGTGGCTCACAATCAGCTGCTGGGCTGCCCCTCACCACTCTTGGCCCCTCTGGAGGCACCTGCCAGCGGCCATAGCTCCTCGTCAAATTGTCAGCCTCGCTCTGTTCGTGACCCACCTGCTGTGCGTGGCCCAGGAGCTCCAGGCTCTCGCGGCTTTGCTTTTATGGCTCCAGTGGGGTTCCCACCCTCGCTGCTGCTCTCCCGCTCCAGCGTCACCTGCGTCTCTGCACACTCAGACCCCCCCCCAAGGCCTTCCGCGTCCGCCGCTCCCTCCCTTGGTGCAGGTTCAACCCCCAGACCTGGGATCCACACATGAGTCAGAACAAGTTCCTTGTCTGTAAATCATGGTTTAGAACACAAAATGGTAGCCCTAGCGACCACCCTGACGAGTCAGGAACCCAGATGTTAGCAGCTGAACTGAACACAGCACAGGTCAGAGGTGGGACTCGAGACGGGCGTGTGAGGAGAAGTGGACCCCAGGCCAGCAATGGACCGTGAGGGGCTGTGGTCGTTCTTGTATCCGAACCAGTCTGCTGAAATCCAAAAACTGGAGCATCACTGAGACGAACGTTGGCCCCGCCCACCCCAGCTCACAGCAGAGGGGCAGCCTTGGCCAGTGGACTCTGGAACCAACAGCCCGTTGACAAGGCTAACCTCTATTTAGAGATCTTAGCATAAATGCTTTAAATACGTGCACCGTCTAACTAACTTCAATGAGCCCCAAAATAGGGGCCGAGATGTGGTGCAGTGGGTGGAGCCACCGTCTGCAACACCAGCATTCCATATGAGCAGGTTCAAGTCTTGGTTCCTCCATGTACAAGATTTCATTTATTTATTTGAATGGTAGAGTTACAGAAAGAGAGAGGGAGAGACAAAGTCCTTCCATGTGTTGGTTCACTCCCCACGTGGCCATAATGGCTGGAGCTGAGCCAGTCCAAAGCCAGGAGCCTCCTCCAGGTCTCCCATGCGGGTGCAGGGGCCCAAGCACTTGGGCCATCTTCCACTGCTTTCCCAGGCCATAGCAGAGAGCTGGATCGGAAGAGGAGCAGCCTGGGCTAGAATCTCTGCCTGTATGGGATTCTGGCGCTGCAGGTGGGCGCTTAGCCCACAGTGCCCCTCCTGGAGGATTCGTGCCCTTGCCCTCGCCCTGTCATGGATGACAATGCCGCCACCTCACCCCATCCTTCGCACAGACCTGCCCGCCCTGCGGGGTCGCCCGTGAGCCAGAGCAGGCGATCTTTTCACTGTCAGCTGTGGCCACCCAGCGCTTTTCCAGGCCCTTTCTCTTGCAAGGAGGTGAGGAGGGAGGACTCCACCTGTTGTCGTGTCTTTATTTATTTTGTTTTTAGAACCCTGGCTCTTAATATTCTGAAGGTCGAGGTTGAGTGTGCAAGTCGATACTGATGTTCTCCATTACGCTGGGGTGGGAGGAACAGCCAGGTTCCCTGATCAGCAAGGAAGCCGGCACGTGTGTAGCCCTCAACTGTTTACAAAGAGCTCTCCCTCGTCCTACCGCAGCAGCTCAGGCCGAGGGCGAGGAGGCCGCGTTGGAAGACAGGAACCTGGGCCCAGAGCCCAGCCCCAGACTCTGAGGAGCCGGGACTTCCTGGACAGGTCACTGGATCTGCGCAAGTTCCTCACCTATTTTTTATTTTGAATTATACAGTGAGATTGACTTTAACAATTTTATGAAGTTTTACATATATGCAGATGAGCAGTCACCACCACCATCAGAGTGCAGAGCTGACCTATCATCCAGAACACCCCCCCCATCAACACTTCCCCCAGCCCCACCCCCACCCCCACCGACCCGGCCCCAACCCCAACCCCAACCCACCGACCCGGCCCGGCCCTGCAGTTCTGTATCTCTTGAGGCTGGCCTCTTGCCTCAGCCCCATGCCTTCGCGATGATCTCCAACTGTGTGTATGGACAGTTTCTTCCACTTGACCCATGGTGTGAGCTCGCCACACTCCCCCTTCCTCACTGAAGGACATCTGATTGTTTCCAGTGGTTGGAGTCTCCCATTTTTGTATTTGTTCTTTGTTATTTTACAAGTTTATAAAATTGTGGTATAACAACATAACATAAAATGTACCGTTTTAGCCATTGGACGTGTACAGTTCAATGGCACCAAGTCTACTCAAAATGCTCTGTGACTGTCACCACTACTCCTAGATCTACACCCACTGAACAGTAGCGCCCCCCCCGCCCTTCAGCCCCTGCTAACTCACGTTCTATTGCCGACCCCACGTACCTCACTAAGTGGAATCGCTCAGCGCTGCTCCTTTCTTGGGGTCGTACTTACTTAGCAACGTGTTCTCAAGGCTCATGCATGTTGTGGCGTGTATCCGAATGTCACTCCTTTTTGTGGCTGAGCAGTGGTCCTTTGTGTGGACACACCAGCTTCTGTTCACCCATTCATCTGTTGATGGTCACTTGTTTTTTTTTTTTTTAATTTTTTTATTTACTTTTTTTGAAAGTCAGAGTTAGAGACAGGGAGAGACACAGATCTTCCATCTGCTGGTTCACTCCCTAGATGGCTGCAATGCCCAGGGATGGACCAGGCCAAAACCAGGAGCCTGGAGCTTCTTCCAGGTCTCCCATGCAGGTGCAGGGGCCCAAATACTTGGGCCATCCTCCACTGCTTTCCCAGGCCACAGCAGGGAACTGGATCAGAAGTGGAGCAGCCAGGACATGAATCAGCACCCATGTGGGATGCTGACATCACAGGTGGTGGCTTTACCCAGTACAGCACAGTGCAGGGCCCAGGGACATTTATTCTGCCTTTTGGCTTTCATGAGTAATGCTGCACTGAATATTATGTTCATGAATATCTCTGAGTTCCTGCTTTCAGTTTTTTTTAAGATTTATTTTATGTATTTGAAAGAGTTACAATGAGAGAGAGAGAGATCTTCCATCTGCTGGTTCAGTCCTCCAATGGCCACAACAGCCAGAGCTGGGCCAGGCTGAAGCCAGAGGCCAGGAGCCTGGAACTCCCTTACATGGTCTCCCTTACATGGCAGGGGCCCCGGTATTTGAGGCATCTTCTGCTGCTTTGCCAGGCACATTTAACAGGGAACTGGGTCAGAAGTAGAGCAGCCAAAACTCAAACTGGTGCTCTTAGGAGAAGCCTGTGGTGACACAGGTGGTGGCTGAACCCACTACACCACAGTGCCAGCCCCGCTGATTTCAACTTTGGGGGGTACAAATCAAGAAGTGGGATTGCTAGGTCATATGGTAAAGTCTAGATTTAGATTTTGAGGAACTGCCACGCTATTTTCCACTATTTCATACTCCCACCAGCAAGCACTCCCGTTTCTCCACGTCTGTCTCGGTCAGCTGAGGCTGATGCAGTTTATGTTCTGTCCAGAGGCCCAAAGTCCAAGCTCGAGGTACCAGTAATCTTGGTTTCAGGTGAGGGCTCTCTTCCTGGGTTGCCCATGGCTGCCTTCCTGCCACGTGCTCACAGACTGGAGAGAGCTCTGGTCTATTCTCATCTTGTAAGGACACCGATGCTGTCGGGTTAGGGCCCCCTTTTCTGGCCTCCTTTATGACCTCCTAGAGACCCTGTCTCCAAGTACAGTCACACTGCGAGTTAGGATGTCCACGTGCGAATTCGAAGGGCACACCGTTCAGTCTGTAGCTGCGTCCTTGCCGACACCTGTTTTCCACGTTTTGGGCAACAGCCATCGTGGGTGGCGTGGTGTGGAATCACATTGTGGTTCTGACAGCGTTGGCATTTCTCATGTGCTTCTTAGCCATTTGTGTGTCTTCTTGGGTGAAACATCTTTTCATTTTTGAAAAAGGTTTATTTATTTTTTTAACTTTATAGAAGCTGTTTTATGTGCTAGAAAATGTATAATTACATCATGATTTTCATTTACAAAAAGGTTTATTTATTTGAAAGGTAGAGCTACAGAAAGAGAGAGAGAGAGAGAGAGAGAGAGATTGAGATTAATTTGTGGGGGGGAGGTCTCCCATCTGCTGGTCACTCTCCAAATGCCTACTACGGCCAGAGCAGGCCAGGCTGAAACTAGGAGCCAAGAACCCCTTCCAGGTCTCCCACGTGGGTGGAAGGGACCCACTGAGCCGTCACTGCTGGGTCAGCATTAGGAGGAAGTTGGATCCGAGGCACAGAGTAGCCAGGACTCTAACCAAGCACCCTGGCAAGGGTGTGAGTACCGCAGAGGCTTAACCTACTGGGCCACAGTGCCGGCCCCTCTCCCCATTGTTAATGGTGTTGGTTATTTGGGTATTTTTGGCTGTGAGTTGCAGGGGTTCTTTTTATAATCTGGATATTAAATCTAGTCCCAGTCGGGGCACCGAATTCTGTCCCGGTTGCCCCTCTTCCAGTCCAGCTCTCTGCTGTGGCCCGGGAGTGCAGTGGAGGATGGCCCAAGTGCTTGGGCCCTGCATCCCATGGGAGACCAGGAGAAGCACCTGGCTCCTGCCTTTGGATCAGCGCGGTGCGCCAGCCACAGCACGCCAGCCGCGGCGGCCATTGGAGGGTGAACCAACGGTAAAGGAAGACCTTTCTCTCTGTCCCTCTCTCTCACTGTGCACTCTGCCTGTCAAAAAATAAAAATAAAATACAATAAATAAAATATCTGATGGACGATTTGCAAGAACTTGCGTTTCTTCTGTGGTTGTCTTCACGGTTCCAACAGTGTCCCCTGATGCACCGAAGTCTAGTGTTTTGATGACGTGCAATGGGCTTTTTTCTTTTTGTTGCTTGGACTTACAGAGTTCCATTTAAGGAACCATTGTCAAATTCAAGGTCATGAACATTAACCCCTATATTTTCTTCCAAGAGTTTGTAGTTTGGGTTCTTAGATGTAGGTCTTTGATCAATTTTGAGTTTTTCTCTATAGTACAGTTCAACTTTATTCTTTTGCACATGAACATCCATCTTACGATCTGTTGATGAGATTGGCTTATGTCCCGATGATGGGCTCCCTTGTTAAAAATCAGTTGACCAAGGGCCAGCATTGCAGCACAGCAGTTTGAACTGCTGCTTTTAACCTTGGCATCCATCCAATGAAGGACCATGTCCTGGCTGCTCCACTGCTGATCCAGCTCCCAGGTGATGCATTTGGGAAAGCAGTGGAAGATGACCACCCATGTGGGAGACCCAGCTGGAGCTGCAGGCTCCTGGCTTCTGCCTGGACCAGCCCCAGTCATTACAGGCATCTGGAGAATGAACCAGTGGATGACAGATCTCTCTGTTTCTCTTCCTTTGTGTGTGTATGTGTGTGTGTGTCTCCCTCTATTTGTAACTCTGCCTTTCAGATAAATCAATCAATCTTAAAAGCAGCAGCAAAGAACCAGATCCGAGAAGTGAGGGTGTAGGTCTGAGGTCTCCGCTGTGTTCCATTCTTCTAGTCCTGGGGCCATTTCCACACTGTTTTGTTTTTGCAAAGCGGCTCTGTCCTCCCTGGCACTCAGGAAGAGACGAGAAGGGAGTGAAGTGCCCGGCACAGAGCTTACACACAGTGGGTGCCTAACGAATCATGGCTCCCCTGAGGAGAAGGTCGGCTGGGTGCCCACAGGTTGAAAGGACGGAGACTAACGCGTGTGCTCTCGCGTGCACTGGGCGGCCCTGGCTGGCGGGCACTCCCTCCCCTCTGCGTGGTGTGGCCTGGGCAGACAGAACATGGCCCGGCAGGCCCCAGCCTGTGTCCGGGTGTCCCTGCAGGCGTCCCCTGCCTCCCCGCTCGCAGGGCTGGTCCTTGCATCTGCTTCTCTTTGCCTGCAGTGCCGCTGTCTGAATCCAGACCCCTATAACAGAGCCTGAGATAAGGACCTGGCAGCTGAGTTTGGAGGGGACCTCCCAGGAAGCCCTGTGAGGGGAGGGCAGCCAAGGAGGGGGCCGTCCCTGGGCAGTCAAAGCTCCGTCTCAGTGGGTGCCAGCTGAGGGGTTGTGTGGAGCAAACTACAGCGCAGTGCTCCCGGGAACAGGAATCTGGGGACAGAGGCACTGACCCCATGGCCCCAGTGGTTCTGAACCCCAGGCCCCCCGGAGCTTCCCCACAAAGAGAACCGGGCAGGCTCCCACAGCTCCAGCCAAAGGGGCTGGAAGCAGAGCCGAGGGTCCTGCCCCTGAGTGCCGTCTGCACACAGGGACCTCCTGCACCTGCAGCTGGACTGGCCCAAGGGGCTTGGGCTCAGGCACCCCCAGCTGCCCGGCACCGCCTGCCACCGTCTCCTGACTTTCGCCTTTCATCTCTGAGTTTCTGTGCCACTCTGCTCCATCTGACAGGTCCAGGGGCAGCTGGGGCGGCAGGCTGGGCCCCCTTCCCTGGGCGGGGCTGTCGGGCTGGCCCAGGGCACTGGCCTCCTGCAGCGGCTGTCCCGATCCTCCCCTGGTCCATTCTGAGGCCGAGCAAGAAAGGAAAGCAACTTGTCCACAGAAGCCCCTCTGACCCGTCTTTGGCGGTGCCCCAGCTTGCTGGGTTGGGGCGCTATCACCCCGTTGCAGATGAGGCTACTGGGGCTCAGGGCATTTAGGAGACTTGCCTAAGGGCACACGGTTAGCTAAGAGCCAGCTTGGACTTGAACACAGCCCCCTCTCCACATCCCATGTTCTTTCCTCTCAGTTCCTTTACCTCCCACGCATGGTGCTAAGTGGTGGTAGAATCTCCTCCATTGGGGGTCACCCTCCTGGGCATCCACAGATGGTCAGGGCCATGGAGTCCTGGAGGAGAGAGCTCTGTGGCTGAGATTCTGAGACTTGTACTGAACCCAGAATCCATAAAGCTATGTCAGAGACACAGAGAGAGGTCTTCCATCTGCTGGTTCACTCCCCAGATGGCCACAACGGCTGGGGCTAGGCCAACTGGAAGCCAGGAGCCAGGAACTTTTTCCGGGTCTCCCACATGGGTGCAAGGCCCCAAGGACTTGGGCCATCTTCCACTGCTATCCCAGGCCATAGCAGAGAGCTGAATCAGAAGAGGAGCAGCCAGGACTAGAACTGGTACCCACATGGGATGCCGGCACTTCAGGCCAGGGCTTTAACCCACTGCACCACAGAGTCGGCCTCAAGCTACATCTTTTACACCCAGTTAAATGCCACTGTTTATGACATTCTAGTTAGGCCAAGTGTTAGCACACATCCAAGATTTCAGAAAACCGTATGGGAGAAAAGCAGTAAATTAAGAAATATCCCGTCAAATCCCTCCAATACTCCTGGGACAAGGAGAAGGTTGCTGGTAGCAGTCAGGGTTCCCATGGCAAAGAGCAGAACCCGGGGGCCAGCGTTGTAGAGCAGTGGGTAAAGCTACCACCTACAACGCCAGCATCCCATAGCAGCCGTGGTTCAAGTCCTGGCTGCTCTACTTCTGATCCAGCTCCCTTCTAATGTGCCTGGGAAAATATCAGAGGATGGCCCAGGTCCTTGGGTTCCTGCACCCACATGGGAGACCCAGAAGAAGCTCCTGGCTTTGGCCTGGCCCAGCCCCAGCTGTTGTGGCCATTTGGAGAGTGAACCAGCAGATGGAAGATCCCTACCCCTCCACTGCCCTGTAACTCTGCCTTTCAAATAAATGAAAAAATAAATCTTTAAAAAGGAGTGGAACCCAGCTGGGTGGTGCAGGAAAAGGGTTTACTGGGAGAGGATCAGAGCTTAGCAAAGGCACAAAGCTAGAGAAACGGCTGAGAATCAGGCCAGAACTCAGAGGGGCCACGAGCAGCCAAGAGCAAACCACGGGAAGGATCCGCGGGCGCTGCCACTCCTGGACGGAGCACTCGGAACTGGCAGCTCCAAGATGCTCACTCCCACCACTGGGCCCAGCTCCACCTCCAACGTGGGGGCTTCAGATCAGCCCAGCCGTGTCACATGCCCGTCCACGCTGGCTGCCCCAGGGAAAGAGCAAGGAGTGACATCTGATACTCTTAAAAAGATTTATTTGTTTGTTTGTTTGTTTGAAAAGCAGTTGCAAAGAGGGAGAGAGAAGGAGAGACACAGAGACATTTTCCATCCATGGTTCACTTCCCAAATGGTCACAATAGCTGGGGCTGGGCCATGCTGAAGCCACGAGCCTGGGATTCCACCCAGCCTCCCACATGGTGGCAGCGGCCCAGGTGCTTGGGCCATCTTGTACTCCTTCCCGGGTGCATTAGCAGGGAGCTGGATGGGAGCAGCCTGGAACCATCGCTCTGAGAAGGAACGATGTCGTGGGAGGCAGCTCAACCCGCCGCGCCACGTGCTGGCCTCACCCGTTTCTTGACTTGTCACCCCAGGTCACTTGGTGAACCCCTCTGTAGTCGTCTCTTGATGTCCAGAAGGGGTGGGTGTTGTGACCCCCCCCCAACCAAATCCACAGATGCTCAAATCCCAGCTCAGAAGTGGCAGTGCTCACAGGTAACCCATGCACACCATCCCACGTGCCGTAAGTCACTCCGGAGTCCATCAATGCTGTGTAACTCATTTCCTTCTTATTTTTTTTTTAAGACATATTTATTTGAGAGGCAGAATTACATACAGAGAGAAAGGTCTTCCATCCTCTGATTCACTCCCCAAATGGCCACAATGGTCAAAGCTGGGCTGATCCGAAGCCAGGAGCAAGGAGCTTCCTCCTGGTCTCCCACACAGGTGCAGGGACCCAAGCACTTGGGCCATCCTCCACTGCTTTCCCAGGCCACAGCAGAGAGCTGGATCAGAAGTGGAGCAGCCGGGACCAGAATTGGCACCCATATGGGATGCCAGTGCTGCAGGTGGAGACTTTGCCTGGTACCCCACCGCACCGGCCCCTGTGTAAGTAATTTCATACTGCAGTGTTCACAGAACGATAACAAGGAAAACACCTGTGTGTGTTCAGTTCAGATGCAACCCTCTTAGGCCTAACTACGTTTTGTGCCTGCTGTTGGCTGAACCCACGCACGTGGAACCTGCAGGTGCAGGGGGCCGACCAGGCTCTCGAGCCATCGGCCTCGTTTCTTTTTTGACGATCACCGTGCCCTCTATGGTATGCCAGCTGCAGGTTCAGACTCAATGGGGCCTAGAGTTGTGCACTTGGGCTAATATGGTTTGGAGAGAATTTGGTTCCCCAAGCTCACCTTGCCGTTTAAATCCTGGAATCTTACCTAAGTGGTTAATGCATCAATGGTTGATGGAATAGGGTGGAAGCTGGATCCAATCATGGTGTCTGAAAGTGGGGCCTTGGGAAGTGATTCGGGTTGGATTAGTCACTAGGGCAGAATTCCACACTCAGACCACAGTGGCTTTATTTATTTATTTATTTTTAAAGATTTATTTTATTTATTTGAAAGCCAGGAGCCAGGAGCTTCCTCCAAGTCTCCCACGCGGGTGCAGGGGCCCAAGGACTTGGACCATCTTCTACTGCTTTCCCAGGCCACCGGCAGAGAGCTGGATCAGAAGTGGAGCAACCGGGACTCGAACCAGTACCCATGTGGGTGGCTGGCGCTGCAGGGTGGGGTTTTAACCCGTTATGCCACAGCACCAGCCCCACGATGGCTTTTTAAGGAGAGACCAGGTGTGGGGTTTGGTACAGCGCTTACGATGCTGCTTGGGACCAGTGTTTTGGCATAGGTGTAAAGCCACCGCCTGTGACTCCGGCATCCCATAAGGGCACCTGTTCAACTCCCAGTTGCTCTACTTCCAATCCAGTCCCTGCTAATGTGCCTTTGAGAGCAGAGGAGGACGGTCCAAGAGCTTGGGCCTTGCACCCACATAGGAGAGAGGAAGACGCTGCTGGCTGCTAGATTGAATCTGGCCCAGCCATGGCCACTGCGGCCATCTGGGGAGTAAACCCGCAGATGGAAGAGCTCTCTCACTCTCTGTCTCCCTATAACTCTGCCTTTCAAATAAACAAGTAAATAAGCCAACAAACAAATCTTGAAGATGCTACTTGGGGCCGGCGCCGTGGCTCAACAGGCTAATTCTCCACCTTGCGGCGCCGGCACACCAGGTTCTAGTCCCAGTTGGGGCACCAGATTCTGTCCCGGTTGCCCCTCTTCCAGGCCAGCTCTCTGCTGTGGCCCGGAAGTGCAGTGGAGGGTGGCCCAAGTGCTTGGGCCCTGCACCCCATGGGAGACCAGGAGAAGCACCTGGCTCCTGCCTTCGGATCAGCGCAGTGTGCCGGCCGCGGCGGCCATTGGAGGGTGAACCAACGGAAAAAAGGAAGACCTTTCTCTCTGTCTCTCTCTCTCTCACTGTCCACTCTGCCTGTCAAAAATAAAATAAAATAAAATAAAAGATGCTACTTGGGATGCTCACATCCCTATTAGAGTGACTGCAGCGCCAGCTTCCCTTATGGGCACCAGTTCGAGTCCTGGCTGCTCCACTTCCGATCCAGCTCTCTGCTGGTGGCCTGGGAGAGCAGTGGAAGATGGTGCAATTCCAGCTGCTCCGCTTCTAGCCCGGCTTCCTGCTAATGACACCCTGGGAGGCAGCAGGCGCGGGCTCCAGTGCTGAGTAGTCGAATTCTGGGCTCCAGCCCTGACTGTGTGGGCCTTTGTGCAGTGAACCAGCAAATGGAAGACCTTCTCTCTCTCTGCCTTTCCAGTTAAAAATAAAATTAACGACAATATTTCTTCTTCTTCTTCTTTTTTTTTGACAGGCAGAGTGGACAGTGAGAGAGAGACAGAGAGAAAGGTCTTCCTTTTGCCGTTGGTTCACCCTCCAATGGCTGCCGCGGCCAGCACGCTGCGGCTGGCACACCGCGCTGATCCGATGGCAGGAGCCAGGTGCTTCCTCCTGGTCTCCCATGGGGTGCAGGGCCCAAGCACTTGGGCCATCCTCCACTGCCCTCCCGGGCCACAGCAGAGAGCTGGACTGGAAGAGGGGCAACCGGGACAGAATCCGGCTCCCTGACCGGGACTAGAACCCGGTGTGCCGGCGCTGCAAGGTGGAGGATTAGCCTGTTGAGCCACAGTGCCGGCTACTACAATATTTCTTAAATTTAAAATATTAATACAATTAAATGTATATATTTGTATATTGTGACTTATATACTGAATTGATATTTATTTTACTTAATATAATATTTATTTAGTTGATACTTTAAAAGACTGCATGGGCCTCTCCCAGGCCTTGCAAGGGGGCGATGAGAGTGAGGGACCTGCAGCTTTGTCCCCAGCACCGTGGGTGCTGCCTGGCCCTCGAGCCAGTTCCTGAGCCATCCCCAACCCTGGGCTTCAGGTTTCTGCTGCCACAAAAGTACTGCAAGAGCATTCAGTCAGTCTTTTGTCAACATGGGCAAGGATGTCTCCAGGGTAGACAGAAAGACCTGGGATTGCCAAGTTTTAGGGCCTGGGCCTTCTCACCGTCCCTGGGTGATGCGTCACGGAAACCCAGTGCAGACCGAGGCGCGGCGCGAGTTTTCCTCCGTCTCTACCAGCATAGAACCACATTTCTTCTTTCTCCCAAGCCCAGGGGAAAACTAAAACGGGACATCGAAGTTGTCTCACGGCATCATTGGGTTTCCTAGGTGACAAAGAGCCATGAGATGGGCGGCACAAAACACAGAAACGTGAGGCCTGGCGGTTCCTGGCGGTTCCTGCGGAGTCGAGGTGCCAGCAGGACCGAGCTCAGCCTGAAACCCACAGGGTCACATCCCTGGTGATTTGCTGGCCGTCTTCGGCCTCCGTGGTTTGCAGCTGCCTCCCTGCAACCCTCCTCTCCAGGTGGCCTCCGCCCTGCCTGTCTCCGTCTTTACATGGCCGCCTCCCTGCAAGGACAGCAGCACGCAGGCCCCGACCGTGGACCACAGGCGCGATGCCCGGTGCCAGTCACGCTGACGCGCACGGCTGAGGACCTCACCTCAACTGCTGAGGTCAGCAACAATCGCGTTTCCGCAAAGGGCACCTTCTGAGGAGCTGGGGGTCAGCACTACACGACCCAACCCATAATATCCACATGCCTGTCTGCTGGGCGGTGGAACGTCTCTGCTGTGTCCTAGGCGTCGGGAGCCTTTCTCCTGTAAACTGCTCTGTTGGTCTCTCTTCTGCTGCCTTCACAAAACCCCAAAGTCCGGGTGCCGAGTAGGGACGCGCTGTGTTCAGCTCATGGTTTCAGAGGGGTGAGGGCGTCTGCTCGCCTCCGGTGAGCCCCTTAGAGAGGACCGCATCACAGCGGGGACGGCGCAGCCGGGAGAGAGGCGTCGCTGATGAGCCCGAAGTCAGAGAGCTGAGAGAAGCCAGCCTTGCTTTCTCATTTATTTATTTTTAAAAGATTTGTTCATGCATTTGAAGGCAGAGTTTCAGAGAGGCAGAGGCAGAGAGAGGTCTTCCACCCACTTGTTCACTCCCCAGATGGCTGAGCTAATCCGAAGCCAGGAGCCAGGAGCTTCTCCCGGGTCTCCCATGTGGGTGCAGGGGCCCAAGGGCTTGGGCCATCTTCCACTGCTTCCCCAGGTCATAGCAGACAGCTAGATTGAAAATGGGGCAGCCGGGTCTCGAACTGGCGCCCATGTGGGATGCCCACACTGCAGGCAGCGGCTTTACCCACCATGCCCTGGCACCAGCCCTAGCCTGGCTTTTTTAACACAGCGCTCTCAAGAGAACTGGCTGGAGTCCCCCGAGAACTACTCCTTAATCCCCTCTGAGGGCAGTGCCCCCGATGACCCCGATGACCGCATTACCTCGCACTAAGCCCCACCTCCTAGAGGTCCCACCCGCTCCCACCATCGCCACCCCAGAAACCAGCCTGGGGGCACTCACGCCTCCTCCCGGCTTCCACGTTCCTTTCGGTCAGGATTCCCGGTTTTCGTCGTGGATCTGTGCGTGTGCGTGGCGGGGTCTCCTCTCTACCCGCCGCCCGTGCCTCCCCTTTGGCTTTGGTGTCAGCCGTGGCTCTGCCTGGTTTCCCTCCTGCGTCTCTGGCTCGCTGTCTTCCTTCCCTGTGCCTCCCACCTCGCAGCCTTCCCCAAAAGGCGCCACAGGCCTCTGGTTGCTCAAGCAAGAAACACGGCTGTCCCTTTCGTCTCGCTCCTTGCTCCTCATCCTCTCTGACTTTTTGCCAAGCTCTGCCAGTTGTACCTCTTAAATACCTGTCAAGTCCAGCCTCCCCCGGGCCAAGGCACCGTCCCCTCACACTTGGACACCTGCCAACAGCTGCTGGCCTGGATCCCTGCGGCGGCTCTGCCCCCCAGCCCCCACCCAATCCAGGCTGCCAGGATCGGTTTTCATCCGAATGGATCTCGTCCTGTCTTCAAGGGCTGCTCCTTGCACTGAGAATCCAGACTACGAGGCTCTGCCTGGGCTGGCCAGGGCCACCCTGTCCCCCTGGGGCCCCCCACAGCCTCCAGCGATGTCAGTCTCCAGGACAGACGTCCCTTGCTCCTGCTCCCCGGGGGCCTTTCCACTCGCAGGCCGCTCTCCCTTGAAAGTACCGTCCACTCCCCGCCTCGTCCTTGAGAGAGTGGTTCTGCTTCTCCACCTTTCTTCTCCCTCAAGCTCCGATTCAGCTGCAGCCCACGCAGCCGGCGTTCAGCCAAATGGCCAGGATGGGCGTCCAGCCCTGGATTCCGGGTGGGTGCCCCATGGCCCGCTTCAGCCCTCTTGGCAAGACCCACGGCAGCGTGGAGAGCAGGGGGTGCCCGTGGCCTTGGGGAGAAGGGAGCACGGGCTCCTTCCTGCCCTGCTCAAGACCTGGTGGCACGCAGAGGAGCAAACCTCCGCCCACGCCCTCCTCGCTGCCGCCTAAGGAGCGGCCATTGCCGGGGAGGACGGGAGGCCCAGACAAGATCAAATAGCCTCTCTGGTGTGTCTGCTTATTCAACAAATGTTCACCAAGCCCCTACTTCTCCGGGCCGGCTCGAGGCAGCTCGAAGGTGATGATCCAGCGGCAGGAAAGGTGGTGCTTTGCTCACATCCTCCCTGGAGCCCGGGCTGCTGCAGAGAGGGCATCGTCAAGTCAGCCAGGCAGCCTCCGTGTGCTAGGTGGGACAGGCTGGCGAGGAGGAGAGCAGAGCAGGGAAGGGGACAGCGTGGAGGACCACGGGGGGCCCTTGCACAAAGTGACCTCCAAACAGCCCAGGACGGGGTGAAGGGGGGCCCCCCGCCCCGGCAAAGGTCCTGAGCTGGGGGCTGACGTGAGTGGTGTGGGAAGAGCAAGGAGGGCGGGGGACCTGGGTGAGTGTGGCGGGAAGCGAGGGTCGCTCCACTGAGACGGAGGCGGCAGCAGGGAGCCGGGGCCGGAAGCTGGGGCAGGAGCTGAAGGCCACAAGCTGTGCTGGGCTCTGGGGAGATACATACGAGAGGGAGGGAGAGAGAGAGAGAGAGACACCACCGACAGAGGGTTCCCATCCGCTGAGTCACTCCTCAATGTCTCAACAACGTCCCCCGGACCCCCATGTGGGGGGCAGGGACCCCAGCCCTCGAGCCTTCGCTGCGTCTCCCAGGATGCGCATCAGCAAGAAGCTGAATCGGGAGCAGAGCAGTCATCCACCCTGGATGCGGGATGGGGTGTCTCCCCCTGCCCTGGCCACTGCCCCGGCGCCGGCTCCTTTTCCGTCCTAATGGCCCTCCCTTCCAGCCTCGCCCCACCGTGCATCACGGCTGCAGACAAGCACTGAGCCCTGCTCAACGCCCTCGCTCTGGCTTCACGACACACACCCAGGAGACTCGGGGCAGCTGTGAGAGCTCCACGCGCCTCCTCCTCGGCCGTGGGCTCTCGGGCACGTTGTACGGCTGCACCGTCTTGCAAGGAGAGCCGAGGGCTGCCCAGCACCCACCGAGGCAGATCCTGGGGCAGGACCAAGCCTTCTGGGGGATGTGTGCTGGGCTTTGAGATTAAGGGGGAACCCAGGGATGGGAGGACGTGGCGTCGATCCATGCAGAGTACATCGGGAAGAGCAGAGATACCGTGCCAGGCTCCCCCGTGCGGGAGGAGGAGGTGGCACCCAAGGCCCGGGCCAGGGCCAGGGAGCGCGGTGCGGAGTTTGGTGGGGTCTTGCTGCACCGGGAGAGGGGCAGGGCAGGAACCCTCTCCCGGGTCCGGCACTCCACAGAGGACCTGAAACAGCTCCCTGGACGGCACCTGTCACCTGAGGGGGCCTCGCAGGTGCCTCGCCTCGTCCTGCGTCCAGGAGACCAGGAGCTGCGGTCGTGTCCTCAGCGAGCGCCTCCCGAGGCAGCTGCCCCGCACCAGCCCCGGCTGCCCTGCTGCTGGTGTCCCTTAGCCTCAAGGCCTTGCTCGGTCCCTCGGCAGTGTCCCTGCAGCCGTGAGTGACTCAGGAGCCCGTGACACACGCAGGTGCTCCCCCAGAGAGGGAGGGCCTCGGGACACTGGGGAGCTCGGGGTGGGGGAGCTGCCCCAGCATCGCCCTTGGGAGGTTGCGGGCATTGCCTCTGTGGAGAGCGTGGCGGTGCCCACTCCCAGCGCCCCAGCCGTAAGGGCGGGGAGGCAGGCAGCAGTGGCATTTCCCCTCCCCCAGTGGGGTGTGCCGGCGGCGCTTTCGAGCCCTCTCTCCACCCAGAACCCCTGATCCACCCTCTTCGCTCCATCCTCGCTGCCACCACCTGTTCACCACAGTGGCTGCCCTGGCTTGCTGCTCCGGCTCTGTGGCTGCCTTAATCACCCTCGCTCTGATCCCTCATCCTACAACCCAGACCTAATTATATCACTCATTACATTGCAGATTAGGAGCTGGCAAACTTCAGCCTGTGGGCCACAGCCAGCCTGCTGCCTGTTCCCGTGCAGCCCGTGAGCTAACAATAGTTTTTACATTATTAAGAGGCTGGAAAAATGTGTATGTGATTTGAATTTCACTGTCCACAAATACTGTGGCTGCTTTATTGCTACAGCGTTCAGAAGCTGCGGCACCCTGAGCTCTCTGTCCCGTGGTCCCTTGCGTGGAGTCTGCGACCCCTCCCTGCGGTCACTCAGGGCTCTCCACTGCTGGATGGGAGGAGCGGAGCAAACCGGCACTCATGTGGGAGGACCACCACACAGCGCTAGTCCCCACCTGGATGAAGCTCCCGGCTCCTGGCTTCAGCCTGACACAGCCCTTGCAGCCCTTTGGGGAGTGGACCAGCAGGTGGAAGATCTCTCTCTCTCTCTGTGTCTCTCCCCCTTCTCTGTCACTTTGCCTGAAAAAGAAAGAAAGAAAAGCCCCACCATCCATCTCTGGCCGACTCTGCCCTTCCTCTCAAGCTGGGCCTCTGAGCCCCTCCCCTTGCTGGCCTCCACGATTCTCCCAGGAGTTTCCAGAGACGCCCCCCCCCCCCCATCTCGCCTGCAGCAGCAGCTCAGCTGCCGAGCAAAAGCCACGCCCACGAACGGCTTAGAAGCGTCTGTGGGATTTGGCGGGCACGAGGCTGCAGGGGACCTGCAGAGGCCGGGCTGCCCGAGGAGCAGGTGAGGAGCCTGCGGCTGCCCTCACAGTCGCTCCTTCCGAAAGGGCCTTGGCGTGGGCAGGAGGGAGGGCTGGCCTCCTAGCAGAGGGCAGAGGTGGGAGGGAGAGGGGTGGGACCCCTGTTTGCTCTTTTTTTTTTTTTTTGACAGGCAGAGTGGACAGTGAGAGAGAGAGACAGAGAGAAAGGTCTTCCTTTGCCATTGGTTCACCCTCCAATGGCTGCCGTGGACGGCACACCGCACTGATCCAATGGCAGGAGCCGGATGCTTCTCCTGGTCTCCCATGGGGTGCAGGGCCCAAGCACCTGCACCATCCTCCACTGCACTCCCGGGCCACAGCAGAGGGCTGGCCTGGAAGAGGGGCAACAGGGACAGAATCCGGCACCCCGACCGGGACTAGAACCTGGTGTGCCGGCGCCACAGGCGGAGGATTAGCCTGTTGAGCCACGGCGCTGGCTTTTTTTTTTTTTTTTTTAAAGATTTATTTATTTATTTGAAAGTCAGAGTTAGGCAGAGAGAGAAGTCTTCCATCTGCTGGTTCACTCCCCAGATGGCCACAATGGCTGGAGCTACACCAATCTGAAGCCAGGAGCTTCCTCCGGGTCTCCCACACAGGTGCAGGGGCCCAAGGACTTGGGCCATCCTCCACTGCTTTCCCAGGCCACAGCAGAGAGCTAGGTCGTGAGTGGAGCAGCTGGGACTCAAACCAGCGCCCATATGGGATGCCGGCAGTGCAGGCGGCGGCTTCACCCGCTACACCACAACACTGCCCCCCCATTTGCTCTTGGAAAGGAATCAGGGAGACAGTGAGTGACAGAAGCCTGACAGAGCATCTGAAAGCCCAAGGTGGGACGTCGGGGATGGGGGGCAGCCTTGGGGCACGACAGGCCCGGGAGGAGACGGACGCGTCTTTCCTTTGGGGGCGATCAGTGGGGCTCAGCAGAGCACGCTGGAGGCAGGGTGGTGGAGAGTGCCGGCAGAAGCTTCCGGTTTCTGAGTGTAACAGAAAGTGAGGGTCAGTGGTCTGGGTGGGCGGAGAGGCTTTTAAACGGCCACTGGACAAGCTGAGAGCCGGGCACAGACAGCCCCCACTCAAGGGTTTTCGGCTTCACGGTGGTGCAAAAGCGATTGTTAAAAAAAAGACGGTTTATTTACTTGTTCGATTCAAATGGATGTGTTTATCAGGAGGCTGGAGTCAGCAGCCGGAGCTCGGGATTGAACCCCAGGCGCTCCGACGTGGGACGCAGCATCCCAACTGCCAGCCAAACTCCTGCCTGTGCCTGACACCTTTTATTTGTTTTTAAAGATTTATTTATTTTATTTGAGGGGTAGAGCAACAGCCAGAGAGATCGTCTATCCACTGGTTCACTCCCCAAATGGCCGCAACAGCCAGATCTTGGCCAGGCCAAACCCAGGACCAGGAGCTCCATCCGGGTCCCCCAGGCAGGTAGCAGCGGCCCAAGCACGTGGGCCATCACCTGCTGCCATCTTAGGTGCGTTAGCGGGGAGCCATCTCGGAGGGGGACCCTGGTAGAAACTATACTGAGTCCTGAATTTGGATCCCCCTCAAGGCCCGCGGCACGTGGAGCTTACCTCTCGGCGCTGGGCCGTGCGGCATGCCAGCCCGTTCTCTGTTGCCAACAGCACCACGCCACGGGCTGGGAAGTTTCAACAAAAAGAGGTTTATTTCAGCTGATGGTTATGGAGGAACAAGGCCAAGGGGCTTTGCACGGTGACAGCCTTTTTGCCAGTAGAATCTCAAGGTGCACAGGGCATCACCTGGCAAGAGACACAGCATGTCCCGTCTCCCTCTCTCCTCTTATCCAGACACCAGGATTCAATCCTGGGACCCCACTCTGATGACCTTGTCTAATCCTACTCACCGTGGTCGGGTTAAGCTTCTGCCTTCCCAGTACCTCACATCCAGGGTGAGCCTTGGGGGACGCTCAGCCTCCATCCGGCCACAGCCGTCGGTCAGGCCCACGGTCATGAGGGCAAGCAGCGGAGATGGTGCGGCGTGCGTGTGGCACAGGCATGATGTTCAGTGGGTCAGGGGCATGGGTATCGTCAGCTTACGGTGGGTTTCTCAGAAGGGGTCCCCGACGTAACTCAAGGAGCATCCGTAGCTGGTGCACAGGAGCAGAGCCGGTTGCCTGGTTGTGGCTGACGTCCATGAATTGATGGCCCCAGATGTGGCGGTGATGAGATTTCTCCAGCTTAACTGAGGACGCAGGTGTAATCAGGGAGAACCAGACTGACCCTGCACTGGGGTCAGGCAGGTGCAACAGAGATAGGAGTCAAGAGAAGTCTCCGTGACAGAGCCGTCAAGGTAGAGGGTGATGGGATCCGAGCTGGTGAGGGAAGGAAGTGGCGATGGGAGGGGACCCAGACAGATGGGTGGGGTCAGAGGACCTTGAACAGGAAGTTGAGCAATGAACAAACAGCAAAGTGAGAGAAGGAGCTGCCCAGAGTTCAATAGACGGGGGGTGGGGGTGGGGGGGTACAGCTAACTCGGGTGGGAGGCAATAGTCTCCAGGTTTTGGCCCTTGAGATGGGCGGCAGAGACGATGAGGGAGAAGGAAGGGAGGCACCAAGCACACAGGAGGGGCATGATTTGGGCCACACACGTGGCCACCAAAGACCCCCAGAACTCAGGCAGGGCCTGGGGGAGACACAAACAAAAAAAGGAGGCTGGGTCTCAAGAGGGTGTAGCTGGAAGGCAAGAACTTCAAAGGAAATGGGGTCTTTAAAAGACAATGTGGGGCCGGCCCTGTGGCGTGGTGGGTAAAGCTGCCGCCTGCAATGCCAGCATCCCATCTGGGTGCCAGTTCAAGTCCCAGCTGCTCCACTTCCAATCCAGCTCTCTTCTGCGGCCTGGGAAAGCAGTAGAAAATGGCCCAAGTCCTCGGGCCCCTGCACCCACGTGGGAGACCCAGAGGAAGTACCTGGCTCCTGGCTTTGGATCGGCGCAGCTCCAGCCATTGCGGCTATCTGGGGAGTGAACCAGCAGATGGAAGACCTCTCTCTCTCTCTGCCTCTCCTTCTCTCTCTGTGTAACTCTGACTTTCAAATAAACAAATAAATCTTTAAAAAAATACTTGAAATATAATGGAAAATTTACATTGTGACCCAACTATCCCAATTCTATACTTTTTATTGATACACTTATAGATTATTTAATTATGAATTTGGTGTAAGATAACTTTTCTGGCTCCTGGTTTCAACCTGGCCCAGCCTTGGCTGATGCAGCCCTTTGGGGAGTGAACCAGCGGATGGAAGACCTCTCTCTCTCTCTCTAGCTTTGCCTTTCAAATAAATAAAATAAATATATATATTTTTAAAAGGATGGGGGAGAAACAGAAAAAGAGTTCCTCCAACTATTTGTTCGTCCCACTGGCTCACTTTTTCCCAAGTGAGACTGGTCTGTAGTGTGCCTGTCTTGTGCTATCTCTGACAGATTTGGGTGTCTATAATATTCATGAAGGTACCCTGGGGTGGTGGCCTGGCATATTGGATTGGAGGGCAAATTCTGGAACTGATCTCAGCAGGCTAAAATTTCCTAGTCGCACAGCCACCGACAAGTTCATTGCTTTTGCCCGAATTTTCTCATCTCTAAGATGGTGGTACTTCCTCACCGGAGTGTCGTGAAAACTCAGTGGGTACCCTCAGACTGCGGCTGGCATGCAGGTGGTCCATGCAGTGGCTCCACCAGCAGTCCTAGGGTCTGGAACCACTTGGATGGCGTCTTTGCTCATCTCTCCTTAAAGTTTTTTTTTTCTTTTTTTAAGATTAATTAATTTATTTTGAAAGTCAGAGTTACACAGAGAGAGAAAGCGAGGCAGAGAGAGAGGTCTTCCATCCTCTGGTTCACTCCCCAACTGGCCAGAGCTGCACTGATCCAAAGCCAGGAGCCAGGTACTTCCTCTGGGTCTCCCACGTGGGTGCAGGGGCCCAAGGACCTGGGCCATCTTCCACTGCTTTCCCAGGCCATAGCAGAGAGCTGGATCGGAAGTGGAACAGCTGGGTCTCAAACTGGTGCCCATATGGGATGCTGGCACTGTAGGTGGCGGCTTTACTTGCTACACCACAGCACCGGCCCCTCTCCTTAAAGTTTTGGTCGGGTGTACCTGGGGACTTGTTTGGCCTTGTTGCTTTTTTGTTTTCCTCTGTGAGTGGGTGAGTGACTCTGATTATATTTTCATTTTCTTGCGTGACCTTTGCAGCATTAGGAGGTAACTGCTTTTGGGGATCAGTTGTAGTAATTTCTGCTTTCCCCTAAACTCCCCCTTCAGGTCCGTCTTTCTCACTTATTTGCATGACCACCACAATTCTTTTAAGTTTCTTTGTAGCTGTGGTTATTTCCTCATTTTCCTTTCTTTGTTTGGTCTTAAGAAACTGTTTTTAATATTCCAAGAAGTCCAAGCGCTCCAGGCTTGTACCAGCTAGCACACAAGAAGGTCACGTTTCTGCCTTGGGCTAAAATGCTATCATCCCCATGGAGCAATGCTGGTGACTGCTGCCAGCCCACAGCTCTGATGGCAGCAGCCTGTACTTGCTGATGGGGGAAGAGTGGGATTACGACCCGGGTACCCTTTAGAGGCACATCTCCTGGGCAGACATCGATTTTAAAAACAGGGATCCATGCTGAAGGTGGGGGGCGGTCTTTAGTCAACAATAGCAGGGTTAGGAAACCTCGCCTAGCTCTTTACTCCTTGCCAGCCTGGACAGAAAAAGCATAACTCGTTTAGCAAGGGATGGATCCACTGTTTTTGTCCTGGATTGCCTGCAGCTGTTATTTCTAAAAGTTTTTTAAAAGTTCCGTTACCATGGCAACTGTGCGAAAGCCCCAGAGCGGCTGGGGACTCTGGCCTGGACGGTGTCACCATTCATTCTTTCCTTCCTTCCTTCACTAAGTGACTTTTGAACCCCTCAGTCCCAGGCGGGTGGGGGGGGATACCTAGGTGAACAAGGCAGGGAGGGAGGGGCCCCCCAGGAAACTGCAGGTAGGCAGAGAGCCAGAGCTGTGCGGGGTCGGCTGCAGTGTGGAGCGGCAGCGCAGGCTGCCCTGGAGTGAGGCGCCGCAATGCCCGGCCCCCGGCTGGTTCTGTGAGTTGGGACAGTTCCGTATCTCCATGGAGCTTTCACTTCCTCCCAGGTGATCCCCAAAGTCCCTTCCAGATCTGCAAGCCGTGGTTCCCAAAGGGTTAAGCTCCCTCCTTCCGGACCAGGCAACCTGGAACAAACCCGGAAGCGAGCGTGGGTTCTGACGGCAGCAACCCCCGGCCACAGGTCTTCCTGGGCCGGGCTGATTTCAGGTGCGAATCCCGTCCTGGTCAGACCAGATCTCCTGGTTTTGGGAAATCCAGCTGCCCTAAACTAACCTTGCAGAGACGTGTCCTTTTGCCCCTCTGGGCTTCTTGTGGGCAGGGGCGGAGAACCTGGAGCCGGCGGTTGCAGCGCTGGGGGCTGGGGATCCTGGCATGAGGTTCCACACTCGAGGAGTATTCCCTTCCCTTTTAATTGAGGTGAAATCCGCATTCAGTTAGACTTTGGAAGTGTAGGCTCCAGTGGCGTTGGGTGCATTCACAGGGCGCCCTGTGCCCGTTCAGTGCTCATTTCCCGTCCCCCACCCCCACTCCCAGCTCCCGGCCGCTGGGAATCCACTTGTCTCTAGGAACTGGGTTACCTGTTCTGGGGACAGTTCTTGCACAGCACGTGCCCTTCTGTGACTGGCTTCCTGGGTTCGACGTCACGTTTCTGAGGTTGGCCCGCCTGGTGGCCTGTGTCAGCCCTGCGTTCCTCCTCACAGCTGAGCCATGTTCATTCTGTGGGTCCCCCACGCGGCACATCCATGCATCAGACGATGGACGTCTGCGTCCTTTCCACTTCTGCTCGATGGAATTGTGCTGGTGTGAACATTCATCCACGAGTGTCTGTTTGACCCGTGTCCAATTTTTAAAATGTATTTGTCTATTTGAAAGGCAGAGAGACACAGAGAGAGGGCTTCCATCTGCTGGTTCACTCCCTAGATGGTGGCAATACCCAGGGCTGGGCCAGGCTGAAGCCCCGGAGCCAGGAACTCCATCCGGGTCTCCCACTGGGTGGCAGGGACCCAACCTCTTGGGCCGTCCTCTGCTGCTTTCCCAGGTGTATTAGCAGGGAGCTGATCAGAAGCAGAGCAGCCAGGACTGGAAGTGGCACTCCAATTGAGATGCCAGCATCCTGAGTGGTGGCTTAACTCACTGTGCCACAACACCAGCCCCTGACCTGCTTGTCAATTATTTGGGGTACACACGCTCTGTAGAATTTCATTCCATCAATGGACCAAGTACTTGGACCTGTGTCACCCATGCGAGAGACCCAGATGGAGTTCCTGGCCCCTGGCTTTGGCCAGGCCCAGTGCTGGCTGTTGTGGCCATTTGGGAAGTGAACCAGAGGATAAAAGACCTCTCCCCCCACCACCACTTCCCTCTGATGTTCACCCTTCTAATTAATTAACTAACTGCTCTTTTTTTTAAAAAAAAAAAAATTATGTGAAAGGCAGAGTTACAGAGAGGGAGAGAGATCTTCCATCTGCTGGTTCATTCCCCAAATGGCTGCAATGGCCAGAGCTGGACAGATCCAAAGCCAGGAGCCAGGAGCTACTTCTGGGTCTCCCATGCAGGTGCAGGGGCTCAAGGACTTCGGCCACCTTCCACTGCTTTCCCAGACCATAGCAAAGAACTGAATGATAAGTGGAGCAACCAGGACTCGAACTTGTGCACCATATGGGATGCCGGCAGAGCAGGTGGCAGCTTTACCCTCTATGGTGCATCCTTGGCCCCCAATTAATAACTCTTTAAAAAAAAAAAAAGAGTTTCATTCTCTTGGGCTGGAAGAATCATCCTTGGCCTGCCCTCCTCCCTGGAGGTGCAAGGGTCAAAGGTGAGAGCAGAGGGAAAATAGTGGGGGCCATCCTACTAAGAGCTCCCACAACCCACAGCCAAGCCCCAGGAAGCACCTGCCTGACTTCTAAATCTGACGTCACCCAGAATTGAACCACAGGCCCCGCCCCAAGCCCCGCCCCCAAACGTGTGGGTTTGGCTGCCTCATCCTTCTCACTTGGTGCAACTGCCTTGCACTTGTCCAGGCCTGACGGCCGCAGCCCTCGTCACTCTCTCTGCGCACGCTGCGTGCTCAGTCCCTCGGGAAATCACGCCGGCTCCACCCTCACACCCCACCCAGGACCCAGCCACCTGCCACCACCCTTGTGCCACGAGGCCCCCACACCGGGCCCCCTGCCTGTCCCTGTGCCCCCTACAGTCCACTCTCAGAACAGGCCACTCCTCTGCTCCAAGTCCGTCAGTAGCTCTTCTCTGATGCGTTTCTAGAATGTACGTAAAAGGCAGAGAGGGGCCAGCATTGTGGGGCGGCAGGGTGAGCTGCTGCCTGTGACACTGGCGTCCCATATGAACACCAGTTCAAGTCCCGGCTGCTCTGCTTCATAGCCAGCTCCCTGCTAATGGCCTGCGGAAGCAGCAGCAGATGGCCACATGCTTGGGCCCCTGTACCCACGTGGGAGACCCGGATGGAGCTCCTGGCTCCTGGCTTCTGCCTGGCCATCAGGGGAGTGAACGAACGGATGGAAGATCTCTCTTTCTCTCTCTCTCTCTCAGGTCCAAGGGCTTGTTCTTTCCGTCCGTTTGTTGTCCCTCTGCCCTGCTCACAGGAGGCCTTGGTGCCCGTCTGTGAGCCGGTAACAACGGGACCCTGCAGAGCCGATTCGAGCCGTGCACTCTGTGAGCGCTCCGTGCCACTTCCACAAACGAGGCAGAATCCTTTGCTTCCATCTCACAGCTGAGGACCCCAAAGCCCAGAACACTGTAGGCAACTTTCCCAAAGCCACACAGCCAGTGCCTGGCATGGACAGGATCGGAACCTAGGCCCGGCTGGCTGAGTTTGGAACTCTTGCTTTTTTCCCAACTCTGTCCTGTGGACACTGCAGCTGTATTTAGCAAGCTTCACTCACTCACTCACTCATTCATTCATTCAGTAAATGTTTTCCAAGCTCCTCCACGCCTCCCCCTCTGGATCGCCAGGCTGTGGACTGCAGACTGAGGCCCCACACATGGACTGGTCACGGGCCTTGCCCTTGAGGAGCTCGGATCCCTGACCTAGGCGACACACGTCCCTGTGGGCTTTGGGAACTCAGTGAGGGGGCCCCTCTCCCCAGCCCCTCACCTGCTCCGTCAGAACTGCACAGCCGCCCCTCCTCCGCCTCCCCAGGTTAAATGAGGCCAGCAGGTGCACACCCTGCAGCATCCTCCACAGGTAAACAGGCCCCAGGGAGGGAGGCCGTGGGTGTGCACGCAGGCCCAGGGCCAAGCAGCCAGACCCACCCAGCTAGGGCAGAGGAGCCGATGTGGACGAGGGGTGCTGCCCGTCTGGCACCCTCACCACTGCCAAGTGCCCAAGACGCCGGGCCCAGGCTCTCTGGAGGCTGAGCGCAGCCCAGCGGCGGGCTCAGTCCTCGCTCTTCCACTCCCTTTCCTCACTGCCCGACAACCTCAGCTCTGTCTGCCCGCCCGCCCCACGCCTTCCTCTCCCCTTTCTCCTCCTCCTCCCAAGGAAGAGGGGACACTCACAGGCCTGCATCCTCCAAGGTCCACTGAGAAGCTGGTGTAGGGGGTGACTGCACACCCACCTCCAGGGCCGTGGACTTGGGTTGCTCCTCTGTCACGGACTCACTTAGTCCACACACTTTATTTGCCAGACCCGGCAGGCGCTGGAGGCCTCTGGAGAAGCCAGAGAGGCCCCGTAACCATAGCACTGTCCTGACAGGCCCGGTTCGGGCTGTGGCCTGGAGAAGTCCTGACTCCGGCTGCCCGGCAGAGCTCAGAATATAATTTATTAGGCGCCTACTGTATGCGGGATATTCAGAGGCATGCGTTGACCCCTGGTGTTAGTCCCTGCTTCTAAGTCCAGGTCTCCCTGGAAGCCAGGTGTGGGCAGCAGATGAGGTCATTGAAGCTGCAGAGCTGGGGGAGCAGGGAGGACACTCCCATTGCAGAGAGAGGCAGACTGAGTCAGAGCTGAGAGCCGCAGCACCTGGGCATACACCGGCAGGGTGGGAAAAAGCCTTGTGAAACTCAGCCAGCAGCAGAACATCTACTGAAACGGTTCACGAAGAGGTTGCTAGGGGCTGTTGTGCTGGTGCGTTGGGTCAAGCTGCTGCCTGTGATGCTGGCATCCCAATGAGCCAGGGTTCGAATCCCAGCTGCTCCATTTCTGATCCAGCTCCCTGCTAACGCGCTTGGGAAAGCAGCAGAAGATGGCCCGAATGCCTGGGCCCCTGCACGCACATGGGAGACCCGGACAGAGCTCCTGGCTTCAGCTTGGCCCAGCCCCAGTCGCTGTGGCCATCTGGGAAGCGAACCAGCGGACAGAAGATTTCTGTCTCTCCCCCTGTAACTCTGCCTTTCAAATAAATAATTTTTTTTTAAAGATACAAGTGACATGTGACAATAAGCAGCAAAGCAGTGGAGCAGTATATTTAAAAGGAGATTGCTAACAAGATGTAGGACTCAAGCTTTTCAAAACACATGAGCTCACATAAATATGTGTTTAAAACAGGGACGCTGGAAGACAACAAACTGTCTTGAGACATTTTGAAAATGAGACCCTGAGAATCTAATGTGTTAATAAATTCCTTTAAATAAAAAATTTTATTTATTTGAAAGGGCAAGTTATGGGGGCAGGGTGGGCAGTGAGAGAGGGAGAGAAAGAGAGACAGAGAGAGAGAGAGAGCTTCCATCTGCTGATTCACTCCCCAAATGGCCACAATGGCCAGGGCTGGGCCAGGCCGAACCAGAAGCCCAGAACTGGTCTCCCACATGAGTGGCAGTTAGCCAGAGGCTGGATCAAAACCAGGCACTCAGACAGGAGAGGTGATCTAAGTTGTAGATTGCAGATGTTTTTAAAAGGCTTTTTATTGGTAGAATATTGGACATACCCCCAAAAAACAGACAGAAGAGGACGGTGAGCCTCAGCCAGCAAATCCCGGCCGCCACCGCCTCGGGGCTGGCCTGCAGGGGCCTCCGTCGCCTGCCCCGGGAGCCTGCTCCGTGAAGTGCACGCCGCATCGCCCTTCTTCCCTCGGTATTTCAGGCTGTACCTCCACAGATAAAGCCTTAAAAGCGACATAACCACAGTACTGTCACCACAACTGAAAAGAGATACAAATATTCCTCAGTATCAAGTGGGCCAGTGTTCAAACATGCGGTAATCTCATAAATGACATAAATGTTTCCATCTTGCAGGGTTTTGTTTCTTTAAAGTCATGATAAAGATGAGGACCACTGTGCAATTAGTTACTGTGTCCTGTAGGTCTCTTATCTGTAGTTAACCTCCCGTCTCTTTTTACTGCTTTTGCAAACGCATCATTTATTCCACGATGCGCCACTGTTTGAATTTTGCTGCTTGCATTCCTGATGTATAATGTAACAAGCTCTCTGTACCCTGTATTTCCTGTAAATTGATAGTTTAATCTAGAACTTGATCAGATTCAGATGAGAGGTTTTCTTTTTCTTAGGATTCATTCATTTAGGGGGGTGGAGGAAGGGAGTGAGGGAGGGTGTGGAGTATCATCATATTCTTTTTTTAAAAAATATTTATTCATTTGTTGAAAGGCAGAGGCAAAGGCAGAGGGAGAAAGAGATTTTCCATCCGCTGTTTCACTCCCCAGATGGCCTCAATGGCCAGAGCTGCACGGATCCAAAGCCAGGAGACAGGAGCTTCTTCTGGGTCTCCCATGTGGGTGCAGGGGCCCAAGGACTTGGGCCATCTTCTACCACTTTCCCAGGCCATAGCAGAGAGCTGGATTGGAAGTGGAGCAGCCAGATCTTGAACCGGCACCCATGGGGGATGCCAGCACTGCAGGCAGCGGCTCTACCTGCTATGCCACAGTGCTGGGTCCCATCATTAAATTCTTAGAATTGTATCTAGGAGCTACACTGAATCTGTTATTTGTATTAATATCACACTAATAGGAGAATTGATGACAATTCTGTGGTAGTAATTATCATGCACTTGCTGAGACCCTGAGAATCTAATGTGTTAATAAATTACTTTAAATAAAAAATTTTATTTATTTGAAAGGGCAAGTTATGGGGGCAGGGTGGGCAGTGAGAGAGGGAGAGAGAGAGAGACAGAGAGAGAGAGAGAGATCTTCCATCTGCTGATTTACTCCCCAAATGGCCACAATGGCCAGGGCTGGGCCAGGCCGAACCAGAAGCCCAGAACTGGTCTCCCACATGAGTGGCAGTTAGCCAGAGGCTGGATCAAAACCAGGCACTCAGACAGGAGAGGAGGTGATCCGAACAGTGGCTTAGCCCACTCTGCCACAACCCCACCCCTCAAGATGCGAGTTTTCCTTTCCTTATTTTATTTTATTTTTTTTTAACAAGACTAATGCTGGCTGGTGCTGTGGCTCACAAGGCTAATCCTCCGCCCGTGGCGCCGGCACCCCAGGGTCTAGTCCCAGTCAGGGCACCGGATTCTGTCCCGGTTGCCCCTCTTCCAGGCCAGCCCTCTGCTGTGGCCCGGGAGTGCAGTGGAGGATGGCCCAGGTGCTTGGGCCCTGCACCCCATGGGAGACCAGGAGAAGCACCTGGCTCCTGGCTTCAGATCAGCGTGGTGCGCTGGCCACAGCGGCCATTGGAGAGTGAACCAACGGCAAAGGAAGACCTTTCTCTCTGTTTCTCTCTCTCTCACTGTCCACTCTGCCTGTCAAAAAACCACACAAGACTAAGGCCCAGGAGGTGGTGTGTGACTCCACTAGGAGGCAAACGTGTGCACTGTCTGGGCCTGTGTGTGTGTGACGCCAGCAGCCTTTGCTTGTCAGGGCTGGCGTCCCTGTGTTCCCAGGGTGCTGCCCAGTGAAGACAGTGCGTCCTGAGCGTCCTCTCTCCCACGGTCAGCTGGAGTCCCTCCAGGAAGAGAGGCCTCGCCTCCCACCTGCTGATCCTCTGAAGTGCGGAGCACAGCGCCGGGAGAACAACGTCTTCCTTCTCGTCCTCAGTCCCAGTCTTCAACACACCGAGCTGTCTCCAGCATCAGCAACGGGGACCATGTTTTAAAATCATTTTAGAATCATTGTGAACTCATGCATTTACACATCTGATGTATTTTAGTCTATTACAGTTCTTACTGATACTCAAATTATCCTCTTTGACCTCTGGAAATCTCTTCAACATGGCTCCTGAGTCCCTGCACGCATCCAATGAGTCTTTCACACTTTTTTTTTTTTTTTTAATTTATTTACTTGAAAGAGTTACACACAGAGAGGAGAGGCAGAGAGAGAGAGAGAGAGAGAGAGAGAGAGAGAGGTCTTCCATCTGCTGGTTCACTCCCCAGTTGGCCACAATGGCCGGAGCTGCGTCAATCTGAAGCCAGGAGCCAGGAGCTTCTTCCAGGTCTCCCATGTAGGTGCAGGGGCCCAAGGACTTGGGCCATCCTCCACTGCCTTCCTAGGCCACAGCAGAGAGCTGGATCGGAAGTGGAGCAGCTGGGTCTCAAACCGGTGCCCATATAGGATGCTGGCACAAGCCAGGGCGTTAACCTGCTGTGCCACAGCACTGGCCTTCCAACAGTTCTTTTTTAAAATAAAATTCACATACACTGAAATGCACAAATCTGAGCTGTACAATTCTGACAAATGGATGTTCCAATCCTGATAAAGCTGGGGACACTGAATGCCTAAATTCTGCTGAGGCCATAGCAGAGAGCTTGATCGGAAATAGAGCAGCCGGGACTTGAACTGGCGCCCATATGGGCTGCCGGCACTGCAGGCAGTGGCTTTATCCACTGTGCCACAGTGCCAGCCCCTTTCACAACTTCTTTGCTACTGATTTTCTTTCTTTAAAAAAATTTTAAAATCTAATTAATTTGAAAGGCAGAAAGAGAGAGAGAGAGAAAGACACACAGAGGTGTCCCATCCAATGGTTCACTCCTCAAATGACCACAACAGCCAGGGGTGGGCCCGGCAGAAGCCAGGAGCCAGGAACTCCATCTGGGTCTCCCACATGGGTAGCAGGGGCCCAAGCACTTGGGCCATCTTCCATTGCTTTCTCAGGTGCATTTACAGAGAGCTGGATCTGAAGTGGGCAGCTGGGACTAGGACTGGCACTCCAACATGGGATGCTGGTATCGCAAGTGGTGGCTCAACCTGCCATGCCCCAATGCTGGCCCCCTGGTGCTGATTTTTCTAGTCCTTCCAGACTCCCCCAGACCTGAATCTGTGTTTTGCTAAGGAGCCGTGGTCCTTTTTAGAGGGAAGTGATATTCAGAGATCACGAGCTGGGTGCTAGGGGTATAATCTGCTTTTAAATTTTCTTTCTGTTTTCACTTATTTTGAAATAACTTTAGATTTACAGAAAAGTTGCAAAAATTAGCACAGAAAGTTCCTGTATATCCCCTCGCCCCGCTTCCTCTAAAGTTGATGTCTTACGTAACCGTAGTACAGTTATCCAACCAAGAAACTGACGCTGGTACAGTGTTATGAAGGATCTTCCCAAAGCTCATGGGAAAATGCACATTATAGAAAAATTGTTGCAGCAAAACGAATGAGCCTTTTAATGCCTTTTCCACAAGCAGATTGAAGTGCGCTCATGTTAAACTACAGAATTGATCTGAGTTCACTATTTTCATTATCGTCCCACTTTCATTTTCTGTCCTAGCATCCGGGGCAGGAACCCCACGGTATGCAGTCATTGTACCTGCTTTATCCGCTCCACTCTGCAACAGTTCTCCAGAACTCCCTCTCTTCGGCGCCCTTGACACTTCCGAAGAGCACGGCTCAGCTCCGGGGCAGAACACCCTTCACTTCACCACGAGTTTGCTTCCTGTTTTCTCTTGACAGAGTGAGGGTTTGCCTTAGGAAAGAAACAGATGGGAGACCCCTCGCCGGAGGCATCAGGGATGACTATCTTTCCCTTTGTGGCTAATAAGTATCGTGGGGAGACACTGTGAAACCACACACTGTGTTTCTCTTCAGGGGATACCCACGAAGTTTAGCACCTGCCAAGGGATTTCGCCCACTACAATTCTCCTCCTTGAGTTTGTGTGTGTGTGTGTGGGGGGGCTTCCATCTCTTTCATCTCTCTCTCCCCCTCCTTCCTTCCTTCTTTTTTTTTTTTTTTAAGATTTACTTGCTTATTTGACACTCAGAGTTAGAGAGAGAGAGAGAGAGAGAGAGAGAGATCTTCCATCCACTGGTTCTTCTATCCTCAATGGCCACAACGGCCTGGACTGGGCCAGGCAGAAGTCAAGAGTCTAGTCTGGGTCTCCCACGTGGATACAGGGGTTCAAGCACTTGGGCCATCTTCCACTGCTTTCCAAAGCCATTAGCAGGGAGTCGGACCAGAAGTAGAGCAGCCGGGATTCCAACTGGTGTCCATATGGGATGCTGGCATAGCAGGCACCTTCACCCGCTACACCATGGCGCCAGCCTCATCTCCATCATTCTTTTCTATTTTTTTTTTTTTGACAGGCAGAGTGGACAGTGAGAGAGAGAGACAAAGAGAAAGGTCTTCCTTTGCCGTTGGTTCACCCTCCAATGGCCGCCGCGGACGGCGCGCTGCGGCCAGCGCACCGTGCTCATCCGATGGCAGGAGCCAGGTGCTAGGTGCTTATCCTGGTCTCCCATGGGGTGCAGGGCCCAAGCACTTGGGCCATCCTCCACTGCACTCCTGGGCCACAGCAGAGGGCTGGCCTGGAAGAGGAGCAACCGGGACAGAATCCGGCGCCCCGACCGGGACTAGAACCCGGTGTGCCGGCGCCGCAAGGCGGAGGATTAGCCTGTTGAGCCATGGCGCCGGCCTCTTTTCTATTTTTTCAAAGACATTTATTTGAAGGTGGGGGAGTGGAGAAAGACAGACAGACAGACAGAGAGAGATCTTCCATCTACAGGTTCTCCTTCCCAAAATGGCTGTAATGGCCGGGGCAGGTCCAGGCTAAAGCCAGGAGCCCTAGCTCCACCTGCGTCTTCCACACGGGTGGCAAAGACACCTTCTGCTGCCTGCACAGGTGCATCAGCAGGAAGCTGGATCGGAAGTGTAGCAGCTGGGGCTCGAACCCTGGCTCTGCTATAGGATGCTGGCTTGCAGACGGAAGCTTAGCTCACTGCACCCATCTCTGTTATTTCTATTGCTGTCATTAACTGGAATCCTCCGTAAGGAAATGCTGTCTCTCCAGCCCCCACCCCCAGCTGTCTACTCTAATTTATCCATCCATTTCGGTCTGGGATATTTTCTACGAGCTAACATCCCGCACTGCTGCTGGTAGAATGAGCTTCCAGTAAATGTTTCGGGCATAAAGGAAGACCAGCAGGGAAGGAGAGAGAAGGCAGAAGTGAACTTGCCCCTTGTACTCATCCACATTTAATAAATCTCGGTCACAACCCACTGTGGGAGCCAGGCCTTGTCTGGTGCATCTCTGTGCTGGTGGGAGCCACTTTCCCACAGTGAAAGCTGAGGCAGCACTGGCGGGGGGTGGGGTGGGCTGTCAGAGCCGTCTGATTGGCCTCTAGGTCCTCAGGACTCAGGACCCGCCCGGCAGGGCAGCTGCACTGAGTGCTGATTGGTTCCCTTACTCCCAAGCCCAACGCCCTGCAAAGCACCCCCATGCCACTCAGGGTGAAAGCCAAGTCCTCCAAAGGGTGTCAGGACCTCCACACTCCCAGACCCCTCCTCCCTGCCCCTGTCTCGCTCTGGGCAGCCAACTCTCTTCCTGGACAGCACCACCTAGACTTGCTCTTTGCTTCCTTCTAGTTCTGTCTGCTTCCCCTAGAATCTAAGCTCTAGGAGCAGCAGGGCTACTGTGGTGTGACAGTTGGAGGAGACAATTCCCCTATGTATAAAAACCCAAGAAGGGCAGTCAAGGAGGGCTGCTCAGAAGAGGCAGCCCCCAGACCCAGAACTAAAGGTTGTTTGGGCATTGGTGAGTTCTGGAGGCCCATGCCAGCGTGAAGTCTTCTAGGAAACAGGTCACAGTGAGCAGGACACTGAAGGGGACCGTGGATGGCCAGGACTTCCTCGCCAGTGTGTTCCCAGTGTCTCCAGGGTGCCGGGTCCTGCAGGAACGGTGGGAGGAGGTGATGCATGAAATGCACTATCCCTGCAGTCGCCGGGCAGGTAATGAACTAGTGGATCTAGGGGATGTGTAACCCCACACAGGTGAGTGTTGGGAGGGAAGAGAGAAGGATCCTTGGGAGACATCACCTTTAAGACGAGTGGCGGAAGGGAAGAGGGGCGTGGTCTGAGTCAAGGGCGTATTCCTGTATTCCGGTAGCAGCCTCAGGTGGGAAAAGCCAGACAAGAGCCACTGAAGGGATTTATAAGATGGGCTTTGCATGGGGGGAGGGGAGCTGATCCCATCAATTCTTTTTCCTTTTTGTAAATTGGAGAGGCAGAGACACAGATCAACTCCCTTCTGCCTGGTCACTCCAGATGCCTGTAAGGGCCAGGACTGAGCCAGTCTGGCTGGAAGTTGAGAACCCAGTCCAGGGCTCCCACATGCGTGGCGGGAACTCAACTACCCGAGGCGTCACTGCTGCCTCCCAGGGTCTGCGTCCGTGGGAGCTGGAATCCAGAGCCAGAGCCAGGTGTCAACGCAGGGACGCTAACGTGGAGCACGGGTGTCTTCACGGCCGTCTTTTTTTTTTCTTTTATTTATTGGGCCCGGTGCTGTGGCATAGCAGGTTAATGCTCTGCCTGCAATGCTGGCATCCCATATGGGGACTGATTTGAGACCCAGCTGCTCTACTTCTGATCCAGCTTCCTGCTAATGCGCCTAGGAAAGCAGCGGAAGATGGCCCAAGTGCTTGGGCTCCTGCCACCCACGTGGTGAGACCTGGAAGAAGCTCCTGGCTTCAGCCTGGCCCAGTCCCAGCCATTGTGGCCATTTGCGGAGTGAACCAGAGGATGGAAGATCTCTCTGTCTCTCCCTCTCTTTAACTCTATCAGATAAAGAATTCTTTTTTTTTTTTTTCTTAAAGATTTGGGCCAAAGCCAGGAGCCAGGAACTTCTTCCAGGTCTCCCAAGTAGGTATCAGGGGCCTGAACACTTGGGCCATCTTCTGCTGCTTTCCCAGGCCATCAGCAAGGAGCTGGATGGGAAGTGGAGCAACCGGGACTCGAACCGGTGACCATATGGGATGCCAGCAGGCCCCTCCACTGGCCTCTTAACCACAAGCCCAAACCCCCATCCATCAGCTCTTTGCTGAAGACCATGAGGATCTGCCTGGCAACTGGAGTTCTCAGCTTCTCTTTAATGATAACGTTTTACTTGCCCTTCAGCACTGAGACATGTTGTCCCTAATTCCTGGTCATTTAATGACTAGGGCCCATTTGCCCCTTTGTATCTATCATGATTTTGATGACGTGTTCTCGTGAGTGTGTATTCACAGTGCCGGAGTCGCCAGCCACTGCACTGAGTGTTGGCATGGGCTTCAGCCACCATCCCACAGCACCTTGCCGAACCACAGCGCCCATGCCCAACGCCTGCTGGGGAGTTACTGTGTGATGGGCATTGTTCCAAACAGTTTAAGGAGTTTAATCCTTCAAGCTCATTTACTCCTCCTAGCCACTTTATGGGATTGCACTATTTTTAATCCTTATTTTTGCAGATTAAAAAACTGAAACCGTGAATGTATAGGTTCATGCTCCACAGGCCATTCTGAAACCTTTTATTCAATTATGTGTGTAGTCTTTTTTTTTTTTTTTAATCTTTGGGTTATTTGCATTTTATTTGAACGGCAGAGAGACAAAGAGACGGATCTTCCATCCACCAGCTCTCTCCCCAAATGCCTGCAACTATGGGTGCTGGACTAGGCTGAAGCCGAGAACTGGGATCTTAATGCAGATCTCCCATGTGGGTGACAGAGACCCACGTACTTGAGCCATCATGTACTGCTTCCGAGGGTGTACATAGGCAGGAAGCTGGATCAGAAGTGGAGTACCCAGGAGTTGAACAGGCACTCCGAGATGAGATGGGGACGTGTCCAGTGGTGACTTAATCTCTGTGCCACACACCTGCCTTGAGTTATGTACTAAGGTCCTCCTGGCTAGGGCAGACGGAGGCAGCTCACCCATTTGCAGTGTGATTGTTAACTTTTCAATACAGGACCCAGGGGTTCTTGTAGCTCTTAGATTTCTATTGAGTTATCCCCAGTTGTGTTAGCAATTTGATGTTTTAAAAATTATCTATCAGGCCGGCACTGTGGCGCAGTAGGTTAAACCTCCGTCTGTGATGTCGGCATCCCATATGGGCACTGGGTTCTAATCCCAGCTGCTCCTCTTCCAATCCAGCTCTCTCCTATGGCCCGGGAAAGCAGTAGAAGATGGCCCAAGTGCTTGGGCCCCCGACGTGGGAGACCTGGAAGAGGCTCCTGGCTCCTGGCTTCGGATTGGCGCGCTCTGGCCGTTGCGGCCATCTGGGATAGAAGACCTCTCTTTCTGTCTCTCCCTCTCACTGTCTGTATCTCTACCTCGCAAATAAATAAATAAAATCTTTTCTTAAAAAAAGTTATATATCAATCTCCCAATTTCCTTTGGAAAAAAAAAACAGAGCCCAACTTTCCAAGTGGTGGGAATCCCTTAGCGTGACCTCAGCTACCCAGGCTGGACGGGGGAGAAGTGGGGGGCTGAGACAGCCTTCCTGCCGCCTGAGAACTCCCTGCGGGGCGGGGCTGGCCCTCCGCGTGAAAGACCACGTGCTCCAGCCCTGCCTCCGCCCCAGGGAGGCCAGCTCAGACCCTGGCGTTCTTGCTGCTGCCCTCAGTCACTGCTTCCTCGGGCTGAAAGGCAGCACCTGCTCAGCCCAGCCTCTCCTGCTGTCACTCTCCCACCTGTTCCCTGCCGCAGCTCACTCTCACCCTCGTCCCATGTCTTTGCACTCAGCATTCCTGGGTGTTCCAACTGCTCCTCTGGTGTGTGCTTCCTCCTTGACCCCCGGCCCCAGGAGGCAGGCAGACAACCTCCTTGACTGCTCATTGAGCCCCCAGCTCACAGGTGCGAGCTGGAGGGGTGAGTTGGGAAGATTCCCAGCCTGGCCCTGCCCCCTGTAGTGGAACCCCAGCAGGTGCCACCCATGCTGCCATGGTAACATGGCCACTATCTTCCAGGTTCCTCAGGTGCTTCTAAGCTGATAGTAGGGAGGGCCAGTTTATCACCAGGTGGCCCCCAAAAAGAACCACCTGTTTATCCTGATTCAAATCATACGGAGATGCCACCTCCCGGTCACATCCCGGCTCTGGCACCTCCAGATGCGTTCTTTTTTCTTTTTCTTTTGAAAGATTTATTTATTTGAAAGGCAAAGTTACAGAGCAGGGGTGAGAGAGAGATTTTCCATCCACTGGCTCACTCTTCAAATGGCTGCAACAGCCAAGGCTGGGCCAGGCCGAAGCCAGGAGCTTCTTCCTGGTCTCGCACGTGGGCGCAGGGGCCCGCGCACTTGGGCCAAAATCCGCTGCTTTCCCAGGCCATTAGCAGGGACCTGGATCGGAACTGGCACTCATTTTGGGGTGCTGGTGTTGCAGGAGTGGCTTAACCCGCTCCGCCAGCGCACCAGCCCCCGTTTAGTCCTTCCTTCATGCATCACTCACTCAATGTAGCTGTGCAGGACAGCAGGGACCAGCACGATGAGACGGTCCTGCCCGCAGTCCTCGCAAAGGACCAGAAGAGCAAACAGCTGATTAGGATCTGGCGGCGCGCAAGCGAGGCCGCCCTGCCTGGGAGGCAGGTGGGGGCCAAGGCCACCCCAGGTGGACGGCGCAGCCAGGGCAGGGCAGGGCAGTGAGCATCTTCAGGTCTTGCTGTGTGGCCAGGCCTGTCTGGGGGTTATGGTGGAGGAAAAGGCTACCCGTGTGACCCTGTGGGTACAAAGGGCACATCCCTCAGGGGTTCCAGGCCAGAATTTGTTTTTTTCTGAAGACTCAGGGTAGGGGTAAGTTACAAGCGGAGGGCTGCCGTCAGCAGGGGGCTCTGTGGGGCGATCCGGAGGGAACCTGGCTGAGCTGAGGTCTACTCCAGCTTACAGGTGACAGCCCAGGGCCCTGTGCAGCGCCGCTGGGGTTGACGGTGTCCAGCAGGGTGGAGCAGAAGGCCAGGGTCCGGCCCAGCCTGGGAGAGGCCTGGGGCAGGACAGCCGCAGGGGTGGTGAGATTCCACTCTTCATGGCTCTGGAGGGGGCACTCAAGTCATCCGTTCACTCACTGTCCACCCTCTGCCGCCCTGGTGCCCTGGCCACAGCGGGCAAGCCCTGGGCAGGACCGACTGGGCCTCAGCCAGCGCTAAGGGCCTGTAAGGCTTTGGGCCCTAAGTGCCTCCAGGGCTTAGCAAAGTTGGGGGGAGTGGGCAGCGCTCAGGATTCAGAGAAAGGCTCTCTGGAAGGGCCAGGCTCTGGCTCCGCACGTCCACAGGGCGTGTCTCAGCCCCTTTTGGGAGAAGCACCCACGATGACCCAGCCAAGAGGCCTTTTAAAAATTTCATCAAAAGCAAATACTCCAAGCGCGGGCAGGGCAGTACCGGGAGGCCCTGGGCAAGGAGATGCCTGGGCAGCGGGGCGCTGGGGACAGGCTTCCGGCATCTCCCAGGGCCCATTTCTGGGGTGACGCCTGGCCCCAGGGCAAGTGCCACTCTGGCTTCCCCTGGCCAAGCTTGTGCAGACTCCGCCCAGCACAGGCCCGGCTCCAGAAGCCTGCGAACATTCGACGACAGCGATGGGGGCGTATCGAGGTGTACCGCCGCACAGTACTAGGTTTGCGTGTGCATTTCCCTCCGGAGCTAGGAGGCCCAGGGGCGCAAGCATTTCCCTCTTACGGACCGGGAGACTCAGGCTGAGAGGCGGTGCCCGCCCCACCCCACCCCCGCCGCCGGGGGCCTCCGCCTTCAGCCCCGTGCGCGGGACAGCGGCGCGGTGGTCGTGCGTCCCTAGCGCCGGGGCTCCCTGCGGCAGTCCCGCTCCGGCCCGGCCCCTGGCAGCCAGCTCCGGCGCGCGCGCGCGCCCTGGGCCTCCCGAGCGGGCCCCGACCGTCCCACCTGTCCCCCATCGCGCCCGGCCGCAGCCTGGGCCCCGGCGCCATTTCTGGAGGCAGCGCGTAAACAAGGCGGAAAAGTGTTTTCTGCGCACTCCAAGGCCTGTGCGGGGGCAAGCCGCCGGGGCGTGCGAGGCAGCCGTGGAGGGGGTGGGGCGGGACGGGACAGGGGCCGAGCCCAGCGGCGTCTGCCCGGGCCTGGGGCGCACAAAGGCAGCTGCGCGAGCCGCAGCGCCGGGACTCCGCGCCCCGGAGCCTCCGAGCCCGGGCGCCCGGCAGCTTCCGCAGCCTGGGGACCCGCGTCCGGCCACACCCAGACACCTGGGCGGGCCCGCTCTCGGCGCCCAGGGTGCGGAGGGCTGGGCCGCCTCGCCCCGGGCTCCTTCTCCTCTGACGCCCGGCGAGAGCCCCCCCCCCCCGGCCCCCGGCCCAAGGGCGGCCCACCGAGGCCTCGGCTGGACGCGGGGCCGGACCCGGGCGGCGGTCACGTGCGCGCCGTGGGGGCGGGGAGGCCGGGCTGCACGTGCAGAGCCTGCGTGCCCTCCCCGCTCCCCGCGCGGGCCCGGAGCAGGGCGCACCGTGGGAGGAACGCCGGGTCCCTACCCTGTGCGGCTCAGGAATTTGTCGCTATCAGGGCGGGTTCGGAACAGTAAGTCCTCACTAAACGGTCACGGTCGCGGGCGGCAGGGCCTGGCCTGACCTGGGAGTCGTCACAGAGGAGTTGGTGAATCTTGGGTTTTCTGCTGAGTGTCCTAGCGGAGACCTCTGCACCTCCACGAGCCCCCCGCCCCGACAAGGCGGCTTTGACCGTCCGCTGCCCCTCTCCATCCTGCGGCTCAGAGACAGATCCCCGTGGCATGGCTGGGGTGGAAAACTTGAAAAAGCTGGGTAGAGACCAACAGGCAGATAGTCGTAGAGGGCGTGAAGGCTAGCAGGCATGGGGAACCCAAGTGATCTGTGTGAACCCCCCGGGCGGCAGGTGGCCCAGGTGGGGGCTCATCTGACTACGCATGCACCTGCTGGAGGAGGGCGGGACCAGATTCTCTGCCCCCCAGGGCTTCTGAGCGCAAAGGGCATCAGGAATGAGAAACTGGGGGGGGGGGGCTGTTGGTGCTCATCACTGGGAGGGGGCAGGTGTGGGGAAGAGGGAGCCCAAACGGGGTATGGCCCTGTTCCATCTGAGCTGCCTTTTGTTTTACTAGTTAATTTTTGTAAAAGATTTATTTCACAGGCAGAGCTACAGAGAGAGGCATAGAGAGAGAGCTTCCATCCACTGGTTCACTCCCCAAATGGCCACAACAGCCATGGCTGGCCAGGTGGAAGCCAGGAGCCTGGAACTGCATCCGGGCCTCCCACGCAGGTGGCAGGTTGCCCAGCACTGGGCCATCTTCCCCTACTCTCCCAGGTGCATTAGCAGGGAGGTGGGTCAGAAGTAGAGTGACCCATGCTCCTGTGGGATGCCAAGTTACAGGCCACGGCTTCACCCGCTGCGCCACAGTGCCAGCCCCTCAGCTGCCTTTCAGAAAGCACAGTGGGAACGTCACAACAGTGGGTGACCAGCTCCAGCAGCTGTCAGTGTACTGGCCACCCTCTTTGAACTTCTGCCTGGTTTGTTTGTTGGCTTCTATTGAGAGGCAGAGAGAGACAAAGGGCTCTCATCCACTGCCTCAGGCCCTGAGTGCCCACAATAGCCAGGGCTGGATCAGGCCAAATCCAGGAGCCAGGTACTCAGCCCAGGTCTGTCATGCGGATGGAACATGGTACGTACCCAAGGACTTGAGCCATCACCTGCTGCCTTCCAGGGTGCCCATTAGCAGAAAGCTGGAATGGGGAGGGACACTCTGGTCCAGAATGTAGGCATCCCCAGTGGCTTAACCACCCAGCCAAGTGCCTTCCATGTGTGCCTGGTTATTTTAAAGCAAGTCTCAAAATTTGTTCTATTTCTGTCATAAGGAGACTTTGGCATGCATTTCTAAGAGATTAGGATTCATTTTCTAATACTTGGGAATTTAGCTCAGTGTCTTTCTTTTTGATTTAGTTTTTGGAGAAAAAAGCAGGGCTAGAGATATCGTTCTGGGAGTCAGAACATGCAGCGTATTCAGAATCCTGGGATCGGAGCTGGTGGAGATAACGGCCAATGCAGCTGGACCGAGACCAGGAGAGGGTGGCCTCCCAGGAGCCACGGGAACGAAGTGTCCCGAGGAAGAAAGAGGGACCAAGAGTTTGAGGTGCCACTGTGAGGTCAAGGAAGAGGAAGGCAAAAGAGTGACCATTGGGTATGGTAACTCGGACACCGTTGGTGACCTTGGCAAGAGCAACCGTGCAGGAGTGACCAAGCTGGAAGCCGAGCCAGAGGGGAGAACAGGATGAGGGAGTGATAGGTTAAACCTTGATGAATGTTTGAGTAAAGAAACTGGAGAAATGAGGCTAGAGAGGGCAGGAGGTCAAGGCATATTTAAAAAAATGCAACTTTTTCTTAGAAGATGCATTTATTTATTTTAAAAGTGGAGTGACAGAGGAAGAAGGAGAGAGAACAAGACCTTCCATCCCGGGGTTCACTCTCCAAATGCCAGCAACAGCCAAGGCTGAGCCACGCTGAAGGCAGGAGCCAGGAGCTCTGTTCAGGTCTTTGACGTGGGTGGCAGGGGCCTGAGTACTTGGGCCATCATTCACTGCCTTCACAGGGACATTAACAGGAAGTTGAATTGGAAGTGGAGTAGCCAGGACTCGAACCAGCACTCAGACACGGAATGCGGGGTCACAAGAGTTGGCTTCCCTTGTGACACCTGCCCCCACACAACATTTTAATACAGAAAAGCTGGCCGGTGCCGCGGCTCACTAGGCTAATCTTCTGCCTGCACTGCTGGCACCCCGGGTTCTAGTCCCGGTTGGGGCGCCGGTTCTGTCCCGGTTGCTCCTCTTCCAGGCCAGCCCTCTGCTGTGGCCCGGAAAGGCAGCAGAGGATGGCCCAGGTGCTTGGGCCCTACAACCGCATGGGAGACCAGGAGGAAGCACCTGGCTCCTGGCTTCAGATGGGCACAGCACTGGCCGTGGCGGCCATTTGAGGGGTGAACCAACGGAAGGAAGACCTTTCTGTCTATCTCTCACTGTCTAACTCTGCCTGTAAAAAAAAAAAAAAAAAAAAAAAAACCAGAAAAGCTAAAGCTAACACAAAGATAGACCAATGCAATGATTCCAGATGTACCATCTGGCTTCAATGATTATCTTGTTTCATCTATGCATGCCTGATTATTTCAAAGCAAATCTCAGTATTTATTCTGTTCCAATCATAAATGGACTTCAGTAGTATTTCTCAAGTAAATTAAGACTCAATCTTTAATAGCCAAGGAACTTTTAAAAAAAATTATGATACAGTTATCAAAACCTAAAAATATTAACATATTCCTTACTATCATCTAATAGCTGGTCACCAATGCTCACGTTTTCCTGACTGTCCCATAAATGATGCTGTTGTATAGCTGGTGTGTTGCAATCAGCACCCACACAAGGCCGATCAGAAGCCAGGAGCCGGGAGCTTCCTCTGGGTCTCCCACATGGGTGCAGGGGCTCAAACACTTGGCCATCTTCCGTTGCTTTCCTAGGCCATTAGCAGAGAGCTGGATCAGAAGAGAAGCAGGGGTCTGTGCTGAGGCGTAGTGGGTAAAGCCACTGCCTGTAGTGCTGGCATCCTGTATGGGCACCAGTTTGAGTCACCATTGTTCCACTTCCAATCTAGCACTTTGCTATGGCCAGGGGAAGCAGTAGAAGATGGCCCAAGTCCTTCGGCCCCTGCACCCGTGTGGGAGACCTGGAAGAAGCTCCTGGTTCCTGGCTTTGAATCAGCCCAGCTCTGGCCATTGTGGCCATTTGGAGTGTGAAACCAGCAGATGGAAGACCTCTCTCTTTCTCTCTGCCTCTGCCTCTCTGCCTTTCAAATAAATAAATAAATAAATAAATAAATCTTTAAAATCTTTCTTTAAAAAAAGAAGAGGAGGAGGAGGAGCAGCCGGGACACAAACCAGCACCCATATATTATGCCGGTGCCACAGGCAGAGACCTAATGTATTATGCCACAATACTGGCCCCTGGTCATTTTTTTTTTTTTTTTGCTGATTTGTTTTTAAAAATTTATTTTTTACTTGAAAGTCAGAACTATATAGAGAGGGAGCTCTTCAATCTGCTGGCCCACTCCCCAGATGGCTGCAGTGGTCCAGGCTGGGCAGGCCAAAACCAGGAGACAGGAGCTTCACCCAGGTCTCCAACATGGGTGCAGGGGACCAAGCACTCGGACTGTCCTCTGCTGCCTTCCCAAGTGCATTAGCAAGGAGCTGGGTTGGAAGCAGAACCCCTGGGACTCGGGGTGGGCACTCGGATATGGGATACAGACCTTACAGGCAGCAGCTGAACCCGCTGTGCTACAATGCTGTAAGACTGTTCTTGTAAGACAGTGATTCTTGTAAGACAGTGGTGAAGAGAAGTCCTCATAGGAGCAGATGTGGGGCAGAATAGATAATGAACCACATGGTCTAGCCAAGAGATGGCCTGAAATGCAGTGTATGGACAGAGGCTAACAGAGACTTGAGGGAACAGGGCTGGCAGGTGGATATGGAGATGTGGGGAAGAGCTATGAGGATGGACCTCTCCTGGTGGACATAGGGCAGCCCTGACCATGTTCCCTGTGTATGCTCTGCCTCTCTAGGTGGCTCCGAATGAGCACGTGGACAAAAGGACCCATTCAGAGGGTGTCAGTGAGCCTCCTTCTCCGCCCCCAGTTCAGTGGGTCCACGTGATGGGTTGGAAGCCACACAGGAGAGGACTTAGTTCTCAAGGGACAAGTATTTCCTAAGAAATCTTCAGGGAAGCATCCGTGGATCCACTGAACTGGAATCTGGACCTTATCCATCTCCCATGATTCTCCCTGATTACCAGACTGAATTGTTGCAGCAAAACCACATCTAGACCAAGAGGAGGCAGGTGGCACCTCTTAGATGCCCCAGGTGCACTAGTAAGCATTCATGGGAAAAGAACAAAGCCAGCTGCACAGGACCCTGGGAATCCAGAGTGTCTAGAAATGAAGTGTTGAGTCATTCTACCAGGTAAAGATGCTCAACCCGCTGAAGTCCTGGCTGAGGGCAAAAGAAACACAGAGTGAGGGGGCATGGACGGGAGGGACAGAGATCAGCCACAGCCTTGGGGGCAGTTGTAGCGGCTGTGCCCAGCACTGTGCCTTACAGGGGGAGTTCCAGCAGGCCTGCAGGCCAGCAGCTTGAGGGGGGACGTGCTCTGGGGTGGGGTCGCTGTCTAGCTGGCCAAGGCTCCGTAGGACTCTACTGTGAAAGCGAGGAGAGCCAGCCCTGGGGCAAGATGGAGAATGTGGCCAGCTGTCCATCCCCCGGAACGCACAGGTGACTGGAGACTTTCCATTGTCACAGCTCGCTCTGGGTTGACACTTGGCCAGTGGGAGCCTGTTGTTTTCCTCCTTCCAGATTTCCATGGCAGTTAAAACGGCCAACCAGCTCCACGACCTCTGTGCCAGCCATCACCTCGTGTGGTGCGGGTGAGAGTGGTTGCCTGCCCTGTCCTGCTAACAGGGTCCTTCTCCCCATCTGGCTGGCAAATGATCCAACCCAGAAACCCATCCCGAGAGCTTCCGTCCCCGAGCCATTGTCATAACACGCTATTTGAGATTCCGTCAAGTGCAGATCCTTAGGCAAGGATTTGAGAGCAGAGAGCTTATTTCAAAGCTGACCCCGGGAACCCTCGGTAGAGAGTGGGAAAGTGAGGCAGGACAGGTCGGGAAGCGGAGGGTCAGGGGGAGGTTGATAGAGAGGGCCCGGGAGCGAGCTGTTACCATGAGGGGCAGCCCACGATAGAGGAGGCCACTTGGAGCCCTCCGCGGGGTTGTTCTACCCTAGGCATGAAGAAGCTTGGTATTTACCCACTCTCTCCCACCTCTCGTCAGTTGAGGGCTTCTCCTGGGGCAGAGAAAGTCCTTCAGACTGAGCCTCTCGGGTGCACTGAGACGTGTGACGTTGTGTCTGTCATCGCAGCTTCCTTGGGAACCTCGGTCCCAGCTCCATGGGGGCCACTCCTCCAGGCCTCAGGCCCTGGAACCCCAGCCTCTCCCCAGCCTCAGGGGTGGTCTTGGCTGTGTAGCAGGTGGCTAGCTTCGTCAGGCCGGTTCTCTTTCCTCCCTGTCCCTGATCCATCTTGCACTTTATTCAGAGAGCTCCTGCTGCCCAGTCCGTCTGTTGAGCGGTGGCCTGCTTCACTTAGCTTTTCATCACTAAAATGATGAGAGGAACTATGTAGGAAGGAAGGAGGTGTATTTGGCTTACAGTTTGGGAGGTTCATAGTCCAAGATCAGGTGCACTGGCATCTGATGAGGCAGTGGGTGGTGGAAAGTGTGCAGTGAGAAGACCACATGATGGGCCAGGAAGCAGAGAGAGAGTGGCTGGGCCTCACACAGCTTATATGACCAAGCCTTCTGTGAGGACGTGTGACCTGAAGACCTCCCACTGGGCCCACCTCCTCAAGGCCATAATTAAATCAGACCTCTACCTTTAAGCCATCATCCGTTAACATTAAATCCATTAACATGAACCGTGAATGGAAGACTTTGGGATTTAAGGGCCTGTATGAGCTGGAGTGCCAAGTCTTACTATTTTTTAACTATCTATAAGCAGTCAGTACAGATACAATTGTTTTTAAAAGATTTATTTATTTATTTGAAAGGCAGAGTTACCAAGAGGCAGAGGCAGAGAGAGATCTTCCATCCACTGGTTCTCTCCCCACATGCAACAGCTGGAGCTGGGATCATCCAAAGCCAAGAGCCAGGAGCTTTCTCCAGGTCTTCCAGGTGAGTACAGGGGTCCTAGGACTTGGACCATCTTTCACTGCTTTTTCCAGGCTCGTTAATAGAGAGCTGGATCAGAAGTGGATCAGCCGGAACTCAAACCAGCGCCCATTTGAGATGCCGGCACTGCAGGCAGCAGCTTTACCTGCTACACCACAGCGCGGGCCCCAGATGCAATTTTTTAAAGTATATCTCTCGTTTTATTCATTTAAAAACTCAGGGAGAATCTTCCATCTACTGGTTCACTCCCCCAGATGCCTACAACAGCCAAGGCTGAGCCAGGCTGAAGTCAAGTGCAGATCCTTAGGCAAGGATTTGAGAACAGATCATGTGGGTCTCCCACATGTTTGGTAGGAACCCAAGTACCTGAGCCATCACCTGCTGCCTCCCAAGGAGTGCATCAGTAGGAAGCTGGGCTCAGGAGTAGCGGCGGGAGTCAATCCCAGACACTGTGTCATGTGTGCAGGCATCCCACGGAGCGCCTTTACCTGATGCGCCACACACAACTCCTGCCCTGGGGAGCCAAACCTCATTGAAACCAGCACATCAAAGAGAGATGTGTACTTGCTTTCTGTCTCAAGAGAATTCTGCTCTTGCTGTCTAAACTTTGGGACTATCTTGAACCAGCTTTTCTGGGTATAGATACTAGGAATCTTGGCCCCTACCTTTTTTAAAACTTTTATTTAATAAATATAAATTTTGATAGTACAACTTTTGGATTATAGTGGTTTTTCCCCCCATAACCACCCTCCCACCCACAAACCATCCCATCTCCTATTCCCTTTCCTACCCCATTCTTCATTAAGATTCATTTTTAATTATTTTATATACAGAAGATCAACTCCATACTAAGTAAAGATTTCAACAGTTTGTACCCACACAGACACACACAGTATAAAGTACTGTTTGAATACTAGTTTTACCATTAATTTGCATAGTACAACACATTAAGGACAGAGATTCTACACGGAGAGTAAGTGCACAGTGACCCTGTTGTTGATTTAACAATTGACACTCCAATTTATGATGTCAGTAATCACCTGAGGCTCTTGTCATGAGCTGCCAAGGCTATGGAAGCCTCTTGAGTTCACAAACTCAGACCTTATTTAGACAAAGCCATAGTCAAAATGGAAGTTACTCCTCCCTTCAGAGAAAGGTACCTCCTTTGATGGACCCTTCTTTCCACTGGGATCTCACAGAGATCTTTCATTTAGGTAATTTTTTTGCCACAGAGTCTTGGCTTTCCATGCCTGAAATACTCTCATGGGCTTTTTAGCCAGATCCAAATTCCTTAAAAGCTGACTCTGAGGCCAGAGTGCTGTTTAAGGCATCTGCCATTCTATGAGTCTGCTGTGTATCCTGCTTCCCATGTTGGATCGTTCTCTCCTTTGTAATTCTATCAGTTATTATTAGTGGACACTGATCTTGTTTATGTGATCCCTTTGACACTTAATCCTATCTTTATGATCAATTATGAACTTAAACTGATCACTTTAACTAGTAAGACGGCATTGGTGCATGCCAACTTAATGGGATTTGGAATCCCATGGCACTTTTCTAGCTCTACCATTAGGCCCCTACCTTTTTTTAAAGAGGTATTTATTTATATGAAAAGCATAGTGTCAGAGAGAGAGAGAGAGATCAGTCTTCCTAATGCTTGTTCATTCCCCAAATGGCCACACAGCCAGGGTTGGGACAGGCTGAAACCAGGAGCAAGGAACACATCCCAGTCTCCCACGTGGGCTGGAGGGCCCAAGTAGTTGGGCCGTCACCATGTGCCTCCCAGGTGCACCAGCAGAGAGCTGGATTGGAAGCAGAGCAGCCAGGGCTTGCATCAGCACTCCCATTGTGCAATTCTGCTCCATTGATAATGAACTTCCCTGTGGCCTCAGTCCTAGCGGGCAGTCCAGACCTCTGGGCCTCTGCCTGGGATGTCCTCTGTCCTGGAACATTATTCCTCCTCTCCCCTCTTCCGGTCGGAACAAACTCCCGCCCCTCTCTCTCGAGAGACCTCACTGAGCATCTGCTCTCTGTCCTGTGACTTCTCAAAACAAGGCAGTACATGCACCTGTTGCAGCCTGTGTCCCAACTCCCTCTTTCAGTCTTGTTATTCCCAACACTAGCAGCTCATTCATCCTTGTACGTCCGCTCATTCACTCATTCACTCATTCAACAGATCTTTCCTGAGTGCCTCCTGCCTATCCCAGGCGTGGGAGGAGCTCAGTCACTGTCTGCTCCAGGGCTGAATGAATTGGGGAGAGGTTGCTCCCCGCGGATGCAGCGTTGCTAGGTTACAAATCTAGTGATGCTTAGAGAAGGGGGCGGGATTGCTGTGGGTGAGAGGAGAGTAAACGTCTACTCTCCTGCAGGCTCAGGGAAACTGTGGGTGGGCGCTCACGCTGACAACATGGCACGGGTGAGGTCTGGGCTTCTGTCAGGGAGAGGGCCTGGGGAGGACAGTGGGCGGCGGTGGGGGGGGGGGGACTGTTAGACTGTTTCCAGTGCATAGGCGTAGTTTGAGACATCCCTAAGGGAATACATTTTCCTTCATCCTTCTCGTTGAGAATCACTGAACTACAAGCTCTCTAGGTACGGTGGTGAGAACACTGAAGGGGTGGATCCACACTAAGAGTCTGCATGGACGTCTGCAAGGACCAGGCCCAGCGGTGTCAGCGAGAGACGGAGGGCACTGCAGCTGCTCAGCCCGCGGAGAAGGTGACCCGGAGGAGGAGGAGGCCGGTGCTGTGAGATCTTCCAATTTCCAGAAGGGCCACGAGTCCAGGTCTTGACGAGCAAGCTCTCGTCCTTCAGTGCTGCAGGGGCAGGCGCTGCGGTACAGCAGGTGGAGCTGCCGTGTGGGACATGCATTCTGCCCCAGAGCTCCTGGGCTGGCGTCCCAGCTCCTCCACTTCCAATCCAGCTCCTCGCTGACGTGCCTGGGAGGCAGCAGATGCTAGCTCAAGGGCGTGGGCCCCTGCGACCCACATGTAGGAGACCTGGGTAGGGTTCTGGGCTCCTGGCTTTGGCCTGGCCCGACCCTGGTATTCAGGCATTCAGGAACTAAATAAGGAGATGGAAGATCTCCCTCCATCCCCCGGCCCCACCTTTTATAGATTTATTTACTTATTTGGAAGTTAGAGGGACACAAAGCAGAGGGGAGCCACAGAGGGAGAGAGAGAGAGATCTTCCATCCACTGGTTCACATAACAGCCAGGGATGGGCCAGGCTGGCCTAGGAATTGCATCCTGGTTTCCCACATGGATGGCAGGGGCCTGAGTATTTGGGCCATCATTTACTGCTTTGCTAGGCACATTAGCAGGAAGCTGAATCAAAAGCAGAGCGACTGGGGCCTGAACTGGTGCTATGATATGGGATGCCAGTGTTGCGAGTGGCAGCTGAACCCACTGTACAACAATACCAGCCCCATTCTGCCTTTTTTTTTTTTTTAAGATGTATTTATTTTAAAAGGCAGAGTTAGAGAAGGAGAGACAGATGTTCCATCATTGGTTCACTCCCCAAATGGCCTCAATGGCCAGGGCTAGGCCAGGCCGAAGCCAGGAGCTTCTTCCAGGTCTCCCATGTGAGTGTAGAAGCCCAAGGACCTGGACCATCTTCTGCTGTTTTTCCTAGGTCATTAGCAGGGAGCTGGATTGAAAGTGGAGCAGCCCAGACTTGAGCTGGCACCCACATGGGACGCCAGCACTGCAGGTGGTGGCTTAACCCACTGCACAACAGCACCGGCCCCTCTGCCTTTCAAGTGGGTGAAAATAGATGAACTTTCAGAGTTTGACAAAGCCAGGCATTTGTAGGCTCTGTTCTCCCCTGGCCCCGTTCCTCCCTGTGAGCCCCAGGGCTGCCTTCCCAGCACCAGGCCCAGTGCCTTGGAGGAATCTCCGCCCTGGGCCCTCCTGCTGCCTGCCCGCGAGGTGCAGACAGTGCCTCCTGTAACTCCGATCTTCCCACACTGATTTGCTGGCTTCCGTGTCCATCCCTGATATCGGGCTCTCCTCAAGTCTATGGACGCCTGGGACAGCTGTTCTCGTCAAGGCTGTAGGGGAGCCAGAGCCAATAGGAGACACACGTAGATGTGGGTACAGGTGTAGATACAGACAGGGTGTGAGAGGAGGAGTCGGCGGGGACTGCATGGGATCACGGAGGCTGAGGAGCCCCACACAGGCTGCCTGAAAGCGGGGGCACCTGGCATGGGGCTCAGCCAAGTCTGAGAGCCTCTGATCCCCGGGGGGCCCAAGGGTGCAGCTCCCACGCCGAGGCTGCAGGCCTGGAGTCACAGTGGTCACTGGGACAAGACCTGGGATCTTGGGACAGAGAGTCCAGAGTCCTGACATCCACGCCGGAATGGAGAAAGTGCCCCAGCACCAGGAGAGACAGAGGCAGAGGGAGAGCACATTGTCTTCCCCCTGCTTCCTTTGTCCTCTCCAGGCCCCGGGCTGACGCAGACGTCGCCCACACTGAGGGCGAGTCTCACCCTCGCAGCCCACCGGGTCACCCTCTCCTATGGAAACTTCTTCCCCAACAGTAACACTTTCCCAGTTCTCTAGGTGTTCCTTTTTATTATTGATTTTCATTTTTTAATTTGAAAGGCAGAGAGAGAGAGAGAGAGAGAGATCTCCCATCTGCTGGTCTGCTCCCCAAAACACCCACAGCAGCCAGCACCAAGCTGAGCTGACACCCGGAGCCAGGGACTCGGGTCCTGGCGCCTTCACCTGCTGGCTCTGGGGTGCAGAGCAGCAGGAAGCTGGACTGAGGCAGAGTGGTCGGGACTGGAGCCAGGCTGTGCCAAGAGCCTGCCCCTCGGGTGTCCTTCCTCCACGCCTGTGCACTCCTCGCGGTGAGCTTCTGAAGGGCAGTGAGAGTGAACAGGAAGTGCTTAGGACACAGCCCTGGGGAACTGAGGCCTCGGACAGGTGGGAGAGCCTGGTGGGGTTGGCAGATAGGTTAGGTAGGGTCTAAGAGGGCAGGGCTGGGACCTTGGAGCCAGGGCTTGGTTCATTAGGAGGCGTTTCTGCAGTGAGGCTGGGGGCCTGGAGGGAGGTAGTGAGCTCGCTCTCCCTAGAGGAATCCCAAGAGAGGTGAGCGGACCAGCTGTCCAAGATGCTGGAGAGCAGGCAGCTGTGCCTCCCCTCCAGGCACTTCACCCAAGCTGTGTGACCTGGGGTCAGTGCCCTCGGTGGGGGAGGGGCTTGTACAGCAAGCTGCTAAAGAGCGCTCCTAGGCGCTGGCTGTCCCTGACCCTCCCCTCTGATGGCCTCTCTGGTCCCATCGGCATGGAGGAGGACAGAGGATAAGAACTGGATGGACAAGGGCCGAGTGTGCAGGGCAGCACTGAAAGGCTGGCCGTGTGCTCTCCGCGGGGGGAGGGGAGGCGGTGGTCCAGAATTTACAAAAACACAACCCCAAACTCCTGCCGTTGATGCCGGCGCAGGTGGAGGAGTGTCTGGAGACCACCCTGCTGCGTGGTTGTCTTGGCAACCACATTTGTTAGTGATCAAAACTCAGAGCCACAGCAGAGGAGGCAGAAGCCTCTGACCTTTCCCGGGTTTGTGCAGCAAAGTGAAGTCCTCTATGGGAGGGACCAGTGCAGTTCCTCCAACACGAGGACTGGGGGTGCTGAGCACCCCTCTGCCACAGCAGGGAAGAAACCCCCCAGGACCGGGCCGGTCCCCTCAGGGTGGTTAAGACCTGAACCTAGGCCGGCGCCGTGGCTCAACAGGCTAATCCTCCGCCTTGCGACGCCGGCACGCCGGGTTCTAGTCCCGGTCGGGGCGCCGGATTCTGTCCCGGTTGCCCCTCTTCCAGGCCAGCCCTCTGCTGTGGCCCGGGAGTGCAGTGGAGGATGGCCCAGGTGCTTGGGCCCTGCACCCCATGGGGAGACCAGGAAAAGCACCTGGCTCCTGGCTCCTGCCATCGGAGGAGCGTGGTGCGCCTGCCGCAGCGCGCCATCCACGGCGGCCATTGGAGGGTGAACCAACGGCAAAGGAAGACCTTTCTCTCTGTCTCTCGTTCTCACTGTCCACTCTGCCTGTCAAAAAAAAAAAAAAAAGACCTGAACCTGGATGGAGACCTGTGTCTTCCTGTCTGACTCTCTGCCTCTCCACCGTTCAAACAAATAACAATACATTTTAAAAGAGAAAAATAGGCATTTTTATAAACCCAGCTTGTACACCTGTTAACAGGTGGCTTCCCAACCACACTTTCCTAAAGATAGTGTAGTAATTCCTTTGTCACAAATTGCATTTATGTTTTAAGTTGATATTGAGGAGCAAGTCATACTAAAAAGTGTAGGTTTTTTTTTTTTTTTTTTTTTTTTTGTGACAGGCAGAGTGGACAGTGAGAGAGAGAGACAGAGAGAAAGGTCTTCCTTTGCTGTTGGTTCACCCTCCAATGGCTGCCGCAGATGGCGCGCTGTGGCCGGCGCACCGCACTCATCCGATGGCAGGAGCCAGGTGCTAGGTGCTTTTTCCTGGTCTCCCATGGGGTGCAGGGCCCAAGCACTTGGGCCATCCTCCACTGCACTCCTGGGCCACAGCAGAGAGCTGGCCTGGAAGAGGGGCAACCGGGACAGAATCCAGCGCCCCGACCGGGACTAGAACCCGGTGTGCCGGCACCGAAAGGTGGAGGATTAGCCTGTTGAGCCACGGCACCGGCAAAAGTGTAGTTTTTTAAGGATTTTATTTATTTATCTGAGAGGTAAAGATACAGAGAGAGGGAGAGATGGAGAGAAAGGTCTTCCATCCACTGGTTCACTCTCCAAATAACTCTAACAGCCAAGGCTGGGCTAGGCTGCAGCCAGGAACCAAGAACTCTATCCAGGTCTCCCATGTAGTGGCAGGGCCCAAGTGCTTGGACCATCACCTGGTGCCTTCCCAGGTGCATGAGCAGGGAGCTAGATTGGAAGTGGGGCAGCTGGGATTTGAACCAGCATCATCACATGTGGCGGCTTAGCTACTGAGTCTCGGCACCCACCCTATCCAGAATTATTATTCTTTTAAGATTTCTTTATTTGAAAGGCAGAGAGAGGGGGAGCGAGAGGGATCTTCCGTCTGCTGGTTCACTCTCCAGATGGCTGCAACAGTCAGGACTTGGCCGGCTGAAACCAGAGCCTGGAACTGCACCAGGGTCCCCCATGTGTCGGGCAGGCACTCAAGCGCTTGGGCCATCGTCTGCTCTCCCAGGCGCATCAGCAGGGAGCTGGGTCACAAGTGGAGCAGCCGGGACTTGAACTGGTGCCCATATGGGACGCTGGCATTACAGGTGGTGGCTTAACCTGCTGTACCACAGTGCCAACCCCTCTGTCTATAATTTCAAATCATGGGTGAAGTTTCTGCTGCACGGAAGGGAGCCTCGGCAGGTGGTACGTGTACAAGGTGTGCATGCGTGTGCAAACACACGTAGTACCTTCTGTACACTTTCAGAGCCCCTAGTCACTTGTGCCATTTCATTCCCCCTTGTTTCAAAGGCAGGCATTCTAAGTATGATGACTGAATATTTATCAACATATTAAGGGTATTTATCTGACATTAAAGTTAGATACAAACTACAGCATCAATGTAAACGTAATTTTTAAAATCAGAAATGACAGGGCAGGAGTAGGCATTTGGCACTCTGGTTCAGATTCCATTTGAATGCCTACCTCCCACATTGCAGCGCCTGCCGTGGGCTTCCGGCTGCCTTCGGACCCAGCTTCCAGCTTCTGCACACCCTTGCAGGTAGCAGATGGTGACTCCTGCCACCTGTGGGGAGACCCAGGTTGAGTTTCCAATTCCTGGACTTAGCGTGGCCCTGCCCTGCCTGCTGCAGGCTTCTGGATAGTGAACCAATGGCTGGAAGACTCGCTCGCTCGCTCGCTCTCTCTCTCTCTCTCTCTCTCTCCTGTTTTTCAAACAAATGAAAATAAATTTGAGAATTCTAAAAGAGAACTCATAAGGCAATCGAAGCAAGTAGCAGCTACCCATCGGAGAGCAGGTAATTGCACGAGACCACATGCACGGTCTCCACGGAGCGCTGAGCCTTACCAGGGCGACTCATAAAGACCGTGTCGCAACGTGAGAGACCGCTGCTGCCGCAACGTGAGGAGGGAAAGCAGAACTGGAAATTTCGTGTGCTATGATTATTTCACACAGGCCTTGCACCCAGGAGACACTCAATAAACGGTAGACACTAGCATTAATTTTTTTTTTGAGAGAGAAGGAGAGATTTCCCTTTTTTTTTTTCACTCCCCGAATGTCCATCATGGCTAGGGCTGGGCTAGGGATGAGGTCGGAAGCTCAGCCCTCAATCCAGGGCTCCCACTTGGGCGGCAGGCAGCCAGCCACACTGCCTCCCAGCCCAGGGTCTGCCGGAGCTGGGAAGGAACCAGACACCTGCTCTGGAACATGGATGTCTTGACTTCCAGGCCAAGTGCACACTGTTATTAATTAGTTGTTTATTCGATAAGGTGTGTTTTTAAGGTAAATATTTAACATTTTAAAACCTGGTGGTGATATTAAACCAACAACACAAAATGGAATAGAAAAACTGGACAAAGGGTATGAACAGACAGTTCTAATGAGCAGAAATACAAAAAAATCACACACAAAAAAAGTTCGCCTCCTCCATAACAATAGCAAGGTGAGTTATAATTCGCCTGACGTATCATTCCAGGTCTATCAGATTGGCCAAGTCTGCAGATTTGACATCACTGTGTGCAAGGGTGTAGGGAAACACGTCTCTCGCACCTATGCTACTATCAAATGGCACTTGTGGCTGGCAGCTTGGCGACGTCTACTGAGTCTAAGACAGTTGTGATGCAGCGAGCTAAGCTGCTGTTTGGGACATCTGCATCCCCTATCAGAATGCCTGTTTGAGACCCGGCTGCTCCACTTCTCATCCAGCTCCCTGCCAATGTGCCTGGGAAGCAGCAGATGATGACTAAAGTGTTTGGTCCCTGCCACCCCCGTGGGAGACCAGGGTGGAGCTCCTGGCTCCTGGCTTCAGCTTGCCGAGCCCTGGCTGTTGCCAGCGTTTGGGGAAATGAACCACTGGATGGAAAATCTCTGATGGATGTGCCCTGAGCCACTAGTTCTGCTTCTAGGAATTTATCCTACACAACGTGAGACAACTCCTAAACAACGTGAGAAAGTCTATTACGACAGCACTGTTGTCCTATCAGATGATTCCAAGGGGTCTGACCATCCACTCTCTGGGACCCGTTTCAGTGGTCCCCACAGAGGAGCAAGCTGGAGCCTCTCCAGACAGTGGGGCCGGGGGCTGCGTGTGTTAAAACCAGCACTTGTCACAGCGTGTCCACAAGGAGAGCTCTCGGGAAGAACCGGAAAGGCGCCCAGAAGTCTCCGCGGTGGACCTGGGCCAAGGTGGGACAGGGTCGTGGGGAACTAAGGGAACGTCTCTGCATTTGGTTGCTGATTTTTAAGGATTCGCTGGGTCCCCGCAGAGGCCAGCCAGGAAAGACCAGGTCCAGGACAAGGTGTACAACTCCAGAACAAGGTTGGAGGGCAGCTGGGGATACATCCTGGGGCTTCGCTTCGTACCGCAGTGCTGAGCCTTGGGGGCGTGGTCCAGGACAACTCGGGTAAACCCCAGCCCTGTGCATACTGTGCCCTCTCCTGTATCTGCATACCCACGCTCAAGTTTGAGAGATTAGTAACAATACCTAGTAATAAAATAGAAAATTTGAACCTTGTGCCTCATGAAAGCTATTTAAAACTTTATTTCTGCTATTTTGCACTCAACGTTGTGACTGGTTGGGTGCGTAACCTAAGTGGAGGAAGGAGAAGCCAGGAATTTGTGCAGAGGGGACTGCTGTGCAAACTTCCATCCCTGTTGAGTCTCATAGCTTTTGTGCATTTTGCAAATTCGGAAACTAACTAAAGGGTGGATTTGGCACAGCAGCCAACCTGCCCCTCGGAACGCCCACGTCCCTGAGACTGAGTGCCACCTCTGTTTCCAAGTCCTGCATCCTGGAAGGTGGTCATCGATGGCTCGTGGACGGGGTCCCTGCCACCCCGGTCCTGGTGGGAGTTTCTGGCTTCTGGCATGGGCGTGGCCCAGCCCTGGCTGGTATAGGCATTTGGGGAGTGATCCAGTGGATAGAAGATTGATCTCTCTCTCTCTCTCTCCATCTCTCATCTCCATCTCTCATTCTGCCTTTAAAAATAAATAAACTTCAAAAAATAAATAAATACTATCTTTTTAATTTAAAAAAGATACAAAAATGTAATCAGCATTATTTTTAAAGTGAATAAAGTTATGGACCTGATAAAGGTTTCTTTTTCTTCGTTCCTTTTAAAGATTGATTTATTTATTTGAAAGGCAGAATTAGAGAGACAGAGAGCTCCCATCCATTGGAGTATTCCCCAAATAAGTGCAACTCCCAAGGCTGAGCGAGGCCAAACCAGGAGCCTGGAATTGATCCGGGTCTCCCACTGGGTAACAGGGGCCCAGGTACTCAGCCCATCTGCTGCTGCTTTCCCAAGTGCATTAGCAGGGAGCTGGATTGGAAGTGGAGAAGCCGGACTCAAACAGGTGCTCATGTGGGATGCTGGCGTCACAGGCATCAGCCTAACTTACTACACCACAACGCTGGCCCAAAGTTTTAAAAATTTTTTTTTAAAATATTTATTTTCATTTTATTTGAAGGGTGGATAGAGAGAAAGAATCTTCCATCTGCTGGTTCACCATCCAAATGCCTGCAATAGCGAGGGCTGGGCCAGGCAGCAGCTGGGAACCAGGAACTCCACTGGGGTCTGCAGTGTGGGGATCAGGACCCCCAGTACTTCAGCCATCGCTTCCTGTTCATCTCCCAGGATGTTTTTCAGTAGGAAGCTGGATTGGAAGCCGAGTAGCTGGGACAATTTGTAATGGGATGTGGGCATCGTACACGGAGACTTGAGTTGCTATGCCAAATGTGTGCCCCTGTTTTCTTAATTCAGTCTTGTGGAGATCACCAGGTTTGGTGGGAGGAGTGGAGGTTGTGATCCTGGTGCTGCAACTGAGTCCATGGGCCGTGGTGATGAATTTTTCTTTCTTTTATAATTGCAAGTGGACAAGTTATAATAGTATAGACTTAACAGGGTGCCGTGTAATGCCGTGCTGTTCGCAGTGGGAAATGATGAGGTTAGAGTAATTAACATCACCTCAAATACAGTTCCTTATTTTCTTGTGGTGAGAGCACTTGAAACTGACTCTCTTGGCACATTCGAAATGGACGGTTCCTGTTCTGGGTTCTCTGTTCATCAGTCAGCAGTGGAATCGGGTTAGGTAACCCTTCGTGTCCTTTGTACCCTGAGTTCCTTTGAAAACATTTGCAATTGTTCACACACACAAAAGATTTCATTCACAAGTGATTTTTTAAGATTGTATTTATTTATTTGAGAGGCAGAGTTACAAAGGGGAGATAGAGAGAGGTCTTCCATCTGCCGGTTCACTCCCCAGATGGCCACAACGGCTGGAGCTGGGCCAATCTGAAGCCAGGAGCTTCTTCCAGGTCTCCTATGTGGGTGCCGGGGCCCAAGCCCTTGGGCCATCTTCCATTGCTTTCCCAGGCCATTAGCAAGGAGCTGGATCAGAAGAGGAGCAGCCAGGACACAAACCAGCACCTATATGGGATTCCTGTGCCAGAGGGGGAGGCTTAGCCCACCACACCACAGCGCCAGCCCCACAAGTGTTTTAAAGAATCAATGTTTTATTGCCGTCTGAGACAAGGGCACACATGCACCGTGGCGGTTCTGGGGGTCACGTGAACACGCCCAGGTAAGCGGCACCTAGGCTGGAGCTAAAACACCACACGCATCTCCAGAAACTCCTTCCAGTTTTGTCACCCCTGGCCCCGGATCCTGGCCCCAGCACCCTAAATCAGCTGTGTTCCCGTTTGCACTTTTGTTTCCAGCCTTGTGGAGCTGTGAGCGCATTGCCACCCATTTGTTTCCATGCCCCCATGGATTCTTCTGCCCTCACGGATCTAAAGGCAAAGTAGCCACTCATGCGGTTCATCCTTCCTCCACCTGCCAGGATATTAGAGGGAAAACGCCGTTACAGACCTTTCTAAGCAATCACACAGGAACCAAGCGGACACGTGCGCGCACTGCCTGGAACACACTCGCACAGACAGAAGCCTGCAGCTTGCCCCAGGCTCACGCTGCCCCGCCCATGTCTCCCCATCCTCTGCCCAGTGGCTGAAGCTGCAGGCGGTGCCAGCCCGTGGGTGCCGGGCTCAGGGAGTGTGTTGTGGGCATTGGTGGGAGCTGTGGGGTCACTTGGCTTCCTGGTCATTTGCGTTGAATGCAGAGGCAAGACCTGTGGGCATGCACAGGCCTAATGGCGGCTGGGGGGGGGGGGGGGAATCCTTGATTTGGTCTCCACATGCCGTAGTGGGTGACCCTGGGGTTTTATTTCAGGTCCTCTCTGCCGGCTCCCAGCTTAACTTCAGCAGCACCTGGAGCCACAGTGCCTGCTGATTCAAGGAGGCTTTTGCCTTGCAAGACTTGGAAGCCAGATTCAAAGCCACCCCTGGGGTTGAGTGGGGGGGGACGGGGTAGGGCTTGAGCCCCTGCGGGCTCCTCCACCCCAGGGCTGCTTCGAGGAACAGCCACTGGCCACACTGCCCCGTCCAGTTCCCTCAGTGATTTATGACCTGGTGGGGCCCAGCTGTTGGCCATGGCCATGGCAGCTGCTCAGGGTTAAGGTTGCCGACAGGAGGGACACAAGTCACACGATGGCCCCAGTGCAGTTGTCCCCTCTCAGGGTCCAGAGGGCGATCGTGTTGCCAAGCCAGGAGCCCACATGAGCCAAGTGGGGAGGGTAAGGGTTCCCTCCTGTGCCCCACCATCCTCACACCCACCCCCTCCCGCTCCCCCTCAGTCTGAACCCTCTGGGGGTCCAGTGGTGCCTGACTCTCTGTTTAGAAGACTTGGCCCTGCCCTGCAGGAACATGTGGGCTAGAGGGGCTGCTCTCCCATTGCCCTATGGCATTACCTGATTGCCAGCAACCAAGGATGTGCATCAGTGCAAGGGCTGAGAGAGGGAGGGAACGCCCGGCCCTCGGGAGCCCTCGCCATGCACCAGGCACTGTCAAATGCTTTACTTCATTTTCTCTCCACTTGCAGGTGGATTTTACCACTATTCACCTATCCTTCCTGGAAATGGAGGTTCAGAGAGGTTAAGGAGACTGACCAAGGCCACACAGCATCCATGCCTGTCTCTGGAGCTGAGGTTTTAACACTGAAGGGCCTGCAACAAGTGTGTTTGCATAGGCTACAGGATTCCATCTACCCATGGGCTTCTCTTTGTTAAAAAAATTATTTATTTGAAAGAGGAGTTACAGAAAGACAGAGAGAGACAGAGATCTTCCATCCACTACACTCCTCAAGTGGCCACAATGGCCAGGGCCGGGCCAGTCCAAAGCCAGCAGCCAGGAGCTTATTCCAGGTCTCCCATGTGGGTGAGGGGCCCAAGCACTTGGGCCATCTTCCACTGCTTTCCCAGGTGCGTCAGCAGGGAGCTGGATCGGAAGTGGAGCAGCTGGGACATGAGCGGGCACCCACAGGGGAAGCTGGTGCTGTGGCGATCGGTTCCTTTTCTTGAGTAACCCAGGCGGTGAGTGGTGGAGTTTAGAATGTGCCTGGTGTGCTCTGGGCTCTAGTTCAGCTCAGCTGCACTCCTGCCGCTGCGGGAGGCCTCCAGGGGACCCACCTCCCTTTCTGCCCATGGTGCAGGAAGCCTGGGGTTGGCCCTGTGTCCTGCCGGTGCCCCCTGCTCTTCCAGCTGACTTTGGCACCCCCCCACACACACCTCAAATGGCTTCAGCAACCCACGTTCTCGCGGGCTTCTCATGCCCCATGGGTTGTTCCTCTCCAGAGACCCCCCTTCTTCTCTCTCCAAGGCCAAGGGCCTCAGGACTTGACCCTGAACCCACCGACGTCTGTATCTTTGTGGTGACCCCCCTCTCACCCTCATCTGTGGACTGTGACAACTCACTTCTCTCCAGCCTCTTCTCTAAGAGGGACCCACCCAAGTGTCCCCTTGACTTTATTTTTCAGCTTATTTGTTTATTTTATCAGAGAGTGAGAGAGCGAGCTCCCATTCGCTGCCTGGTTCACTCCCCCAGATACCCGCGGTGGCTGGGGCTGAAGCCAGGAGCCGAGAACAGTCCTGGTCTCCTGTGTCGCCTGCTCCCTTGACATTTTAGGCAACTTTATTGGGTGTGATTCACAGACCACACGACTCGTTCACCGAGAACCCACAGGTCACTGGCTTTTAGTATATCCAGAGTTGTGCAGCCACCACCAGTCATTGTAGAATGTTTATTTTGGCCGGCAGTGTGGACTAGTAGGTTAAGCCTCCAACTACGTCACTGGCATCCAGTGTGGATGCCTGTTCTAGTCCCACTGCCCGTCTTCTGGTCCAGCTCCCTACTAATTGCCTAGGAAAGCAGTGGAAGAAGGCTCAAGTGCTTGGACCCCAGCACCCACGGGGAAGGCCTGGAGGAAGCTCCTGGCTCCTGGCTTCAGATCGGCTCTGCTCTGGCTGTTGTGCCTACTTGGGGAATGATCCACAGATGGAAGACCTCTCTCGCTCTGTCTCTTCCTCTCTAATTCTGCCTCTCAAATAAATAAATAAATAAATATTTTAAAAATGTTTTCTTCACTCCCAAAAGAAACCCTGGGCCTTTAGCCTTCACTCTCCACATACCCCAGCTTCACCCTGAGAGTCACCAGCCAGCTTTCTGTCTCTATGGAACATTCTGGACAGTGACATAGATGTCATCACACAGTGCAGCCCTCTTACGGCTGAGTTCTCTCGCTTAGTACCATGTTTTCGAGATGTACCCATGTTGTGACATGTACCAGTACTCTATTTTTTGTTTTAAAAAGTTTTCCTGGCCAGCGCCGCGGCTCAATAGGCTAATCCTCTGCCTAGCAGCACCGGCACACCGGGTTCTAGTACCGGTCAGGGTGCTGGATTCTGTCCCGGTTGCCCCTCTTCCAGGCCAGCTCTCTGCTGTGGCCCGGGAGTGCAGTGGAGGATGGCCCAGGTGCTTGGGTCCTGCACCCCATGGGAGACCAGGAGAAGCACCTGGCTCCTGGCTTTGAATTGGCGCAGCATGCTGGCTGTAGTGGCCACTGGAGGGTGAACCAATGGCAAAGGAAGACCTTTCTCTCTGTCTCTCACTGTCCACTCTGCCTGTTTAAAAAAAAGGTTTCCTTATTTGATAATCAGAGTGACAGAGAGACAGAGAGAGATCCTCTATTTGCGGGATTACTCCCCAAATGGCCACAACAGCCAGGGCTGGGCCAGGCCAAAGCGAGGAGCCTGGAATTCCATCTTCTGCTGCCTGCCCAGGCACACGAGCAGGAGTTTGCACAGGAAAGCAGAGTAGCCAGGACCACGAGCAACCCTCCGAGCTGGGACGCCAGCCTTGCAGCTGGCAGCTTGCCTTGCTGCACCACAACTCTGGCCCCATTTTTTCCCATCTAATAGCCAAAGAATATTCCATGCCTGGCAAGGGTGTGTGACGTGTTGGTTCCCCATTCACCCGTCGATGGACGTTCATCTTTAGCTGTTATGAGTAATCCTGAGAGGACAGTGATGTCGGGTTTTTGCGGGGTGTAGGCTTGCCTCTCTCTCGATGTCTGCCTGCGATGGCTTGTAGGTAACTGTGTAGCTTCTGCAGTGTTTCCCACAGTGGTGCGTCCTCTGACATTCCTACGATGAGCTTGTACAGATTCCAATTTCTCCACATCTTCACCCACAGTTGCTGCTGTCTTTGATTGTACCCATCCTGGTGGGAGTGAAGCACCTCTTTGTGGTTTCGATTTACATTTCCCTAATGGCTAATGATGTTGAGATGTTTCCATGCACTTGTTATCCACTTGTACATCTTCTTTAGAGAAATATCATTTCAAACCCTTGGCTGCTTCAAACTCTGAGCTAATTATCCTTTTGTTATTCAGTTGTGAATTTTCTCTACGTGTTCTGAATATGTAATTTGCAAATACTTTCTCCCATTCTGTGATTTGTTTTCATTGAACAAAACTTTTTTCATTTTTCCGTGACATCCAATCTATCCTTTTCCTTGTTTGATTGTGCTTTAGGTGTCATATCTATGAAACTGCATCCTCGCCAAGGTCGTGAAGATTTGGCCCTCAGTTTTCTTCTGAGGATTTTGCAGTTCTAACTCTCACATTGAGGTTTATGATCCATTTTAGCTGGTTTTAGGTGTGGTGTGAGGTAAAGGTCCAGTTTTGTTCTTTTGCATAAACATATCTGGTTGTGCCTGCTGCATTTGCTAAAAAGATTACTCTTTTTAAAATATTTATTTATTTGAAAGGCAGAGGTGGGCGGTGTCTTCCATTCATTGCTTCACTCCCCAGATGGCTGCAATGGCTGGAGTCAAGAGCCAGGAGCTACTTCTGGGTCTCCTACGCTGGTGCAGGGGCCCAAGCACTTGGGCCATTTTCTATTGCTTTCCCAGGCCACAGCAGAGAGCTGGATCAGAAGTGGAGCAGCCGGGACTTGAACCGGTGTCCATATGGGATGCTGGCAGGCAGCGGCTCTACCCACTATGCCACAGCACCGGCCCCGAAAAGATTATTCTTTTCCTTATTGAAATATTTTCTTGCCACAGAGGCAGTGGATCATAATGTACTTTTTTTTTTTTACATTTTAAAATGTTTGATAAAATTATATATATTCAAGGTACTCAATATAGTGATGATTGGAAATATGTATACATGGTGTAATATTTACAATCATCACATTAACACATCCATCACTCATAGTCACAATTTACATATGGGCCTCTGTGCACTGGTCCTTGTGTCTATCCTTAGGCAGTAGCCTGTGCTACACGGTCTTGATTGCTGGAGCTTTCTACACAATTTTGGAACTGGAAAGTGTAATACTTCCAAGTTCTTTATTTTTTCCTTGATTATTATGGCTATTGTGGGTGCCTTGCATTTTCATTTAAATACTAAGTCCAGCTTGTCAACTTCTGTATAAGAAGCCATCGAGGATGTTCTTAGAGATTGCATTGAATCTGGAGATCAATTTGGGGTCTAGTTCTTCTTGAACTATCAAGCCTTCTGATCCACGAGCACAGGACATTGCTCTCTTCATCTTTAATTTCCGTCAGCTTGTTTTTGCAGTTCCCACGCTGACATATCTTTTGTTAAATCTATAGATAAATATTTTATTCTTTTTCTTGCCCTTATATCTGAAGCTGCTTTTTTTTTTTAAGATTTATTTATTTGAAAGGCAGAGTTACAGAGAGAGAGGGAAATACACACACACACACACACACACACACACACAGATCTATCTTCCATTTGCTGGTTCACTCTCTAAATGGATGCTAACAGCCAGGTCTGGACCAGGCTGAAGCCAGGAGCCAGCAACCAGGACCTGAACTGGTCCTTTTATGGGATGCTGGCATTCCAGGTGGTGGGTTAACCTGCTGCTCCACAATGTTGGCCCCTAGAGTTATTTTCTTGAGATTTTATTTTTATTTAATATTCGTTGCAAGCATTTAAAAATACAGTCATTTTACATATATTAATCATTTATCTGGTAACTTTGCTGAACTCATTCAGTGGTCTTAATAGTATGTTAGCAGGTTTTTCAGGATTTTCTTTCCCTTTTTTAAGGTTTTATTTATTTGTTTGAAAAGCAGAGTTACAGAGAGAGACAGAGACAAATTTTCCGTCTGCTGGTTCATACCCGAGATGGCTGTAATCGCCAGGGATGGGCCAGGCTGAAGCCAGGAGCCAGGAGCTTCCTCCGGATCTCCCATGTGGGTGCAGGGGCCAAGTATTTCTGCCATCTTCTGCTGCTTTCCCAGGTGCATTAGCAGGGAGCTGGATCAGAAGTGGAGCAGCCGGGACTTGAACTGGCGTCCATCGAGGACGCTGGTGCTTCAGGTGGTTTAACCTGCTGCTGCTCAGTGCAGGCCCTTGAGGACTTCTGCATACAAGATCACGTCATTTATGAATAAAGATCATTTTACTTCTTCCACACTAATCCTTACCTTACCTAGGACCTCCAAAATAATGCTGAGCAGAAGTGAGACAGTGAGATGTTTGTCTTGCTCTTGGTATTCAGAAGGCATTACTCAGTCTCAAAACTGCATATGGTGTTAACTGTGGGTTTTCCGAGGCTCCTATTATCAGGTGTGGAATTTCCCTTCCATTCCTGGCGTGTTGAGCATTTTTCTCATGAAAGTTGTTGTATTTTGCCAGATGCTCTGTTGACCGGAAGGCTGTCACCTTTTATTCTGTTAATGTGATGTGTTGCATGAATTGATTTTCAAGTGGGGGGAGTCCTGGAGACCCCCCTCAGGATTCATGATTTACCCACCAGGAGGACTGCATACTCAGCAGGCAGTCTCATCCACAGCTAAGGACACAGAGTGACGTGAGCAAGCGGAAACAGCAGCGCATGGGACAAAGTCCAGAGGACGCCAGGCACAAGTTTCCAGAGGGCTCTCCCGGTGGAGCCAGCACATGACGAGCCCGAGTCCTCTGGCTGCGAGTTGTGACGACACGCGTGCAATGTTCTCTCTCGGGGAAATGCACTTGAGACCCAGCGCCAAAGGTGTAGCACTGGGGCACCCTCCGTGTAGCATGCACCCAAGGCGCAAACTCCGAGGGAAGGCAGCTGTTAGCCGTATTGCTGGTGCAGTTCAGGCACAGTGAGCCAGTCTTACAAGTCCTAAAGTCCATGTTCCCAGAAGCCAGCCTCAGGCCAACCTCAAAAGCAGGTAATTCAGGGAATAAATGTCTGAGCCAGCTGTTAAGGAGCCTGTGTTCCACTTTGAGTACCTGGGTTTGCGTCCTTGCTCTGAATTCTCACTCCAAATTCCCTGATAATACAGGCCCTCGGAAGCAGTAATCATAGCTCAAGAAATTGGATTCCTATCACCCATGTAGGAGACCAGCCGAGCTCCTGGCTCCCAGCCCCAGCCCTAGCCCTGGCCCAGTCCTCGCCAGTGAGCAAGCAGGAAGCTCTTTGTCTCCTTGCCTCTCAAATTAAAACATAAAATAAAAATAAAAAGGGCTGGCATTGTGGTATGGCAGGTTAATCCAGTACTCGCAGTGCCAGCATCCCACATGAGCACTGACTGCTTCCCTCCTGGCTGCTCCACTTCTGATCCAGCTCCCTGCTAACGTGTCTGGAAAAGCATCAGAAGATGGCCCAAGTGCTTGGGCCCCTGCACCCACACCCACATAGGAGACCCGGATGGCTTCAATCTGAATCAATACTGGCTGATGTGGCTATTTGAGGGGTAAACTAGCAGATAGAAGATTCTCTGGGCCAGCGCTGTGACACAGTGGGTAAAGCCGTCACCTGCAGTGCTGGCATCCCATATGGGCACCAGTTCAAGTCCTGGCTGCTCCACTTCCAGTCCAGCTCTGCTATGGCCCGTGAAAGCAGTAGAAAATGGCCCAATTCCTTGGGCCCCTGCACCTGGCTCCTGGCTTCGGATTGGTACAGCTCCTGCCATTGTGGCCAGTGAACCAGTGGATGGAAGACCTCTCTCTCTACCTTTCCTTCTCTCTGTGTAACTCTTTCAAATAAATTAATTAATTTTAAAAAGATATTCTCTCTCTCTCTCTCCAACACTTTCTTTCAAATAAATAAATAAATCTTTAAAGAAGAAAGTAAAAAGGTGGTGTTTCTGAGGATAATAGCCTGAGGCCCACCATGCTAACTCTTTTCTGACCAACCTTGTGTTCCCAGGGTGAGTCCCACTTGGTTATAATATGCACTTCTTCTTGTTTGCTCTTGGGTTTAATCTCCTAGTATTTTGTTCAGGATTTTTGTGTCTAAATTAATAAGAGCTGTTGACTTGTAGTTTTCTTTTTCTATAATTGCATCTGGTTTTCATATCAGAATGATACTGGCTTTATAAAATGACTGAGAAGTGTTCCTCTTCTAATTGTTTTTAGAAGAGTTTGTGAAATGCTGGTGTATTTTTCTGTTGCTGCTGTAAAAATTACCACAAACTTAGTGGCTTAAAAAACGCACACCAATTTGGGTCAGCAAATTTGTCGCGGGGGTTAAGCCACCATTCGGGATACCTGCATCCCATGTCACAGTTGTGGGTTCAAATCCCAGCTCCACTTCTGACGCTAGCTTCCTGCTAAAGCCCATCCTGGGAAGCAGCAGGTGGTGGTTGGACTGGGTCCCTGCTTCCCATATAGGAGACTTGAAGCCAGTTTGAAGATGTCTCTTATTTATTTAAAAAAGGCGGGGTTACAGAAAGAGGGAGATAAAGAGAATCTTCCATCCGCTGGTTCCCTCCCCAGACAACTGCAACAGCCAAGGCTGAGTTAGGCTGAAGCCAGGAGTTTCTTCCGGGTCTCCAACGTGGGTGCAGGGGCCCAGGCACTTGGGCCATCTTCTGCTGCTTTTCCCAGACCAGTAGCAGGGAGCTGGATCAGAAATGGAGCAGCACCCATATGGGATGCCGGCACTGCAGGCGAGGATTAACTGAGTGAGCCACGGTGCCGGCCCCTGCAGCATTTCCTTCTCAGACTGCCTCCCTCTGCTTCCTTCTGACCCCAGGGCTCTCACATGACTCGGGGCCCACCTGCATGTTCCAGAACAATCTTCCCACCTGGAGATCCTCAACTCATCGCTTTGGAAAATCCCTTTTGTCATTCAAATTAGCCTGCATAGGTTCTGTGGATTGGGACATGGATGTCTTTGAGAGGCCATTGCCCAGCATACTAGAACTGATAGCAATTTTTGAATGTTTGGCAGAATTTACCTGCAAAGCTGGGCTTGGACTGAATGACTTTCTCTCCCTTTCTCTCTGTCTCTCTTTCCTTTTTGAAAAGATTTATTTATTTATTTATTTGAAAGGCAGAGTTACAGAGAGAGAGCTCTTTCATCTGCTAGTTCACTCCCCAAATGGCAGAAAAGCCCTGGGCTGAGCCAGGCTGAAGCCAGGAGCCTGGAACTCCATCCGGGTCTCCCACACGGGTGCAGGGCCCAAGCGCTTGGGCCGTCCTCCACTGCTTCCCCAGGCACGTGAGCAGGGAGCTGCATCAGAACTGGAAGAGCCAGGACTCCAGCCAATGCCCAGATGGGATGTCAGCTTTGCGGGTGGTGAGCTGTGCCACGATGCCGGTTCCTTCAATAGCTTCCTGAGTCAGTTTTGATTATTTGTGTTTTTCTAAAATTTGTCCATGTAATCTAAGTTACCTAATTTATCGGCATATGGTTATTCTTAGTATTCCCCTATAATCTTCTTGATATCTGTTAGTTTGTGTCTTATTCCATTTTCTGTTGCTATAACAAAATATTTGAGGCCAGGTAATTTATAAAGAACTGAAGTTTGGCTCCTGATTCTGGAGATGGAGAAGGTCAAGAGCATGGCTCAGGTGCATGATGGGAGTGCGTGGCTCAGGTGCATGATGGGAGTGCGTGGCTCAGGTGCATGGTGAGGGCCTTCCTGCTACATCACAGCATGCCAGGGGGTATCACCTGGGGAGAAAGAGCAAGTTGCAGAGTCTCTTTTTGTCTTCTGACAAAGCCATTAATGCCCTCAGAAGCGTCCTTGTGACCTCGTCTAGTCCTCATGACTTCCCAGAAGTCCCACCTCCAAATACCATCAACATATGAATTTGAGGATTAAACTTGCGACATACACACCTGGGGAGACACTCCCAAACCTTAGCAGCTTGGTTGTTGTGTCTCCTTTTTTCTTGGTTAGTCTAATTTAAAATGTGTCACTTTTGTTGATCCTTTTAAAGAATTAACTTTTGCTTTTGGTGATTTTTTTTCTGTTGTTTTGCTACTCTGTAATTCATTTCTTTCTGTCTGAGTCTTCATCATCTCCTTTCTTCCTGCTTTGTATTTATTTGCATTTTTTTCTTTCTAGTTTGTTAAAGTGGAAGATGGAGTTATTCATTTGAGATCTTATGTCTTTTTTTAAAAAAAGATTTTATTTATTTTATTTGAGAGGTAGAGTTACAGACAGTGAGAGGGAGAGACAGAGAGAGGCCTTCCTTCCGTTGGTTCACTCCCCAGAGGGCTGCAACAGCCAGAGCTGAGCCGATCCGGAGCCAGGAGCCAGGAGCTTCTTCCGGGTCTCCCACGCAGGTCCAGGGGCCCAAGAACTTGGGCCATTTTCTACTGCTTTCCCAGGCCATAGCAGCGAGCTGATTAAGAAGTGGTGTGGCCGGGACTCAAACCAGCACCCATTATGGGATGCCGCCACTGCAGGTGGAGGATTAACCTACTGTGCCACAGCGCCGGCCCCAAGATCTTTTATCTTTTAGAGTTATAAGTTTCCTTCTGAGCACTGTTTTAACCACATTCTGTACAGTGTTTCCTAGGGACTAAGGTCACAGCCTCCGGAATTCGTACTCTGGGTGGAAATTCAGCTCTGCTCTTGGTGGCTTGGTTTTAGGCAAACAACGGCTTCTGTGCCTCATCTGTAAAATGGATATGAAAATAATAGTACATACTTCATACAGTCATTGTAAGAATTCCTTCAACCTATTTCTTTTTCCCATATCTATTACTATGTGAGGGTACCTCAGAAAGTTTGTGTGAAATGGGGTTAAAAGATGAGGTTTCAGGGGCAGCATTGTGGCGCAGCGGGTTAAACCACCTCCTGCAGCGCCAGCATCCCCTGTGAGTGCCAGTTCAAGTCCCAGATGTCCCGCAAGCCACCTCGCTCCCAAGGGGCCTGGGAAAGCATAAAAGGACCTGAGTACATGGGACACTGTCACCAACCTGGGGGGCCCAGGTGGAGTGCCAGGACCCTGGCTTCAGGCTGGCCCAGTGCTAGCTGTTGCAGCCATTTGGGGAGTGAACCAGTAGATGAAAAATCTCACTAGTTCTCTCTCTCTCTCTCTCTCACTGCTTTTCAAGTAAATAAATAAATACGTCTTTTTTTTAAAGAGGTTATAATGGAACTGAAAATTTCCTATTGTGAACTCATGGCTAAAGAAGGGGCAGGGTAAAAAGAAGTTACAGACGAAGAAAAAGAACCCCAAAAGAATAACTCTCTTCCCAAACCCACAGTGAAGGATTTAGCAGAAATGTTAAAGATTTATTTGTTTGTTTGAAATGCAGAGAGAGAAAGCAATCTTCCAGCTACTGGTTCACCCCACAAAGGCCTGGGCCAAGCTGGAACCAGGAGCCTGGCATTCGGTCTGGGTCTCCCACATGAGTGGCAGAGGCCCAAACACATGGGCCATCTGCTGCTGCCGTCCCAGGAGCATTAGCCAGGACACGGACTGGCACTCATCAGGGATGCCGGCACTGGAGGCAGAGGCTTAGCTTACTATGCCACAGTGCTGGCCGCGGACATAGTTCTAGAGAGCGATGCCGCCTCAGGAGGAGCCTCAGCTAAGCCCCTCAGGAACATTCCAGAAGAAGGCAATGTCATCACAGGCAATGACAGCTCCGTTCATGCTATTGCTCCTGGAGACCTTCCACAGGGACGAGATGTGGAGGTAGGAGTCAGTGATCTTTTTTTTTTTTTTTTACTCAATTATTGCACGCATAAAGGGTAGAGGGGAAATTTTCCCTGCCCTGCACAGTCTTGGGCTTTTTCCATGTTCTTTTTGTGTTTGTGTGTGAAGATTTATTTATATATTTGAAAGTCAGAGTTACAGAGAGAGATGGAGAGAGTGAGAGATCGTCTGTCTACTCGTTCTACTCGTCCTGGCTGGGCCAGGCCAAAGCCAGGAGCCAGGAGCTTCTTCCAGGTCTCCCATGTGGGTGGCAGGGGCCCAATCACTTGGGCCATCTTTTCCCAGGCCATTAGCAGGGAACTGGATCAAAAGTGAAGCAGCCGGGACTGCTGATGGCCACAGCACTGGCCCCTGAAGCCCCTCAAATCTGACGCGTCCAGAGGGAACCTGTTCTTTGACTTCCAGTTTGCCTTGTCTTCCAGACCGGTGGTCCAGATGCTTTGACCAGGTCCTCAGGCACCCTAATGGTACACCGACCGTCATCCTCTTCACTTCCTGCCTAAACTCTCCGGCACCCCACCTGCTTGAGCTCCTCAAGTGTGCGTCGTGTAGGTCTTCTGTTCACAGCTACTGAGGAATTCAGCCCCTGGTTGTGTCCTGCTTCAGTAGATCCCGCTCAGGAACCAGTCTTCCTCTCACTTTATGTCTCAGCTCCTGATGCTTAGAATTCATTTTTCCTGGGATTGCTCCACAGATGGTCAAAGTTCAGGTGATGTCACCGGGAACCAGTCTTCCTCTCCCTTGGCCTCTGCTCACTCGCTCTCCCTTCCTAGATTCCTGGATTTCATTCTCCTGCTGCCGTGGCTCCAGCCTTTCTCGTTCAAGTCGGCACGTTAAAGATATAAACGTGAGCCTCCCTGGCTGTGACTGGAGACATTTGTGTAATGAACCCTATCTTGGATCAATCATTGTGCTTGAGAGTACCGAGAATTCTTTTTTTTTTTTTTTTTAATGTATTCACTTAAAAAAATTACAGAGAGAAAAGGAGAGACAGAGAGGTCTTCCATTCACTGATTCTGGGGCTGGGCCAGGCTCAAACCGGGAGCCAGGAGCCAGGAGCTCCATCTGGGTCTCCCACATGGAGGCAAGGGTCCAAGCCTTTGGGCCATCCTCTGCTGCCTTTCCCAGGCCACTAGCAGGGAGCAGGATCAGAAGTGGAGCAGCCCGGATTCAAAAGGAGCACTCATCGCAGGTGGTGGCTTTACCTTCTATGCCACCATTCGGCCCCTGAGAACAGAGTATTCTCATTGGCTTAGGACAGGTCACATGCTCCACTCCTGCACAGGGGATGGAAGAAGTTTTACCCAAAGAACAGGGCCGAGAGTGGAGGAAAGATGGTTCACCAAAGCAAAATCAGGACTTCTTATCACCAGAAGGCAGATCTGGCGCCAGGCACCAGCAGAGTCTGGTACAAATTGCCTTTTCCTGTGTTACTGGGTGGTGCCACCTTCAGTCAAGCCACTTAAGGTAATCCTTGTCACTTCCACACGCAGTCAACCACCTGATTCCAAGATCCTAACCTATTGTATCCTCTCTGTCCCCAAAGACAGGTTGCTGTATAGACCATGTTGTATGTTCATAATAACCATTCCTTCCCTCCAACCTGTAACATGCTTCCACAATCTGTTGACTTTGGAAGTGACCTTGTGACATGTTGTGGCCCGTGGGACCACTGTCACATTGGAGCAGAGCTTGAAGCACCATGCATGGGGTGGCTGGCTGGGACACGTTTGCTTTGGCCCTCCTCTCGGAATATGTCCCAGACGTTGGCTATTGCTTCTCCCTAAGTTCCAGAATGAAAACATATGTGCAGTTGAGCCCAGAAGAGTGACAGCCAATCTGCAGCCCTTGTACCATGAGAGATCATTTTATTTTAAAATATTTATTTGAAAGGCAGAGAGGGAGGGAGGGAGGGAGGGAGGGGGGAAGGGAGAGAGAGAGAGAGAGAAGCTTCCATCTGCTGGTTCACTCCCCAAATGGCCACAACAGATAGGGCTGTGGCAACTCGAAGCCAGGAGCCTAGATTTCCACCCAGGTCTCCCATATGAATGGCAGGGAGCCAAGTCCATGGGCCACCGTCTGGAGCATTAGCAGAGAGCTGGATTGGGAGCAGAGTAGCAGGGACTTGAACATGCTGTACAGATGTGGGATGCAGGTGTCCCAGGAGGTGGCTTAACCTGCTGTGCCACAACGCCCACTCCTATGCCGTGAGATTTTAAAGGCTCTTGTCGCACTGCATCACGTAAGGAAAGCTGAGTAGGAAGGGTGCCTCTGTCCGTGCCTTCACTCTCGCCTGGGTAACTATGACCTCCTCCTAGGTCCTCCTGTCACCCGGCCCTCCCCCTGTCCTCACTGCAGGCACAGACATCGGAAGGGTGGAGCTGGTCCTCTTTCGCCCCTTCCTACCTCTGAAGTTGCATCGCCAATTCCAGGTCCACTGAGACTCCTGTTGACGCGCGCTGTGACTTCCGGGCTCCCCCACACATGCAGCCTTCTCCAGGGGCCCCGTTTCACTGACCCCTCGCCACTGCTGAGTGCGCCATCCTCAGATGACCACGCCCTCAGCCGTGCCACCCCGCTGCGTCCAGAGTGCTACCCCTGGCTCATCTAACCATCGGCTCTGTTTCTTAAAGAAAGACAGAGTTACAGAGAGAGAGGGAGACACACAGAGAGAGGCCTTTTATCTGTTGGATCTCTTCCCCAGATGGTCACAATAGCTGGAGTTGGGCTGGGTCAGACCAGGGCCCGAGTACTTGGGCCATCCTCTGCTGTCTTCCCAAGCACTTTAGCAGGGAGCTGGATCAGAAGTGGAGCAGCTGGGACTCGAACCAGCACCCATTCAGGATTCTGGCGTTGCAGGCAGCAGCTTAACCCGCTGCACCACAATGCCGGTGCCCACCACCTGCTTGTCAAGCTTTACCTGGTCACATCTGCTAAGGAAACGCCTCCCAAGTTGGCACGCGTCTCCTTCGCCTCTCCTGTGCTCCCAGCACGCCCTGTGCCCTCCTGTCCTCACAGCACAGGATTCACCAGTCTCACTCCATTCCTGGCCTCAAAGTTCCACAAAGACCGACTCAGGGTCTGGTTCATTTCTGTGTTCCCTCGGGTTGGTGATCCCAGCACAAAGTGGTGGTGCTTGGTTGGTACTTGGATGGTGCTTGGTGCTTGGTGATAAATTGGGAGCATGAATGCCTATTCTGGCTTTTCTGTTACTTATGTCTTCCTAACTCAGTCTTCCATGTTTCTGCCAGGTATCAACTTACAAATGAGATTGTTTTTAAAGATTTATTTATTTATTTGAAAGTCAGAGTTGCACAGAGAGAGGAGAGGCAGAGAGAGAGAGAGAGAGAGGGAGAGGGAGAGGGAGAGAGAGAAAGAGACGTCCTCCATCTGATGGTTCACTTCACAATTGGCTGCAATGGCCAGAGCTGTGCTGATCCGAAGCCAGGAGCCAGGAGCCTCCTCCAGGTCTCCCCTGTGGGTGCAGGGGCCCAAGGACTTGGGCCATCCTTCACTGCTTTCCCAGGACACAGCAGAGAGCTGGATCAGAAGTGGAGCAGCCAGGTCTCGAACCTGCAACCATATGGGATGCCGGCACTGCAGGCCAGGGTGTTAACCCGCTGTGCCCTGAGTTTTTTTTTTTTAATTATTTATTTGGAAGTCAGAGTGACAGAGAGAGAAAGGGAGAGATACAGAAAGAGAGATCTTCTAATCCGCTGGTTCACTCCCCAAATGGCCACAAAGGCCAGAGCTGGGCCAGGCCGAAGCCAGGAGCTTCATCTGGGTCTCCCAGATGGGTGCAGGGGCCCAAGGACTTGGGCCATCTTCTGCTGCTTTCCCAGGTGCATTAGCAGGGAGCTGGATTGGAAGAGGAGCAGCCAGGACTTGAACTGGCGCCCATGTGGGATGTAAGCGTCACAGGCAGTACTTTACTTGCCACCCCACAACACTGGCCCCTTTCAACAAGATTTGATCATGGAACTTATCTGCTGAAAACACTGTCTTGGCTCCCCTTTCCTCTTCGTACATCACAGGTTGATTCTCTCTGCTCCTTTGAAATCGGGCACATTAGTTTGTTGGTGATGCGCACACCACTGTTTGCAGCCCACAACTTTCTCTACTTGTATATGTTATAAATCTGCCTGCTGTCCTTACCTAGGTGTCTTGCAGAGATTCTTTAACTTGAAATTTATTTTTCTCACTTTATTTGAAAGGCAGAGAGAGAGAGAGAAAAGACAGAAAGACAACAGAGAGAGCTCTCCCACCCAACTGGTTCACTCCCCCAAATGCCCTTAATAACCAGGGTTGGGGGCTACAATGAAGGCAGGAACCAGAATCTCAATCTGAGCTTCCCGTGTGAGTGGCACGGACCCAAGTATTGGAGTCATCCCTGCTGCCTTCCAAACCACAGGGAGCTGGAATCTGCATGGGAGACAGCACTGAACCCAGACACTCCAACACTGGATGCGGGCGTCCCAAGCGGCAAGTTAACCACCGTGCCACACACCCGCCCCGTGGCAGAATCTTAAATATTCATACGCCCATTTCCTTTCTGAAACCACTGTCTCACTTATGTTTTCTCTTCATAAAGAATATCCTCGGGGCCATGTTGTGGCACAGTGGGTTACGCTGCCACTTGCAACTCTGGCATCCCGTAGCGGAGTGCCAGTTTGAGTCCTGGCAGCTCTGCGTCCAGTCCAGTTCCCGGCTAATGCGCCTGGGAAAGCAGAAGGTGCCCCAAGTGCTTGGGCCCCTGCACCCACATGGGAGACCCCGCAGAAGCTCCTGGCTCCTGGCTTCGGTCCAGCCCAGCCTTGGCCGACGCAGCATTTGGGAAGTGAACCAGCGGATGAAAGACCTCTCTATAACTGTGCCTTTTAAATAAACTTTTTAAAAAAAACTCAAAAAAAAAAAAAAAATGAGGGCTCTGCCACATGCCAGCTGTGTGCCCTCCAGCAAGTTCCTTAGCTTCTAGATCCTAAATCTGCAGAATCCTGTCATGGAAGCTCCTCCCTCCCAGGTGATGGAGACGATTGGGTGATAGGATCATACCATAGACAGTGGTCACGGAGTGTCACCTTTTATTACGATGATCCTTGCTTCACGCAATGCCCACGCCTGCGGGTGGGAGGTGGTCTGAGTTCTCAGCTTCCCTAGGATGTGCCCAGTGTTTGTCTCCTGCCCCCCTTCATCCAGCCTCCTGGCCCCTCGCCTGATGCCCGTGAGACTTCCTGGCTGAGCCTGGCTCTGCTCATGCCCGCTCGTCCTCTCTCCGCATCGCTGGCCTGCCTTTTTCTGAAAACCAGCTTGACTCACGTCAGCTTCCGGCTGCGCCGAGCTGCTTTCAGTTCCTCAAATGGACAGAGCTCTGCTCCCTGTGACAAACATGATTTCCTCTACGGGGGCCTCCGGTCCCTTCAGCCGCCTCCACAGACCGGCTCTCTCTTCTGCTGCCCCCCGCGCAAGCCTCAGGCTGCCTGGCCACTTCCAGGAGCGCCGGCGTCTGTCAGGCGTGGGTCTCCCGCAAGCTCTCGGTACGTGCTGGTCACCGTGTCGCTGGGTTCGGTGGGAGTCTCCCCACACCGGACCAGCAGCTCCCTGGGGCGAGCTCTCAGTTTTCTTCACCTTGGGGCCTCAGAGTTTGGCACAGGCCAAGTTCATAATAGGAGCTCAATGAAACTTTAAAATTTATTTTAAAATATTTGAAAGGTAGAATGAGAGAGAGAGAGAGAGAGAGAGAGAGAGAGAGAGAGAGAGAGAGTCATCCACATTCTGGTTCGCCTCCCAAGTGCCAAACCTCGAGCCCAGAACTCAGTCAGGTTTCCCATGTGGGTGGCAGGGACCAAGGACAGGGGTGTGCGGTAGCAGGAAGCAGGGTAGCCAGAACACAAAGCAGGCATTCCAGCGTGGAATGCGGACATCCCAAACAGCAGCTTAACGTGCTGTGCCACAATGCCCACCTTGCTCAATTAATTTTAAAATTAATTATTTGGTGCTGGCATTGTGGTGCACCAGGTTAAAGCCCCTGCCTGTGGCACCCACATCACATATGGGCTCTGGTTCGAGTCCCAGCTGCTCCATTTCCAATCCACCACCCTGCTAATGCACTTGGGAAAGCAATGGAAGATGGCCTAAGTCCTTGGGCTCCTGCACCCACATGGGAGACCAGGAAGAAGCTCCGGGCTCTTGGCTTCAGATTGCCCCAGCTCTAGGCCTTCCGGCCATTTGAGGAGTGAACCGGCAGATGGAAGACCTCTCCTCTCTCTCTCTCTGCCTCTGCCTCTCTGTAATTCTGTCATTCAAAGAAAGAAAGAAAGAAAAAAAGAAAGAAAGAAAGAAAGGGGCTGGCGCTCTAGCATAGTAGGTTATGCCACCGCCTGCAGTGCCAGCATCCCATGTGGGCGCTGGTTCAAGTCCCAGCTGCTCTACTTCCTCTCCAGTTCTCTGCTAGTGGCCTGGGAAAGCAGTAGAAGATGGCCCAAGTCCTTGGACCACTACACCTGGCTCCTGGCTCCTGGCTTCGGATCAGTGCAGCTCTGGCTGTTGCAGCCAACTGGGGAGTGAACCAGTGGATGGAAGACCTCTCTCTGCTTCTCCTTCTCTCTCTGTGTAACTGTGACTTTTAAATAAATTAATTAAAGAAAGGAAGGGAGGGAGAGAGAGAAAGAAGCCAGTACTCAAACCAGGCACTCTGAAATGGAATGCAGGCATGCCAAGCAGTGACGTAATGGCTGTACAGTATACACACTCCAATATAAAATATAATTTTTAAAAGCTCTACATAGAGGCAGTGTTTAAGTTGACAGCTGGGACACTTGCATTCCTTGGGATTCCTGGCTCAAGGCACAGTTCCATTCCACCTCCAATCAGCTTCCTTGTAATGTGTACCTTGGGCAGCATCAGGTGATGGCTCAAGTTCTGCTTGAGTCTCCTGTGGGAGACCCAGATGGAGTTCCTGCTCCCAGATTCTGCTTGACTGTGGCAAGCATTTGGGGAGTGAAACAACAGCAGAGGGAATCTCTCTCTCTCTCTCTCTCTCTCTCTCTCTCTCTCTCTCTTCCAGTAAAATGAAAATAAACAAACAAATACCCAGCCCTAGTATTCCTTTTGAAGATGTTTCATGATCATGTAACCAGTCCTGAGTTACTGTACATTTGTTGTCAGTCCTTTGCTAGGATGAACAGTGCAACCCTGCACATCCTTGAACATGTGATCTCACACATGAGTGAACACATCTGTGGGACAGTTTCTGAGAAGGGCGATGGTTGAGTCAAACTGTACAAAGTTTGCTTAGATGCACAAACTGATCTCCATGGAAATTCACTGGTCTGCTCGCTCATCCTTGATGGACTGCTCCTCTTCCGATCCAGCTCTCTGCTATGGCCTGGGACAGCAGTAGAAGATGGGCCAAGTCCTTGGGCCCCTGCACCTATGTGGGAGACCTGGAAGAAGCTCCTGGTTCCTGGCTTCAGATCTGTGCAGCTCCAGCCATGGTGGCCAACTGGGGAGTGAACCAGCAGATGGAAGACTTCTCTCTCTCCGTTTCCTTCTTTCTCTGTGTAACTCTGACATTCAAATAAATAAATAAATAAATTTTTTTAAAAAAAAGAAACTGCAAAAATTATGTCAGTCAGACAATGACAAACAAACCAATAGAAATGTAAACACTAAATTGAACTGGCCTCTCACCAAATAAGAAATCCAAATAGGCATTAAAGGAATTGTAAATGAAAAACCAAAATTGCCACATGTCACCATTGCATGCTCACCAGTGTGGTTAAAACAAAGAGGTCTGGAGCAGGTGTTTGGCACAGAGGTTGCCTGGGACTCCTGCATCCCGTAAGGACAACTGGACTCGAAAAGATGACCACCTTCAATTATACAAAGAGATGTGACAGAACTACAATGGAAGTCTTTTTCTCACTATCAGATTGGACAAAGAACAAGGATTTGGATAACATCGTGTTGGCAGCTACTGGAAAACGGACAGCAGTCCATCAAGGAGGAGCGAGCAGACCAGTGAATTTCCATGGAGATCAGTTTGTGCATCTAAGCAAGCTTTGTGCATTCCCATATGGCAATGCCTGGCTCGAATCCTGGCTCCTCTCCCAGTAACGGCTTCCTGTTAAGGCGTATCCTGGGAGGCCGCAGGCCTTGGGTACTTGGGTCCCTGCCGCCCATGGGAGACCCAGATTAAGTTCCATGCTCCTGGCACCTGGCTTTAGCCTGGCCCAACCCTGGCTGTTGAGGGAATTTGAAAGAGTGTACCAATGAATTGGAGCTTTGTCTCCCTCTGCTTCCTCCCTCCCTCTCTCTCCCTCTCCCTCTCTCTCTCTCTCTCTCTCTCCCTCCCCCTCCTTCTAAGAGAATGGAAATTAAAATTTTTTACTTACATATATTGTAAACATTTATTTGTTTGACAGAGTGACACAGAGAGAGGTCTCTCCCATGCTGGCTCACTCCCCAAATGGCGAAAGTGGCCGAGGCTGCACCAGGCTGATGCCAGAAGCCAGGAACTCCCACATGGGCGGCAGAGGCCCAAGTAGGAGGGCTCTCTCTCTCTCTTTGTCTTCCCTGGAAAATTAGCGGAGAACTGGATTGGAGGTGAAGCAGCACCAGACCCCATAAAAACTTTGTAAAGATGAAGAATTCTGACAATACCAAATAGTATCAAAGAGGTAGAGCAACCGGAACTCATACATTGCTGGTGAGGATGCCAATTGGTAAATTGCTCAGAATGGCAGTTTGGCATTGGCTAGAAAACATGAAGATGTACGCGTCCTATAGCCCAGAAATTCTGCTCTTAGTATGCATTCTCCTTGAAGACGCCTTGCCCATGTGTACCAGCAATTGTATTAATTGCAGTTCAGAGCCAGAACTTTTCTTTAAAAAAGATTTATTTATTTACTTGAAAGGCAGAGATACAGAGAGAGAAGAAGAGAGAGAGAGAGAGAGAGAGAGAGAGAGAGAGAAAGAACTTCCATCCACTGGTTCACTCCCCAAATGGCCACAAAGGCCGGGGCTGGGCCAGGCCAAAGCCAGAAGCCAGGAGCTTCTTCTAGGTCTCCCACATGGGTGCAGAGGCCCAAGTACTTGGGCCATCTTCTGCTGTCTTTCCAGGTGCATCAGCAGGAAGCTGGATAGGCAGTGGAGCAGCCAGGACTCAAACCGGCACCAATACGGGAAACTGGCAGTGCAGGCAGAGGATTAACCTGCTGTGCCACAGCACTGGCCCCCAGAGCCAAAACTTTTTAAAAAGATTTATTTATTTATTTGTTTAAAAAGCAGAGATAGAGAGATATCTCTCATATGCTGGTTCACTCCCCCAAAAGGCCAAGTGGCCAGACTGAAGCCCAGAATTCTGTCTGGGTCTCCCATGTGGGTGGCAGGGGCCCATGGGCCATCTTCTGCTGCTTTCCCAGGTGCGTTAGCACATTAGATGAGAAGTATAACAGCTAGGACTTACAGCACTCACCACAGTGCCAGCCCCTTTATTTATTTATTTATTTTTTATATAATAAGGCCTATTTAGGGGTTGGCTTTGTGACGTAGTAGGTGAGGCCACTGCCCGCAGTGCCGGCATCCCATATGGGAGCCTGTTGGAGTCCTGGCTGCTCCACCTCTGATCCAGCTCTCTGCTATGGCCTGGGATAGCAATAGAAAATGGTCCCCTGCACCCGCATGGGAGACCTGGAAGAAGCTCCTGGCTCCTGGCTTCAGATCAGCACAGCTCCAGCTGTTGTGGCCAACTGGGGAGTGAACCATCTGATGGAAGACCATTCTCTCTCTCTTTCTCTCTCTCTCTCTCTCTCTCTCTCTATATATATATATATATATATATATATATACACACACATATATATATATTTTCGCCTTTCCTTCTCTCTGTGTGTAACTCTGTCTTTCAAATAAAAATAAATAAATCTTTAAAAAGAAAGACTTATTTATGTATTCGAAAGGCAGAGTTAGAGGGAAAGAGGAAGATCTTCCATCCACTGCTTCACTCCTGAAATGTCCACAGCAGCTAGGGATGGCCAGGTGGAAGCCAGAAGCCTGAGATTCCATCCAAGTCTCCCACATGGAAACGGCCAAGGCCGGGCCAGCCTGCAACCAGGAACCGCCACTCAGGTCTCCCACATGGATGGCAAGGGGCCCAAGCACTTGGGCCATCTTCCACTGCTTTCCCAGCCACATTAGCAGGGAGTTGACTTGGAAGTGGGGCAGCTGGGACTTGGAACTCATGCCCACATGTGATGCTGGCGTCACAGATGCTGGCTTACCCCCCAGCACCACAACACCGACCCCTTTTTGACTTTCATACTCAAGGACTCATCCTGTGTTCCTTTGTGGCTTGCTGATCTTGCTCAATGCTGTTTCCATGCAAGCCTACCATATTGGTTTAGGAAGCATTTGTGATTTAGGAAGTTAAAGAAAAAATAAAAGAAATATGAATGTGGTTGTTTATACATGCAAGGAGTAGCTCTGGAAGCATGTGCAAGAACAAAACAACAAAACCAGTCGCTGACTTCAGGGACTGGGTGTTTGGGGTCCAGGACAATTCCAATTGGGAGTCCTGGTGTGACTTGGCCAGCTCCCCTGCTCAGGGTCTCCGGGCCTGTCCCTGTCAACTGGAGGCTCAGATGGGAAAGTGAGCTTCTGAGCCCTTCAGATTGTCGGCAGAATGCATTTCTCTGTGGCTGTGGGCTTTGGCGTGTTGCTGTTGTTGGCCGGAGGCCTCCCAGAATTCCTTGCCACGTGGGCTTCCTCAGTCGGCTGGCGACTTCATTAAGCTGGCAAAGGGCATCTCTTCACTCCACCTCCTAAAATGGGGTCTTACCTGACACCACCTGGCCTGGAGGTGACAGCCTGTTACTTTTGCCGTGTTCTGCTAACTAGATCCAAGCCACAGGTTCTACCTGCACTCAAGGGAGAGGGATGGAGACCACAGGCAGAATTCCTGGGACTCACTGTCTATTATTTTAGGAGAGGCTGCCCATTTCCTCCCTATTTTTCCGCATCCATTTGCAAGAGCTCTTTAAATGGAATGAAGTCACCCTTTGTTTACCTCACGAGGTGCCAATTCAATATTTTTTTTTGATAAATGACTTCATGAACTCCTACCAGTTCCTCTACTCATTTACCTGTAGCAACAGCGACTTCATTAGTCCTTTCTGAAATATGTCCTCCTTAACTGGAATACTAACGTGGGTCAAAGAACAGAATATTTTTTAAAAATTTATTTGAAAGGCAGAGTGATGGTGAGACTGGGAGAAACATACAGAAAAAGAGATCTTCCATCTGCTGGTTCACTCCCCAAATGGCTGTAACACCAGGTCTGGGCCAGGCTGAAGTCAGGAGCCAGGAACTCCATCCAGGCCTCCCACGTGGGTGGCAGATGCCTAAGACCTTGGGTCTTCTGCTGCCTTCCCCGGGTGCATTAGCAGGAAGTTGGATTGGAAGTGGGGCAGCTGGGATTCGAACCAGCAAGCTGATTAGGGATGCTGGTGCTGTAAGTGGTGACTTAACCCACTGCACTGCCATGCTGGCCCAGAGAACAGAATTTAACTGAGTTAGAGAATGGGCAAGAACGTTGATTTGTATTTCATTTGAAATTGTTTTTATTTTGATTTATGTGAGATGAGTCAACCAGTGATGAGGCTGCAGGTGCCAGGACAAGGCACGTGTTCCTCCCGTGTCCTGCCGTCTTGGCAGCCCGTCTGGAATGACGTCGGTCAGACTGCAGGAGTGGGCCAGCACTGTGGCTCACTTGGCTAATCCTCCGCCTGTGGCGCCAGCATCCCGTATGGTTGCCGGTTCTAGTCCCGGCTGTTCCTCTTCCAGTCCAGCTCTCTGCTGTGGTCCGGGAAGGCAGTGGAAGATGGCCTGAGTGCCTGGGTCCCTGCACCCACGTGGGAGACCAAGAGGAAGCAGCTGGCTCCTGGCTTCGGATCGGCGTAGCTCTGGCCGTAGTGGCCATTTGGGGGGTGAACCAACAGAAGGAAGACCTTTCTCTCTGTCTCTGTCTAACTCTGTCAAATAAATTAAAAAAAAAAAAAAAAAAACAGACTGCAGGAGTGTAGAAGAGTGGTTTGCTGCCCTGTCTGCCTATGGTGACGTCTTACATCCCCAGGTGATGCCAGACCTCCAGGCCCCCAGTAAGCCACAGCACCAGTGCCCATTGCCCAGGTTCTGTTCTCTCTGATGTTTGCTGTTCCAGCCTGGGTCATGCTGGCTCCCCTTGCCAGTGCCTGGACTGCAGAGCCAAGGAGTTGTCCCATTGCCACTTTGTTTTTTAAAACTTATTTATTTATTTGAAGGGCAGAGAAACAGGGGCACAGGTAGGGAAGGAAGACAAGGAGACACTGTGGGCTTCCTAAATGTGCTCAACAGCCAGGGATGGGCTGAGAGCCTGAAGTCAGTTTGAGTCTCCCACATAGACGGCAGCAACCTAACTACTTGAGCCGTCACCTGCTGCCTCCCAGGCTGCTCATTAGCAGGCAGCTGGAATGTGATGCAGAGGTGGACTCGCATCCAGGCACTCTGCTGTGGTATGTGATGGCCCCATGCAGTGTCTTCACCACCCCCAGTGACCACTCTGGGTCCCTCAGACTCAGCTACTTAGCTGTCTCTGAAAGGAACATCCCAACTTCAACGCCATGGTCATCGTCCCAGCATCTTTGTGCAAAGCACTGTGTTAGCATCCACTGCAGAGGACTGTGCCTGATCCACTGTACTTAGACTTCTCTCTCTTCCCCTGGCTAGCAAGAGCCTCAAGGACCCTGACCCAGTCTGCTTTCCTGACAGACCTACCTGTCCAGCTGTCTGTGTGTGTCCCACAAGCCCACCACCATGTCCAAAGCTGAACTCCCCTGGAGCACCCCTCTGTGTGTGTGCATTGAGCGGCCAATCCTGCCAGTGACCTAGACTGTAGGTTCTATTCATAAGCCTGCCTCTCCCACCAGACAGTGAACAACTGAGGGCAGAAACCATGTGCATTTTATTTATCTTCATGTGCCTGGAACTCAGCACAGTACCTGCCCCATAGGGGCTACTCAATAAACATTTATTGAACTGAACTAGTATTGTACCTTCCCGTCTGTGCACTGTGGGGACACAGAAGAAATGCTTGGGATATGTTTGTTACATCTGGTTCTAGGAAAGATGCTTCTCTCTAAGCCTCTGCCCACCCTCCTTCTCTGGCAGGCTTGGATGAACACTGAGAGCCAATAGTTTGTCACATAGCAACAATAGTAAAGAATGAGCTCCCGCCGCAGAGAGCCGAGCAGAGCTATTTTGAGATTCTGTAGGTAGAGTCACGGTCTGATAGGTCCGTGCACCGTGGCTATAGTTACCACACACGGCATCGGCTTAGCGGGTACGAGGCTCGGGAACTACGTCGTATTTACATGTCCATCTCCTTCCCATCTTTCAGAGCAGCTTTCAGAATGGAAAGAACCACATTTTAGGTCACGGTGTTTCTTGTTTTGAAAAACAGATTTTAATCACAGAGCTGTTAATAGAATTTAATATTCTACCAAACCACTGCTCTGCTGTGCTGACTTATGGGTGAGACGACCACCTATTCTGAACAAAAAGCAGGACCTGTGTCTCAGGTGCAGGTTCCCAGCAGGACGCACGCTGTCCTTTGTGGTCTGGCTGGGCCGCTTCCTCAGCGCCCTCTCCTACCCGGGCATCCAGTGGCATTTGCTCCCCGCTGGCCAAGGCGCGGCAGATGCCAGCCTAACCAGCGCTTCTGCTCACGCTCAGCCACCCCTGTTTGCCTGATGAGGGCCTGAAGCATTCTGGGCCGTGTCCACTTTCTCCCCAATGGCATGGTGTGCTGCAGGACTGGAGCTCTTGCACCCGGCATGGAGCTGGGCACGGACAAGACGCTTGATGAAGATTCGTTCAGGGGGTCAACAAGCCCCCCAGTCTCCAAAGGGGCTGCTGACCCACGCCAGTCCTCGGGGGGATGCGGTGCCTTACGCTGGGGAGAGTGACGAGCCCCATGGCTGCTTCTGTGGGGTTGCCGCTTTGTGTTCCAATCCTATACAAGAGAGAGTGTGTGTGTTTATGAACAGAAGTGCCCTCCCTCCCTTCCTCTCCCCCTCCCGTGCCTCCCTAACCACTCATTGGCTCTGAACTCTGTGTGAGAGTCTTGAGGAAACACCAGAGCTACCTCTTGCCCGAAGGCAGAGGAAGGTTCGGTGGCCTGAGCCCGGATCTGGTGTTGGGAGGCCCAAGTTCAACTTCTGGTTGCTGCTGTTTGGGGTTGGTGAAGGACATCTCACTTGTGGGAGAGCCACCCTTTTTCAGATCTTGAACGAGTTCCAACTCTTACCCTTCTTCTGGTGTAACTACAAAGAATCAAAGTCAAGATCCCTGGGATTGGGGCTGGTGTTGTGTGCAGTGGGTTAGGCTGCTGCCTGAGGTGCTGGCATCCCATATGGGCGCCAGTTTGTGTCCGATTGCTCCACTTCCAGTCCAGCTCACTGCTACTGGCCTGGGGAGGCAGTGGAAGATGGCTCAAGTGCTTGGGCCCCTGCCACTCACGTGGGAGACTGGAAGAAGCTCCTGGCTCCTGGCTTTGGCCTGGCTCAGCCCTGGCCATTATGGCCATTTGCAGAGTGGGCTAGCTGATGGAAGACTCCTTTCTATATTTAAAACCCTGCTCTGTTCAAAGAGATAAACATTTCTTTAAAAAGTGTATCTGAGATTCCAGGGTGGAGATATTGACTGGCACCCTGATGGAGAGGTGAGACAGACCATGTCCCTTACCGGGTCAGAAGGTCCTTATTTCTGTAGTAGATTAGGTGGGGTTGGGGCAGGGGAACCCACCAACCCAGATCAGATTCACAAACTCATGGTATCCATTCACGTGTTGCATCATCTTGAATTAGGCACTGGGGAGAGAGAGATGTCAACACTGTCCCCTGCGGCGCTGGCACACCGGGTTCTAGTCCCGGTCGGGGCACCGGATTCTGTCCCGGTTGCCCCTCTTCCAGGCCAGCCCTCTGCTGTGGCCCGGGAGTGCAGTGGAGGATGGCCCAGGTGCTTGGGCCCTGCACCCCATGGGAGACCAGGAGAAGCACCTAGCACCTGGCTCCTGCCATCGGACGAGCGCGGTGCGCCGGCCACAGCGTGCCATCCGCGGCGGCCATTGGAGGGTGAACCAACGGCAAAAGGAAGACCTTTCTCTCTGTCTCTCTCTCTCACTGTCCACTCTGCCTGTCAAAAAAAAAAAAAAAAAAAAACACTGTCCCCTTCCCTGCTGTAACAAGGAATGGCTAACAAGGACCCAGACAACTCGCGCACAGTGTGCATTGCTGGCAGCTCGGAAGTACCCCGCGCTCTCCAGGCATGCAAAGGAAGCAGGAGGCTGCACACAGGACTCAGGGTGTTGAGGGGCTTTGTAGGAAAGGGAGGGTGTAAGCCGAGACCTGAGGGGCAGTTGGGAATTAGGCGGGTGAAGCAGCGGGTGTTACAGTTAGAAGGTGCATGTGTGGGAATGACCCAAGGACGAGGGAAGCATGGGACAAGGGGAAGAGCAATGAGTCCACGTGGCTGTGTGGAAGGAAGTTAAGAGAAAGGAGGCAGGTGAGCCGGGGCCACTTCCTGCCCGGGAAGCTTCATTCTAATGGTGAAGTGGAACCATAGAAGGTTTAAATTTTTTTTTCTTTTTGGTTCTGATCTCAAATGTCACGAATTCTACAAATTTGATTATAGGCAGGATAATGTCCACAGTTATTTGTTTTAATGGTTGATTCATTTATTTTCATCCACTTGAAAGGCAGAGCAAGAGAGAGAGAGAGAGAGAGAGAGAGAGAGAGAGAGAGAGATCTTCTGTCTGCCAGTTCCCTACATAAGTATTTGCACCAGTCAGAACTCCATTTGAGTCTCCTGTATGGTGGCAGGGGTCCAAGCACTTGGCCCGTCTTTCGCTTGCTTCCAGGATGCATTAGCCAGAAGCTGGATCAGAAGCTGAGCAGCCAAGATTTGAATCAGCACTCTGATGTGGGATGCAAGCATCCTGAGCAGCAGTTTAACCCACTGACCCACAACGCCTGCACATTTGTTTTTTATTTGTTTTTAAATAGTTATTTATTTGAAAGGCAGAGATGCAGAGAGAGAGAAGAAAGAGAAAGAGAGATATCTTCCATCCACTGACTCAGTCCTCAAATGGCCACAAAAGCCCGGGCTGTCCCAGGCCAAAGGCAGAAGCCAGGAGCTGCTTCTGGCCAGGAGCATTAGCAGGGAGCTGGATCAGAAGTGGAGCAAGCTGGCACCACGGCTCAATAGGCTAATCCTCCGCCTTGCAGCGCTGGTACACCGGGTTCTAGTTCCGGTCGGGGTGCCAGATTCTGTCCCGGTTGCCCCCCTTCCAGGCCAGCTCTCTGCTGTGGAGAAGCACCTGGCTCCTGCCTTTGGATCAGCGTGGTGCGCCGGCTGCAGCGGCCATTGGAGGGTGAACCAACGACAAAAGGAAGACCTTTCTTTCTGTCTCTCGCTCTCTCTCTCACTGTCCACTCTGCCTGTCCAAAAAAAAGTGGAGCAGCGGGGACTTGAACCAGTGCCCATATGAGATGCTGCGTAGCGGCCCCTCCCCATCTTGTATTTAACCATTCACCATCGATTGTTTGTTTGCTTCCCATTGTTTGGGGGAGGAGCCTGTCACAAGGCTCCAGGGAATCTCCTACACACTGGTGTGCACTTGCGGAATATGTCCTAGGGACACTGAGGTTTTCCAAGGTTATAGATTGAGATGAACCTAAAAGTTTGTACCATGTGCTGTTCCCACTGACAGTGTGTGAAATCCACAACTCTCCCCACTTTTGCTAATACCGGCGATTACAGGTGTTTTTCAAGAACACACTTTATTAGATGTGATATCAACTAAGCAAACACTGGCAACATTTTGGAAGAGCACATGGCCCAGTAGTTCCTTGCGATGGGACGGGCAAGCAGCCACTTTCACACCCCTGTCGGCGGCTCTCGGCAGGAGCAGCCCAAGTAAAAAAATATTCTTTCCTTGCTGCAAGTGCTTTGGCAGAGTGCTGAGGTTTCCTTAGTTTCCAATTAAATTGTTGTAAGTAATGTTTCCACCTGGTTCAGAAGCCACTTGGTTGAGGAGGTGATTCGGAACACAGAATCCACAGGACTCAGTGACCTGGTACGCTGGAGGAGGAACCAGGAGACCAGGCAGATCCACGACTGCCTCCCGGACAGCTGGACAGAAGCTGGACCAGGTGCGATCACTCGCAGGAATAAGGAAGACAGAGCCAAAGGTGTGGATCCTGGGGAGAAGGGGTGGAGATGAACAAGGCTGTGTTGCCTGTGGGTCGTGTGAATTGCTTCTTGATGGAATAACGCCCTTCTCCTCCACTGCTTGTGCCTGCCACCTAAGGGCTCTCCTTCCTAACGGCTGGGGTGCCTGAGAGCCTGGACTCCTCATCCGAAGGTTTCCAAGCAGAGAGTGATCCTCTAAGACATTCCCTTACAGGCTGGCGCCGCAGCTCACTGGGCTGATCCTCTGCCTGCAGCGCCGGCATCCCGGGTTCTAGTCCCGGTTGGGGTGCCGGATTCTGTCCCGGTTGCCCCTCTTCCAGGCCAGCTCTCTGCTGTGGCCTGGGAGTGCAGTGGAGGATGGCCCAAGTGCTTGGGCCCTGCACCCCATGGGAGACCAGGAAAAGCACCTGGTTTGGACCATAGCGGCCACTTGTGGGATGAACCAATGGAAGGAAGACCTTTCTCTCACTGTCTAACTATGCCTGTCAAAAAAAAAGAAAAAGAAAAGAGGTTCCCTTCTGGAAGTCCACCGGCAGGCACCAGACACTGCTCTTTACCTTACATGTATTAATCCCCCCCCTTTTTTTTTGAACAGGTAGAGTTATAGACAGTGAGAGAGACAGAAAGGTCTTCCTTCTGTTGGTTCACCCCCCAAGTGGCCGCTACAGCCGGAACTATGCCGATCTGAAGCCAGGAGCCAGGTGCTTCCTCCTGGTCTCCCATGTGGGTACAGGGCCCAAGCACTTGGGCCATCCTCCACTGCCTTCCCCGGCCACAGCAGAGAGCTGGCCTGGAAGAGGAGCAACCGGTACTAGAATCCGGCTCCCATGTGGGAAGCCGGCGCCGCAGGCGGAGGATTAACCTAGTGTGCTATGGCGCCGGCCTAATCCCATTTTCTTTTAAAGATTTCTTTATTTGAAAGAGTTATAATAGAGAGAAAGGTCTTCCATCCGATGGTTCACTCCCCAGCTGGCTGCAACAGCCGGAGCTGTGCCGATCCGAAGCCAGGAGCCAGGAGCATCTTCCGGGCTACCCACGTGGGTGCAGGGGCCCAAGCACTTGGGCCCTCTTCTACTGCTGTTCCAGGCCATAGCAGAGAGCTGGAGTGGAAGTGGCGCAGCTGGGACCTGAACCAGCAGGCAAATGGGATGCTGACGCTTCAGGCCAGGGCGTTAACCCGCCACGCCCCAGCACCAGCACAGAGTCCGGGATCTTCCATCTGCTGGTTCACTCCCCAAATGGCCACAACAGGCAGGGCTAGGCCAAGCTGAAGCCAGGAGCCAGGAACCATCCTCTGCCACTTTTCCCAGACCACCAGCAGAGAGTTGGATCAGAAGTGGAGAAGGCGGGACACTAACCTTTGCCCATATGGGATTACAAGCAGCAGCTTAACTCACTGTGCCCTAATCCCATTTATTTTCTTTGCATTTATTTATTTATTTGAAAGTGAGACACACAGAGAGATTATCCATCTGCTGGCTCACTCCCCAGATGGCTGCAAAAGCTAGGCAAGGCTGATGCCAGGAGCCAGGAGCTCCTTCTGGGTCTCCTATGTGGGTAGCAGGGGCCCAAGCACTTGGGCCAGCCTCTGCTGCTTTCCCCGGGCCGTTAGCAGGGAGCTGGATAGGAAGGGGAGCAGTCAGGACAGGAACCATCAGCCCTGGCAGTGACTTGACCTGCTGCACCATGGTGCCGGCCCTTATCCCATTTTCTTACTCCTAGTAACCCTGAGTTTGCATATGATCCTTTTCATTTTAGAACAAGTAGTTTGAATCAGCCAAGGTGTATGGGGTGCTCAGTATGTGTTAGATACAGTGAGAAGCATTACTCACAAATTATTGTCTTTAAAAAAAATGAAGTTGTTCAAATCATGAAATCCACTTTGCTGCTGATGAGCCTGCCCAAGTCATGGGTCAGACGGAACCAGAACGGAAAACCCAGTCCTGTCCAACTCCAGTGCCTCTGCTCTCACCTGCCTGTCCTGTCCTGTCCTGTCCTGCCTGTCCTTGTGTCCCCCATTACTGGCAGAGAGCTCCTTCAGGAACGCATTCCTCACCTCAAGTGATGAAAACTTCAGCCGACCAGGTTACAATAGATGGTTCAATGCTGCTTTAAAAAAAAAAAATGTTTGTGGGCCGGCGCGGTGGCACACTAGGTTAATCATCCGCCTGCGGCGCCGGCATCCCATATGGGCACTGGGTTCTAGCCCCGGATGCTCCTCTTCAAGTCTGCTCTCTGCTGTGGGCCGGGAAGGCAGTGGAGGATGGCCCAAGTGCTTGGGCCCTGCACCCACGTGGGAGACCAGGAGAAGCACCTAGCTCCTGGCTTTGGATTTGGGGGGTGAACCAACAGAAGGAAGACCTCTCTGTCTCTTACTGTCTATAAATAAATAAATAAATACAAAATCTTAAAAAGTTTTTCACTTACTTAAAAGGCAGAGAGAAAGAGAGAGAGAGAGAGAGAGAGAGAGAGAGAGAGATCTGCCATCCACTGGTTCACTCTCCATGCCAAACACAGGAACCGGCTTCACCCCGGGCTGGGGCTTTAGTTCAGCATCCCACATTTTTGCTTCCTGCCTCCCTCCTTAAACTACCTTTAGCATATTGCTTTTTTTTTTTTTTTTCCCGATAATCACATTATCTTGATCTTTCCTTAAGCTGGCCTGCCGAAGAGCAGTGGGAAGGCAGATCCTAAAAATCTCTCCAGGGCCGAGGCAGGTCCACAGAAGTAGTTGGGGCGGGGCCCACCTGGTCGGGCGTGGGGGGGACACGTGGCGGGTCCTAAAGCATCCTCCCAGCACTGCGGGGTTTCTTGGTTTGTTTGTTTCCTAATTATCAAACTACCACACGCGTCTCCTGTCCAAAAAACATTGGAAAATTCAGACTACGGAAACAACCCGCACCCGGTGTGACTTTGGGCAGGGTGGGGGCAGGCGACGCGAAGATGCGCTGTGGGGTCTCCGGCCCCCAACTCCGGGCGGCGTCCGGAGGACCCGCCGCCCAGGGCCGTCCGCACCGGGGCGCCCCGTCGGCCACCTGCGCGGATCCTCGGCGCCTTCCAGGGCGTAGCGCCTCGGCTCCGTCACCCCCGCGGCCGCCGAGGCAGAGAGACCCAGCCCAGGCACTTTCCCGGTAACTGTCTACCGACTGAAAATAGATCCCGAGTCCGCCCCCGCCCCCCCCCGCCTCGAAATCCTCCCCTTTAAAGGGAGCCACCGAGTGACGCCGGGGGAGTTTGCGGAAGCGCCAGCCGCGTTGGGGCCTGGGCGGATCCCGTGGTGGGACAGGCCCCGCCCCCGGCCCCTCGTCCCCCATTGTGCGAGCCGCTCGGGCGCCGGCCCCGCCCCCGCCCCGCCCTCCGGAGCGCGGCCCCGCCCCCTCCTGCGCCCCCCCTTGGCTCATTTCCGGCCGCCGCCGCTACCGCTAGCCTGTAAGAAGGATTCGGCAGAGGGAAGAAACAACAGCCGCCATCTTGTTTGTGTGCTAGGCTCGGGGGGGAGAGAGGGCGAGAGGGAGCGGGCGAGAGTGGGCGAGCGGACGCCGGGCTGCGGGCGCGCTGCGGGCGCGGCGGAGCGCGGCGCGGAGCCGGGCCGGCGAGCGGCGGCAGGGCCGAGACAGTGGCCGGGGGCCCGGGGCGCGGGCGGAGGCGCCCCCCAGCCCCCTGCCGCCTCGCACACACCCCCACCGCGGCCCGGAGCCGGGCCCGGCGTCGACGCCTGGGGGGACCATTACATAACCCGCGCCCCGTCGAGGGCGGCCCGAGCGGGGCCCCGGGGGCGGGCGCCGGGCCGCCGGGTGGGGGCCGCCGCAGTTATTTATTTTCCGCGGGAGAGGCGGGCGCTGCGCCGCCGCCCGCCGCGGCCTCCTCGGTGGGCCCGGCCCCCTCGGCCCGCGGCCGGCCCGCCGCGCGATGTGAGGCGCGGCGCCGGCCTGGCTCTGGGCTCGGCGAGCTTGGCGCGGCCATTAGGGCCGGAGCGGCGGCGGGCGGGGGCCCCGGGGGGAGCTGAGTGAGCGCGGCGCCGCCCCCGCGCCCCTTCTCGCCCCCGCCTCCTGGTGGCGATGCGAAGGAGGAGGACAGCGCCGAGGAGGAAGAGGCTGATGGCGGCGGCGCTCCGAGAGACCTCGGCTGGGCAGCGGGCGGGCCGGCGCCGGCGCCTCTAGAGCCGCGCGTTCCGGGAGTCGCGGGCCCGGGCGCGGGCCCCTCGCGCTCGCCCCTGCCTTTCCTGTCGAGCCCGCATCCCTGCGCAGTCCCCCGACCCGGCGGCCAGAAAAGGGAACTTCCCCACCCCCCGCGGCCGGCGCGGCGCCCCCCGAGCGCGCTCCGGGGAGCGGGGCGGGACCCCGGGCCGAAGAGGACGGTGTTTTCGGAGGATCCTCGTCCGCTTCGTCCGCATCTCCGAGAGCATTAAACATGGCCGAGAATGTGGTGGAGCCGGGGCCGCCTTCAGCCAAGCGGCCTAAACTCTCCTCGCCGGCCCTCTCGGCGTCGGCCAGCGACGGCACAGGTTAGTCCTCCGCAGCCTCTCGCGTCCTGCCCGTGCGCCTCTCCTCTCCCCGGGACGCGCGCGTGTCGCCCCTTCGCGCTGCCCGCTCCCCTGCCCCGTAGTGCATTTCTAGAGGCGTTTGAATGAGCTGGCCGAAGACGTCCAGTAGCCCGACCATTTGCTGGGCCTCGCGGTGCAGCGGGGGCCACACCGTGTCAGCCCTGTGTGTGCTGGGATTAGCGCTCGCCGGGTGGAAGCGGCCCTTATTGTTGCCCCGTGCGCTCGATTTCGGGAATGCCGACGCTCCTGGGTGCGAGGGCTTCGCGTCGTTCGGGATGGAGTGGCTGTCGTCGGTGGTAGATGAAAACCTGCCAGGCCTTTCTCCTCGATTGTACTTCCCACTCTTCTTTTCCAGCGTTTTTTCTCCTCGTTGCACAAGATAATCTGAGCGGGAATAAGATGTAAAAAAAAAAAAAAAGACCTTGGTTTTATTTGTGTGAGATCCACAGATTTGATGTGAAGTTGAACCAAATTGTGTTACCCATCACTCTCGGCTTTCTTTCTTTTTCTTTCTTTCTGTTTGCCCTGAGAATCAATATGGGGCGCAGTTCATTCCTACATCCCCCTCCTCTTCGCTGTGAGACCACAATGTCTGAGACGCTGGGTTTTGGGGTCGGGCAGGCGAGGCCTTTTCTCCGGTTTGTAGCCACTGTCCCCCTTTGGAGAGACGGTTCTGCGGAGGGACGCACCTGGGAAGTTGCGCGTTCCAGCCGTGAACTCCAACTTGAACTGATTGCACAGAAGCTTCAATACGCTGTAGGTTTTGGTGTGTGTGTGGTTTTGTCCTCTTCCCCTTAAAACGTCTCTGGAGATGCGATTTCAGTTTCAGAGCTCCGCGAATTCTTTCCTTGAGTCAGTTGTGGACTGATCCCTTTGTTAGGAGAAGTTGAGGGAGACCTCTTGCATCCTCCTCCTCCTCCTCTTACACTTTAATGGTGTCTCCTGGTGGCCACCGACCTTCTCTTTCGCTGTCATGGTGGTTTGAGATGCCAGCGTAGTGAAGAGAAGAAGGGCTGGCCGTCTGACAGGCCGCAAGATGTGCCCCAACTGTGGAGCATCTCCTAACTCCCCAGAACGCCATCCCTCTGTCTGCCTGTGCGAGTGCATAATGGAGTTAAGTGGACCCCAGAAGTTGGTTAGACAACTTCCAGAGCTTGTTTCTAAGTAGGTTTCACTTTAAAGGCTGAAAATAGGATTATAGCATGCTATGAATTTGTTGCTTTTTAAGAAAGATGTATCATCATAAGACATGAGCTTGTTAACCTGAAAAAGATTGCAGCTAAGGATCTTGCAGTTCTCCACCTAAGGTTTGTAACATCAGCTTGTGTGGGTAACCTTGTGTTTCTGTAGTCTTTGAGGATTTTTTTTTTTTAACTTTTTCTTCAGAATTCATGCACACAGATAGCATTGTGTTCCTTGGCACTTAAAGGTGTTTCAAAAGAATTTTCTGGAGATATTATTTAGACAGGTATTCCCCTGTAGACTTTGGTGAAAAGTTGTAATGGAGTCAGCATTTGAGTTAACTTGGAATGCTGTTGGGAAAACTTTTTTTATATACTTTATTTCCACGAGCCCTCATTTGATTGAGCAGCTTTGTTTTGGAACTCCGTTGTGAGATTTCTGTTCAGTTGCAATGCTGCATTCTTCCTCCCTGATCTGTGTCCTTAGTTAACCAACTCATTCTGGTAGTGTCCTATTCTGTTTAATACACAAAAACTATTTTGCTACTTGAAATATCTTTGAATACTTCTGAGTCCTAAATGTATCAATTTTGAATTTTTATAAATAAAAAAACCCTCCATATAAGAGATTCATTCATTCACTGTTAGTATGAAGAGTTTATCTTAGTATTAATGATTTTTCTCTACATTTTATAGTGAGTAGTTGATTACCACTCCCCCACACTCCCAAATCCAGATTCAACTGGAGGAATTCTTCGGCATACAATTTTTAATTGTAACCAGTCTGGGTGTCTTGGATGAGAATTATGTACTATGAGGATACTGTTCCTCTGTGAACTTACTTCAACCTGGTCATCGCTACTTAGTGGGGGGTTTTTGGTTTTGTGTTTTCCATTCAGCAATGTGTAATCATTTGCAGGCAGCTTTTAATTGTGGTGCTTCTTCACTTTTAAAAGTTAACACACTTGTAATGTCAACGTTTTGACTTTTGAGTTGTCACTTGGATATTTTACATGATTTTTTTCTAGAACCAATCAAAATAAATAAATAAAATTCTAGATCCCAGAGGCTTTTAAACGTGACATAAGCTTCAAAAAGTATTTGAGAGTGTTGCATTCACAAGAAAGAATACTGGGATCCAGTGGGTTGATATGCTAAAGTGTTGAGAACAGATTTTAAATCCAACTTTTTGAGTTTCTTTAGATTAGGTACTGATGGAGCATGAAAACGATGACTGACTTAATATTCAAATATTGGAAGAAATTTTCCATGTTGATCAAGTAACTTGATTTAAGTTCAAATTTTTTGTTTTGGAATGGGGAGGAAAAGAGACTTAGAAAAATCTTTGTATCTTTGTGTAACTATTGAGTATTTCTATTCGATCTATTGAAAATTTTATTTAGTTATGGTTAAGGGCAAAACATTTGATAAGTGAAGTGACTCCCCTACCCCCCAAAAAATCATGAAAGCTATTTGTAAAAAGATCTTGGTTAATATTAATGACTAGAAAAGTTAGCAACAGGTACATGCTAAAAATATTTCTTGAAGTGATGAGTATGGTGTGGGCCTTTGTTGGTCACTGAATATGTTGTGTCACTACTTGTAAACACTGAATGGGGTATGCGTTTACAAATGGACTCTGGAAAGGTGGGTGGCAATTTTAGGATCTTGGTTCAGTTTTGTGGCCCTGCTGTGTGTGTTAAGATCAACTTGGGTTTATGCCCTTTTTTCCTCCCTGTGTCAAAGGAACAGGACAGATCGTGTATACCTGCATTTTGACTACTTGATTAATGTGCTCAGTGGAGAAATTGTTAGGATTTTTTGGATGTCAGTTTTTCTTCCATGAAATTGACCGATAGTGATTTATCATCCTAACCAGAACATTTTGATAGAGGCCATTCTTCTTCAGGTTCAGAATCTGTGATACTGTGGGTGACTTTTTAGGCATGAATGTTTACATTGGACTTCTGCTTCTGGAGTCTTTCAGATGCACCTCCTTGGTCTGTCAAGGTATTGATTACCTCAATATTAAATTGCGAAATATTTTACCAGTTGCCTTAAACTTATCTGATGATCGTTTACTCTCAAGGCTCCCATAAGTTCATTGATAGGACTTCAAGGAAGTTGTTTGTGACTGAGGGTTTGTGTCAATCTGCTGTGTGTGAGAATTTAGGTGCCCTTAACGAGCAGGAGTTCTCGGTTAGTACAGAGGTAGGAAATATATTGGTATGTCCTGTCAATGGAGCCTAGGGAAGGAGAGGGTTCTGCCGTAGTTGTCTTTTGGCATTATTTCTGATGTTTTCCAACTCTAATTTTAATATATTTCATAAAGGAAAAAACTGGATCAGTTGAAAACTAGTGTGTATGGTGGTGTTTGCAGCAACATGAAGTGGTAAATAGGAAAGGGGAGAAAAAGAGTAGGAAGAATGTTGGAGATACAAGTGGGAGTGTAAACTACTTCTTCCTGGTGTATTTACAAAAACAGTTCAGGAGTTACTCTGCCAATTCATATGCCCAAAATTAATGAAAAAATAAAACATGCTGCTTTTTGTGTGTCCAGATTTTAGAGTTTGCTCCTTTCAGAGTTGAATTTGAGTGTGGCAAACATTAGTGAAATTAATGGGCAAGTGAAACAAATTATACCAAATGTAAAATGCTTTAACCATTGAAATTTTTAAAAAGATTATTTATTTGTCAGGCAAAGTGACAAATCAATTGATCAAATGATCGATTTTCATCCACTGGTTCATTCTCCCAAATGGCCAGGCTGGAGTTGGGAGCTTGGAACTCCATGTGGGTCTCCCACATGGGTGGCAGGGGCCCAAGTTCTTGGGCCATCTTCTGCTGCCTTCCCAGGCATGTGAGCAGTGAGCAGCCAGAGCCTGAACTGGTGCTCAGATAGAGCATGCCAGCATCCTGTCGAAAGCAGTGGCTTAAAAGCTGCATAACGCTGGCCCCTAAACACTGAATTTTGCAGATGATTTTATTGTCACATGAGAACTACTTTCCTTCTGAAATTTTAATGGGAATTTAAAAATTGTTTTGTTCCAAATAAAGGTTTAAAAGAATAAATATTAATTGAGACATTAAGCCGCTGGTGAGCCATTTGGATATGATTTGGTTTTAGGTGTAGATCCTTTTTGTAAATGTTCAAATGGTCAGGTGTAATTTTGTTGAGAAAGTGAGATAGTAAAATTAAAACCACTGAAGGGGCTGGCGCTGTAGCGTAGCTGGTAAAGCCGCCACCTGCAGTGTTGGCATCTCATATGGGCACTGGTTTGAGTCCTGGCTGCTCCACCTCCCATCTAGCTCTCTGCTGTGGCCTGGGAAAGCAGTGGAGAATGGCCCTAGTCCTTGGGCCCCTGCACCCACGTGGGAGACCCAGAAGAAGCTCCTGGCTCCTGACTTTGGATCTGCTCAGCTCTGGCCGTTGTGGCCATTTGGGGAGTGAACCAGCAGATGGAAGACCTCTCTCTCTGCATTTCCTTTATTCTCTGTGTAACTCTTAAATCTTAAAAAATAAGAAAAATTACTGGAAAATAAGTAAGTGCTAAGCGAAGGAGTTTTAGAGTGAGATTCTAGAGTTCATATTAACTGAACCTTGAGCCAGTTACTTACACCATGTCTCTCTGCTTCCTTTCCTGCAGTACTCATAGGGTTGTGCTGAAGAATAAATGAGAAATCTGTTAATAAAATGCCTAGGACAGTGCTTGTATGCACTCAAACTGTTTTAAAATGTAGTTGCTAAATATCCCAGAAGGAAAGCAGTAGCTTTCTAATGGATATATAGGTTGGACAGAGAAAGCCAAGAACATGATGTTCCTTGAGTCGTCTTAGAACAGGTTTTTTTTTTTTTTTTTTTTTTTTTTTTTTTTTTTTTTTTTGACAGGCAGAGTGGACAGGAGAGAGAGAGACAGAGAGAAAGGTCTTCCTTTGCCGTTGGTTCACCCTCCAATGGCTGCCACGGCCGGCGCGCTGCGGCCGGCACACCGCGCTCATCCGATGGCAGGAGCCAGGTGCTAGGTGCTTTTCCTGGTCTCCCATGGGGTGCAGGGCCCAAGCACCTGGGCCATCCTCCACTGCACTCCAGGGCCACAGCAGAGGGCTGGCCTGGAAGAGGGGCAACCGGGACAGAATCCGGTGCCCCGACCGAGACTAGAACCCGGTGTGCCGGCACCGCAAGGCGGAGGATTAGCCTGTTGAGCCACGGCGCTGGCCTAGAACAGGTCTTAATGTGGTTAGCTTATACTGCATCCACCAAAAGATTAAGTGTTTTAGGACTAGAGGAATATGGGAGGGGCTGGCACTGTGGCTCACTAGGCTAATCCTCCGCCTGTGGCGCCAGCATCCCACAAGGTCGCCAGGTTCTAGTCCCAGTTGCTCCTCTTCCAGGCCAGCTCTCTGCTGTGGCCCGGGAGTGCAGTGGAGGATGGCCCAAGTGCTTGGGCCCTACACCCATGTGGGAGACCAGGAGAAGCACCTGGCTCCTGGCTTCGGATCAGCGTGGTGCGCCGGCCACAGCTGCCATTGGGGGGGTGAACCAACAGCAAAAGGAAGACCTTTCTCGCTGTCTCTCTCTCTCTCATTGTCCACTCTGCCTGTCCAAAAAAAAAAAAAAAATGGAGCAGCTAGGACTTGAACTGGCATCCATATAGGATGCTGGTACTGTAAGCAGTGGCATTACCCTTTATGCCACAGCACCAGCCCCTCAAATTTTTTAACTAATTTATTTATTTATTTGAAAGAGTTAACATAGTGAGAGGAGAGAGAGAGAGAGAGAGAGGGAGGGAGGGAGGGGCAGAGAGAGGGCTTCCATCCGCTGGTTCACTCCCCAATTGGCCACAACTCCTGGAGCTGAGCAGATCCAAGTGAGGAGGCAGGAGCTTCTTCCCAGTCTCCCACACGGCTATAGGGGCCCAAGGACTTGGGCCATCTTTTACTGCTTTCCCAGGCCATAGCAGAGAATTGGATTGGAAGTAGAGTAGTCGGGACTCAAACCGGCACCCATATGGGATGCCAGCACTGCAGGTGTTGGCTTTACCAGCTACACCACAGCACCAGCCCCTCAAATATTTTTTAACCACATGTAAGTAAGAACTGTATTTTACATGTAGAACCGGCCTATCTCGACAAATGAATGATTAATATTTTGCGCTTACTAATTGTAATGTATTTTGATATTTTCTTTAATTTTGTTTTCCTTAAGAGAACTGATTGTAACTTACTGTATTGATTCTTTTTTTTTTTTTTTTTAAACAGGCAGAGTTAGAGAGAAAGAGAGAGAGAGAGAAAGGTCTTCCTTCTGTTGGTTCACAACCTAAATGACCGCTACAACTGGAACTATACCTAGCTGAAGGCAGGAGCCAGGTGCTTCTTCCTGGTCTCCCACACAGGTGCAGGGGCCCAAAGCACTTGGGCCATCCTCCACTGCCTTCCCAGTCACAGCAGAGAGCTGGACTGGAAGAGGAGCAACCGGGACTAGAACCCAGTGCCCATATGGGATGCCGGTGCTGCAGGCAGAGGATTAACCAAGTGAGCCACGGCACTGGCCCCCACTATTAACTTGTGAGCCACTATTTGAAGAACAGTGGTTTGAAGAGTTGACAAGATGGCAGTTGTCCTATATTGGCCCAGCATTTTCTGTATGCTAGGCATTTATCCTCAATCTAGGGAACACTGGTAACCCAGACAAACATAGTCCCTTTTTTCCTTCCTGCAGTTTATAGATCAGAGAAGGTGGGCATTAAAGTGGTGTGATCAGCATTGTATCTGGGAAGGGCAGTGGTGGGAGGAACAGGGATAGACAGGGACTCTGATGGCTGTCTTTGAGACATTGGTGTCTGATCTTGGGGTCTCACGGAGAGAGGGTTAGTAAGAGTGAGCCCAGGCTGAACAAGAGAGCACAAGGATCTTCTTTTAAAAAGCTCGTGGAATAATTTAAAAATAACGTGCATTTCCCAGTGAATTTCCTAAGCCCCATCATGTAAGGCCCAAGAGTATGGCGTGCTGAGAAAACCTGTAAATCCCACCTAGCTGAGAGGGACAGCAAGAAATATGGTTGTAGTGGTGATCAGTGGGCTATTCATGCAGAGGTGTAGAGGCTGAGGAGTTTGGCCACCTTAAATCGATGGGGCGGAATTTTACCTGGGCTGATTAAAATGAGGAGGAGTGGTTTGGGAAGGAGTAGGGAAGAGTAGGCAGTGAGGCAGTGTTAGTGTTCCAGTTGCGTAGGGCTGGCTTTCCTACAGAACTTTCTTTTCTTTTTTTCTTTTTCTTGTTTTTAGACAGTGAGAGAGACAGAGAGAAAGGTCTTCCTTTTGCCGTTGGTTCACCCCCCAAGTGACCGCTACAGCTGGCACGCCGCACCGATCCAAAACCAGGAGCCAGTGCTTTCTCCTGGTCTCCCATGGGGTGCAGGGCCCAAGCACTTGGGCCATCCTCCACTGCACTCCTGGGCCACAGCAGAGGGCTGGCCTGGAAGAGGAGCAACGGGGACTAGAACCTGGGGTGCTGCAGGCAGAGGATTAGCCAGCCTAGTGAGCTGCGGCGCTGGCCAAGTTAGGCATTTCTGATGTAAAGATTATTGTGGTGGTTTCTGCTCTCAAATCCTTTTCGTGATATGGTGGAATTGGTATATGTATACATCACTTTTCCCATGCTCTGATAAGTTTGAAAAATGTTTTTGATAAAGGCAGGATAGGGATCTTCTCTCACAGTTTGAGATGTTGGTGAAAAACCTGAGAAAACGTGTACTTGAGCAGGGTTGGTGGAGTGGAAAACAACACTTTTCATGAAAGTGGGGAGAAGTTGGAAGGCTATTTCAGGTGGAACAAAAGTAAATGCATCTGAAGTCGCTGGAACTTAGGCTGTTTGGGGGGCTGTGTTCATGGGAGACAGGTGGAAAAGGATGTTGGAGTCCTATGAAGGAGAGACACAAAGCTGCTGAGGGACTTGCCCTGTCTTGACTGCCCAGGAGAGTGATAGGTTGGAGAGAGGCTAATTCTGGAGACAGTGTACATGATCAGCAGCAAAGTGAAAACCTAATGGTGGGAAGACCAGGACCATGTTATTTTGCTTTTATTAAAAAGATTTATTGGGGGCCGGCACCGTGGCTCACTTGGCTAATCCTCTGCCTTTGGCACTGGCACCCCAGGTTCTAGTCCCGGTTGGGGTGCCGGGTACTAGTCCTGGTTGCCCCTCTGCTGTGGCCTGGGAGGGCAGTGGAGGATGGCCCAAGTGCTTGGGCCCTGCCACCCGCATGGGAGACCAGGAGGAAGTACCCGGCTCCTGGCTTTGGATTGGCGTAGCACCAGCCATAGCGGCCATTAGGGGGAGAACCAACAGAAGGAAGACCTTTCTCTCTCTCTCGCTGTCTATAACTGTCTCTCTCACTGTCTAACTCTGCCTGGCCAAAAAAAAAAAAAAAAAAAAATATTGGGAGCTGGCACTAAGGCATAGCAGATAAAGCTGCTGCTTGCAGCACCGGCATCCCATATGGGCGCCAGTTCAAGTCCCAACTATTCCACTTCCAATCCAGCTCTCTCTGACACGCCTGGGAAGGCAGTAGAGGATGGCCCAAAGTGCTTGGGGCCTGCACCCTCGTGGGAGACCCAGAAGAAAGAAGCTCTTGGCTCTGGATTGACCCAGCTCCAGCAGTTGCAGCCATTTGGGGAGTATATCAGCAGGTGGAAGGAAGATATCTCACTGTCTCTTCCTCTTTCTCTCTGTAACTCTTTCTAATAAATAAATCAGTCTTTAAAAATAAAGTATTCATTTAGTTCAAACTCAGAGTGATGGGGGAGGGAGGGAATGAGGGAGAGAGAGATAAGAGATCTTCCCATCCCTGATTCGCTTCCCAGATGGCCATAAGAGCCAAGGCCGGGTAGCTTCAAAGCCAGAAGCCAAGACCTCCATCTGGGACTCCCACATGGATAACAGAGACTCAGGCACTTGCTCTGTCTTCCATTGCCTTCCCAGGCACAGGAACTTAGTTGGAAGCAGCCAAGAATTGAACTGGCACTCTAGTGTGGGATACATGTATTGCAGGTGGTAACTTAACTTGTGCCACAATGCCAGCCCCCATTTTCCTTTTTTTTAATTTTTTTTTTTTTTTATTTGAAAGAGAGACGGAGACATCTTCCACCTGCTGGTTCACTCCTCAAATGGCCGTAATGGCCAGGGCAGGTTAGGCCAAAGCTAGGAGCTTGGAACTCCGCCTAGGTCACCCATGTGGGTAGCAGGGGCCCAAGTACTTGGATCATTTCACTGCTTTCCTGGGTGCATTAGCAGGGAGCTGCATCAGAAGCAGGAAATTGGGGACTTGAACTGTTGCTTTGATACGCAGTGCAGGTGTTGCAAAGGGTAGGCCAGTTCACTGTGCCACAGTGCTGGCCCCTGATTTTCCTTCTTTTGAAATGAACTTATTTGCTTTGGAAGTTTCAGGTAAATTGTAATGACCAAAGTATATTGTTTAAGATTCACGTTTATGACAAGTTGCATAAATAATGAAAATATAGCAGATATTAATTCAGAGTCCATTTGTTCACTCTTGTTTATAGCTTTGCAGTTTTTAGGAATCTGGTTTGGTTTTTTTTTGTTTGTTTTTTTTTTTTTTTTTTTGGCAATAGTGTGATAGCTTTTCCCTTTAGGATCCCATATAGACATACCATTGGAGTAAAAAACACCAAGATTTACTTAAAATCAATAAATGTTTAATGATAGCACAGAGTTTAGGTTTAATATATACATATATAGTTGAATCTTTTCTTTAAGATTTATTTATTTATTTGAAAGAGTTACAGAGAAAAAGAGGGAGAGACAGAGATCCTTCATGTGTTTGCTGAAATAACAAGGGCTGGGCCAGGCAGAAGCCAGGGAACCAAGAGCTTATTTCAGGGTAGGTGTTGGGGCCCAACAAGCACTTCGGCCCTCTTTTGCTGCTTTTCCCAGACCATTAACGGGGAGCTGGATCAGAAGTAGAACAGCCAAGACTCAATATTGGCATCCATATTGTATCCCATAGTAACAGGTGGCAGCTTTACCTTCTGTGCCACAGTGCCGGCTCTGAATTGACTTCTTTATATATATATATAATATATATATATTACATATATAAAGACTTATTTATTTGAGAGGCAGAATTATAGACAGAGGGAGAGACAGAAAGAGAGACCTTACATCTGCTGGTTTGCTCTCCAAATGCTCCAGCTGCCGGAGCTGGACTGATCCAAAACCAGGAGCTTCCAGATCCCGTGCAGGAGCAGGGACCCGAGCACTTAGGCCATCCTCCACTGCTTTCCCAGGGCATCAGCTGGGAGCTGGATCAGAAGTGAAATAGCCAGACCTTGAACTGGCGCTCATAGGGGATGCTGGCAGCATGGGGTGGGGCTTAACCTACCACGACACAGTGTGCCAGTCCCCTTGAATTGGCTCTTAAGGTAGGATTTTGATAAACAGCATTGTTCTCATCTTACAGTTAATTTTATACCAAAAAGTGTCAACTGTATTAGTAAATTGATGAAGATGTCATTGGTAGATAGAACTTTTAAATGTGGGTCCCAGGTCATATTCATTAATCATTCAAATTTCTGTTTACATTTTGAGACTTAAGAAGAAACTCAAGTTAATCTCTTCCCAAACTGTAGGTATACCTACTGAAGTCAAGGTTGCAAGACAGTGCTAAGAGTGTGTGTTTTGAAATTTGCTTGTACTTTTGCCTTTTGACTCTTTTGGGCTTCAGAGTTCAATAGCTACATAACTGTGGTTCTGAAGAATTTATTATGATCTTCTATCCAGATTTGTTTAGAACAGTCATTTCCAATTGTATTGGGAGTTGGACCTGACTTTCCAGCATGGATATTTCGTTTTAATTTTCTTAGAGTTTCTTCAAATTATGTAATTTGAAGATATTTGTATTTGTCTTTCTTTGATAGATGAGTTTGTGTGATTTTGGTTAATTGTTTATCTACAGGGTGTTAAAATGCTATGTGTGTGTCTGTGTGGCTGTGTTTTAAGATTTTATTTAGAGAGAGATCTCTTCCCATCTACTGGTTCGCTCCCCAAATGGCCACAACAGAGCTTCCTCCTGTCTCCCACGTGGGTGTTAGGGGCCCAGACACTTGGGCCATCCTCTGCTGATTTCCAGGCCTATTAGTGAGTATCTGAAGTGGAGCAGCCAGGACTTAACCTGCAGGTAGTGGCTTAACCAGCTGCACCATAGCGCTGGCCCCAGAAGTGGCTGTTTCTAAAATGAAGTACTGAGGGACTGGCGTTTTGGCATAGCAGGGTAAGCCTCCACTTGTGATGCTGGCATCCCATGTGGGCACTAGTTCAAGACCTGGCTGCTCCACTTCTGACCCCATTCTGCTAATGCGCCTTGGAAAGCAGTGAAAGATGGTTCAAGTGCTTGGACCCCTGCATTCATGTGGGAGAGCTGTAAGAAGCTCCTAGCTCCTGACTTCTGTCTGGTCCTGGCCCAGCCCCAGCCATTGTGGCCATTTGGGGAGTCAAACAGTGGGTGGAAGATCTGTGTGTCTGTCCTCTCTGAAACTCTGCCTTTCAAACACATAAAAATAAAGAATTGTGGTTAGGAAAATTGTTTCAGCCTGGTAAATTTATGCAATTCTTAAAATTTGCCTCGTTGCAAAAGCTACACTTTTTTTTTTTTTTTTTGACAGGCAGAGTGGACAGTGAGAGAGAGAGACAGAGAGAAAGGTCTTCCTTTGCCGTTGGTTCACCCTCCAATGGCTGCACAGATGGTGCGCTGCGGCCGGCGCACCGCACTCATCCGATGGCAGGAGCCAGGTGCTAGGTGCTTTTTCCTGGTCTCCCATGGGGTGCAGGGCCCAAGCACTTGGGCCATCCTCCACTGCACTCCCGGGCCACAGCAGAGGGCTGGCCTGGAAGAGGGGCAACCGGGACAGAATCCGGTGCCCCGACCGGGACTAGAACCCGGTGTGCCGGTGCCGCAAGGCGGAGGATTAGCCTGTTGAGCCATGGCGCCGGCCAATAATATCTGATTTCTCCTGTATAGTGGAACTGTTTTGATCTTTTGGGTGTTAGGTTAAGTGAGCCGAGTTTATTTTACAAAAAATTACATAGTTAACTCTGGTCTGAGGACCACAAGAAATACAGAAAACACCAAAGGTGATCTATAGAATTAGTATGTAATTATGAAAGGATGTTTTGACTCAACGCTAGTTTCCCACGTTTAACCAAAACTTATTTTTGTTTAAATTGTCACATATCAAATACATGGTCCATTGGATAAACTGGTAGTATGCTCAGCTTTTCAAATCAGATTTAAATTTGTCCTTTCAGTCACCTTTTTTTTTTTTTTAAAGGGAAAGAGTTTATTGGGGGAAACCCGACAGACTGGAGATAAGGGGTGAAGAAGAAAAAGGGAGAAGGAGAGCGTAAGAGAGAGATCAAGAGGGAGAGGGAGAGAGAATGAGAGATCAGGAGATGATGGAGAGAAAGAGAGCCATGTGTTCAGGAACAGGTCCTCTTAAAATGTTGTGGGGGGGGCAGGGAAGTAGGAGCACCGAATCCCGTTAGGGTGGGGGAGGAGCTTGACACTGGTGGTTGGGCCCTGTGGACATCTGGCTTCCAGCAGTGGTGGGGACTAGAGTCTAGGATGGTGTCAGGGTGTAGATTGTGCCATTTTACCAACATTCCCCCCTTTTGTTTGTTATAAAGCAGGAGTTGTATGGGATTCCATTAGTCCCAGAAGCCCAGGAGGGGTAGAGGGACACTGATCTGTCTTTAGAACTACTTCCTGTTGATTGGGACGACAAAGTACTCTGCTGTCATGGGCCATTGTCACAAGCTGCTGTCTCCTGGCTGGGGAGCCGAGTATATCCCTGTAGCAGCATTTGGTTGACTGCCTAGATGGTGAAGGCCTTGGTTCTTCCCATTATCACCCCCTGTAAACACTCAGGATTTGGAAGGCTGGTGTGTGGATGGAGATCACGAAGAGTGGAAGGAGTTCTGGGGGTGTGTTCTGTGAGTGGCAGAAATCCAGGACCCTAGGGCAGTTCTCCAAAAGGAGAACAAAGTCACTGGGGGAGCCTGGATCCAAGTCACAGCACCAGTGTAAGGCTTCCACAAAACACACCAAACACCGGAATTAGGGAAAGAGTTTATTGGGGGTAACCCGACAGACCAGAGGGAAGGGGCAAAGAAGAAAAAGGGAGGAGAGCATAGGAGAGAGAGATGGAGATGGAGAGAGAGTTCATCACTATGCTTGGACTGAATGTACACACGATGAAACCTTTTACTCAGGTAACTTTGAATTTGAACATGATCAGGGTCTAAAGGAACTTGTCAACAGACTATCTGGTAGAAGTAGCCTGCTGCTGCCGATCTTTGATGGTTTAGGAAGCAGGAAATGCCTTACCTGGAGGTGGTCTCAGTTCATTCATTTCAGTCATTTGTGGTGCTCTTTTATAATATTGTCCATAGGATAGTTTTAAAATAATGGCATAGATTTCAGATTTGTAAATTTTTAATTAAATAGGGAGCAAAAAAATTAAGAGTTCATCTTATTATCTAGAAAGAAAATATTGGCTGTCTTTCACTTTCCAATCCAGTTAACTCCTGTTGCTCATATTCAGTGTCTTCTCTGGAGCGTGGGGTACCACTACCTTTGCCATCTTGGAACCTACTTCTCAGAACAGTATTGCTGTTTGAATGACCTGGGAAATTTTTCGTTTTTAGCATTTTTTGTTGCTTAACATCTTTGTAGATTATTGTCTCTTAAATTCAAATTCTGTTGATTCTACTGGTCCTCTCTCAGCCTTTCCTTGTTTTTTTCGCCCCATAGATGCTCTCTGATCAGCCTTACTTGGTGGAGGGCTCACAGACCTTCACAGACCTTCTCTTATGTTTCAGAGCTATTGATGGGTGTCTGCTGTTCATCTTTGTGTGGAGATTCCAGTGACAGCTGAAGTTCCATTTCTCTTTCACATGTGTGCCTTCCCCGATTGTCTGTCTACACAACTGTATCACTAGACTGTTCCCTTGTCTGTGCCAGAAGTTTGTCTTTTTTTTTTTTTTTTTTTTACAGGCAGAGTGGACAGTGAGAGAGAGAGACAGAGAGAAAGGTCTTCCTTTTGCCGTTGGTTCACCCTCCAATGGCCGCCGCGGTCGGCGCGCTGCGGCCGGCGCACCGGGCTCGTCCGATGGCAGGAGCCAGGAGCCAGGTGCTTTTCCTGGTCTCCTCATGGGGTGCAGGGCCCAAGCACCTGGGCCATCCTCCACTGCACTCCCGGGCCACAGCAGAGGGCTGGTCTTTTTCTTTTAACACCTATTCCTGATGCCTCTGTCCCTTTAGTGCTTCTGTAGATGTAAATACTAGCCTAGCTCTCATTATTTCTCCAGCAGCAGTCTCCCTGACTTGACACTTGTTCGTCCAATTCATTCTTGATTGTGTGCCTGAATGGTCTCTAGTCAATACAAGTTTGTTCTTTTTTTTTTATTTATTTTTTTTTTTGAGGTTTATTACTTATTTGAAAGGCAGAACTACAGAAAGAGAGAAAGATCTTCCATCTACTGGTTCACTCCCCAAATGGCTGCAACGGCAAGCTGGGCCAGACCAACATCAAGCCTAGAACTCGTCCAGATCTCCCACGTGGGTGGCGCATTAGCAGGAAGCTGCAATGGGAATCGAATCACTGCCCATTTGGGGGTGCTGGTGTCACTGTTGGCACCTTAACCCACTGTGCCACAGGGCCTGCTTCATTATAGTTGATGAAATTCTTCAGGGGCCAGCACGGTGGTGTGGTGGGTAAAGCTGCTGCCTACAATGCCAGCATCCCATATGAGTCCCAGCTGCTCCACTTCCCATCCAGCTCTCTGCTTTGGCCTGGGAAAGCAGTAGAAGATGGCCCCTGCACCCGCATAGGAGACCTGGAAGAAGCTCCTGGCTCCTGGCTTCTGATTGGCACAGCTCTGGCCATTGTGGCCAACTGAAGAGTGAACCAGTGAATGGAAGACCTATCTCTTTCTCTCTCTGCCTCTCCTTTTTTGTGTAAGTAAATAAATAAATCGTTTTTTAAAAATTCTTCAATTTTTCTAAAATAAAAGTCTCAAACTGTTATGTTATAGGTTGTTCTTACATGTTGAACATTAAGTTTTATATAGCTAAATATAACTACTCGCTATGCAGGGCAAGTTGAGGTAGAGGTCTGGTAATTGATTTGTATCTTTATTTTTTTTTTTTTCCCTTTGAAGATAAAAGGAACAACTTAAGCTTAGTAAAAAGCAGTGAATAGGCTGGCGCCATGGCTCACTAGGCTAATCCTCCGCCTGCGGCGCCGGTACTCCGGTTCTAGTCCCAGTTGGGGCACCGGATTCTGTCCTGGTTGCTCCTTTTCCAGTCCAGCTCTCTGCTGTGGCCTGGGAAGGCAGTGGAGAATGGCCCAAGTGCTTGGGCCCTGCACCTGCATGGGAGACCGGAGGAAGCACCTGACTCCTGGCTTGAGATGGGCATAGCGCACTGGCCATGGCAACCATTTGGGGGGGGGGGGGAGCCAACGGAAGGAAGACCTTTCTGTCTGTCTCTCACTGTCTAACTCTGCCTGTCAAAAAAATAAAAAAGCAATGAATGATATTGAGGCTGGTCAGTATTAAAATGTTTGTTTAGAGTGTGACCTTTTAATTTTAAAATTTTCTTATTTTGTTGATAGTTTTAGACTACTAGGTTTCCCTTGCTGTATTTTATAGCAAACTTTGGCTAAAGGCATAAGTGCATATTTTTAAATATCCTTTTTGCATTACATTACTCAGTTCACTGCATGTGAACCTGTTACCAGGTTTAATTCTTAAAAGTCCTTGGAAAAATTTGATATTTGGCTTGAATAAAATACACATAAAAAGTTTTTGATCTTTAGTACTCTTTTTAAAATCCATTTATTTGAGAGGAGAGACAGCTAACTCTTATTGAATGGTCACGCTCCATATTCCCATAGCAGCTAGAGATGAACTGAGCTGGGGTTAATACTGGGGGTAGGAAACTCAATCTAGATCTCACGAAGTGTTAGGAACCCAATCACTACCATTTTCCAGGGTTGTCTTAGCAGAAAGCTGGAGTTGGTAGTGGGGTAGCTGTAAAGCCCAGGCTTTCCCGTGTTAAGACACAAGCATCTTAACCTTCTGTAGTGTCTACTCTGAGCTTTAGCAGACAGAGTTACAGAGAGAGGGAACGAGAGATCTTGTATCTGTTGGTTCATTCCCTAAAGAACTGCAACAGTAGAAGCAGAGCAGGGCCAAAACCAGAATCCTGAAACTCCATCCCGATCGCCTATGTGGGTGCAGGGGTCCAAGGACTTGGACCATCTTCTGCTGCTTTCCCAGGCACATTAGCAGGAAGATTGATCAAAAGTAGAGCAGAGACCGGCTCTGTAGTGTAGTGAGTTAATCCTTGCCTGCAGCATTGGCATCCCATATGGGTGCAGGTTCTAGTCCCGGCTGTTCCTCCGGTCCAGCTCTCTGCTATGGCTTGGGAAAGCAGTAGAACATGGTCCAAGTGCTTAGGCCCCTGCACCGCGTGGGAGACGAGTAAGAAGCTCCTGGCTTTTGATGGGCGCAACTCTGGCCGTGGCGGCAATTTGGGGAGTGAACCAGTGGAAGACCTTTCTGTCTGTCTCCTCCCTCTCAATGTCTGTAACTCTACCTCTCAAATAAATAAATAAAATCTTAAAAAAAAAAAAAAAAAGTAGAGCAACAAAGACTTAAACCAGCACTCATATGGAATGCTGGCATCGCAGGCAGTTGTTTAACCCACTGCAGCACAAAGCCAGCCCTGAGCTTCAGTACTCTTAACTTTATGAGGATAGATTTGATAATCTGGAAGTTGGGTTCTTGGTCTGAAAATATTATTTAAATTTTGTTAAGAGGTGATTTCTCAGCTTTTAAAAGATTTTGAAAAATTCTAGTTCTCAAAACAATCGACAGCCTAAAGCACCTGCAAAAATGAAGTGTGTGGGTTTTTTCTTTCTTTCTTTTTTTTTTTTTAAAGATTTATTTGTTTATTTGAGAGGCACAGTTACAGATAGAGGGAGAGGTCTTCCATCTGCTGGCTCATTCCCCAAATAGCCACAATGGCTGGGGCTGTGCCAGACGGAAGCCAGGAGCTTCTTCGAGGTCTCCCATGTGAGTGCAGGTGCCCAAGCACTTGGGCCATCTTCCCATTGCCAGGCACATTAGCAGAAAGCTGGATTGGAAGTGGAACAACCAGGACTCGAACTGGGGCCCATATGGTATGCCAGCTTCTTGGAGGCTTAACCTGCTAAGCCACAGAGCCACCCAGAAATGTCTTTAATGAGGATTTCTATTCAGGTTCTTGGTGTAGCATTCTATTTAGCTTAACTAGTTTAGTTTGTAATTTACACAATGTGTGTAAATATATATATATATATTTTAATATTTAGTTATTTGAGGGACCAGCACTGTTGCACAGTGGGTTAACACCTTGGCCTGAAGCGCCAGCATCCCATGTGGGCGCCATTTCAAGACCTGGCTGCTGCTCTTCTGTTCCAGCTCTCTGCTATGGACTGAGAAAGCAGTAGAAGATAGCCCAATTCTTTGGGCCCCTGCACCTGTGTGGGAGACTCAGAAGAAGCTCTTGGCTTTATATTGGCACAGCTCTGGCCTTTGTGGCCAATTGGGGAGTGAACCATCAGATGGAAGACTGACTCTCTCTGTTCTCCTCTCTCTGTTTAACTCTGACTTTCAAATAAATAAACCTTTTTTTAAAAAAAAGAATGAGTAAAAAATGAAAGCAAATAAGCAAAAAAAAAAGGGACTTTTTTAAAAAATAAGATTTTGTTATTTGAAAGAGCCACAGAGAGGCAGAGACAGAGAGAGAAGTCTTCCTTCTACTGGTTTACTCCCCAGATGGCCGTAAGAGCTGGAGCTGTACCAATCCAAAGCCAGGAGCTTCTTCCAGGACTCCCACGCGGATGCAGGGGCCCAAGAACCTGGACCATCTGCCGCTGCTTTCCTAGGCCATAGCAGAGAGCTGGATCAGAAGTGGAGCAGCCAGGACTCTAACCAGTGCCCATATGGGACTCTGGCACCACAGGTGGTAGCTTTATCTGCTATGTCACAGGCCTGCCCCAGTGTATACATTGTGAGATTTTTTTTTCTTTGTTTTTATCAATGTTACTATAAAGGGTATTTGAAAATCATTTCTAACCATTTGTTGCCCTTGTGCAGAAATTAACCTCTCTATCCAGTCATTTGCTTTGCATGTATTTTAGTTGACAAGTATTTGTGTGCATTTAAGGATACATTGTGACATTTTGGTATATTTGCTTTGGATTTTTAGTTAACAGTTACATCACCTGCTGGCGGGTTTGTTTACTTTTATTTTTTATCTTTTTTTTTACATTGCTGTGACTTAATATTCTAGTATGGACTTAAATAGTATCTTGTTCTTTTTTTAATATTTATTTATTTATCTGAGAATGCAACACAGAAAGAGGAGGAGAGGCACAGAAAGAGAGAGAGAAAGGTCTTCCATCTGCTGGTTCACTCCCCAATTGGCCGCCATGGCTGGAACTGCAGCAATCCGAATCCAGGAGCCAGGAGCTTCTTCCTGGTCTCCCATGATGGGGGCAGGGACCCAAGGAATAGGGCCATCTTCTGCTTTTCCAGGCCATAGCAGAGAGCTAGATCAGAAGTGGAGCAGCCAGGACTCGAACTGGCACCTCTATTGGATTCCAGCATTATAGGCAGGAGCTTTACCCACCACCCCACAGCGCTGGTCCCTTTATCTTGATCTCATACTGAAGACTAACATTTTCCCATATTTGTTGTCAAGATTGAGGTTTTTGGAGGAAACTGTTGAAGTTCCCTTTAATTTAATGATTTTTTTTTTTTTAAGTAAGCTTTATTTATTTGAAAGGCAGTGAGAGAGAGATCTTCTGTCTACTGGTTCACTCCCCAAATGGCCACAGCATCCGGAGCTGGGCTGATCCAAAGCCAGGAGCCAGGAGCTTCTTCCGGATCTCCTAAACTGGTGCCAGAGCCCAAGCACTTGGGCCATCTTCTGCTTTCTGAGGCCATAGCAGAGAGCTGGATTGGAAGTGGAGCAGCTAGTTCTTGAACCTGCACCCTATGGGATGCCAGCACTGCAGTCAGCAGCTTTACCCACTACACCACATCATTGGCCCTTGATTGCTTAGTATTGTTTTTGCTTTTGTTGTGGCTAAGCATCAAGTTTTATCCAGTGCTTTCCTTGTAGCCATTGAAATGAATCGTAAGTTTTGTTTATTCTGCATATGATAAATGCAATGACATTTCTGGATGTATTCGTGTTCTAATGTGTCCTGTATTCCTGGTGGAGTTATCCCAACATGTTCTTTTTACTTAGCTTTAATTTATTCATATTTTACCCCACCCTCCCTATTTTTGTTGGAGTGTTTTAAAGCAAATCCCAGCCATACCAGTTCATTAGAAGTAGTTCAAGGGCTAGACTTGGTGGCATAGCAATTAAAACCACAACCTGTGATGCCAGTGTCTCATGTGGGTGCTGGTTCAAGTCCCAGCTGCTCCACTTCCAGTACAGCTCTCTGCTAATGCACCTGAGAAATCAGCGGAAGATGGTCCAAGTATTTGCCCTGTCACTGTCACTGGGAGACCTCAAAGAAGCTCCTGGCTCCTGGCTTTGGTCCTGCCCAGCCCTAGCGATTGCCACCACTTGGGGAGTGAACTAGCGGATGGAAGATCTGTCTATCTGTCTCTCTCTCTCTCTCTCTCTCTCTCTCTCTCTCTCTCTCTGTAACTGTGTCTTTCAAGTAAATAAAAAAATACTGAAGTACATCTCTCAATAAAAAGGATTCATTTTAAAATTTTTACTATGTCATTAACAAAGTTAATTTTTTAGTGTCACCCATTACCTAGTCTATATAATTTTCTGATTCTTGTTTCTAATGCCTTTTTTTTTTTTTAAGATTATATTATTTATTTGAAAGAGAGAGGCAGGTCTTCTGTCTGCTGGTTAACTCCCCAAATGGCTGTAGCAGCTGGGCTGGGCCAGACCAAAGCCAGGAACTTCATTCAGGTCTCCCATGTGTGTGCAGAGTCCCAGGTACTTGGGGCATCTTCAGCTGCTTTCCCAGGCATCTTAGCAGGAATTTGATTTGAAAGTGGAGGAGCTGGGACTTGCACTGTTGCTCATGTGGAATGTTGATGTCAACTACAGCTGCTTTACCAACTACACCACAACACAGCCCCTCAGAAGATGTTGAGACAGCGGTTTGAATCAGTATCATCTAGTTGTTGAATCTCTTGAGAAAGAGAATACCCACATTTTGATCCACTCTTTGATTCCCCAAATGCTCATAATTACAAGTAGAAGTGGGACCTGTAAGCTGGGCATGGAACAGGAAAGGGATACAATCCAGGTCTCTCACAGGGGTAGGAAGAATCCAGTTACTTGAGCTATCAGGCCTGCATTTCAAGGGGTGGTTTTAGCAGGAAGAAGATGAAATCAGGAGCTGGAGACATGACATGAGACCCCAGACGGGAGACAGTGGGCCTCTAAGTGCTCAGCTAACCCCCCACCCTAAATCACAGCTCCTTTAAAAAAAAAAGATTTATTTATTTATTTGAAAGTTATAGAGAGGCAGAGAGAGAGAGAGAGAGATCTTCCATTGCTAGTTCACTCCCTAAATGGCCTCAATGGCTGGAGCTGAACAGATAATGAAGCCAGGAGCCAGGAACTTCTGCTGGGTCACCCATGCTGCATCTTCTTTTTCTTTTCTTTTCTTTTTTTTTTTTTTTTTTTTTTGGACAGACAGAGTGGACAGTGAGAGAGAGAGAAAAAAGTCTTCCTATAGCATTGGTTCACCCTCCAATGGCCGCTGTGGCTGGCGCACCGCGCTGATCCGAAGGCAGGAGCCAGGTGCTTCTCCTGGTCTCCCATGCTGGTGCAGGGCCCAAGCACCTGGCTCCTGCCATCGGATCAGTGCAGTGCGCTGTTTGGCCACGGCGGCCATTGGAGTGTGAACCAACGGCAAAGGAAGACCTTTGTCTCTCTCTCTCTCACTGTCCACTCTGCCTGTCCAAAAAAAAAAAAAAAAAAAAAGAAATTTTTGTTTGAAAGAGGACCTGGTTCATTCTCCAAATGCCTGCAGCAGTCAGGGCTGAGACACACCAGATTCAGTCCAGGTCTCCTCAGTGGGTGGCAGGGTCCCAACTCCTTGAGCCATCATCTACTGCTTCCCAGGATGCTCATTAGTAGAGAGCCAGTTCAGAAGTGGAGCCAGGACTGAGAGCTAGGCACTGCCAGGTGGAGTCTAAGTGTCCCGAGAAAGCCTTTAAATTACAGAACTTTAAGTGCATGTATTTATTTTTATTTGGAAAGCAGAGAAAGATCTGTCTGTGTGTTTTTTCATTCCCCTAAATGCTTGCAGCAGCCAGGCTGGGCCAGGTCAAAGAGGACCCCAGAGCTCAGTACAGATCTCCCGCTTGGGTGGCAGGTACCCAGCTGCTTGAGTCGTCACCACTGCCTCCCACAGTGCACATTAGCAGGAAGCTGGAGTCACAAGTGGAGCTCAGGCCGGCGCTCTGGCTCAACAGGCTAATCCTCCGCCTTGCGGTGCCGGCACACCGGGTTCTAGTCCCGGTCGGGGCGCCGGATTCTGTCCCGGTTGCCCCTCTTCCAGGCCAGCCCTCTGCTGTGGCCCGGGAGTGCAGTGGAGGATGGCCCAAGTGCTTGGGCCCTGCACCCCATGGGAGACCAGGAGAAGCACCTAGCACCTGGCTCCTGCCATCGGATCAGCGCGGTGCGCCGGCCGCAGCGCGCCGGCCGTGGCAGCCATTGGAGGGTGAACCAACGGCAAAGGAAGACCTTTCTCTCTGTCTCTCTCTCTCACTGTCCACTCTGCCTGTCAAAAAAAAAAAAAAAAAAAAAAAAAAGAAGTGGAGCTCAGACTCCAACCCAGAAATTCTGATGTGCGATGCGGGTCAACCAAGCGGTGATTTAACTGCTGTACCAAATGCCTGCCCTCTAAGTGTATTGTTGTTATACTCAGTTTCTTTCTTTCTTTCTTTCTTTCTTTTTTTTAATTTATTTTTTTGAGAGGCAGAGTTACAGAGAGGGAGAGACCAAAAGAGAGGTCTTCCACCTGATGGTTCATACCCTAAATGGGAGCTAGGAGCTTCCTCTGGGTCTCCCAAGTGGGTGCAGAGACCCAAGCCCTTGGACCATCTTCCGCTGCTTTCCTGGGCCCATTAACAGGGAGCTGGATCAGAAGTGGAGCAGTCAGGACTTGAATGGGCAACCATATGGGATGTCAGCACCGCAGGTGGAGGCTTAACCTACTACGCCAGAGCTCCAGCCCCAACTTAGTTTCTTTTGTGATTTCCTGTGTGGTTATTTACTTGTATCTAAATTCTTTTGTTGTTGTTGTTGTTTAAGATTTATTTATTTATCTCAAAGAATTACAGAGAAAGGGAGAGACAGAAAAAGGTCTTCCATCCTTTGGTTCACTCCCCATTCGGCCGCAACAGCCATAGCTGAACTGAACCAAAGCCAGGAGCCAGGTGCTTTTTCTGGATCTCCCACGTGGGTGCAGGGACCCTACCTGGGCCATCTTCTACTTCTTTCCCAGGCCATAGCAGAGAGCTGGATCAGAAGTGGAGCAGCCAGGACTCTGAACTGGCACCCATATGGGATGCCGGTACTGTAGGCGGTAGCTTTACCTGCTTTGCCACAGCGCCAGTCATATCTAAATTCTAAGGAGAGATGATTTTTTTAAAGATTATTTATTTATTTGAAAGCTGGAGTTACACAGAAAAAGAAGGAGAGGTAGAGGCAGAGATAGAAAGGTCTTCCATCCTTTGGTTTACCCCCCAATTGGCCGCAACAGCCGGAGCTGAGCTGATCCGAAGCCAGGAGCTTCTTTGGGTCTCCCACGTGGAGTCAGGGGCCCGAGCTCTTGGACCATCTTCTGCTGCTTTTCCAGGCCAAAGCAGAGAGCCAGATCGGAAGTGGAGCAACCAGCACTCAAACTAGCGCCCATATGGGTGTCGACACTGCAGGCGGTGGCTTTACTTGCTACACCAGAGCGCCGGCCACATGAGAGATTATTTTAATTCAGCTCCAACCCCATGTTCAATATGCTGATTTTTTTTTTTCTTGCTTGGATCAAGGGAACAGTAAACATAGAAAGTTTGATTCCAATTTTGTAAATTATATAAATAGAAAATAATGAAGGAAACATGTCAGTATATCAAGCAACCATGTGAGAAGTGGCTTTAGGTTCATTGTGCTTGAATCTTTTCTTTATATTCCAAATCTGTTGTTTACTACATGTTTTTACTTTGAAGTGGCATATAATCTTTCAAAAGGAAATCTGTAGAACTGTAGATTTTAAGTCATGTCGATCTGGGAGTACAGTTCAGGTGTGGCCACATGCTTATGTGCTGGACATTTTTCAATAAGTTGGGTGTAATAATAAGGCATATTCCCCTCAGAGTTACAAGTCTGGGTGCATGGGTGGGGTGAAGGATGGTGAGACAAGATGCAGAGTGGGGATGGAGGTGGACAGATAATTTCAGTGACAGGATAGAGCAGCAGGGGCAGAAAGCCATACTTAGATACCAAGATTAATTGGATCAAGTAGATCATTAAAGCAATAGCTTGTTGACAAGGGATGCATGTTTTTTATAGGATAAGCTATTATAGATTGTAACCATATTAAATACTCAGTACTGACTTTTTTACTTATAAAGATCTTATTTATTTATTTGAGAGGTAGAGTTAGGGCAGAGAGAGTGAGAGACAGAAAGGTCTTCCATCTGCTGTTTCACTCTCCAAATGGCAGCAGCAGCAGGAGCTGTGCCAGTCTGAAGCCAGGAGCTACTTCTGGGTCTCCCAGATGGGTGCAGGGGCCCAAGCACTTGGGCCATCTTCTGCTTTCCCAGGCTGTAGCAGAGACCTGGATGAAGAGGAACAGCTGAGACTAGAACCTGCACCCCTATGGGATGCCGGCACTGCCAGCAGAGAATTAACCTACTGCACCACAGCACCAGCCCCAGTACTGCCTTTTTAATGTGAAAACTGGAGAATTGAAAGAAAGCTCAAAAACTTTATGTCATAGGTTAATGTGAGGGGACTTCAGAAAACAGGTTGTGGAAACTGGATTAAAATATGCATTTTGATGAAGAAAAATTTGGAGTTCGTTCCTTGGTTTTTCATGCTACACATCTCTGAACTTTCTGAAGATCCCTTGTCCATAAACAGGTCAATAAAAAGCAGCTTTGCACCAGGACACACTTTGCTGATATCTGGAAGACTTTTTTTAATTGTTACGTTTTGGGCACAGGTGCTGTTGCCAACAAGCAGAGCGACCAGGGATCTGCTATCTTTTTTTAAGATTTATTATTTGGGGACCAGCATTGTGGTGTAGTGGGTAAAGCCATCACTTGCAGTGCTGGCTGCTTCACTTCTGTTCCAGCTCCCTGCTAATGTGTGAAAGCAACAGAGGACGGCCCAAGTCCTTGGGCCCTGCCCTCGCATGGGAGACCCAGAGGAAGCTCCTGGCTCTGGATAGGCTCAGCTCTGGCCATTTCAGCCATCTGGGGGGTGAACCAGCAGATGGAAGACACCTCTCTCTCCCTCTTCCTCCTCATCTCTCTAATTCTTTCATAAATAAATATTTAAACAAAAGATTTATTTATTTGAAAAGCAGAGGTGGGGATTGGAGAAATAGATCATCCATCCCAGATGCAATGGCTGGAGCTTGCTGATTGGAAGCCAGGAACTTCTAGCTCTCCCACGTGGGTTTAGGGGCCCAAGTACTTGGGACATCTTCTGCTGTCCCAGGTGCGTTAACAGAGAGCTGGATCAGAAGTGCAGCTGCCGGGACTTGCCAGCACTGCAGGTGGCAGCTTACCCTCCTATGTCACAGCACTGGCCCTGAGAAATCGTGTGTTAATCTGTAATTTCTGCCCTTTTTTGGTGGGAGTGGGATAGGGATGTTTTGTGTGTTGAAGGAAACAGCTTTATGCCCTATTCTGGCTAGATTTTGGTTGAGGAAAACTATTGTGTCGCTGCCGGTCTTGTGAAAGTAAATTCACTTAGTTTCAAAGGAACTGCTTTGTGGTGGGCACTGTCCTTGAGAAAGCACATACCGAGAATTCTACAAATGGTAGCTCTTTCATATCAGCTGTCTTTCTTTATGACTATAAACTTCAAATTTTTGCTTTCATTCTGCGTTGTTTGTATGTAGACAAATCTTTTAACCTTCTAAGGAATTCTGCTTATTCATACAACATAATTGCTTATCTTTTTTTTGGGGGGGGGGGACTATCAATTTAAGCTTCCAGGAACTCACATAATGCATGTTAACTAACATTTCATCTTTTTTTCCCCTTGGTTTTATTTTAGGTACAATTGTTATGTATTTAAACCTGTTAGTATAACTAAATAACCCTGTTTTTTCATTTATATTACAAAATGTTTTAGCATAACATGAAAAAACTGCAAAACAATAGAGATACTGTTCCGTGGAGTGAAGGTTTGGAAGTGATATCTGTAATGCTTATTAAAAACAATGTACAGCAGTTTCTGATTTTCCTTCTGTTCAACTTTAACATCTTATCTTTTCTCTTTGCTTTTAGATTTTGGTTCACTGTTCGACCTGGAGCATGACTTACCAGATGAATTGATCAACTCTACAGAATTGGGACTGACCAATGGTGGTGATATTAGTCAGCTTCAGACAAGTATTGGCATAGTACAAGATGCAGCCTCCAAACATAAACAGCTGTCAGAATTGCTGCGTTCCGGTAGTTCCCCTAACCTCAATATGGGGGTTGGTGGCCCTGGCCAAGTCATGGCCAGCCAGGCCCAACAGAACAGTCCTGGATTAGGTTTGATAAACAGCATGGTCAAAAGCCCAATGGCACAGGCCGGCTTGACTTCTCCCAACATGGGAGTGGGTGCTGGTGGACCAAATCAGGGTCCCACACAGTCCACAGCAGGCATGATGAACAGTCCAGTCAGCCAGCCTGCCATGGGAATGAGCACAGGGATGAATGCTGGCATGAATCCTGGAATGTTGGCTGCAGGCAATGGACAGGGGATGATGCCTAATCAAGTCATGAACGGTTCGATTGGAGCAGGCCGAGGGCGACCGAATATGCAGTACGCAAACCCAAGCATGGGAAATGCTGGCAACTTACTGTCAGAGCCACTGCAGCAGGGCTCTCCTCAGATGGGAGGACAAACAGGATTGAGAGGCCCCCAGCCTCTTAAGGTGAGTGTTGGAGTCCGTTATCCACTTATTCCTCACTGTTCATGTTTAATCTTACACAGTGTACGTTATATGTCAAGGGTATACTCTGTTGTCAGAGGTTTAAAAATTTTGGCCAGGCCTAGACCAGAGCTGGGGTCCAGGAACTCCGTCCAGATCTCCAGTGACAGTGGCAAGGACCCCAGTACTTGAGCCATCACCTGCTGCCTTCCAGAGCGTACGTAAGCAGGACGATTTTTTGCTTTGCTTTTGCTTTTCCTTTCTCCTTTCCCTCTTCCCTTTTTATAGGATTATTAATGACAGTTATGGAGCTCTCTGACAATCAGTTTGTGATGTTCACTTGGCCTTTGCCAAGTAATGTTTAAAGAGTGTTTAACATAAAAAATTTTAAAGTGAGAGGTATGATCTGTTGCATGTCTGTTTAAGAACTTAGGTAGCCTTGGGTTAGCAAGAATTGTTAAGAAGGACTAGTTTTTGGGCCATTAGGTGTGTAAGACAGGGTCTGAGAGTCCCCAAGGGGAGGGAGACAGGCTTTCAATGCCATATTCTGAGACACTTTACTTTTTTTTTTTTTAATTTTTTTATTTATTTGAAAGGCAGAGTAACAGAGAGAGAGAGAGAGGATTCCATCCACTGCTTCACTTCCCAAATGACCCAGGGCTGGGCTGATCCGAAGCCAGGAGCTTCATCCAGGTCTCCACGTGTGTGCAGAGGCCCAAGCACTTAGGCCATCTTCCACTGCCTGCCCAGTCTTGTTAACAGGAAGCTGGGTCAAGAGTAGAGCAGCCAGGTCTCAAACCAGCACCTAGCTTCCTTCGTAGGCAGTAGCTAAACCCACATCACCAGTCTCTGCCTTTCACTTTAGATGGTGTCTACATGGTGCTGGGTCAGGCGACACCGGGAGTATATTAGCTATGCAAAAAGAAAGAACTAGTCATTGCCCATGTTATAGAAGAAATGGAATACAGTAAATTTTCTTCCTATTTATATTTGGTGTGGGAGTAGGGAAAAGGTTCAGGAGATAGAAGGTTTTTTTTTTTTTTTTTTTAAATAACTCTGGCAGCAAAACTGAGGGAAATAGAAAAACAAGAACCAGAGCATCCTTGTTGGTAGAGTGACCTAAAATGTCAGGACTAAATTACCACCAGCTGCCTAGCAGACACTACCATGTATTTGAGACCACCATGCAGTCTGCTATAGAATGAGCTTGGAGTTTTCTAGGTGATGCCTGTGGTTGAGGGAACAAGCAGTGTTGGTACCTGGTTGAAGTTTAGTTGCTGTAGGTAAGCAGGTAGTGCCTATGTAGTCATGAAGTACCAGATTGTGTTGGGATGTGTTTGAATAAAAACATTATTATAAAGGACATCAAGGCAGTGCACAGATTGCAGGATTTTTCTTTCTTTCTTTCTTTCTTTCTTTTTTTTTCTTTGACAGATAGAGTTAGACAGAGAGAAAGGTCTTCCTTCCATTGGTTCACCCCCCAAATGGCCGCTATCGTCCGAACTACACTGATCCAAAGCCAGGAGCCAGGTGCTTCCTCCTGGTTTCCCACATGGGTACAGGGCCCAAGCACTTGGGCCATCCTCCCCTGCGCTCCCAGGCCACAACAGAAAGCTGGACTGGAAGAGGAGCAACTGGGACTAGAACCGGTGCCCACATGGGATGCTGGTGCCACACGCAGAGGATTAACCAAGTGAGCCACAGCGCCAGCCCCAGGATTTTATTTTTTTAAAGATTTATTTATTTACTTGAAAGGCTGAATTACTGGGGCTGGTATGAGACAGATCTTCTACCTGCTGGTTCACTCCCCAAAGGGCCACCGTGGCCAGAACTGGGTTGATCCGAAGCCAGGAACCAGGAGCTTCTTCCAGGTCTCCCACATGGGTGCAGGGGCCCAAGGACTTGGGCCATCTTACTTTGCCTTCCCAGGTGCATAAGCAGGGAGCTGGATCAGAAATGGAACATCTGTTGATTTGCCAGCACCACAGGTGCTTTACCCACTACCCCACAGCACTGGCCCCTGTCCCTACAATCGTACTGGTCAGATTTCCTTAGAAAATTTCACCTTTCTGAGAAATTTTTTGGCCTGGATGCTACCCATTCAAGCTGTCTCATTCTTGTATGCTTTCATCCAAACCATGCTACTTTCTTTATTCTCATTACCCTATCATTAGTGCATTAAGCAGGTTACTTCCTAGTCTCTAACTGAAAAAATTTTTAACTTGTTTTCCTTTCTACCACAGACAAACTTCTGAATTGACGAAGCTGTCACATTCATATAGATGTACAGACTGTATATGATTTAAAGAAATGAATTTTATTTACAGGGGGTGCATACAATTTATGGCTTTTATAGTTTCTGTTTTCCTAATTAAAAGAGCTATGATGACATTTAAGAGGTCAAGATCATGGGACTGCAATGATAAGTGAGTTGAGATTCTGTCCCCTTTGTACATGGTATGCCTCTCCGCATACATTTTCACAGGTGTGTTAAGGATATAGACATGTTCACTTGTGAAAGAGCTGTCTAGAAGAGATGGTGCTTCACAGAAGTAGTAAGTAACATTCGGCATTTCAAGGATGTGTAGAATTCACAGGTGCTTCTTAGTTGTGACTGTAACTAAACGAACAACAAAACGACACTGAAGTGACTGCCATTTGTTTCCTTTATAGGTTAGCATCAGGACATAGAGTAGGAAAGGAAGTGTGCATCTGCTCAGTTGCAGACAGGGAAAGCTTAAAGCAAAAGTTGTTCCCAAGAAGCAGGATATTTTTGCATTTACAAGTCCTATGCAAGAATTAGTATAATATCATGGAGAGGCAGTTGGGCCTCATGAAGCTCTTGGTGTTTACCTTCGTTTGTTTCTTTATTACTAGAGAGTTGAATACAGGAGGCACGCATAAGTGTTGTATACAGTGTTTGCAAGCAGTGATAAAGGGTTTGAACTTTGACAGTGACAATGGCAGGAGGAGAAATTGAGAGAGAGGGAGAGTGATTATGATGGCTCCAAGTGAAGTTAACATAAATTCAGAGGAGAAGCTAACTTTTTGAGTACATAGGGGTTACAAAATCAAATTACCTTTTTAAAAAAGATTTATTTATTTTACTTGAAACTGAGAGTTAAACAGAGAGAGAAGAATTTTCATCCACTGATTCACTCCCCAGTTGGCCTCAGTGGCTGGAGCTGTGCCAATCTGAAGCCAGGAGCTTCCTCCGGGTTCCTGATGCAGGTGCAGGGGTCCAAGGACTCGGGCCATCTTCCACTGGTTTCTTAGTCCACACCAGCGCTGCAGGTGCCAGCTTCACCCACTACGCCACAGCACCAGCCCCGTTTTGTTTTGTTTTGCTTTGTTTTTACGATTTATTTATTTATTTTGAGAGAGGGAGAGTCTTTGATCTACTGGTTTACTCCCCATAACAGCCAGTACTGGACCAGTCCAAAGCCAGGAGTTTAATCTGGGTTTCCCATATGGATGGCAGGGACCCAAACACTCAGGCCATCCTCTGCTGCATTTCCAGGCTTTCAGCGGGGAGCTGGATCAGAAGTGGAGCAGCTGGGACACCAACTGGCACCAATGGTGGCATCATACGAGACTGCTTTACCCACTATGCTATGGTGCTGGCTCCAAAGTCAAATTACTTTAAGGACTAAGCAGAAGACTTAAGAAATAGAACTGCTAGGTTTAAAATAGAAAAGAATGGTAAGGAGTCCAGAGTTTTTTGCATAGTCTACCTAAATTTAGAATCAAAAGGTTTTATAGAGGCCGGCGCTGTGGCGTAGTGGGTGAGGCCACTGCCTACAGTGTCAGTATCCCGTATGGGTGCCAGTTCATGTCCCAGCTGCTCCATTTCCATTCCAGCTCCCTGCTATGGCCTGGGAAACAAGATGGCCCAAGTCCTTGGGCCCTTGTACCCACATGGGAGACCCAGAAGAAGCTCCTGATCAGCATGATTTTGGCTATTGCAGCCAACTGGGGAGTGAACCAGTAGATGGAAGACTTTTTTATCTCTCTCTCTGCCTCTCCTCTCTGTTTAACTCTGACTTTGAAATCAATAAATAAATCTTTTTAAAGAAAAGTCTTATAAATACTGCCATTGTTCCTAAATTAGGGGCCAATGTTGTGGCACTACAGGTTAAGCCACCTCTTACAATACTGTCATCCTGCATCAGAGTGTCAGTTCATATTTTTTAAATGAAAAATCCCACAAACCACCAGTTTTCTACCTTTTACATAAAGAAAATGCTGAAATACACATTAAACTGCTTTGACATGTCAAACTATAAAATGTCTAGGATTAAATGGTATTCAACTGAATTGAATTAGTCATGGTTTATACATTGAATGAAAGCCCATAAATACCATGTGTGTTACTCTGATGGACTGGAATGACAAACCTTGTTTAGTAGATACAATCATACTATATGTTTTCTGATGCAACCAGAGGATTTCTTTTAAAATTTTCTTTATAATTAGGGAACAGGACAAGGAAGAGAATAATGATCTAATCTGAGGAATAAAATTTTTTTCTGTTCTTGCTCTTAGATGGGAATGATGAGCAACCCCAACCCTTATGGTTCCCCGTATACTCAGAGTTCTGGACAGCAGATTGGAGCCAGTGGCCTTGGTCTCCAGATTCAGACAAAGACTGTACTACCAAATAGTTTATCTCCGTTTGCAATGGATAAAAAGGGTGTTCCCGGTGGAGGAATGCCCAACATGGTGAGTGCTAATTACAAACTTGTCTCAAACTGGCATTTTAACAAATGAATTGTGTTACTTTTGCACCTTCTATACATACTAGGATTTTTACACATGAGGAGCCCAGTTTAGTAGATGACCCCTGTGAACCTGTGATTTAATTCATTTTATATGGTATTTTGTTCTTGTGTGTCATGATCAGTAAGAATGCTTATCCAAACAGGAGCCATGTGTGCTGCCATCATGAAGTTATAGGGTTCTATCCTTGAGTGCCTTTGGCTGGTGAACATTTCTGAAGGATAGGACAGTAGAAACTTTCTCTTTGGGAGAAGGACGCTGGCACACAGGATTCCAGCTCTCAGGGACCATACTTACCAATTTTATTTGGTAAATACTACACAAAGCTAACTACTGACTCAAAAGTTATATGCTATTATTTTTCTGTATTTTTTAAGTTGACCCATAGAATTATACTTACAAGCAATGGTTTGTTATGGAAAATTTTTCAGAAGCTTCTAACATTGATATTTTTCTAAAATAGCTCCATTTCTTGTTGTAAATTTATTGAGTAATTTCCATTTTTTTTAAAAAAAATTGCTCTATAAGTAATTTTATTTCTGTTTCAGATGTTTTGTTTTTTGCTTTGTGTTACATGTTCACTGAATGCCTTTATTTCAGATAATCAGCTATGTACTAGAGATGTAAAGATTAATAAAGCCATAGTATTTATGTCTTCAGAAATTGAAAACTAAATTTCTTCGAGAGTTTACAAAAAATTTTCTACCCATCCAAAACACCCCTAGTCTACCAACAAGCTTCTCGTTGATCTTTTTACAAATTTTTTTTTTTTTTTTTTTTTTTTACCAAGCAGAGTTAGACAGTGAGAGAGAGACAGAGAAAGGTCTTCCTTCAAATGGTTCAACCCCCAAATGGCCACTACGGCTGGTGCACTGCGCTGATCCAAAGCCAGGAGTCAGGTGCTTCCTCCTGGTCTCCCATGCGGGTGCAGGGCCCAAGGACTTGGGCCATCCTCCACTGCACTCCCGGGCCACAGCAGAGAGCTGGCCTGGAAGAGGCTGATGGTTTGGGAAAAGCAGCAGCAGATGGCTTGGGTGCCTGGGCCCCTACCACCCACAAAGGAGACCCAGATGAGGCTTCTGGTTCTTTTGTTCCAGCTTCGGCCTGGCCCAGCCCTGGCCATTGTGGCCATATGAAGAGGGAACCAGCAGATGGGAGGATCTGTCTTTCCTTCCCTCTCTATAACTCTTTCAAATAAGTAAATCCTTTTTAAAAAATTATTTTCATTTTATTCAAAAAGCAGAGGGAGGAGGGGAAAGCGTGGGAGAAAGAAACAGAGACAGAGGTCTTCCATCCAATAACTCACCCCTCAAATGCCATAAAGAAGCCAGAAGCTGATAACTCAGTCCTTGTCTCGCTTATGGGTGGCAGGGACTCAGGTTCTTGAGTTATCATCTGCTGCTTCCTAGAATACACATTAGCAGGAAGCTGGATTGAAAGCAGAGTAGTGGCTGGCATTGCAGTGTATCGGGTAGAGCCACTGCCTGTAGTGCCAGCATCCCATCTAGGTGCCAGTTCGAGTCTCAGCTGCTCCACTTTCAATCCAGCTCTCTGCTGTGGCCTGAGAGGACAGTGGAGGATGGCCCAGGTCCTTGGCCCCTGCTCCCACATGGGAGACCAGGGGGCTCCTGGCTCCTGGCTATGGATGGGTGCAGCTCCAGCGGTTGTGGCCATTTGGGGAATGGGCCAGTGGATGGAGGACCCTTCTCTTTGTCTCCCCGCCCCTTCCTTCTCTGTGTAGCTCTGATTTCCAAATGAATGAATAAATCTTTAAAAAAAGAAAGCAGAGTAGCCAGGCATTCTCATGGAATATAGGCATCCTAAGCCATGAACGTAACACTGCCACTATTGCTCTTGAAAAACCTGGCAAGGACTTGCTAATCATGCTACAACCTCCTTGCTTTGCCCTCTCCCACTGGAATTTACCATGCCCTTCTCTTTGGTTTCGTTCAGTTTGTTGTGCATGTGATTAATTACATGGTGATGCTTTTTATTTTCTTACTAAATTGAGTTTATTGATGGTAGGAGCTATCATTTGTTTATATTTGAAAATGTAACATACTGTAAATCAGCAAGAGAGATTTTAATTTTAAATATCTAAGTCTTTATTAAGAGTTAGTACATTACACATAATATTAAATGTCTTTATCATTCTAACCCTTAGGGCCAACAACCTGCCCCGCAGGTCCAGCAACCGGGCCTGGTGACTCCAGTTGCCCAAGGAATGGGTTCTGGAGCACACACAGCTGACCCTGAGAAACGCAAGCTCATTCAGCAGCAGCTCGTTCTCCTTTTACACGCACACAAGTGCCAGCGCCGGGAGCAGGCTAATGGAGAAGTGCGGCAGTGCAACCTTCCCCACTGTCGCACCATGAAGAATGTCCTAAACCACATGACGCACTGCCAGTCAGGCAAGTCCTGCCAAGGTGAGTGGGCCCACTGGCTGTAGGATGGATAGGTCTAATGCCTGGGTTGTGGTTATGATATGACAAACATACACATGTGTAATATAAATTCATCAAAATGTGTACATTAAGGCCGGTGCCATGGCTCACTTGGCTGATCCTCCACCTGTGGCGCCAGCACCCCGGGTTGAAGTCCCGGTCAGGGAGGCAGTTCTCAGTTGTTCCTCTTCCAGTCCAGCTCTCTGCTGTGGCCCGGGAATGCAGTGGAGGATGGTCCAAGTGCTTGGGCCCTGCACCCCATGGGAGACCAGGAGAAGCACCTGGCTCCTGGCTTTGGATTGGTACAGCACCAGCTGTAGCAGCCATTTTGGGGGGTGAACTAACGGAAAAAGGAAGACCTTTCTCTCTGTCTCTCTCTCTGACTGTCCACTCTGCCTGTCAAAAAAAGTGTACATTAAATGTGTATAAAACTTTGTGTATCATTTATAACTCAAGCTTTTTAAAATTCCATTGTCTGGATGTACCATAGTTTATCATTCACCTAGTAAAGGACATCTAAGCCGCATACAATTTTTGGCAATTATAGAGAAGCATACAGTAAACATACAGTTACTCTGATGTCTTTACTGGTCATGTCTGTCTTAACTGTGTATTAGGAAATAATAAAAATTCAGTATTCTTTTAGGAATGAATTTATAGGGATATGGTAGCAGAGGAAGGGTTAAAGGTCTTCCCCCTTTGTGGTGATCTTCACTGAATTTGATTTGCCCCAACATCGCATCCTTTATATATGATTATTTGATTGTCATGTAGGGAGATAATTTAATTTAACTGTACCCAGTTTAATGCCCAGTTTGTGTATAGAATCATTAAAATCCTCTCATAGGCCTGTCTATGTCTGTCGTAACTTTGGGTTAGAATTTGTTCACTCAGCAGCATGTGGGTCATATAGCATGTTGGGGGGAAATGGTTATAAAGGTGGACTGAGTTTCTGCAAATGGCTTGATGATTTTCTGCCTGTTAATTTTAAAATCAGAGTATTAATTTAGAGCTACCTGTCAGGATGTTAGGAATGTGACATGAGTTAACATTTGTAACATCTGTTAAATAATCAGTAAGTTAGCTATTAATGTGAATATATAACCTATTCATGGAAAATTTTTTTTCATTAGTGGCACACTGTGCATCGTCTCGACAAATCATTTCACACTGGAAGAACTGTACAAGGCATGATTGTCCTGTGTGTCTTCCTCTCAAAAATGCTGGGGATAAGAGAAATCAACAGTGTAAGTCATAAAATCTTTTGAAGGTTTATACCAAATGTACTCTGGATATAGATAGAGTACTTCTTGATGATGTGAAATACTTGTGATTACCTGGTGCTATTTTAAAATGAAATGTGCTGAGTTGACAGAATGTTTATTTTGGTTTTTTCTGCTTCCCATTAACCTCATATTAATGAATAGATTGAACTGCTTTAATAGCTAAAATAAGACCCAGGAACTTTCAAATTCATTCTTTATTTTAAAAAAATAATAGCTGATGCTACATTTCAAGTGCAAGGAAACTTCAGCATTATTGTTCTGGCACTAAACAAGTTACTGTTTGGTACCTGTGATCTAAATACTCAAGATAGTTTGAAATTATTTAAATAGAGAATTGAGACTGATTTTTATAATTTTAAAGAAACACTTAGAGAAAAGTCAAGTCATAAGTAGTACTGTGTGAATAGAAGTAGGGGGCCTAGTGAATTAAGCAGCCTCATGCAATGCCAGCATCCCATAGGACTGCCATTTTGAGTCCCAGCTGCTGCACTTCCAGGCTGGTTCCCTGCTAATATACCTAGGAAGGGAGTGAAAGCCTCTGCCACTCATGTGGGAGACCTGAACACAGAGTTGAGGACTCCTGGCTTGGACCTGGCCTGACCTGGCCATTACAGCCATTTGGGGAGTGAGTCAGTAGATGGAAGATCTCTCTCTCTCCCTCTGTCTGTGTGTTTCCCTCTCTTTCTGTAACTCTGCCTTTCATATAAATCAATCTTTTAAAAATAATAAAAGGAATAGGAAATTCACGTGAGAGGGGAAAACCCAGTGAAATAATAAATAAAGGGACCATTTCTGTCCTGTCATATTTGCAGAAATGATGCTGTCTGGTGGCATTTGTGTGACTGTAAGATATGCATACACAGTTGGCTGTGAGAAGCCGTATTTTGTTTTTACACTAAAAATCCCCTTTGATCAAGCAGTTCTATATCTACAAAAATTTTTTAAGAAACTAGTGGGAGATGAGATACATGTACTGTGATGTTTTGTAACCAAACAACAATTTTGTTTTTTTGAAATTTAATCAAACATGTTAGTCTCTCTTTCTTACCAACTTTAATCCCTATCTTTTGTCTTCTCCAGCAATTTTGACTGGCGCACCTGTTGGATTAGGAAACCCTAGCTCTCTAGGGGTGGGTCAGCAGTCTACCCCCAGCCTAAGCACGGTCAGTCAGATTGATCCCAGTTCTATAGAAAGAGCCTATGCAGCTCTTGGACTACCCTATCAAGTAAATCAGATGCCGACCCAACCCCAAGTGCAAGCGAAGAGCCAGCAGAATCAGCAGTCTGGGCAGTCTCCCCAAGGCATGCGGCCCATGGGCAACATGAGTAAGTTTGTGTCCTGGTAACGGATGTGATGGCAGTTGTGTGTGTAAATGACATCTGTAAATGCAGGACTAAGTTCCTATTTTACCTTTTTCTCTATTTTTTCTTTTGCTACATGATAATTTTCCAAAAATCTTGGATTATAACACAGAAGAACCCTTAAAAGTTTATCTACCAGATAATAACTGCCATTAGTGTATATTTTTCTTGATCTCGTTTTTGCATATATGCGTTTACACATGCAGAAATGGGATCCCATGATTTCATATCTTTAACACTATGTAGATACTTTGATATTCAGTACACAGTATATCCTTCTGAATGTACAAGGAGTCTTCAAAGAGTTTATGGAAAATAACATGAAAACTGTGCATGGTTCTGGAGAATACTTTGGACCCTGAACTTGTGGGAGCATCTTCATAAACTATTTCATTGAACAGTTGGACATTGGGATCTCTAGGTTTCTTTTTTCTAATAAGTTACTTGCCTCAGAAGTCAGAGTGAGAGATCAGTCTTCCATCCCCTGGTTCATTATCCAACTGGCTACAACGGCTGGGTCTAGCCTAAGACAAATCCAGGTTCCCAGAGCTCTGGATCTCCAGACACTCGTGCCGTCCTCCACTGTTTCCCAGGCTCATAAGCAGAGAGCTGGAACAGAATTTGAGGAGCCCCAACTCAAACTCCAAGCTATACAAACAGTGGCCCAATTGGTACGCCAGAATGCTGGCCCCACTTGTGTTTTAAACATCAGCACATTAATATTTGTGTCATGGTTTGAGGTTTGTAACATGCAGAGAAATTACTGTTAATGGAGATGATTGATCAGGAGGAATAGTGTACTTTTTTTTTTTTTTTTAAAGATTTATTTATTTATTTGAAAGAGTTACACAGGGAAGGAGAGGCAGAGAGAGCGAGCTGGATTGGAAGTGGAGCAGCCGGGACTCAAACTGGTTCCCATAGGGGATGCCGGCCCTGCAGGCAGCAGCTTTACCTGCTGTGCCACAGCGCTGGCCTCCAGTGTACCCTTTCAACAACTCATGTTTCTTGAATGCCTAACCTCTTTTTAAGATAGGAATAAGAGCAAAAGAGGATGAGAAGGATTCTAGCATCCTAATTTTGGGTCTGTTCATTTCTCTGCTTGTGTGTGATGAAAATTTTGCTTTATAACCGTCCCTTTGCTACCAGGCAGTTAAATATCTTATGCACTTTATTTTTTAAAAAAAAGATTTATCTATTTATTTGAGAGGCAGAATTATAGAGAGGCAGAGGCAGAAAGAGAAGTCTTCCATCCACTGGTTCACTCCCCAAATGGCTGCAGTGGCTGGAGCTGGACCAATCTGAAGCCAGGAGCCACCAGCTTCTTCCGGGTCTCCCATGTGGATGCAGGGGTCCAAGCATCTGTGCGTCTTCTGCTGCTTTCCCAACCATAGCAGAGAGCTGAATCAGAAGTAATATGGCTTAGCGGTACTGCAGGTGGTGGCTTTACTCACTACGCCACAGCACCAGCCTCTGAGACATTTATTAAAATAGATGTCAGAGGGGACCAGTGCTGTGGCGTAACGGATTAAGCCTCCACTTGCAGTGCTGGAAACTCATATGGTACCGTTTCTTCTCCCTGCTGCTCCTCTTCAGATCCATCTCTCTGCTATGGCCTGGGAAAGCAGTAGAGGATGGTCCCAGTGCTTGGGCCCCTGCTCCCACGTGAGAGATCCGGAAGAAGCTCCTAGATTCGGATTGGCTCAGCTGCAGCTGTTGCAGTCATCTGGGAGTGAAGCAGCCGATGGAAGACCTTTCTCTCTCTCTCCCTGTCTTTGTCTGTAACTCTGCCTCTCAAATAAATTAAAAAAAAAATAGATGTCAGAGCTGACGTTAGCAGCAGGCTAAGCCACTGCTTGGGATGCCTACACCCCTTATTGACCCCTGCTTCAGTCTCTAGTCCAGCTGATAATGGCCCAAGTACTTGTATCCCTCCTACTCATGTGGGACCATGGGGCACCCACACATAATTCCTGAATTCTGTTGACCTGGCCTATCCTGAGCTGCTTGGGGCTATTGAGGAATCAAAGATTTCCCCCTCCCTCTCGCTGTTTCTCTCTTTCCCTTCTACCTCTCTCTAGAATGCCGCCTTTCAAATGAAAAAATAGAACTTGTATGGGAGTGGACGGTGGGATTGTTGAAAATCAGGATAAGCTGCCACTTGCTAAGCTCCCACATCCGAGTGCTGCTTCTAGTCTTGGCTGTGCAATTCCAGTGCAGCTCCCTGCTGGTGCACCTGGGAAATCAGGGTAAGGTAGCCCAAGTGCGCCAGCCCTTGACACACATGTCGGAGACGGACAGAGAGCTCCTGGCTTCTGGCTTTGGCCTGGCCCTGGCTGTTGCTGCCATTTGGGGAGTGAACCAGAGGATGGGAGAGATATACATATCCATCCATCAGCCTGCCTCTCTCCTCTGCATTTCGAATAAATAAATCTTTAAAATAAAAACTTTAAAATGGGGCCAACTCTGTAGTGAGTAGATGAAGCATCCGCTTGTGGTGCTGGCATCCCATATGGGAGCTGGTTCGAGTCCTGGCTGCTCCATTTCCAATCCAGCTCCATGCCAAAATTTTTAAAAATGTTTTAGTATGTTTTTCTCTTAAAACATTTTTTTTTAAATTTAGATATCCCTCATTACTATGTTCATGGCGTGTAATATGTTGTGTTTTGTTCTGAAATTGTTCTTGGTGATGAATTCTTTCTGTAGAAGCGTGTGAAGTAGTCACTGTACTTATCATTTAAAACGAAAATTCAGCTGTCCCTTAGTATTGGAGGTGGCAAGGATGGAAGTTTCAGAACTAAACCCCCCAACCATTGTGGATACCAAAATCCATAGATGTTCAAGTCCGTTAGATAGATAACCTGTTTACATCGTACCCCGTATTCTTTTACTCATCTCTGATGACTTAGAATACTTAATGCAATGTAAATAGTGGTAATATGTTTTATAGAGAATGATGACAAGGAAAAAAGTGTACATGTTCAGTGCTGGAATTTTTTATGTTGTTTTCAATATGTAGAATTAAATCCGCGATGAGGGAACCGTAGTTTTTTTTTTTTTTTTTTTTTTTTTTCATTTGAAAGAGTTACAGAGAAAGGGAGGCAAAGGCAGAAAGAGAGATTTTCTATCCACTGGTTCCCTCCCCAAATGGCCACAACAGCTGGGGCTGGGCCAGGCTGGAGCCAGGAGCCAGGAGCTTTATTCAGGTTTCCTACTTGAGTGCAGGGGCCCAAGAACTTGGGCCATCTTTGCTGCTTTCTCAGCCACATTAGCAGGAGCTGGATCAGAAGTGGAGCAGCCAGGACTCTGGTGCCCATATGGGATGCAGGTGCTGCATAGGCAGTGGCTTTACCTGCTACGCCACATCGCCAGCCCCTGTTTTTTTTTTAATTTATTTTTTTATTTTTTGACAAGGCAGAGTGGACAGTGAGAGAGAGAGACGGAGAGAAAGGTCTCCCTTTGCCATTGGTTCACCCTCCAATGGCCGCTGCAGCCAGCACACTGTGGCTGGCGCACCGTGCTGATCCGAAGCTAGGAGCCAGGTGCTTCTCCTGGTCTCCCATGGGGTGCAGGGCCCAAGCACCTGGGCCATCCTCCACTGCACTCCCTGGCCACAGCAGAGAGCTGACCTGGAAGAGGGGCAACTGGGACAGAATCTGGCGCTCTGACCAGGACTAGAATCTGGTGTGCCGGTGCTGCAAGGCAGAGGATTAGCTTAGTGAGCCACGGCGCCAGCCTAATTTCTTTTAAAAGACAAGTTTATTTGAGGGACCAGCACTGTGGCACAGTGCTAATCTGTGGCACAGCAGGTTAAGGGTAGTACTGGTTGGCATCCTGGCTGCTCCACTTCAAATTCATCTCCCTGCTAATAGCCTGGGAAAGCAGCAGAAGATGGCGCAAGTTCTTGGGCCCTTGCACCCACACAGTAGACTGGGTGCAGCTCCTGGCTTCAGCCTTGTCCAGCCCTGGCCGATGGAGCAATTTGGGTATGAAACAGCAGATGAAAGGTGCCCCCCTCCCCCGCCTGTCTCTCCTTCTGTCTCCCTAATTCTGTCTTTCAAATAAATAAATGAATCTTTGTTTAAAAAATGTTTATTTGAAAGGCAGAATGACAGGGAAAGTCAGAAAGAGAGAGTGAATCTTCTTTCTACTGGTTCACTCCCCAAATGACTGCAACAGCCATGGTTGGCTGATCCAGACCGAAGCCAGGAGCCAGAAACTCCATCTACTCACAGATAGGTGATAGGAATGCAAGTACTCAGACCGTAGGAAACCAGATTGGAAGCACAGCAGCTGGGACTGTGGTGTTACAAGCAGCTGAACTGACTGTAGCACATTGGCAGCCCCCAGCTGTATAATAATGTGATGGTATTTATTTTTTAAAGAGTTACACAGAGGGAGAGAGACAGAGATCTTCTCTCTGCTGATCTCTCCCCAGATGGCTGCAATAGCCAGGGCTGGGCCAGGCTGAAGCCAGGAGCCAGGAGCCTCATCTGGGTGTCCCACACTGAGTATCAGGGCCCAAGCACTCGGGCCATCCTCTCACTGCAGAAGCAGGGAGCTGGGTTGGAAGTGAAGTGTCGGGGCGCGAACCAGCCCGTGGGAGATGCCTAACCACTGTGCCACAGCGCAGCCTCACCAAAGCTGTACATTTCCTAAAGTACATGCTTTTGACATTCCTATAAGACTAGACCTCAGATGTTAGTGCTGTCAGGTCATATTTGTTGATACTGTTGGAGTCCCTTGCAACAGAAAGGACTGGATATCTAATTAGAAATCTGGGAAGAAAATTCATCCCAAAATTAAGGCCATTAAAAAAAGTGTGTATATATCCCAATTGTGATTTAAAATCTTAGGTCAAGGCAGATTTAAGGAAAGATGGTATTATGGTGTATCTATTCCCCATTTCTTTCTTTTTCTATATATAAAGATTTTTTTATTTACTTGAAGGGCAGAGTTACAGAGAGGCAGAGGCGGTGGGCGGGGGGGGGGTCTTCTATCCACTGGTTCACTCCCCAGATGGCCACAATGGCCAGAGCTGTGCCTATCCAAAGCCAGGAGCCAGAAGTTTCTTCTGAGTCTCCCACATTGTACTGGTCCAAGGACTTGAGCCATCTTAAGCTGCTTTCCCAGCCCATAGCAGAGAGCTGGGTTGAAAGTGGGGCAGCCGGCACTCATACCAGCACCCATATGGGATGCTGACACTGCAGGTAGCAGCTTTACCCACTACACCACGCCGGCCCCTCTACTTCCTATTTCTAACACATGAATAAATTTTTTCTCAGGAATTTTATCTTGAAATTTTCAGACCTTTCTAAAAAATGTGAGTAGTCCAGTATAGACCCTGTCCATAGCTAGATGTGCTGATATTTTTACATTTTTTTCACATCTCTATGTGGACTTGGGTCTTTGTGACTCCTCACTGCTGCTTCAGCACCTATCTCATTACAAGGACATTCTTTTCTATAATTATAACACTTAAGAAATCTTAATTTCCTTCAGTGATATCATGTAATGTATGTGCTGTATTTAGATTTATCCACTTAGCCCCAAAGGTCAACCTTGGGTTTTTTTATTTTGTCTCCTAATCTAGAAACCATCGTTCCTTTCTTTGTTCACCATGCATTGACTTTTTTTCTAAGATTTATTTATTTGTTTGTTTGAAAGGTAGAATTAGAAGAGGGGAGCAGGAGTGCAGGATCTTTGATTTGCTGGTTCACCACCCCCTAGATGGCCGCAACATCTGAGCATGAGCCATGAGTTGCATCAGGATCTCCCACGGAGGCAGGGGCCCAAGCACTTGGGCCATCTAGCACTGCTTTTCCAGGAGGATTAGCAGTGAGCTGGAGCAGAGTGAAGCAGCCGGGACTACACCCATGATCATACGGGATTCTGGCATCGCTGGTGTTGCAAGCAATAGCTTAACCTGCTGTGCCACAACACCCGTATCCGTGCATTGACTTTTTTTTAAGATCCATTTTATTTATTTGAAAGAGTTACATAGAGAGGTAGAGTCAGAGAGAGAGAGAGAGAGAGAGAGAGAGAGAGAGAGAGGTCCTCCATCTGCTGGTTCACTCTCCAAATGACCACAACGGCTAGAGCAGAGCCAATCTGAAGCTAGGATAGGCTCCCACAGTGATGCATGGGCCCAAAGGACCATCCTTCACTGCCTTCCCAGGCGACAGCAGAGAGCTGGATTGGAAGTGGAGTTGCTGGGACCAGAACTGGTGCCCACATGGGACGCCAGCACCACAGGCCAGGGCTTCAGCTCGCTGCACCGCAGCACTGGCCCCAGCACATTGACTTTTGATGTAGATTGTTCTACAGTGTGAATTTGTCTTACGGCTTCTTTATAATTAGATCCAGATTAAGCATTTTTTAAGACAGGTCATCAGGATGCTGTCTCTGTCATCAAATTTGTTAGATTTTAATATAAACATTTATTGGGACTCATTTAGTCTTTTTAGAATTTGTTTTTATTACAGATACTCAAATTCTTCTATTTTCATTTTATTTGATGAGAGAACAAGACAACAGTCTTCCATCCCCAAATGCCTACAACATCTGAAGTTGAGCAGGCCAAAGCTGAGAATCCAGAATTCAGTCTGATCTTCCGTATGGAGACCCCAATATATCTGCACTATTAGTTTTTTTGAATAATGATTATTTATTCGAGTGGCAGAGAGACAGAAGCCTTCCACCTGCTGGTAAACTGCCCAAATGGCCAGAATGGCTGGAACTGGGCCTGTCCGGAACCAGGAGCTTTCTCCCAGTCTCCCATATGAGTGCAGGGGCCAGAGCACCTGGACCATCCTCCACTGCCTCTCAGGCACATTAGCAGGGAGCTAGATGGGAAGTAGATTAGCCAGGACTTGAACCAGTGCCCATATGAGATGCTGGCACTGCAGGTAGTGGCTTTACCCACTACGCCACAGAGCCAGCCCCATACACTGTCTGTCACTTTGTGCCTCCTAGGCTGTGCACTGGCAGAAAGCTGGATCAGAACCCAGACACTGCTGTATAATATGTGGGCATAGCAAGCTGTGTCCCAGCACCTACCCCTGATCTCAGTTATTCTATAAAGATTTTTCTGGATTGGGTTACCTCCTAGGACTTAGGAAGCAAACTGTGTTCTCCTTCTGTTACTAGGTGCCATGAATTCTTTTCTTCAGTTTTTTTTTTTTCTGAATGTCTAGCAGTACCACACCTGTATTTTTATATTCTGAAATGAATGCTCACTCTTAGGGTTTTAAATACTATATTTAAATACTACATTTATTGACTGCAGATAAAGGTAATTGTTTTGCCATGTTTTCATGCCTTCAAAAGAGGTGGTAAGATAAGCAGCTGCATGTAGTGTCATCTTTTATCTCACTGCGTTACCATTTTTGCCATCAATGAAACCTGTTTTCTGTGTCAAGTATTAAGTGTGACAAATACAGGATTCTGGACAACACGGTTCTGTTGCAGAAAGACCACGTCCAGGTGTCAAAGGAGAGTTGGTCTGATAACATCAGAAGGAAAGCTCTTCATGAGTTCAGTGGAGAAAGACAGCAATGTTTCCCTTTGTTTGCACCTCAGTGGGAAATTTTATTTGTTCACTGAAATAACGGGGCTGGGGGAGCTGTGAGCATAGCTGCAGTGCTGGCTTCTCGTGAGTGCCAGTTCCAGTCCCAGCTGCTCCTCTTCAGTCCAGCTCTCTGCTATGGTCTGGGAAAGCAGTAGAAGTAGCCCAAGTGCTTGGGCCCCTGCACCCGCATGGGAGACCTGAAGTGGCTCCTGGCTTCTGATCACTTCAGCTCTGGCTGAAACGTCCATTTTGGGAGTGAATCAGTGGATGGAAGATCTGTTTGTCTCTCTGCTTCTGCCTCTCTGTATCAAAAAAATTTTTAACATGAAAAGCTGTTTTAGTTTGAAGATGGCTGTTGGTTTTTTTAGACTGTTGCCATTTTTTAGTTTGTTTTGTTTTGTTTTGTTTGAGGCACAGACAGGGTTCCCATCCACTCTTTCACTTCCCAGGTGTTCCCCATCCCCTGGGGCTGGTGTTGCCAAAGCCAGAAGCCAGGAACTCAATCCAGGTATTGCACATGGGTGGCAGTGACCTAGCCCCCGTCACCTGCTGACTCCCAGGGTGCACATAAGCCAGTAAAGTTGAAATTGGTAGTCGAGCTAGGACTCAAACCCAGGTACTAGAGTATGTGATAGAAACTAAACCAACCACTGTCTTGACCCCAAGTCAAACAACTCCCCATTTTTAGTTCTTAAACAGAATGTTTTTTGTTGATTTTTGTTTTTGTTTTTGTTTTTGTTTTGCTTCCTGGCTGCATGATCGTCAACTGTAATCATGAATGACACCGTAACTGTCCAGACAAGGATATGCATGACAAGCCAACTGCTTTGGGGGAAGCAAATGGTCATTGGGAAAACAGCAGTGCCTTAGGTGGAAGTTCAGGCAAGACTAGCTAAATATACAAGAGCACACCAGATGTCTTCTTTGTATTTAGATTCAGAACCCATTTGGGTGGTGGCAATGGAAGACAACTGGCTTTGGCATGATTTAGAATTCTTTGATTATGAAAAGAAAAATGAACTCAGGCAGCCTTGCAAGGCATGACCTGTATAAGGAGAAAATTACCTCAAGAAACAGCCAAAGAAGTGCAAGATTAGGATGAAGCAAGCCAGGAGAACTTCAGAGGCAAAAAGTAGAAGGGGAAAGACTCTGCTACATTGATATTATCTGTCAAGATTGTGTTAACTTTGCATGGAGATTAAAAATCATAAAATTAGGCCGGCGCCGTGGCTCAACAGGCTAATCCTCCGCCTTGCGGCACCGGCACACCGGGTTCTAGTCCCGGTCGGGGCACCGGATTCTGTCCCGGTTGCCCCTCTTCCAGGCCAGCCCTCTGCTGTGGCCCAGGAGTGCAGTGGAGGATGGCCCAAGTGCTTGGGCCCTGCACCCCATGGGAGACCAGGAAAAAGCACCTAGCACCTGGCTCCTGCCATCGGATGAGCGCGGTGTGCCGACCGCGGCAGCCATTGGAGGGTGAACCAACGGCAACGGAAGACCTTTCTCTCTCTCTCTCTCACTGTCCACTCTGCCTGTCAAAATAAAAAAGATCATAAAATTAGGAAAAGAAACAATACTTAGATTATTAATTGAAAAAGTAAAATATGTAGATGGAGTATATATTCAAGCCATTTTGAAGGAATATTCAATAGAAATTTCTCCTGATGCAAGGATTTGGCCTAGAGGTTAAGATGTCCATGATTTCTCAACTGAGAGTAACTGGCTCTGATCGTGCAGGCCCTGGGTGGTAGCAGTGATGGTTCAAGTAATGGACTCCTCGCCACTATGTAGAGAACCTGGCTTAAGTTCCCAGCTCCCAGCTTATTCCATAGTCCAGTCCTAGCCATTGTGTGCATTTGTGTCTCCCTTTCAAATAAATTTTTTAAAAGGAACAAACTTTTTTTTAATGTTTTAACTGAAGCATTGCTTCTCATCTCATCCTGGGGGGTGTACCATTCCTAGGCTCTTAGGGTCTTACATAAATGTCCTGTGTTAATGAAAGGATATGCATATATGAATCAGCTTGCTAAATAATTTTGGTTCTAGGTTTTAATGTTCCTTTTAATATACATACATACATACATAGTCAACCTGTACCCATTGAAGATAAATGATCAGAGGTGGGAAAATCACTGAGTATTTTTGTCTGTTAGCTCCCAGCCATTTGTGGGTTTACACACCCCTGCATTTTGGTTGAAGTGGTTCTTCTCTCACACTCTTTTAAAGGCATCATTTCACAGTATTACCTTTCACATTTTGAAAACTTTTGTACATGAAAAGTTGCTGTTGTAAGTTTTGCTTTTATTTAAGGATACTTGCATTTCTTTGAAAGCATTTTGTTTTTATGTGAACTACCTATTTCTTTTCCATGTGGATTCTCACTGGTTTGTAAGGTTACTTTACATATATTAGCCTTTATATATGTGTTGCTACTAGTTTATGCTACTAGTGATTCTTTTCTTGTATGTGTTGCCAGTTGTTCTTATTTGTAATTTGTCTCTTTGTTGATGGTGTTGATGGTAGTGATTGTATTTCCTCTTGTATTTCATTGTTTTGACTTAGATGCTAGCCCTATGGGAGTCAATGGAGGTGTAGGCGTCCAAGCACCCAATCTCCTTTCGGACTCCATGCTGCATCCAGCGATAAATTCTCAGAAGTAAGTATCAACTTGGTTTGTGTCCTGAGTCACAGTACTTAGTTAAAAAAATGCCCTGTTTACATTTTTTTATTATTTTAAGTTGTATCAGTTACCTTGGGTAACCTACAGGGTACCAAATATAACAGGAAGTTGCAAGATTATAGCTGCATAAAAAGTGAATTTGCCCTATCCCAGTGTTAAGAATTTTCCAAGGGATTCCATGAGATAATGCTGTGTCAAAATGACAGGTTAGTGTGATAGAGGTTGGTTAAGACTTCATCCTCTTTTTTTTTTTTTTTTTTTTTGCCGTTGGTTCACCCTCCAATGGCCCCGCCATGGCTGGCGCACCGCGCTGATCCAATGGCAGGAGCCAGGTGCTTTTCCTGGTCTCCCATGGGGTGCAGGGCCCAAGCTCTTGGGCCATCCTCCACTGCACTCCTGAGCCACAGCAGAGAGCTGGCCTGGAAGAAGGGCATCTGGGACAGAATTGGGTGCCCTGACCGGGACTAGAACCCGGTGTGCCGGCGCCACAAGGAGGAGGATTAGCCTATTGAGCCACGGCGCCGGCTCATCCTCCTTTCCATGCAGAGTAATGTAACTTCTGCCCTCACAAAGGTACAGATACATATATAATTCTGTGGAGGTCTGGTCACACACTTCCCCACCTTGCAGACTCCTTTGTGTAAACAGAGTACAATAATCACTGTCAGTTGCATTGTGACATCTCAACTCTGCTTTGCTAAAATTATGACTCCTTTTTAAAGCCAATTGATGAATGAAAATGCCAGCGTGGCCTCCCTGGGTCCTATGCCAACAGCAGCTCAACCATCAAGTACTGGAATTCGGAAGCAGTGGCATGAAGACATAACTCAGGATCTTCGAAATCATCTTGTTCATAAACTGTAAGATAGTGGGGTTGTCTCATAAAGCGTTGTCATGTCAGCATGCCTCCAGTATGCATGTGGGCACCAGAGCAATATTACCAGTTCTTGTATAGCTTGTCTGCTGTTGTGTCATTCTTGCTTCCCGTTCTACTTCTTACTCCTCAACCTTTCTTCTCACTATCATTTGTAGAATCTTTCAAGGTTTAACAGTTGATGATCTATTCTGCGTAGTGCCCATAATTGAGGTATTGAGTAAAATTGTTGATTTTAGTGTCATTCCCTATAAGCTCATATTTCATAAAGAAATTCAGGCCTACTTCATTAAAACATGGCAATATTCCCATTGTCTTCTGTTTTATTCCTGGTAGTTTTATTCTTTTACCAGGGTGAATCTGGTAGGGTGGTCTCATGTGGTGTTCTGATCCTTCAAATGTGTTTATAAAATATTTTCTGTATTCTTTGTTGTGAGTTAATGTATACCAAGTACTGTATCTCAGAAACTCCATCTTGCTCGCTGTACAGAGTGGTTGTCAGATGAAGGGGGAGGGTATGTGAAGTGGTAAAATGAAACGTACCCAGGATCATATAGTAGGGCTTAGTCCCTGATGATTGCAAGATTTACCCTTCAGACTGCATACAGCATTTTTTCTTAGAGAAAGCAATCTTCTCATTTTGCCTTCACTTAACAGCGGATACTCCTTTGTTCCATCTGTTTTGGTTTTTGGATATTTTTGATTTATTGATTGATTGATTTGAAAGGTAGAGAGCTTGCATCCATTAGTTTACTCCCTAGCTGGCCACAACAGCCAGAAATCATGAGCTTCATCTGCATCTCCCATGTGGTGACAGGGATCCAAACACCTGGGCCATCTTCGCCTGCTTTTTCCGGGCCATCAGCAGGGAGCTGGATGGGAAGTGGAGCAGCCAGGACATGAACCGGTGCCCGTGTTGCATGTGGCATCTTTACCATACTATGCCATATCACATTTGTCAATCTTATTTCCTGTTTTTTTTTTTTTTTTTTTTTTTTTTTTTAAGATTTTATTTATTTGAGAGGTAGAGTTACAGACAGGGAAAGACAGAGAAGTCTTACATCCGCTGGTTCACTCCCCCAAACGACCACAACAGCCAGAGCTGGGCCAATCTGAAGCCAGGAGCTTCTCCAGTATCCCACACGAGTGTAGGGGCCCAAGCACTTGGGCTGTCTTCCACTGCTCTCCCAGGCCATTAGCAGGGAGTTGGATAGGAAGTAGAGTAGCCAGGACATAAACTGGAGCCCAAATGGGATGCCAGCACCACAGGCAGAGACTTAACCTACTATGCCATGGTGCCAGCCCCAAATATAAATCTTTTTTTTTTTTTTTGACAGGCAGAGTTAGACTGAGAGAGAGACAGAAAGGTCTTCCTTTTCCATTGGTTCACCCCCCAAGTGGCTGTTATGGCTGGTGCACTGTGTCGATCCAAAGCCAGGAACCAAGTGCTTCTTCCTGGTCTCCCATGCGGGTGCAGGGCCCAAACACTTGGGCCATCCTCCACTGCACTCCCAGGCCACAGCAGAGAGTTGGACTGGAAGAGGAGCAGCCAGAACAGAATCCGGCGCCCCAACCTGGACTAGAACCTGGTGTGCTGGCGCTGCAGGCGGAGGATTAGCCTAGTGAGCTGCGGCGCCAGCCAAAAGTCTTTTTTAGAAACTAAATAAGGGTGGGATAGGTGACTTCTTTAAAAAAAAATTTTTTTTATTGATTCGAAAGGTAGAGAGGGAGAGTCAGAAAGAGATCTTCTGTCTTTTTGTTTACTCCTCAAATGGCAAAGACAGAATTAGGCCAGGCTGCATCCAGGACCCAGGAACTCCATCCGCATCTGGGTCTCCCATGTGGGTGTCAGGGATTCCAGTAATTGGGAAATCTGCTGCTTTCCCAGGCTCATTAGCAGAGAGCTGGATCGGAAGTGGAGTAGCTGGACTCTAAATGAAATTCTAATATGGAATTCCACTGCCACATGCAATTTCGCCTACTCGGCAACTTGAGCTCCTCTCTATTGCTTTATTTATTTTTTAAGATAAATTAAGGGCCAGCGCAGCTCACTAGGCTAATTCTCTGCCTGCAGCGCCGGCACCCTGGGTTCTAGATCTGGTCGGGGCCCCAGATTCTGTCCCGGTTGCTCCTCTTCCAGTCCAGCTCTCTGCTGTGGCCCGGGAGTGCAGTGGAGGATGGCCCAAGTGCTTGGGCCCTGCACCCCATGGGAGACCAGGAGAAGCACCAGGCTCTGGCTTCAGATCAGCGCAGTGCGCTGGCCACAGCGGCCATTGGAGGGTGAACCAACGGAAAAGGAAGACCTTTCTCTGTCTCTCACTCTGTCAAAAAAAAAAAAAAAATTAAGAAGTAGGACACTCTGGTGTTCCCATCCACTGCTGATTTACTCCCCAAAGTCTATAGGGGCAGAGCTGGGCTTAGGGTCAGAGCCAGGAACTGTGAATATGAATTTTAGCCCATCACAAGGGTGACAGGATCCTAATTACTCAAGCCATCACCACTGGCTCCTAGGGCCGGTATTGGCAAGAGGCTGAAGCTGTACGTGAAATCCTGATAACGTCTGTGGTGGACATGAGGTATCTGCACTATTCTAAATGCCTTCTCTCACATTTGTCATTGTTGCAAATTACAGAAGTTGTTAGACTGTTAACCTTGAATCTAGCAAAATCATGATTTCTTCTAAGTACCAACCAGGCCCAACCCTGCTTAGCTTCTGAGATCAGAAGAATGGGTACATTTAAGGTGGTATGGCCAGAAACCATTAGGCATTGCTAGTCCCTCTGCTTCAAGTTATTGTTCTTTACAAATTCTGGGTAGCAGCATTGGGTGCGTTGGGTTAAGTGCCACTTGCAAGACTGACGTCGCCAGCAGAATACTGATTCAAGTCCCAGCTGCTGGCTTCTCCGCTTCCTGTTCAGTTCCCTGCTAATGTGCCTTGGAAAGCAGCGGAGACGGTCAAGGACTTGGGTCCCTGCCGCCTATGTGGGAGACCCGATGGAGCGCCTGGCTTCAGCCTGGCACAGGCCTATTTGTGGCCCTTTGGTGTGTGTGCCATAGAATGGAAGACTTCTGTCTCTCCCTCTGTTTTTGTCGCTCTGCTTTCCAATAAGTAAAATAAGTCTTTAAAAAAAATTTTGTAGGCTTAGTTGTTATTTTTAAAAGTTGAATAAATTTATGTAGCACAGAATAATTTTTTCTGTACATTTAGAGTAACAGGGACCAAAGAATATCTTTATG